>OZ008367.1:154275724-155475724 GCA_963931995.1 Phaonia tiefii | reverse complement strand
AGTATATGAGCGTTAGGTTTTAAGGGGATTTGTTGTTTATGATTTGTGTGTGTCTGTCTGTGCGTCTACTTTTCTGGCTTTGTGTCACTTGTGTCCTCTTTGGATTCTTGTCTTCCTTGCTGCCGCTTTTGGAATTTCTTACAATTTTGTTTTCGTTTCGATTTGTTCTGCTTGAACTGTTCGTGAACTCAATATTTCATAACGATCTGAATAACGATTTGTGCTTTTCGTTTATATCTGTCTCTCTGTGTGTTTCCTTGCCTTCCTTTGCTCCTACCGCATATTTCGTGTGTACTTTTGCGTCTTGTTTAGAGATTTAGAGATTTTCGTTTGGTTCGTTATGGTTTAGCCAATTGTCGTTGAATGTTAAGTTGGCTCATGGTGGAATTGCTTTTGGTATTTTTCATTTTGAGACCATTAGCAAGTGTAGCAATTCTTTCGCTTGCCCTGTTTCGCCCTTTTTTTCTCTGTTTCTCTGCCGCATGCGATTTGTTATTTTCTGATTGTTTTTAAGGTATTTTTTTTCTCATTTTTCCACCCATGTTGCTGGCCTTAATGCTCCGTCTGTATGTGCGTGTAGGTACATTGAGTATGGCGTCGGCAATTAACTTTTGGTGTTTTTTTGTTTTTGTTTTAGCCAAATGATTGATGATTTTTTAAAAGCATAATCCACCGGCATCATTTGCACTGATTTCTGCAGTGCCCATTTATTTCGGGTCTGCAGACGTTGCCCCCCCCCCCTCATTGTGCTTCATTTAAATTCCTTTTGTTTTAACAAACGTTGTATTGTTTTGTGTTGTGTTGGTTGTTTGTGAAAATCAAATTATGCGAAACATATGAATTTGTGTTTGAATGTTTTTTTTTTAAATTTTTTTTTGCAAACTTGGCATGATTCACTTTAAAAACGTTTAAAACATTATAAGAATTTCGTAAATTTTTTAGCGATAAATTCAACATTAATACCAATAGCTAACAATTTCTTCTCGGTTGCTAGGAACGAAAAGGAAGCTGCACGTATGGGAATACTGCAATCAGTTGCAATGTAGACTGCAACGAGGCGTTCTAAACAGAAACGTCACACCTCTCCACTGCAAATAAGACCATAAATCCTGCCACGGGTGTATTACAGATTTTGCGCAAACAAGAAGTTGGCTCAGGAAATAAAATTGTAAAAAGTAAATCGCAACGTTTTCGAAGAATCTAAAAAAAATATATACTTTAGTGCCAATAAGCAACTAGATATGTTTTTCAAAAATTTTGCTCATACCTCAGACAGTAGTAGCGAGTTTACTATGGAGTTTTCAGAGTGTATACACGTTGCTTTCATGAATGGAATATCTGCTGCTTTTTACTTCTTTATTGTCGGTCACATTTTTGTTTTCAGCAGTTTTCAATAAACAAATCCATATTTGGGTCACAAAAACATATCGTCCCTGCGCCAACGAAAAGGGTTATGTGTAATTTTTTGAAAACATTTGTATTGCACAATTGAAAACCATTTGAATTTATACATACGCTCACGCAGCTCTTTCCTGATGTTTGCATCGGTTTCGAAGTTTATGGTACTGACAGAGACAGAGTTGTAGAACAAATGTTCAAAAAAATTTTAGTTTTTTTGCTTTCCTGAAGAGTTAATAAAAAACACATAGTTGTGTTCGTTGGCGCAGCGACGATATAAAGTATAACAAATTAATCATTGTGTCGCCAACTGTAGTATAAAAAAAGCAAACACAGAGTGTTTGGACACAGGTATAATATATTTGCGACAAACTATAAACATGTTATATTTGCATCCAAACAACAAAAAAAGACAGATTTTTCAGCGTGTAGGTTACATGTGTAACTACACTGTGAGACAAAATTAGATTTTTTTCAAAATGATGGGGTTCTGTCAACGGATTCTGGTAGAAATGTCTAAAAAAAATATACGTGTATCGGCGTTTTGCCAGATCTGATCAGATTTTTTTTTTAGGGCGGGTCAAAATTTCCGCCCCTCGGAACTTTCCTGCAACATATCGGCATGCAAAATTGTGTGTTCCATACTTCTGAGGTACAAACTATGGCCAATATAATCTATTAATCATTGTGTCTGAAACATGTAATAATGACAAGCAAACACAATGTGTTTGGACACAAGTATACTTTATTTGCGACAAGCTAAAAAACACGTTATATTTGCATCTAACCAGCAAAAAAAAACAGATTTTTCAACGTGTAAAATTCGGTTTCCCATTCCATATGTCGTCAGCTAAAATGCAAAAGAACGTAACTACAATTTTCATTTTGTTCAAAGGAGTTGAAAAAAAACTTATAAAAATATAGAAAAAATTCAGTTTGCCGGTATATTTTCGAATCTTACTGAAGGTAAGACTTTACTTTAGCAAAGATTTGAAAATTTGAATTGAAAAATTAATTCCTCACCCTTTTACGAGGATTGTTTCTTCTCTTGGAAATAGAAATTAAAATTGTAGTTACGTAGTTTTGTATTTCTGCTAACGATGTGTACTTATGTAAAATTTCCGTCAAACTGAATGATCACAAAATTTTAATTTTTCAAAATGTGGAATGGGTTAATCCGCTCGATAACACAGTGCAACACTTTTTTGGGGATTGAGTGATACCGTTGCAGAATAAAATCCTCAGGTGAGTACATTAAACTCCTGGAAGGTCAAACCTCCCTTAGGTCTAACTAGTTTTTTTTATCGTCCCATGAAATTTTTATTTTGGACCAAAATGGTGTTTCAATAATGCCCAAGAAACTGCACCCTGAAAAATCTTTATTTTTTTTGTAGTTTGCAAGCAAATATAACGTCCTTGGAGCTTGTCGCAAATATAGTAAGTATACTTGTGTCCAAACACACTATGTTTGCTGTACAATATTACATTTTGGAGACACAATGATTAATATGTTATAATACATCGTCACCTTCAGTTAGAAAGGAAGTAACTAACATTTTCAAAATTATACAGGAGGAGGAAAATCTTAATAAATGTCATAATTTCAGAAATTTTCAAAATGTTTTAATGTAGTTTGAATTAAAAAGGAGAGGCAAATTTCGTGAGCACAGCACTCTAATTTTTTCAATAAAGATGTATTTTATGTTTTTCTGTAGGAATATGAAAAAATGCTATTTCAAAAAAAATATTTAATTACGTCCTTTCTAAAATAAGGTAACGATATATTATAACATAATGAGGTTACCGACTTATACCCAATTAATACAACAGCCTCTGTAACATATTCTCTCAAACACATTCTGCGGGAACCATGTATGGGTATGTTTGGAATACACTTCAAATATTCATATGCAAGTCCTGATAAACTCACTTATATTTAAATGCAAACATTAGATGTTTATATGCAAATATGCATACTTTTACGTGGAGTCGTATGCAGAACTAATGAAGTCAAGAGCAGAAATAATGGATATGGTTCAGGGTCTCCCTTCTGTAAAGACAACGACGGAAATCTCATCGCAGATGTTCAGAGCATGTCGATAATATGGAGAAATCATTACTCCGCGCTGCTGATACCTGAGATATCCAATGAGGATGAGACAATCGACCACAATGTGGTCGACGACGTCGTTTGCCCCCCACCTAACCAAGACGAGATCAGAACAGCTATTGGGCGGATTAAAAACAACAAAGCCGCAAGAGCCAATGGATTACCCGTGGAGCTGTTAAAGGCTGGCGGTGATGAGCTAATAAGGTGCATGCATCAGCTCATTAGCAAAATTTGGACAGATGAATGCATGACCGGCGATTGGAGTCTCAGTGTAATATGTCCCATATTTAAAAAAGGTGACCCGAGTCTCTGTGCCAACTACCGTGGAATAAGCCTTTTATCCATAGCATATAAGGTTCTATCACGTATAATGTGCGAAAGACTAAAACCAATTATCGCAGACGTTATGGGACCATACCAGTGTGGCTTGAGGCCTGGAAAATCGACAACTGACCAGATTTTCACGCTACGCCCAATCCTGGAGAAGAGCCAAGAAACACAAATCGACACCTATCACCTCTTTGTCGATTATAAGGCGGCATTCGATAACCCGATACAGGGGGAGAGACTCTACGAAACAATTTCTCAGCTTCATATTCCTGCAAAACTCAAACGTCTTTGCAGGATGACCTGGACGAACACAAACTCCGCAGTGAAAGTTGCGGAAGCGAAGCCTCAGGTAAGGCGAAACCCTATCGTGCGATCTCTTTAACATCTTAATGGAGATCATTATGAGAAAAACTACAGTCAACGTAAATAAAACCATCAGCAGCAAAAGTCACTGCTGCTCGTGTATGCTGATGATGTAGTTATCATTGGACGCACAATGAGAGAAGTTACTGCGGTGTTTTCGAGAATTGTGAAGGAGGAACTTGAACTTGATGGAAGACGAAAAATAGGAAGACTAAGGCTACGCTGGAGGGATCAGGTTGATCAATCCCTGCGTACAGTTGGTATTACAAACCAACTGAAGTGATAAGGCAAAAGGTCGAACTGGTTGACGAAATATGATATTTTCATTTTGTAAGGTTGTTCGGAACGGATAAGTAAGTATATGCGTATTTCATCCCAAACATCCATATACTTACGCCAAATCATTCATGTGTTTGCTCCCAAACGAACGAATAACGACTGAATGCATGAAGCTAAAACGCAACAGATCAGTCAACATAAGAAACAAGAAATTTATTTAGACACGCATTCAGGAATTTTTATGAATCACTGACTGAAAAATAATGGAAAAATACAGTTATACACTGTGAAAAATTAGTATTTTTTATTTGGATGCAAATATAGCGGGTTTGCAGCATGTTGCAAATGTACTACGAAAGCGGATCAATAATCAATATCAATCAATAAGTTTTTGAATGACACACAGTTTTTTTTTGCAAAATAAAATTATTTTTCAACATAATCTCCTTTCAGCTTAATACTCTTAGCCCTACGTTTCTCCAAATTTTTGTATCCCTTCCAAAAAATGGGATTTTTCGAGGTCCATAAAATTGGCTTTTTTTAATCAATAATTTCATCGCCGGAGTTAAATCTCTTTCCACCGAGCCATTTCTTTAGGTTTGGAAATAGGAAATAGTCACTGGGGCCTAAATCCGGATAATATGGTGGATGAGGTACCAATTCGTGGCCCAATTAAACAACTTCAAACAATCCTTTGAAGTAGTCACACGATTGCGTATATGGTCAATTGAGAGCAAACACGGCAACCGTTTTGGAGACAGATTTCTTAAACCCAACTGATCATTTAAAATCGAAACCACACTGCCATATGAAATGCCTCAATATCACGCACTTTTAATCTTCGATCGGCCAACATCATATCGTGGATTTTTTTCAACATATTTGGGTGTATTGAACGAAAGTCAGTAAACCACTTTTTTACCACTGAAATCGATGGTGCAGAGTCCCTGTAGTATTTATCAAGCTTTTTCTTAGTTTGATTGACGATTTTTTCGCCAAAAAATATTGTTTAATGAGAACTCTAAATACACTTTTCCATTTTTAAAAAAATGCACGAGCTGTTAAACGCAAAGTAAATGGCGGACCTGCTCAAAATTTGACAGGTGGTACTTGATCGGAGCAGTGTTGCATTTCATATAACTACGAGGGAAGTTCGAAAAGTCACGGACTTATTGATCCGCCCTCGTATACTTGTGCCCAAACACAATGAGTAATAGACTATAATATATGTTTGTTGAAAATCGCTAAAAACAAAAAAGAGACAGACAAAAAAAAATAAAAAATGCGGCAGATCTTCAATAAATGAAAACAATGCTTGCAAACATGTACATGTTTCCTGCAATATGTTGCTGATGCTGTTATTTTTCAGCGTGCACACATGCAATAACATTAAATTTAACTTAGAACAATCTCTCTTTGTTCTTCGTTTATTATTTTACTGTCGACAGAGCATATCGACAACAAAATAAATTAAACAGTGCACCAAACTCAGCATTATTTGTATCACAAACAAAGCAGTATTTGTATAACAAACACAAATATTATAACATATTAATCATTGTGTCTCAAACGTGTAGTATTTAATAGCAAACACAATGTTTTTGAACACAAATATACTATATTTGCGACATGCTGCAAACACTCGTTATATGGGCATCCAAACAAGAAAAAAGACGGATATATTGTAGATTTTCCTGATGACATTCGTTGTAGATTGAAATATTGAAATTAACATAATATAGATGATTATTTGAAAAGAACCAAGAGTTCAATTTTCAAATTAAACAACGATAAATATTCTAATTTTAGGTTTCTCAATTTCGATTTCCCAAGTTGCAAAATTCACGTACTAGCATAATAACCCATCAACGCTTAAAGCTTCGTCTGCCAGTGATTTACTTGATATATGAACTATAAATGTTATTTGATACAGATTCGTTAATAAAACTTATGCTGTCTTGTTATTGTTGTTGTTTTTGTGTTGGTCTTACTCATCGCTTAACACACATTAATTAATGATAAATTGCAAAATAAATTGACTTGTGTCACTTAATTACAAAAATTATACAGAAGATTGTCATACAATGATGTCGTTGCTGATGATGATGATGATAATGATGACGGTGGTAGTATTGATAGTGATGGAGGCGATGTAGATGGCGATGTCTATATCTAAATGTGACGTCACAGAAACAAACACACACACAGCGACAGTGCAAATAACAATAACGATAATTACAACACAGTATCAGACATTATAATGTGGCGGCTACCGATGTTAATGATGCTGCTTCAGCTTATGATGATAATGATGATAGTGATGGTGTTGTTAATGATGACGATGACGACGACGACGAGGACGACGATGATGTTGCTGATGTGACAGTGAATGTTGACAAAGATGATGATGATAACGATTCCGGCCGTATTTCATTTCATCGTAATCATAACAATTGTACACATAAATGAGTGTGTATGCGAGTATAGGGTTGTATCGGTGTGTTTATTTATGTATGTATGTGTGTGTTCTTTAATAAGGACATTATGTACTGTTATAATAAACAATTATATTATGTTGAAATAAACAGAATACAATGAAAAACTATGAAAGAGAAGAGAGGATGAATTATATGTATAAATAAACATTTGTCTGGATACAATATTGTGTTATATGGATGATGACAGTGGTTTACGTGGGGAGAAATTAATTTAAGTCCTTAAATTAAGTCTAAAAATAGATGTAGATTAGGGTGGACCGTCGACTACACAAACCAATTAATAGCACTCAAAGATATGCCAACATAAGCCAACCCAGCTAGCCTTGCTTATATCTAATATCCTTGCGGTATTCTTTTAAATCATAGTAATATTATTTTAATATTTGGAACGAAGTTCCTTATCGCACTTTGCGGGTTGGGGGCTAAATGAAAAAAAATTAAACAACTTTTTTTAACACTATTATGCTACAACCCAGTATTATCAACTTTATCGGGTACTTTCGCTTTGGTTTGTGTCTAGACTAACATATGTTGGGAAATTTCTAGTTCAATGGGAAGTTTCTAGGTGGAGACTGTATCCAATATTTAATATACATATATAGTAGTTTTGAACCCAATAGAAAGTAAATTTAGAAAACCCAAAGTGAAAGATGTTAAAAAAATAACATTTTCTTAAATAAGTGAATTTTCTTAAAAAAAGTAAATTTTCTCCAAAAAAAACCTATTCATATTTTTAAACAAGTACCTGTTCTTAAAGAAACAACCTTATCTTAAAAAAGTACCTTTGCTTAAAAAAGTAAATTTTCTTACAAAAGTGCATTTTCTTACAAAAATATTTTTTTTCAAATAAAAACATTTTCTTGAAAAAATTTATTTTCTTACAACAAATTGTCTTTTCTTAGAAAACTAACTTTTCTTTAAAGAGTACTTTTTTTGTGAAACAAAATAAATTTTCTTGAGAGATGTACTTACTCTTTAAAATGTACATATTCTTCAAAAAAGAACCAATTTTTCTTCAAAAAAAATAGCTTCTCTTAAAAAATATATATTTTCTTACAAAAATTCCTTTTCTTACAACAATTCCTTTTCTTAAAAGTACCTTTTCTTAAAAGTACCTTTTCTTAAAAGTACCTTTTCTTAAAAGTACCTTTTCTTAAAAGTACCTTTTCTTTAAAGTACTTTTTCTTAAAAGTACCTTTTCTTAAATGTACATTTTCTTAAAAGTACCTTTTCTTAAAAGTACCTTTTCTTAAAAGTACCTTTTCTTAAAAGTACCTTTTCTTAAAAGTACCTTTTCTTAAAAGTACCTTTTCTTAAAAGTACCTTTTCTTAAAAGTACCTTTTCTTAAAAGTACCTTTACTTAAAAGTACCTTTTCTTAAAAGTACCTTTTCTTAAAAGTACCTTTTCTTAAAAGTACCTTTTCTTAAAAGTACCTTTTCTTAAAAGTACCTTTTCTTAAAAGTACCTTTTCTTAAAAGTACCTTTTCTTAAAAGTAACTTTTCTTAAAAGTACCTTTTCTTAAAAGTACCTTTTGTTAAAAGTACCTTTTCTTAAAAGTACCTTTACAGAACGTTTTCTTAAAAATAAAATAACACTTTTTCTTTTCATGAGATAAGTAGCCTTCCTGAAAATAAGAACATTTTCGTAAAAAAATATTTTTTTCCTAAAAAGAGTACCACTTCGTTAAAAAGTACATGTTCTTAAAAAGTACTTCTTTGTAAAAACAAATCATACTATTAGGCTTTTTCTTACAAAAAGTACTTCTTCTTAAAAATAGTACCTTTTCTTAAAAAAACATCAGTTTTTAATAAAAGATGTACATACCGCTCTTTAAAAATTACCTTTTCGGTACAATACAATACATATTATAACAAAAGGACCTACAAAAATAATTTTAAAAAAAATCCATTCTATAAAAAAAAAAAATTTCTTAAAACAAGTTGTACCATTTTACAGAAAGTATCTTTTCTTAAAGATCAATTTAATTTATCGTATTTTTCAACGAGCGCCTTAGCCGTGTTGGAACTAACTAGTACATAATATATAGTGAAATGAATTTCGTTCCAACCGCGTGTCCCCTGACACCTCATGTAATTTTTTGTATTCGTTTAAAGATTTCATATATCGCGCCTCCAGAAGAAAAGTGTCGTAAGTTGCAGATATTTTTTTTGGGATTTTACATAATTTTTCATTGTTTTTTTGTGAGTTTTGCAACTAAAATAGGGTCGTAAAGACATTCCATTAAAAAAGACATTACGTATGACATGAGCGAATACGCTAACCTTAGTAAAATACTGTCGTATGTGAGAACTTCTAGACGATTTTCCTCAAAATATTGATTTTGAGGTTACTACACTATTCTTCGGGGGGTGGGAAATGTTAGAGGAATGAAGTGTTTGACCGAAAGGGGTTGGTTTTGTATTTTGGGAACATATTTCTATATTATCGATCTCGATGTTTTGTTTAACATTAATTCCATTAGTGAATCTAAAGCGACATCGAAAATGAAAAACAAAACAAATTTCATAAAATATTCTACGTTGATTGAATTAAAAATTGTTCTTTTCGCTATCTAGTTTTTCGGTAATAGCGATAATTGTCGAGCATTTGTATACTAAAGAATTCTCATTGCATTTACAGTTTCAATACAGTTTCAATACAATTTCATAGATTTAGATTTATAGAATCTATAGAAATAGATACTATGAAATGTTTCTTCGGCTGAAAATTAGTGAGGGTTTGATATATTTTCTTAGATTTTGTTTTCAGTTTGTATACACGCTAAAAAATCTGTCCTTTTTTGTTGTTTGGTTGCAAATATAACGTATTTGTAGCTTATCGCAAATATAGTATACTTGTGTTCAAACAGATTGTGATTGCTATTTAATATTACATGTTTGAGACACAATGATTAATAGGTTATAGTATATTTTTGTGTGCCCCAAATGCGTGATATTTCATATTTACTGCATATCAAACACAATGTGATTGATTCGGTATTTGATATTTGCGACAAGTAACAAACAAATGTTATATTTGGATGCAAACAATAAAAAATACAGATTTTTCAAACGTGTACGTTTCGACACTGCAACGGCCGGTAGAGGACTATAAGTAACCTCGTACAAAAAAAGTTTGTCGTTCCCGCAATTAACTCCTCAACATACATCTTTTGAAAAATCCTCCAATCCTCTAGAGTACAACCATTCACAGTATTCTACTCCAAGCTACCTAAGCCTAATATTTTGCAGTATACACGGTGGAAAAATATATTGCAGGAAACATGTATAGGTTTGCATGCATTGTTTTCATGAACTAAAGACCTGTTGCATTTTAATTTCTTTGTTGACTGCCACGTTTTTGTTTGCAGCAGTTTTCAACAAACAGAACCATAGTTGGGTCACACAAGCTTATATTATAACTAATTAATCATTGTGTCTCCTACGTGTAATATTGAATAGCAAACACAATATGTTTGGGCACAAGTATGTTATATTTGCGACAAGCTACAAATACAATATTGACCAAACTGATAATTTATTTAAACCAAATACACTAGGAATCGAAATTCTATAAGATCCCATGTATAAAAAATGACGCTAAGGTAATCAGCTCTTTAATAAACATCTGTTGAGGCCGATTTACACGCCTAAAACCACTTTTTTGTTTGATGTTTGGATACAAATATAACATGCTTGTCGCAAATATAATATACTTGTGTCCACACACATTGTGTTTGCTATATGTTAGAGACACAATGATTAGTATGTTATAGTATATGATTTTTCACTAATTACTTCAATTGTTTTGTCTCTATGCTCGGTCGATAACAAAGTAATAATTAGAGACAAAGATATATTGTTCGCAGCCGAAGTTAATGTTATTGTAAGTCTGTAACTATGTTTTTGCATTATTCTTTCAGTCAGCGATACATAAATATTTCTGAATACATGTGTAAATGATTTGAGTTTGTTATATTGACTGATCTGCTGCATTGTGTGTGACTGGAAGAATAATGCAAAAATACAGTTGCACACTTACAACCCCATCCACATAGTCTGAGAATAATCTCTCTTTGCCCCTCCTTTATTCTCTTTGTCTCGACAGAGCATGCAAATTGGAACAGCAAACACAGCTGCATTTGTATAATAAACAAAACTATATTTGAGTCACAAACACGTATATTATAACATATTAATCATTGTGTCTCAAACATGTAATATTGAATAACAAACACAATGTGTTTGGGCACAACTATTCTACGTTTGTGACACGTAAACAAACACATGTTATATTTGCATCCAAATCATTAAAAATAAAATTTTTTATCGTAATTTGGTAAGAATCTCGGTTTAGTTTTTGTTAAATAAACCACTTTAAACTTGATCAGTTTTTCTAAGACATTTTAAATAGTAGTGGTTATGAAAATATTTCTATTGATTTTAACCACAGGATTTACAATTTTTGCTGGCCCGGCAAACGTTGTTTGGCCCAGAAATATTTCCCCTAAAAACACTTTTGCCAAGCCAATGCCTATAAACCCGAAAATCTAAAATTCGTCCTTAAATATATCTTCCTCATGGTGAGTGCTATAGATGTACTAATTTTCAACTTTCTAGCTCCAAAATCACTTTTTGTATCGCCCACTTTGCCCAATTTGGAGCGTCATCTTTCGAGTCCAATTGTGAATTTAAATGATCCAGGGACGCACTCGAATACACACAACAAATTTGATCAAAATTTATGCAGCAGTTGGTGAGAAGTTCAAGTGACAGATTATTTTAAGATTATTAGTAGGTTTAAACACATTTTTTAGGATAAAATAACAATTACTGTTATGAATTGGTGACTACATGTAAATTCTAAATGTAATACAACTTTCTAGATTAAATGGTATCAATTTCGAATTTTCGAACGTAACTTCGAAATTTTCGAAGTTAAAATTTTAAGCGGTTTTTGCATACATAGTATTCTACGAGCTATTAAAGTCTATTGTAAGCATGTTTAAATACTGAAGCCTGCATTTTATCTTTCAGTCTGCAAGCTAAAGTAAAGATACAAATAATAAAAAACTGGAATAATAAGAAAAAAAAACTTAATTTAGAATGATCGACGGCTGGGATTTGAAACAGCTGCTATTATTACGAATTTTAAAAAATAAATTTATCGATAAATAAATCAATATTTGAATCAAGACACATCGTGACAATTCGTAAAGAATATTGAAAAGGTAGACTGATATTCGTAATGAATTTAGAAGGATTTTTTGGAATATACAGGGAGGAGCGCGGTAATTTGCTTTTTTGCACTGCAGGCTGTGGTGGCACTGTTGGTCGAAGAGAGTGGAGAGTGTGCGTGGCTTATAGTGACTGACGAGAGATTTGTATTCGTCTGCCTTTCAGTTACCATCATGCACTGGCCACGTGAGGAGGTCATTTTGTGTTGAAGCGTATTTTTCAAATGCACATTTTCACCTCAGGGGATGTGAACAAACAAAATATGCGGTATTGGAGTGAAACAAACCCCAGAGAACTTTACCAGAGACCTCTGCATTCGGACAGCGTCACCGTGTGGTGCGCCATATCACGAGTACGCATCATTGGCCCTTACTTTTTCCAGGATAACCGTCAAACGTATGCAGCAGTGTGTAGATAGCGAAGGTCGACATTGGCCAGATACACTATTTAAAACCATGTAATTTTTTTAATTAAATTCCCTTACTGTTCAATATAATTAAAATATAAAATTAATTTTTCTAAGGTTCATAATTTTTTTATTTCATTCTCAAATAAGCTCCACCCTGTATATTTTATGTAGAGAGGATGAAAAGGTTTCATAGTGTTCCCTCATTTCGGTGTAAACTCATTTAATAAGTTTAACTTTAGAAAACCTACTGATGTCTGATTATTTAAAATTATTTCGATCCCCATGAAAGAACCCTGAATCCTAAAGGAGAATTTAATGGCAATTGTTGTTTACTTCTTAACAGCAGTCCAATGATTCTGTTTCAAAGTTAATGGTGTCGTAATAGTTTCTGCAAATGGTCTCTAGTCATTATTTTTTGAACCACATCAACTTTTAAAATTACATCTCTTTGTTTCCATCCAACAAAGTCATCATTAAACCCCTGTTTATACAGTCATTATAAAGCAGTATGTTGCTGACATTTTGCACAATCAAACAAGCTTAATTAATGCCATACTTCTAACATTAGTTATGTATACACAATCTTGACATCACTTTCAACATCACGACCATCACCATCCTCCGTATCAGCGTCACCCACCAAGGCACCAAGCCATCAGCCGCCACTATCGTCGCCATCATCTTCCTCATCCTCATCATGCTCATCATCTTCATTATCCTCATCTTAAGCCAAAGACGCCAAATCCATACACAATCAAGTAGGCAAGTCAAATCACCCATCATCTTTATCATTATTTGACATTCGCAAATTAACACACACACACACATAAAGATACACAAACACTATCACATCATTTCACTTCAGGATGATGAAGATAATGATGATGATACGGCTAAAACAAATAGTTTACTTGGCTTTAATTGTTACTGTGGTTGTCGTGTTGCCATTAACAAAAGCGTCAAAAGAATATTTTAAGTATATTGGCAACAAGGAGTGAATAACATACACACAGTGAGAGAGAGACAGAGCGAGGTGATATGAGAAGAGATAAACGAAACTTAAGGGCAAGGGACTTGAGGATATTGAAACATGTTGCGAAACAGCCGTAATTTCTGATGATGACGATGATCATGATAATGACACATTATGCTGCCGTTGACGACAATGCGAGTGATGTTAATTTTATGGGCCCAACATTTTCTGGCATAAATTAATGAGATGTTGCCATATGGGTGTTATTTTTGAATAAGCAACGCAGAGCGTATGTAAAATATTGGGGAACGCAAGAACATATTTTTCACTGTAGATATAAAAAAATGTGATGTTGCAATTTTTACAAATTAGCGCTTCCATTAAAAGTACAGAACAGTTAAATCTCTGTTAATGATCTGCAGGTCAAGTTCTAACCTAAGTTCTAACCTAAATCGTACGCTAAACTTGATGTCCATTCCTAGACGAGATATCTCTTTGCAATCAGCAGTAATTACTGGGCACTGTTTAATAAACAGACACGCGTCTAAACTTGAAATTTCAGATAATGATTACTGCAGAAGCTGTGAGAATGAAGAGAAGGACCAGAGCGTGGAATATATCATATGATTCTGCTCGGCCTTTTGGGTGAGTAGGAGACAATATCTAGGATCAAACTTCAAGTTGGATCCAACATGCACCCAGAGAACTAATTGGTTGAAAAGAGGTTGTAGCAACCAGGTTGCCCCTACCGAATTGAGGTTGCCACGACCGAATTTAGTTCTCGAAACTGAAATTCGGTTGAATCAACCTCGTTTTTTAATTGATTCGGTTGTGACAACCGAATCTTGAATTATATACGTTCTGTCAACCAATTTTTCCAAAATGTCGGTTGGTACAACCGAATTTAGAAATAATTCCAATTCAACAACCGAAATTGCTACAAAATTCGGTTGGAGTAACCGAATGTGCCATCAATTCGGTGGTCACAACCGAATTTAGCATCAATTCGGATGTCACAACCGAATTTGGTATCAATTCGGATGTCATGACCGAATTTGGTATCAATTCGATTGTAACTATTGAATTTCCGATGAATTCTGTAGGTACAAGCGAATTTAATTTTCAACTTGACGTTAAAAACTATAAAAATGAATGTTATATTAAAAGATTTTTTTGTGGTTATTAACAAAGATAAGTTAATATATTGTAATTATGGTTTTTATATTAAATCGGTTTATTTTGCAGAAAATGTCCAAGAAGATATCAACAGTTTTGGAACTTTTCAAGGCTGGTCGTTGGAGATATGCTGCAATCATATGTGTCTGAAACGGTTTAGGATCTACATCAACAACACTCCAAAATTGGAGCGGTTACCCATGAAGGCTGGACTTCCAAAAAGGTCGGTAGTGACAAATGTGTTACCCTAAAGATTACCTTTTTTTAAATCAGAATAATAAGCTTTCAAAATTCATTTGTGACACCATCTATATTCGGTTGTGTCAACCACTAATGAGGTTGTGTGAACCTCTAATAAGGTTGCGTCAACCTCTAATAAGGTTGCGTCAACCTCTAATGAGGTTGTGTCAAACTCTAATGAGGTTGTGTCAACCTCTTATGAGGTTGTATCAAACTCGTATGAGGTTGTGTCAAACTCTAATGAGGTTGTGTCAACCTCTAATAAGGTTGCGTCAACCTCTAATGAGGTTGTGTCAACCACTAATGAGTTTGTGTCAACCTCTAATGTGGTTGGGTCAGCCTCGAATGAGGTTGTAACAACCTCTAATGAGGTTGTGTCAACCTCTTAGAGGTTCTGGCAACCTCCAATGAGGACAACCTTTTGTGACAACCTCTACATTCGGTTACGGCTAATTCGGCTGTCTCAACCGAATTTTTCTGTAAGTGTACATTCAAGGAGTTAAACTGAATGACAAAATAAAGGTTTTTATTACCGTTTAATAATTATTTTTATTTTTTGAGGAAAATCTAAAATTTATAAAAATCTACGGGATGTGTCAAAATTTTTTCTGCAATCGTTCTCCTCAAGTTTACACTAATCCGTCAGCTATCATTAAATGAATATTTTGACATCTCAAACGATTTCTATAATAGTCTAACATGGCGTACTAGGTCATTTACGGGTTCAACGATGGGGACTGAATATGGCGACTCGTGGTATCAAAACTGTCCTCATTGGACTGAGTGTGAGAATAGTGACAACCACTTCTGCCTAACTCCAAAAACATAGCGTCAAGAAAATTTGAAAAGAGGTAGCCTCGTAAAAACAAAGTTTGACATTCCCGTAATCAACTCTTATTTGGACCAACTTCGTTTTAGGATAAAGGATAATTCGATACTGGATAATGTTTGTCGAATACCACTTTGTAATTGTAAATTAGAGTTTGGTACCTCCTATACAAATTCTGTTTCGACAATGGGCAGGTAGACACAAAAATAAAAACAGCACAACAGATCCTAAATGCGACATTAAATAATATTTTGCGCAACGTTGTTCTACTATTAAGTGGCCGAATTTCCCATCCTCATTATGGTCATTGAAGGCTGGTTGGAAGAAAAGTAAATGGCTTCCAGGGTTCGTATTGATCGTATATTCGTATATTCGATCGCGGCTCGCAGCCGGAGCTTAAGTTTAAAGTTGAATCTGACAGATCTCGGCTTGCGAGCCAATTGTTGTACAATTTGAATCAAGCATTTTAAATGGAAACCAACCCAATGGTTGACTGGGTTCTTCGACTGAAGTTTCTGTACTGGCTTAGTTTGGAATTCCCTATTTTTTAATTGTTTGTACAACAGTTTTAGCCTCCGCCGCAAAAAATATTGTCATATCATAACAATCTGGCATCTCTGAATAGTAGAACGAGAACACAGAAAGTAAGAACTGCGACAACTACTTGGTTCTGGATCATCACTACGAAAAGGAAAAGCCGAAGAAGAACACGTTTTTGTGCAGAATCTATAACCTTCATTTTAAACTTCTTATACATTAGTGTGCGCGGCTCTTGTACATGAGATCCTGGGTTGGAACCCGGCTCTGACCACCTTGAAGTTTTCTTTCGGCGGCGGTCACCTCGCATAGTGACGGCGACACTATCGAGTATCTAGCCATGAAAAAGCTTCTCAAATTACCGTTCGGAATCGGAGTAAAACTGTAGGTCCCAATCAGTGAGTGAAAACTGGAAAGCGCACAGCTCAGTGATTGTGAGAAGTTCTCAGCAGTCCCTTCATGGGATGTAATGGGAAACCATTTTTTTTTTATACATTAAAGTGTCCATACACGAAGATTCTGAAACGTGAATCGTTATGTATGATGAGGAAAAATATGAATGAATGTGTGACACCGACATGATGCATGCATGAATCGCGAAAATCAAAATAGAAAACGGGAACCACATTGAAAATTTCTTTTACCATCAAATGTTTTTTCCTTTGTGTTTGATTCTTCAGCAAAAAATTTCAATAAAATAAAATCTTAAACGTGTTAATTTCCAAAAACATGTGTTCTGTTATTTCACTTCCAAAAAAAAAAAATTTTTTGCATTTCTGTCAAATAGTCATAACTTTGGAACGGTAAGACCTATGGGCTTCATTTAGGTAATTTTAGAAAGGTAAGAGGTAGGGCTCTTAATCTATATAATGGTGAAATCAAGAAGGCCAAACAGAAATCCTGGCGAAACTTCTGTGAATCCATTGATGGAACCAACCAGACTGCACGCTTAAGATGCGTGCTCGTTAAAAACCCACCGTGTGCGGGGTTCTTAATGAAAGACGATGGAACGTGGACGTATTCGTCTGAAGAGTCTCTTGGGATTCTCCTGGATACCCACTTTCCCAACGATGACAGGATTGCTGGCCATCAGGCAGAAGAGCTAGGCGGAAACTCACCTAGCTTAGAAAAAATCGCTCAATAGTGAGCAGAAAGAATCTGATATGGGTCATTATATGCTTTAAGCCCTATAAATCAGCCGGACCTGATGGGATAATTCCCGCGCAACTACAGGAGGCACTATACCTATCTTGTAGTTGGTTGGAGGCAATCTTCAGGGGCTGCCTTAAGCTGGGAGTCATTCCTAGCATTTGGAAGCAAACCAAAGTGGTTTTCGTCCGGAAAGCGGGCGAATGCTCTCATTTCAAACCAAAGGACTTTAGACCAATCAGTCTATCATCCTTTGTTCTTATGACATTTGAAAGGTTACTGGACATTCACGTTCGAAGTAATCTTCCACAGAATCTACTATCGAGTTCTCAGCATGCCTATATCAAGGGCAGGTCAACTGAGACGGCTCTCCACTCTATAGTCAGCATAATAGAAAACTCTCTTGAGAATAAGGTCTTCGCTCTAGGGACCTTCCTGAACATCGAGGGAGCCTTCAATAACATTCAGCCTTCGGCGAATCTTAGGTCGTTACAGAATCTAGGAGTCGACAGCTTAGTGACACGCCTAATTGGGAAGCTTCTGGTGGATAGATCCGTCAAAGCTGAATGGGGTGGTGTTACAATTGCTAGGAACGTTAACAGGGTGACACCGCAGGAGGGAGTTCTGTCTCCACTATTATGGTTAAATTCTGTCAATGAACTGCTTCTTGAATTGGACAGGGCCGAATGCCATGTCTTTGCCTATGCCGATGATATTGCTAGCACATCTGTACGGGTAGAAACCTCAATTTACTTACACCGGATCAACTCAATTACCGTAAAAACGTACTACTGTATCCCCTACCTTCTACCAGGGACAAATCTAAGGACTTCTATTCCGAACAGGAATACCTGGGAAAAGTCACTGGAAGGGGATACCAGTAGTATCAGATTTTTCACGGATGGATCAAAGTTGGACGAGCAAGTAGGCTATGGGGTCCATTCACCGGACCTAAATGTAAATATATCCTTCAAGCTGCCTGATCACTGTAGTGTATTTCAGGCGGAAATTACCGCCATACTTGAGGTTGCTGAACTACTGAAAAGTAGTGTCACAACCCTCCGGAGAATATGTATCTACACAGACAGCCAGGCTGCCATAAAATCCCTGGAAGCCATGTTTGCTACGTCCCTGACGGTGAAAGAATGCCACTCATCACTTAGGGTGATGGCAGAGTATTTTGACATCAGGCTCAGCGACATTCCAGGCAATTGCGTAGCGGATGCGATAGCTAGACAGAGCACTACGGCACAGGTTCATCAGGCAAAAGAAGGTGTTAGTATGCCAATCTCTACCTGCCGTTTGAAGATCAGGCAGTGGGCCGATAATTTGTTCAAGGACAAGTGGAGACTTACTTCAACTTGCAAACAAGCCAGGGTCCTCTGGCCACAAGTGGACAGGAAGAGGACGAGGCAACTACTTAATTGGCCGAGAGGCAGCTTATCCACAATGATAGGAACACTTACGGGACATTGTCTTGTAGGAAAACACGCCCTAAGATTGGGACATAGAAACTCTACTCTCTGTAGATGCTGCATGGAAGAGGACGAGGAAACGACGAAACACCTTCTCTTGGATTGCCCTGCTCTGGCAGGACTGAGAAATAGGATATTCGGTACACATTTAGTTAACACTGTAGCCCTAAGGATATTCCTGTAGGTCTCATAGTCAAATTTATTGAAAGGGCAAATTGGCTAGACGACTAGCCAATAGTTGCAATGGAGGAAACTGCAGGTATCACAAACGTCTTCTTTAGCCTAAGTGAGCTAGACAGAGTGCTGTCTTGCAGCCTTTTCAACCAACCAAGATGTAGGGCTATTTTTTACGAAAAAATCTGCCATAAGTTATCTTCCATCTGGAGGAGAAAATTGAGGTTATGTGCACATTCTTATGTCTTTTTTGAAAGCTCCGTATCTCGGCGATTTCACTTTTTTTAATTTTCTGAAAGTTCTCTCTGATTCTGAAAGTTCTCTTAAAGGCCTTTAAAACAAGCCCAAAAACCAGTGGCTTAGATCTTAGTAATTTTACCCTAGTACTCTCCGACCACCAATCCGAAAATTTTCAAACCGCTGCCAAACCCCTTGCACTTTCGGGGATGGTCGTAAATGGACATATTTTCATAAAATGAGCCAAGGAATACGCTGGTGAAATTTGTCCATGCGTGACTGAACCAATCTGTATATATTGTCATACAAAACTTGGGCGAAGACCAGAAATACTTCATGATTACTCCTTCATTGTGATTATGATGTGGAGTTAGGTCAATTGGCATCTGAGCAGCTCAGTTTTTACCGCCAACTGTATAAACTAATTTCTATAATTTTCATACATAATGTATAAAAACTTGACAATATTTATTTTAAAATGCTGTTTTCTTTCTTTTTTCTACACTAATCGACATATAAAAAGTTCGCACAAAATTCCGAAAAATTCGCACAAAAAAATTTTTATTTTTTGCTTTAATTTGAAATTTGTACCTTAAAAAACATATTAGCATTTCAGAAACCTCAAGATATTTTTCTAAAAAAAAGTGTAAAAATATCGTAAATGAAAGTTACATATGGCACCGAAGTCGTAACCGAAAGTTTTTTAACTACTAATTTAATATTGTAAAGACTTCAAGCAAACTTTAGTATTTACTTGAAATTTGCTTTTTTAAAGTTCTGAAAATATCGAATCACTTTAAATTTTCTTAAATGGAAAAATGTATACAATTGCTATGCGTTTTACAAAATCAACCTCTACTACAAGTGCTTCTCTACCTACACACTTCACTCACACTATCGTTCAATTGATAATTTTTAAAAGATTTCAAGTGACACATTCGGGTTAACCCAACTGCCACATTGATAGTGCTGCTGATGACGTTTGAAGTGAGAAGAAATGCATATCTCTGCTTCAGTCTATACCCGTGCGCCTGTCTCTCCTCTCTGCCTCATTTTCCATTTTCATGCATCTTTTTTTATTTATTTATTTTCAATCATTAATAATGAGTGTACATTTTTATTATGATTTCCGTTTCGATTCATAAAAATTCATGATAATTAAATACAGTTGCAACATATTTATACAGTTATAATCGTATCCTTTTTTTCGCTGCTGGCGGCGGATATCGTTGCTGATATGTTGCCACATCATTCACATTTTCACGTGCCCCTTTGGAAAACAGATCTAATGATTCATTTAAATTGGTTGTGAAGAATTGTGTATTATACTAAAGAGTTTACTGGGGGATACTAGGGAGTTGGTTTTGAAGGCTCATTTAACGGCTAACGGTTTTTAGGAAATTAATCGTTTTTATATCGTTTTAATTACGTCATTCTGTGAACGTAACAGGCAGTTAATGGTTTATTGATAAACGAAAGACAGCTCTTTATGCGTTATGATTAACGAATAGAAATATGAATGATTCATTGACATCGAGTAGAAGTAGGAATGTTGGCTTATTGTGCTACCCAGTAAAAATTTGGAGATACTTTCTGAAATTCTGTGTTAATCTTTTGAAATTTGTGTGAATTTTAAACCGATTAATTGCAAAACGTTTTAATTGTCGATCTTGATGTTTTTTTAAAATGACGACTTGAAGTCTAGAGAGTTCATAAAACCGACATTTTCAAATAACCGGTTGTCGGTTAATTCGATAAATCACTTGTTTGAAAACACATAATAGAAAAAAACGGTTAATTTTAGCTTTTATTCGCGGTTAATTTTCAGGTTTTCGTTTTACCTGGTCAAACATGCAAAACAAAATATTACTCGTAATATAACAAAATCAACACAAAATAATTTTCGTTTAACCCAGAAAAAGATCATCATTATTCAGGAAATTGAACACTATTAATTGGATATTTTATACCGTTTTAATAATTGTCATATAAACATATGCCAAACTGAATGTAATTGAAGGCAACTGAATTGAATGGAGTTAAATTGAATTAAACTGAGCTGAATTGAACTGAACTGAACCATAGAATTGAATTGAATTGAATTGGGCTAAATTGCATTGAATTGATTTGAATTGAATATAGTTGAATTTAATTGAAATGAATTGAAATGATTTGAAATGTATTGAAATGAAATGAATTGAATTGAGTTTAACCGACTTAAAGTGAATTGAATTGAATTGAATTGAATCGAGTTGAATGGAACTGAACTGAATTTAGTCGAACAGAATTGAATCAAATCGAAACAAATAGAATAGATTTGAAGTGAGTTAAATTGAATTGAATTGATTTGAATTGAATTGAATTGAACTGAACTGAACTGAACTGAACTTAACTGAACGGAACTGAATTGAATTGAATTGAATTAAATGGAATTGAATTGAATTAAATTGAACTGTATTGAGCCGAATTGAATTGAATCGAATTGAAGCAAATTGAATTGAATTGAATTGCAATGAATTGAATTGAATTGGGTTGAATTGAATTGGACTAAATTGAATTGAATTGATTTGAATTGAAATGAATCGAATTGTAATAAATTGCATTGCAATTGGATTGAGTTGAAAAAAACCGGAAGCATTTAATGGCAAAGGAAATTTGTATTTTCAACATGTAACCGGTTAACTGACATGAAAAATACTGGTTTCTGGGTTATTGAGTTAAAATATTCCCCGAGCACTTACAAGTACTAAATTTCTTAAAAAACCGGCAAACGGTTTTTGGTATTGATACCGGCTAACTCGTTACGCCGGGTCAAAGTAACAGCAAATACGAGAATCCTTCATGTTAAGATTTATTGCTTTGGTAAGAAAGTCTGGTGTCAACATATTCTACAATATATATTGTGTGAGATTCCAATTGAGGCTGGTTAAGTCTAGAATTTGTTATCTTTAATAATTGTAGTCCTTTTTAGAAAAATTTACAAAAGGTAATTAAAAAAACATTTTCATATTCTACAAGAACTAGTAGTTGCACTTTTTAGTTTTTATGTGACTTTTTAGGATTTTTTGGTGCAAAAATTTGTTTTTGAAATTTTTTTTTTGAAAATACATCGATGTGCAAAAAGTTCTATTAATTATTTAAAATTTTCGCAAATATTTTGCTGGGTTGCAGAAAAATAATATAAGACCTTAATTTATATATTGCTATGAAAACATTTCCATTAACTTTGAGACCATCTCAAATATTTTGCTAGGTTACATCAATATAATGTAAGACCTTAATTTACAACAGACTTTCTTAGTATTAAGACGTAATTAAAAACATCACAAGTTTTCCTATTCGTTGTCTTTATGCCTGCGTACGATAATCTTTTCCTTTTCTTGCCACCATAACTCTCCTCCCACCACCACCGCCTTCTTATTAAGTTACATCATTTCATTCCATTTGCCATAAACCATTATATTTCTGGCACAAAACGTTTTTCAACTTTTCGTTAGCTTTTCCACTGTACAGGATTAAATACAAATTTGTTTCTTTATTTCTCTTCGGTTCACAACAATTTGTATCCTGTTCTATATATATGTATAACTATACACAAGTATATCCGTCTCCGCTTCGTTGATGTGCTATCATTTGTAACCTCTTGAGCCCGTGTTATCTGTAGTCTTTCCCTTTATCATTCCGCCCCCCCCCCCCATTTCCATACCACTTGGCAACTGTGCTGCTCCTGCTAAAAAGATTTGCCAAAGCATTTGACGATGTCGGTACTAGAAAGAAGGAGAGTAAAATGAAAAACATTCAAAGAAAAACAAAAGGAAAAAAGTTTTCTTATAAAACTCAATTATAATTAAGTACTTAAAATGTACTACGGACGGATGTATTTCAATGAGTAGCAATGTGCCCACACACACACACACACACACACACAAACCCACCTATCGTACCTGGGTCTCTACTACGAAGTTTAATTCTTAAACGTTGTTTGTTTCTACGCAGTCGTCCTTTTTTTTGTCGGAGTTACATATTCCTCAGTTTCTTCCCTCATTTGTATAGAGTTAACGAAGCTTAATAAAATAAAAATAAGACCTTAAAATATCCTAAATTGGAAGCGTTTTTTGTTAAAGCTGTAAACTCTGTGGAGCGTTAAAAATTCTTGTTAATCTGTTAGAATGTATAACTTATTGCCAAATTAGAGAAAATGGCCCTTAAATTTAGTGGAAGCAAGTAGGCTTTGGTATAAGACTTGGGGTAGCTCCAATAATTAATTCAAAAAATTTTTTGGTTTGTGGCACTTTCTATTTATTGCTTGTATTCATACATCATTAGTTCATATCAGGCTCGAAGGACCATGTAATAGTTCCCAACGAATTAACTTTGGATCTTTTAAAAGTAAATAAATATTTAAAAGAAAAATGATGTCCCATTACGTCCCATGAAGGGATTGGGGAGAGCTTCTCACAACCAGTAAGCTGTGGGCTTTATAATTCCTCACTCACTGATTGGGACCTACAGGTTTACGCCGGTTCCGAACGGTATTTTGAGAACCTGTTTTCTTGACTAAGTACTCGATAGTGCCGCCATCACTGAGCGAGGTGGCCGTGGTCGAAGGAAATGTAAGGTGGTCAGAGCAGGGATCGAACCCACGAATCCACAGAGATATTCACCCTGATTACGCTTGTCGTAGTCGAAATACGACTAGTGTAAATTTTGCTGAAATACGAACAAATTAGCACTAGTCGTATTTCGACTACGACAACCGTAATCAGGGTGATTTTCTCCTACTCACACAAAAGGCCGGGTAGTAGCATAGGGGATGTTCCCCATTTTCGTATTCAGATTCTGTAGTAATAATGAGCTGAAATTCAAAGTATAGCCTATTAAACAGTTTCCTATGATCTAGCATGGGGATACTCGTATCTTGTCTAGGACTGGATATCAAGTATAGCGTACGATTCAGGTCATAACTTGGATACGTTTCCTTGGGGATCCTGCATTCATGCCTTCAGGTTTTCTACCATTTGCATGTCTTAGAGCTAACGTTTTAGATATGAAGAGACATACCCAAAAAGACACGTAACAACATGCGCCATATCTAGTGGGACAGCTAAGGTAGTTCCTAATGTCGCCAGCTCATCCGCTATATGGTTCTCTGGAATGCACCTGTGCCACTTCACCCAGACAAAGTGAATATCAAACTGCTGGGCCATTTGTGGTAAATTTTTGAAGTCAGCAATACACATTGCACCGACTGGAAAAACGGCCTCTGTACATATTCTCTCAAACACATTCTGCAGGAGCTATGTATATGTTTGGACCACATTTCAAATATTCACATATTTGGATGTTCTAAATTTAAATGCAAACAGTAGCATGTTTACTTGCAAATATGCATTCTTTTACATGGAACCATATATGTGTTTCATCCCAAACATCCATACCCTTCGCGTATTTTGTCCCAACCGAACGATTCACGATAGAATGCGTGAACCTCAAACGCAACAGATCAGTTAGCAATTCATTTACACATGCATTCAGGAATATTTACGAATCACTGACTGAAAGAATAATCCAAAAATATAGTTATAAACTTGCAATAACATTAACTTAGGTTGGGAACAATCTCTCTTTGCAGTTATTTTATTGTTTACCTCTCGCCAGAATATAGCAATGAAAAAATTAAGTAAACAGTGCACCAAAAACAGCTGTGTTTGTACCACAAACAAAGCAGTATTTAAATCACAAACGCATGTATTATAACATATCTATTAATCATTGTGTGTCAAACTTGTAATATTGAATAGCAAACACAATATGTTTGGACACAAGTTTACAATATTTGCGACAACCTCCAATCACATTTTATATTTTCATCCAAACATGAAAAATATGGATTTTTCAGCGTGCAGAAATTTTATAGCACTCTGACTGTCAGAGTAGGTCTTGATACTCCAGGCGGTGATAATGTTTTCTCCCAGTCATGACTTCTGTTTGAAAGGCACTACAATGGTCTGGTCGTTTTTGTGCAAGGTATAGCGTTGTCGTCTATTTTGGAGTCGTCAGTGTACATGCTGAAAAAACGGCCCTTGTAAGCTTATGCGGGAACCATATATATGTTTGCGACATCTATATACTTATGCGCAAACATTGATTTCATGACTTGAAAATCTGCTGATTTTATGTTTCCTTGTTGTCTGTTACGTTTCTGTTGTCAGCAGTTTTCAACAAACAAAACGATATTTGGGTCACAAAAACATATATTATAACATATTAATCATTGTACCTCTAACATGTAATATTGAATAGCAAACACAATGTGTTTGGACACAAGTATGCTATATTTGCAACAAGCTACAGACACCATTATATTTGCATTCAAACAAAAAATCCAGTTTTAACAGCTTGTAGAATCCTAAATATCATCTATAACCTGGATGTCCGGGATATGAGCGGGGAAATTTCTCTCAACGGCAGAAGTTTGTGTCATGTAATCCACTTCTATTGTGGATTGCCGCAGATCATTTAAAGTCGTCCCATTATCATATGGGCGGATGGTTATTCGCGAGGTATGTCTTAGACAGGTTGGCGGCGTAGCATCCATTTGCATTCCAGTCCAATCTAGTGGTAACATACGAAGGATAATCCCCAAACCGTACGTTGGAGTTTTGGAAGAAGCAACCATTGTCATTCTCTGGAGTTTTGTCAACAGAATTAGGTAGGCGGATTTTCCGACCACCGGCCAACCAACGACTATGTCGTTGAGCAACATCGGGTGGACAACAGCTGTAAAGTATATATCCAGTAAACTATTTTCGGGGGACTACGTCTTTCGATGACCAAAGGAATATATATGTTTAAATGTAAACAGAATATATATGCGTCGTTGAAAAAGTGTTCGTTTGAGGAATTTTCGTACCCCAAGCGAAGTTCATTTATCTGAGATTTCGTTTGGGCAGAACGAAATTTTTGTTTGCGCGCAGTCTTCGAGAAAATACTTTACAACGCTGGGAGAAATCAAAAATCATTTTTGGAATCAGATTATATGAGGTCATTATAATTAACCCCCATTATCACCATATCCAGTTATCATACAGTCACAGTTAAAACATAATATCTGTTAGCTCTAACCACATATTGTGATAATGACCTTAAATCGGATAAAAATGTTGCACTTTCGGGAAGATGCAGATAAAATTTGCGTGGTACATCCATGAATTTTACATTGCGTTGTCGCCTGGCAAAAGTGCTTTAATTGTGCTGACATTTCGGCTGTGTTCTAGCATGGCTCTAGTTGCAACATGGATCAAACTGACTTTATTCGACGTTTATAAAATATTTTACATTTGTGGTTTTCTTTTTTGGACTTTATATTTATTTTCATTTTAGTTTCTTTGTCCTTTAATTTTTATTATGTTTTGATGTTTAAATTAATTGTCAGAGGGTGAATTGGTCTCAAAAATATGTATTTTTCCGCATTTACTGTTTTTCATTATTTATTAGGTTATCGAAATATCGGAATAATTTATCGATTTTAAAGTTCTTTTATATCTGTAAATAACAACTATATTTGCTCTTCGACAAAACTTTAGTTCGGGTGAATACAAAATTTCGCATTTCATATTTATGACATCATCCGGCAATTGTGTAACTGATGATGCAGCGCCATTTGGTGTGAGCAGCACAATTTGAAAATGAGTTATAATTTCAATTAAAATCTGAAATCATCGCAATGGCATCATAAAACATTCAAATAGCCAGACATCAATGATGGCGCAGACATTGGTCGATGACTGTGAGTATGGAGATGGTTATGTGTCTCTGGTGGGGATGGTGGTAATGGGAATGCCCGTCGATAATGATGTTGCCACTGCTGTGTTGATGAACCATTAAAAACATTTCATATAAATTGAACGAATAGAGATGCACAGTAGGCATAAGGAACAAGCCACACAATACTACATACAAATCATGTGACTAAACCCCAAAGCATGTGGCTATAACCCACTATAATTTGATGGGGTTTGTTGCAATGACTGACTACATATGTCTATTTTCAGATTTGTATATCAATTATTTCTACTATTTAATTTATATGCCTACAACCATCGAAATTTTAAAGTTTTTAAATTTTGCAAGCAGATTTTTGTCGGTTTTGATAACGTAAATAAAAAACCAACTCTTTAAAAATAAATCGTTATTGTTTTGACTTATACGGTTCTGGCAGGAACCCATCAGTTTCATAGAATAACACATACTATAGAAGTTTTTATTCGCTCAATAAATTAAACGTCATAGGTACGATGGAAATTACACAGTGGAGGGTGGAAAATATGGGTTCAATAATACCAGATGGTGGCAATAGTATACAGCGATCCGCAAAGGAACTACACCCGAATTTCGTGTTTTTGTGGCAAACTAGTTGTGCTAAATACAATACAAATGAATACCAACGTTAAAAGTCAACAAAAAAGTGCAAAATACATTTAAATTTTTCAGTTCTACACCAAAACGACAGGAAATAGTTAAGTGAACATATTTTGTAACTCCACCTGGTGTATGTAAATTTTAAATTTAATTTGCTCTCATTTCCACAGACCTACCGAGAGAGTGTGAAATGAAACGTCAGATGAGAGAATAAGTTCTTCTATAGTATGTGTTATTCTATGATCAGTTTATATGAATTTCAATTTATCAATTTTAAAATAACTTCGCAACACATTTACTTACGCCACTTAACTGGTAGCCACACTTTGACAACTAATAATTATGTCTCCACAATTGTTGTAAACTGTTGTCTTTCTGTTCTCTGTTCTCTTTTAATGCCGATCAAATGTTGCAATTAAAATGCAAAATGACAATTCGTCGTAAAGTTGATATTGAAAAACTGAATCTGCACGAAATTGGCCAACGTTGATGATGCTGGCGGTTTCGGGAATACTGAAATTCCTTTTAACTTCTACTAGAACTGTTTCTGCACCGCACAATTTACGGTTAAATTAAAAAAGAACTCAACAGATTTTTAATGACTTTTTAAACGTAATGAAAGTAATTTTCGACAAACACTCTTTGTCTCTATCCCACTTCAATTAAGTCCTTTTCAAAATTCGCAGTCCTGTTGGCTTCATAACCCTTTCTCCTTTACGTTGCCACCGTCATCATCATCACTGGCAACATTAAATAAAAAGCAAGCGAATAAAGAAAATAAACAAATGAAATAAAATACAATTTAATTTGTTAAATGAGAGCAACAAAACAAAAGGAATTAACGACAAATGCAGTCTCATACAAAGACTTCGCATGACATGGGGTTTTGTGATAGGGCTACTTGAGTTTACAATTTTAGTGAAGCAACATGTTTGCAAACATATTACACTAATTGTCTTAATATTGAATGAAAAAGGGAAACGAGTCCTCGTTGGTGTCCGTATTTTCAGGCAGGTTATCTGAGGTGGCCGTCGGTGATGCAACGACAGTCTACGCGGCTCTTGTACGTGATAACGTGGGTCTGACCACCTAACATTTCTTTCGACGGCTGTCACCGGGCGTAGTGACGGCGACATTGTCGAGTATTTAGCCATGAACAAGCTTCACAAAAATACTGTTCGGAACCGGTGTAAAACTGTAGGTCCCAAGCAGTGAGTGTAAAACTAGAAAGCTCACAGCTCACTGGTTGTGAGAAACTTCCCAATCCCATCATGGGATGTAATGGGAAATCATTTTTTTTACCTGAGGTGACCTGTGTCTCGTCAGCTTTCTTAGGACTGGGTCTCGTCAGCTTTCTTAGGACTGTCGTCTCCCAGCGTGGATTTATGTCGTTCTTAAGCATAGCTCCTTGTATCGAGATTGCAGGACATTAAATTTGGGGTTTTCCAGGGACCTCTGCACCTTTCTTCCCGCTTTAAAACCATTCTTCCTCAACAAGCAAATCTCTTTATTCCACCAGTAACATGCGCCACCTCTTCTACATGTAGTCGCTCTTGGCGTTGCCGCATCTTAAAGCAAATCAGAGACTTATCATTCATGAACAGGATCTTGGTCGATATCTTTTTATCGGACTGATGAATCCTCCCTCTGCTTGATATCTAGGATAAACTCGAATTGGCGAGTATGTGTATAGTTCTCCTCCAGAGACCACTTGGATGTAGAAGCAAGGCTGTCGTTGACGCAAGTTATGTCTATCACCGATTCTGCCCCTGCTTTCCTGAAGGTATTTCTACGGCCATCATAGGCCAGTGTCACTCGGGGCACCGCAAACGCCTGTAGAACACTGCTATATGTTAATTTATTATATATGTGTTAATTTCCCTGACCGTTTGCAGGAGTAGGTCCTGCGACGGCTCGCAGTGGTTTATATGAATTTGTATAATCCTCATTTGCCTAATTTACTATTAGAGCTCTGCTAACTAATGAACACTTTCCATTCCCCGCCATCATTATTGTGATGCCCTTGCAAAACATGCACAGCGGCTCCTTGTAACAATTCCTAGCTAAATGTCCCGCCTCCCCCCCCTGTCAACAAGTTTTGGACCGGTCGTACTCGCTTTTGCAATTGGCTTGAATGGAATTGAATTGAACTGAATTGAATTGAATTGGATTGAATTGAATTTATTTTAATTGAATTGAAGTGCAGACAGCAATAAGCAATTGTAATTAAAATTTTATTTACGCCTCAATAAAGAATGAAGAAGTGAAAAGAATTTAATCGAATTCAATTGGATTGAGTTAAATTAAATTGAATTGAACTGAATTGAATTGAAATGATGTGAATTGAATTGAACTAATTTGAATTGAATTGAATTGCATTTAATTGAATTGAATTGCTTTGAATTAAAATTTAACTGAATCGCATTGCATTAAATTGAATTGATTTGAATTGCAGTGATTCGAATTGAATTGAATTGAATTGAATTGAATTGAATTGACTTGAATTGAATTGATTTGAGTTGAACTGAAGTTAGTTGAATTGGATTGAATTGATTTGAACTGAACGGAACTGAACTGAATTGAATTGAATTGAACTGACTTGAGTTGAGTTGAGTTGAATTAAATTGAATTTACTTGAATTGAATTGACTTCGACTGAATTGAATTGATTTGAATTGAGTTGATTTGAGTTAACTTGACCTGACTTGAATTGAATTAAATTGAATTGGATTGGATTGAATTAAGTTAGATTAAATTAAATTAATTGAATTGAATTGAATTGAATAGAATTGAACTGAACTGCATTGAATTTAATTGAATTGAATTGAATTGCATTGAATTGAATTGACATGAGTTGAACTGATGTGTCCGAATTCGAGATACCTAAAAACTTTGTCGGGCTAATGTGCCCGCGGTTACGACGGACTGCCCGTCCGATCTTATCCTTTCTCAGGTTCAATATTCTAGTAGCGCCTGTTGACCCTAAGCTGATGGTCGGTACATAGACCACACCAAAGGGTTTTCTATTTGGTAATATTTCATTCGAATTAGCTTATAGCTTCCTACCCCCTCCTCTTTGGTCGTGGCTTCATCAATGTGCCCGACTTCCACCACTTTTCTCGGCTTCAGTATGCGAACTAAAGCTTGTTCGCCAAGGACAATTCTTCACTGGTCCCACGAACTACCGTCGCATTTCCGCCGTTATCCTTCAGTACCATATGGAACGATGTTTTGTGTCGACACGTTTCCCCCCCCAAATCTGTTCTAGCTAGAGTCGGTTCTAACCTTTCACAGTAGCCTTGACCTTCGCGGCGATTGCCATCGCGGCTGGCCTTGGTATAAGCTTTAGGTTTGCCCGAGCATTTCTCATTCTTCTGGCTATTTTATCCAGTTCGTCCCGCCGTCGTCCAGTGGTTGCTTACCATTTTCCTTGTTCGTCAATCCTTGGTATGTTCCTTTTTTGAGTTTCTCGATGATAATGCCAGTTCATTTATGTGATTGGTAAGTGGCGGCTCAATGACCTCGATCTGCGTCTGTTGTGGATCCACTCTTACCGCCATTGATACCGCCTTGGGATATTTTCTTTAGGACCGAGCTGCATATTACATGTGTGGATGGACATTTAAATATGTGTGTACGTTTGGTTTGAAGTATTCGTAGATGGCGGTTTATTGTGGTTGTGTTTGTCTTTCGATGCCTACATTGATATCGTTATCACTGCCGTTCGTCTTGTACAGTGTGTAGGCAGTTACTATGTTGGACTGGATTAGTGTACATATGCCGTGTTTTATAAGTGTGAATTTTCTCGATGTGTTTGATAGGCTGAGTATATTTTTGTTATTGGGCTATTTTTCGGGCTATCAATTTTCTACGATTTTGTGTAGACTTTTTGTACTTTTGAATTTGAATTTAATGACCGATTTTGTTTGTATTAGTTAATGTATGACAAATTCATACTACAAACTGACAAGGTCAAGTTGTTTTTTGTTGCAATAATAGACAATTTAATTAAGCACTACTTTTGTATATACTATTTGTACGTTTGTAGCCATTTTTATACTTTTCTGTATACTTTGTGTATACATTGTGTACCTTTATGTACACTACTTTTATTTTTGTGTACATTTTTTGTACTTTGCGTACATTTTAGTACTTTGATGTAAATGTTTTTACTGGTCTGTCCTTTTCCCGTAAGCAGTTGTATTCTTCACAGAGCTCCCAAGACTGTTATATGAATGAGAATAAATCAAAAATATTAACTTGTTTTGGCGTAATTAATTTTACTTACAACCCTACTGGCAAACCCTTTGCAATAAACTTATCCAGAACCAAGTAAATGAAGAGCACAATACACAAGTTGGTGGAAACATTTGGCAAAATCTGTTGTGTAGTAAAAAGTCGAGCAATTAATTAGTATCCATCCCAATTCTCATGCCAAACTGATCTCTGTCTCTGCGACCGTCTGTCCGTCCGTCAGTTCGTCTGTCCCTGTCCTTATGTATGTCTGTTCCCTGTTGTTATAACGCTGACTGAGTCCTGTGCCGCTGTGCGGCGTGGAAAGGGAAACAAACACATTCTTTATCACTCAAGCTTTGGCCCAGTGATATCTGTAACTGTGCTTGTGTTGGTGTTTGTGTGTGTATCGGTGTGCTTGGGTGTGAGTGTGTGTAAAAGAGTTTACATAGTTACAAAGTATAAAGGATTAATTAAAGTGAAGGAAGACGAAATGATGTTAATGCACTTCACTTGCGCTCATTCGTTTCATTCACTACAATACTCGTGTATCGCCTGAACTCTGGCTGCGGCATGTGTAAAGGGAAGGAGGTAAGCTGTAGCTATGGATGTTGTTGCTGCTGTTGGCCTGGCCTGAATGACTGATGTGACGACTCTGAGTGCCACAATGCTGGAGTGGTGTGGTGGTGGAATGCTGAGGAGGTAGAGTAGTGGTGGCTGACAGAGACAACAATGTAAAATTGTTTCTTAAACGTGGTTAATGTTATCTATTAAGTTAATGAACTATACACAGAGAGAAATTCAAACTTAAGGGGAAGTACATATTCGAAATATTTTGCTCAAGAACACAGGGGAACGTATGTAACGTACCTACTCAGTTATCTTCTTGAATAAAAGAGATTCGAAAACGATCGTCATCATCTTTTTAAAACATTTTTAAAATCTGCGTTGCTGTTACTTGGATCCTTTAGAAAACATAAAATCGTTTGTCTTTAACCTTTTTCGAAATATGTATTATACTTCGAAAATTCTTATCAACTTGTATACAAAAATATTAATTTTCAGGACGAAAATATTATAAAAAAAAATTTATTGAAACTGCGCCTTAAAATGACTTCAAAGTATAAACATTTCGGAATTCTGATATTTCTGAATTCACAATTTTCTTGATTGATTAACTTAAATATATTACACGGCTGTTGTTTAAAATTTAATTCAATCTTAATGGATTTTGGCAGAATTTTTTTTTTTAATTTTTTAACCCAAAATTTTTATTCATTCTTGGATCGGCAAACGAGTCAAAAAATTAAGCCGTAGTTTTGAACGCAAATAAAAATACTGGAGTCATTTCCAGACAAGAAATTGTCAAAATATATAGTCGTCTTTTATTAGCTCTTGGATTATCCACAGAACCACAGCAATGAAGACAAAACTTCTCCTAAGTAAGAGACCGCCTGGGTGCCAACACGGCTGCTGGAAATATGGGAATTTATCAGAGAAAATGGGAAATAAGAACTACGACTCTTTACCGAGGATCAATGAATTAGGCAACACATTCGCCCTAACATATTCGTCTGAACTTAACGATATTTTTCAAGCAAAATGTACGGGCTTCAAGGAATCTACGCGTTGAAAATAACGGCTGTTGTTTTTTTTTTGCAGGAAGTATGAATATGTTTGGAACATCGAACACGTATATGTAACATGTTGTGTTGTATGCTTGTCATACTGAAGGTAATCTAGGCTCACTTCACTAATGGCCTTGTTCCTGGAGGGAAGCATCTAATGTTCAAGTTGAATATCCAGAAATTTGTGAAATTGAATTTTGAAATTTGATTTGTTAAATATGGCGAAGGATCCTTTCTTTGCGCAGCATTTGAAGGTGTAGACATATTGTTGACGCCTACCTTTTATGGGTTATAGTCCCAGAATTAATAGGGGTTTCGGTGGTGAATTGACTAGTTCGGTAGTCATTGACCCGGTGGTGGCTAGGTCGACAACAAAATGCCGTTTATCAAAATTTCAGTTTGTACAAAATTCACCGAACGTGATTTCTAAGGCCCAGTAAGGAAGCGTATCACCCTTCTGACAAATCATTATTTTTAAATATATGAGGCAACACAAAAATGGATATGGTCTACTTCGTTCCTCTATAAACAGTTCGAGTAAGGAATTCTGAGCACTCTTTGCTATGAATTGAATTTTGTGGCTGGCAACATTATTATTTTTTGGAACCGGCTTAACACAGTTAATCACGATACTCCAATCTGTAACAGGAAGAATCAAACACTCTCAAAATCGTTTGCTTAAAAAAAATTGCACGTACCGAAAATTCGGCTGCTGCAACCGAATTGCGTTTGTCACAACCGAATTTGGGTGTTGCAACAACTGAAATTTTATATTAACAATCTGTTTCTATGTTTTACCGAAATTTCTGTAATTTAGGTTACTTCAAAAACGTCCAATATTTGGTTTAATAGTTTGATTCGAACAACCGAAAATAATATTGAGCTAAACTTGTCATAAATGTGTTTACCGTAACCGAATTTGACGTTGTTTTGGTTGCTGCAACCGAGCTTAACGTGAAGTCAGTTACAACAACTGAATGTATTTGTAATGTGACTTAGCCCGTCATAGCGTTAGTCTGTGGACTATTGAAATGCTTGAAGCAAATACATTTGTTTCGATCAACATTTCTGTGTTAATGGTTACATCAATAACACAGTGCAACACGAAAAAATATAACCATATACGGACACCACTTCGTGATAAAAGACAAAAAAATGGGCCCCCAAATAATTGGGGCCTCGGCGTCATTCTTGCAAAAAAGTGATCATTTTGTCAGGCTCATATCTTGCAAATAGTTCAGAATTTTGATTTACTCTTTGAAAGAAAGTTGTAGCTCTTGTCATAAAGAATAAAAATTGACAAAATATAAAATCAAAATAACTTCATCTTCAAGGTCAAAATCGCAAAAACTTTAAAAAATTTGATTTTTTTAACCTTTTTTCCCCTGTTCAGGTCCATAGGTAGCAAACTGTTCAAAATTCAAGGAAACAATCAACTACAACAATGCACCTAAGATCTCATTAAACAACTTTCTAGAACATAGGAATGATGCTTAACACCGTTTAGGTAGCGCTTGGGTAGCGTTTAGGTACAGAGTAAATCAAAATTCCGAACGGTTTGCAAGATATGAGCCTGACAAAATGATCACTTTTTGCAAAAACGACACCGAGGCCCTCAAACCTTTGCATGAATTTGGACAAAACTGGGAGACACGGGTCTTGTTTTTTTGGTCTTTTATCACGTAGTGGTGTCCGTATATGGTTATATTTCTATGACTTAAAAAATTACACACTGTGTAATATTACACATTTGGTGCGAAAGGCAACCCGAAAAGATTCAAAAGCTGCCATTAAAGCCAAACAAAACAATTGTTTGGTATGGTTTAAGGGACGTTGAAATAATCGGTCTATAGTTCCTCAAAAATGCGGCGGGCGTTATAACGTATAACGTTAACATTATATTTGCTACCTGAAATTGAAGCCTGTGATGTCGACGATATTTGGTTCCAATAGGACGGAGGTACCTGCCAAACAGCCCGTGACGCCATGAAATTATTTCTGTAACAATTCGGCGAATAGTTAATTTCATGCTTCGTACAGGAGAATTGACGGACTACATAGTGGGAAACTTACTTATTTATTGTTTTCATGAATTGAAATCCTGCACCGGAATTCTATATCTCTTTAACGATATTTAAGATTGGTAGTTAAGATGTCATAATTCGTAAAATTTCAATACAAAAATTCAGAATTTTGTCAATTTCATAACTGATTTTTATCGCTTAAATGTTTGAGTATTCCGGTGCTGGTGCTTGTTTCGTTGTTGTCTGTGCGTTTTTGTTTGCAGCAGTTTTCAACAAGCAACACTATATTTGGCTCACAAATACATATATTATAATTATTACATATTAATTATTGTTTATCTAACATACAATATTGAATAGCAAACACAATGTGTTTGGACACAATGTGTTTGGACACAAGTGTACTATAGTTGCGGCAAGCTACAAACACGTCATATTTGCTTCCAAATAACAAAAAGAGGCAAATGTTTCAGCGAGTAGATCATGTGATATAGAGGTTTTTCTTTGGCTCGAAGTAAATTCTAAAGTCTACGATGATAAGCCGGCTACGATTCGGGAATTGGAAGCCAACATTATCGTACCATTCTGTAAATACCACGGGAAATGCTCGAATGCGTCATCGGATTCAGGAACCTCAGAATGGGCCATGGTTAACGGTCTATACATCCCAGATTTGTAAGAAATATTAGGAATGATTATTTATAAATGAAGAGAATGGTTATTTAGTACAAAAATAAGGTTAGTATTTATTTTTATACTAACCTTAACAATTTGACCTTTTTTATAATAAAGTACCTACAAATTGTATCACCCTTTACAATTAACAAAAATCAAATTGGAAAACTTTTATATATCGTTTGTTCGGAAAATTTTTTTCTACAGAAAATCTATAAAAAAACAGCAATATTCTGTTGATACAACCTTTTTCAAAATAATACTTTTGCGGTAACCGATTTTTTTTGCCTTAAATTTGTTAAATTTTTTGAGGCAACCGCAATTTCGGTTGTGTCAACCTCAGAGTCCAGCTGTGTCAAATTCATTTGCGACAACCTCAAAACACGGGTACGGTTAATTTAGTAGCCTTTGGTAGCCTCAACCGAATTTTTCTGTAAGTGTAGCATGCTAGATGGTTGCCTAGCGTAATTAGTTTTCTTTCATTACAGAGTTTTCTTTATCCTCTTTATTTGGTGAATGTTTTCTTTATGTGTATCTCATGTTACAGCATAGAATCATTTATTTTTTGTTAATTTTTTGGTTACGGTAACCGATGTTTTGTTGCCTTAAATTTGTTAAATTTTTTGAGGCAACCGTAATTACGGTTGTGTCAACCTCCGACTCCAGTTGTGTCAATATCAAAATTTGTTTGCGACAACCTCAAAACACGGGTAGAATGAATGTCATAGTCTCAACCGAATATTTCTTTGAGTGCAGCATGCTAGATGGTTGCCTAGCGTAATTAGTTTTCTTTCATTACCGACTTTTCTTTATCCCCTTTATTTGGTGAATGTTTTCTCTATGTGTATCTCATGTTACAGTATAAAATCATTTATTTTTTTGTTTCATCCATCTCGAAACACTTGACAATATTAATTAAATAGCATTACCAGGCAACATTTTTTCAATTGTTCAGCTTATTCGAGCCCTGACAGTGGCTCAAGTAAATGACAGTAGCAAAATGAGAAAAAAAAAACAACAACGAAAGGAGGAACAAAATTCTCACAGACAAAAGTATTTCAAAGATAAATCTACTACTTTACGAAGAAAATTCTCCAAATTGCAAACAACAATGAAAATTATAAGCCAAGTATTTAAGGAATGAAAATCCAAATGAAAAAAAAATATAGGATATCCTTGTTCCATATTCTCATTGCTAGGACATAGACACAGGCTCTCCCATACACAATAGCACACGTACTACAAACTCATACACAACACTCGTTCAGGGCATTTACGTGCCTTATTAAATGGTTGTTTATTTCCTCCTCTTTCCCTGTGGAAAATAGACTGCTAGATACAGACGAGTAGCAGAAGTTTGGAATTTAAGAGATTCTCCATTTCATTTTGATATTCTTCGTTGAACTTCACTTCACTTAACTTTAGCTACTGAATATGTATTTGGTGCTGTTACTGTAACTCCGAACATCCCCATTAGACATCATGACAACATCGTACGTCCTTCCCACACCACTCTATCGCATCGTCATTGTAGCCGTCGTAGTCCAGCAATTATACGAATAAGAGTCAAAAGGACGAAACAACAACAATGCCAAATTGTTAAACTTCCCTTCAACTCAGTCTGTGGCAGAGTATGTGTTAAGTGTGTGTGTTTTGTAACTCTATTTAAGGTTAACATTTTAATTATGTTCGTTTTATAGCAATTCCTTGTTGGCCCAGTGAGGAGAGGAGTAAGCGAAAAGTTTCCCATTCTCCTATGGGGCTTTGTCTGCTTCTAGGAAAACTTTCTTTGGAAGCATTTTTTTAATAGACAAATAGATTATTATTGTTTGTTTGCAGTTCATTTTTGCAACAGCATTTGTATGGTACGTGTAATCATCAGCGTCATTACTACGATAGCTGGAGATGTGAATATGAATGAATGAAATTAGCATGAACTGGCTTATTAACCAAATAGCTTTGTAGACTACCACCGGAGGGGATGAATAGAAATTCCCCTAAAAATGCTTGTAAATATTAAAAAACCAAAACTAATTAAAATGTGTTGTATTAAAAGCCTAATTAATTTTAATATAATTTGCTACAAAAGTACTAAAGGATATTTAGACATATTAAAAATAAAGAAAGCTTAATTAAATCCTTCTTTTCAAAGTTATATCAATTAAAATCTCATCTCACAAATTGTGGCTGACTCCAAACAGACAGCTAATTTGAGAACGGCGCACAATCGTTTAGAATCCAGTTCCAGTGGCCAAAATTTAATACCGTTGGATCTACACGCTGAAAAACGAAACGGCCTCTGTAACATATTCTTCCAAGCAAGTTCCAAACTCACTAGAATTTAAATTGAAACATTAACATGTTTACTGACAAATACCTATACTTTTACGTGGAAACATATGCGTAGAAGTATTAGGGTGTTACCCCCAAACCTCCATATACTTACGTGGAAACATATGCGTATTTCCTCCCAAACATTAAAATATTTAGAAACTAATTATTCTTTGATTTAAATATATATGTATTATTTATTATAATTAATTTTATCAGTATAAATCCACATTTATAAATAATTGATACAAAAAATTAAAAGATTTAAAACGGTCCTTCGTACATTTACTTGCATTGAATGGATAATTTTTTTTATGAAATAAGAATCTGCTGCTCATTTGCTTCTCCATTCTTTGTTGTCTATCATGTATTCGTTTTCAGAAGGTGTTAACAATACGTTAGTTGTCACCATTTATTGCATGCGAGTCAATCGTGTGATAATTACTTCTGTTCTATATTATAGTTCACAAATGGTCCGCTGTTCCGATTTTCTCAATAAAGGTTCGGACAGACAAAGGGCTTCACGAAGTTGACCTTTCCAGTTTCTTTCCTCAATTTGATATCACACATAAATATATTCGAAACACATACACAAAAATCAAAGCACTATCCCAAACCATTTTACCGTCCGAGCGTTTGCTTATTCTTATTTCTCTGATCAAGCGCTTTTGATATCCCCTGTCCGATGAACCATTGACGACTGAATACATGAAACTAAAACGCAATTCATCAGCCAAAATAAGAACCACTGCCTTTTCTGCAGTTTACATGCACATTCTGGAATATTTATGAATCACTGACTGAGAGAATAAAGTAAAAATACAGATGCACACTTATACTCTCGTTGTCCCTCCATTATTCTCTTGCTCTCTAGAGAGCATAAAATAAACACAGCTGTATTTGTATCACAAAAACAGATATATTTGGGTCGCAAACACATATAAAGGGTTTTTCAACAGAGACGCTACAAAAGTAAATCGATAGGGACAGCAAACGACGCCATATTTTTTCCCGCTCTTTTGACATTTCCCTTCATTAAAGTTTGGCATTTCATCATGGAAAGATATACGAGCCAACAACGAGTCGAAATTATTAAAATTTACTACCGATATTTGGAGTCAGTGGCCTCAACTTTAAGAGCGCTACGTCAAATTTATGGTCGTCATAATTTCTGGCTGAATGGCTTCGTCAATAAGCAAAATATGCGTTATTGGTCAGACAGCAATCCACACGTAATCCATGAGTCATCATTGCATCCCGATAAAATTACGGTTTGGTGCGGTTTATGGGCCGGCGGCGTCATTGGGCCGTACTTCTTCCGTGATGATCATGACCGGCACATTACTGTGAATGCGAATCGCTACCGTTCAATGATAACCGAATATTTTTGGCCCCAATTGGATAATATGGACTTGGAGGACATGTGGTTCCAACAGCACGGCGCCACAAGCCACACAGCGAATACCACAATCAATTTATTCGAAACCAAGTTTGGTGAACGTGTTATCTCACGAAATGGCCCAGTCGATTGTCCGCCTCGGTCGTGCGATTTGACGCCGTTAGATTATTTCCTGTGGGGCTACGTAAAGTCTATGGTCTATGCCAACAAGCCAGCGACGATTGATGAACTTCGTACGAATATCGAACGTGAAATTGCAGCAGTATCGGCCGATTTATGCTTGAAAACCGTCGAAAATTGGGTTCAGCGTCTGGACTTCTGCAAGCGTGCCCGTGGTGGCCATGCAAAAGAAATCGAGTTCCATACATAATGGCATCGAACGTAGTTTCACAGGAATAAAGAATTTCATTGGTATCTAAAACCGGTTTTGTTTTATTTAAAAAAACTTTTGTAGCACTCTTATTGAAAAACCCTTTAGTATAACATATTAATATATCAAATATGTAATACTGAGTAGCAAACACAATGTGTTTGGACACAAGTACATTATATTTGCGACAAGCTCCAAACACATGGTATATTAGCATCCAAACAACAAATAACGACAGATTTTTCAGCGTGTAGTAGACATTTTTAAGTTATGTTAAAATCCAATTGTAGGGAAGGAGTCAATGAGTTTTTGAAGATATTAAGATTAAAAATCGGATAATTGGGTATATTTTAGAAAATATTCCAAATTGACTATATATCTAGTATTTCGATTTTAAAGGCAAAACATTTAACTTTTTTTTAAACTAGTTTTCTTCAAATGGGGCAGGGACTGATCGTGGAGGTGGCATGTTTCTGATTGCCACTAATTTGGGAGTGGCCAGAAATGATTCCTTCATAGGGCAGTCCAAGCAGCTCACTACTTCGCCGTAGTATGTCCCGGGCAATGACTTTATTGGAACCCTCCGTTAGCTAGCTAGAGTAATAAGGCGAAACGAATGAGCAGCCTGACTGGTTATGCGATCACTGATGCGTCTCAGATTAAATAGTTGCTTCTGCCACTGAAGCTCTTCGAACTAGAGGAGAGAGATTCGCCAAAGGCGAATCTAAAGTAAATAAACAAAAAACCAGTTTCGACACAGCGCATTCTGGTCAGTGTCTGATCCGTAATGAGTGGCTGTAACATAATCATCCTGACAGTAGGTGAAATGCAAAACCATGGTGGACTGGGCTTGCCTTCCGCCACCGTTATATTGGTAATGAAAATACGAAATGAGAAGGAGAAATATAAAACCCCCTATTTGTTGACGGCACCCGCAAACGTTATAAGGACCATGATTTACGGATATGCACTTGGAATGTAAGAACACTATATAGCTCCAGAGCCACTGTCCAATTGGCAGATGTCCTCGGGAATTATATGGCTGACATTGCTGCCATCCAGGAGATGTGATGAACAGGTCATAGCTGTACCAGGAAGACGAACTGTGGCATTCACTACAGTTGCCATGAGAAATATCATGAATTTGGTTGTGGATTTGTAGTTGGCAAAATACTGCGACAGCTGGTCTCAAGGTTCAACCCCGTGAGTGAGGGTATAGCCACCATCCGCATAAAAGGGAAGTATTTTAACGTATCTCTAATTTGTATACATGCACCACGGAAGAAAAATAGGATGACACCAAGGACATGTTCTATGAGCGCCTACACGCTGAAAAATTGGTATTTTTTTGTTGTTTGGATGCAAATATAATATACGTGTGTCCAAATACATTGTGTTTGTTATTCAGTATAACATGTTTGGGACAGTGATTAATAGGTCATAATATATGTGTTTGCGACCCAAACATATATGGACTTGGGTTTTTTTATGCTCTCCCGAGAGCAAGACAACAAATAATTTGTTTACATTTAATAATAAGGATGTGCATATTGAAATTATTTTTCAATTATTAATATGTTTGTAGAGTTTATCCAAACATATATACAATTGTCTAGTTTGATGCCAGTTTTTGCACTTCAATGTAGGGAATACGAATAACACTGCAGTCCTTTTTGTATCGTCCAATTTGTTATACTTTATCATTTCACAAATAGGAAAAACCTTTCTACAAATATCCTTTGCTCTTATAAGGCTTATAATTTTTTAAGTAACAGTGATTGCAAAATAACGATAAGCAATATAGTTTGCTTCCTCCCGACACGTAGCCCCCTCTAGCAATTACCGTTTACGTTTCAACTCCGCTTAAGTGCACGAGTAATTAACTAACTAGCTGGTTCAAATTCACGCAAAGCCAATTCATGCACATGCAAACAAGAACACTTTCGTTATTTTTTATACAGAAATCTAAATTTAAATAACATTGGATTTAGATTTAAAGTCAAAACCAAAAAAAAAAAACAGAAAAATAAAAAAAAAAAGCCCAGAACAACATTTCGATGGGAGTGCAATATAGAACAAGGACTCGCACCTAAAACAGCGGCGAAAGGAGTGTGTAGAGAAGTTTGCGGCACGCAATGTGTAAATCACATCATACATATGACGCCGCAATGGCACGAAACGAAATGAAAACAGGAGCAGGGTTAACATTAATTCTGGGTTGGCACAAACAGTAAAAAGAAACAACAGCAGCAGCAATAATGCTTTAAGGACTTTACTATAGCATTTGCATATTAACTTTTGCGGCACTCAACGGCAGCAAGGATTCCAGTGAAATGCGACTACGAAGAGAACAAAAACAAAATCACTTTAACTCCACATTGCATGTTCCATTCATATTGCATATGTTTCATGTGTGTGTGTGTGTGTGTGTGTTTAAATAAGCATGAAATATTTAACCAAATGTGAATAATAAATCTGTTATTTAATAACGTTTAATTAAACTACACTCCACTTTACTGTTGTACATGGTCGTAGTGGTGAGTTTTGCTATCCTTAATTAACAGTGCAGCGCATTTAGTAGCTCGCATGGGGTTTTCAGCTACAGTTGCCGGACCATGCAAGGATAAGGTCATTACAAATAAATCAAAAATAACTCTGTATTTTTCTAACTAATATATTACAGTTGATTTTACAGCCTGAATATTTAAAGCTGTTTCCTTAAAGGGAAACCGGAAGGAGCTCTCAACTTCCTTTTTAATTTCTTCTGTTCTCCATCTTGGGCTGCCTTTAAATAATTTTGGTATCATAAATCTAAGAATGTTATAGATTTAACAACATCTTTCTTTAACATAAATTTAATTAAATTTTTAAAATGGTTTATATTTTACATTTAAATCCACTTTTATATTTCGTCGCATTACCTTTTTCCCTCCCATAATGATGGCAGAAATCTATTTAATCTTCAACATTGTACACAAATAATCTCATCTGCATGTGCATTTCAATTCAATACCAGCAAGTTCACATATGTATTCATAAAAAAGCGATAAAAAAAATTCAATTAAATTCAATATTTCAATATATATTATTCAATATTTCCAAGCATCATACATATGTTGCTGCAACATACTGTCTGCTGTTGCAGCCATCACAATTTACTTAATATGGTATTACGACAATAGTGCAGTGTCCATTCCTCATTTTAATACCAGGAAAAAAAACAACAAAACCTTCAATTATGTGGCAGCCACACAGTGAGAGTTGAAAGCCAAAGGAAATAACTTGGTTGAACTGTAGATACTACATGAATAAATGTTGCAAGTGTATAAATGTTGCCATGTATAATTCGTTAAGTGGAAATAAATAATAAATTAAATTGCTTTCTGTTGAAATAGGGTCATGCATTGAGGCAGCAACAATTGTGAGCGCTATGGTACAAGTACGCGGACTCTCTCAAAATTTAATTGAAATAATGTTAATGTTAATGTTTGTTCCACTGATTGTACACGCAAAGAAAAATTTCGTTGCGCACAAATGAAACTTTAAACAAATAAACGCGAAAAGTATCTGCGACAAACAACCATATGTGATTGTGAGAAACATATTATAGCGGTAGCACAACCAACGACAAAACGGGAGCTAACGTGTTTCCCCATAAAGGAATTCAGTTTACTCAGGCGCCGAAACCAGCAGACCATGGAAAGCGCCTGCAATTCCTTCAATGAGTAATGGAGCAAACTGAAGTCAATGCCAATTTTTCCAAAAAAAATTCATCTTCTCCGATGAACAACATTTCATTCTGAATGGCTTCGTGTATACATAAAATTGTGTTGGGGCTCAGAAAATCCTCATGTAATCCATGAGATACAAATGCACCCTCAACGAGCAACTTACTTTACTTTTATTGCCTATATTACAACCTGATGAGGTCAGACGTCTTACACATTTTATTTAAGCAACCAAATTAAACAAATTTCAACATATTCTTCCAACTGGCTCTATCCTTCGCCTTTTCTCGCCAGTTGGTAACACCAAGGATACGGAGGGATTCTTCTGCCTGGTCTTTCCAGCGGAGTCTTGGTCGTCCTCTTTTCCTGCTTCCACCGGGTACGTTATCAAAAATCTTACGCGCTGGCTCCTCTTCATCCATTCTGATAACATAGCCTAGCCAACGCAATTGGCCCACATTGATTCGTCTAGCTATGTCCACGTCAGAATAGAGATTATATAGCTCTGCGTTTCAGCGACGTTGGTACTCGCCGTTTTCCCTAACAGGACCATATATTTTGCGGAGAATTTTTCTCTCGAAAACTTCCAGGTGTTTTTCATCCGCTTGCGATATGACCCAAGTTTCGGAGCCATATGTCAAGACAGGTAAATTGAGAGTCTGATATAGCTGGACTTTTGTCCGTCGAGAGAGGGCATTGTTCCTAAACTGCTTGCTGAGCCCAAAATAACATTTATTTGCAAGCACAATTCTCCTATCTATCACCAGACTGACGTTGTTGTCCTTGTTCACGGCGGATCCAAGGTAGACAAATTCATCTACCACTTCAAAATTAAATCGGTTGTCAACGTTCACGTGCGGACCAAGTCGAGACCCAAGACCCACCTTCGCTGATTCCTTTTCGATTCTTGAAAACACTGCAGTAACCTCTCGCAAATTTCGCCCAATGATGTCTATGTCGTCATCATACGCCAGCAACATATGGCTTTTCGTGTTAATGGTCTTGTTCGTATATACTGCAGCCTTTCTCATTATTATCTCCATTAAGATGTTGAAGAGATTGCACGAAAGTGTGTCGCCTTGTCTAAGTCCTCGCTTGGTACAGAATGGTTCAGTGTGGTCTTTCCCCTCTTTCACTGCTGATTTGGTGTTGGTCAGCGTCATTCTACAGAGGCGAATCAGTTTTGGCGGAATACCAAGTTCAGACATAGCTTCGTACAGTTTTCCCCGTATGGGGCTATCGAAAGCAGCTTTGTAATCGACAAAAAGGTGGTGTGTATCGATTTTCTTTTCGTGGGTCTTTTCCAGGATTTGGCGTAGCGTGAATATTTGGTCAGTTGTGGACTTGCCTGATCTAAAACCACACTGATAAGGTCCAATCAGGTTTTCAATAATTGGCTTTAGTCTTTCACATAATACGCTCGACAAGACCTTATACGCGATGAATAAAAGACTGATACCGCGATAGTTGGAACAGACACACGGATCACCCTTTTTGAATACAGAACATAGTACACTGAGACTCCAATCGTCGGGCATAGATTCCCCCAGCCATATACCGCATATCCGTTGATGCATGTGGGCTATCAGTCATTCGCCACCTGTCTTAAAAAGTTCAGCGGGTAGGACATCCGCACCAGCGGGTTTATTAGTCTTCAGGCGGGTGATCGCCGTTCTAATCTCTCCGGGGGCGGAGGGAGTGTACAATCTATTCTATCTTCCACTATCATTACCTCCTGATCTTCAGTGGAAGAATCTGAGTGGAGTAGTGCTGAAAAGTGGTCTCTCCACATTTTGAGCACACACTGCTTCTCAGTCACCAGATTCCCATTCTCGTCCTTGCAGGAGGGCAGCCCATTATTAGGCCCGTTGGTCGATCTTCTTACCCTCTAGAAAAACTTTCGGGATTCACCATTCATCCTGCATATTTCTGTTCTTTCACTCTCTCTGCTCCCACTGCCTTTTTTTTTGCCCAAATAGTTTTGTTTTCCTCCCTTCTCAGCTTCAGTTACCGCTCACTCGCACCACGCGTTGTAACTGACTGTTTCGTTGCCATACGTGTAGCGTCTTTTTCATCAGTTGCAATGCGACATTCTTCGTCGTACCATGGCTTATCCTTCTGCGGTTTTTGATAGCGAAGTTCAGTCGTTGCAACGATTTCCAAAGAATGGGAGATGTGATTCCACTGCGCATCTGGGTCTTCGGGAGAGGGGTATTCTGCTCCAACATGAGAGAGAGTTTCTGTCGATAGGACATTGATATCTCCGGTATTCGTAGCTTGTCAATATCGAACTTCTCCTGTGTTCGGCTCCGTACGTTTTTCGCCCTGCTCAATCTCGTGCGAACTTTCGCAGCCACCAGGTAATGATCCGAGTCAATATTGGCACCTCGAATCACACGTACATCCATTACACTAGAAGAGTGCCTGCCATCTATTACCAAGTGATCAATCTGGTTCTTCGTCCGTTGATCAGGAGATATCCAGTTCGCCTTATGAATGTCCTTATGCTGGAATCGTGTGCTACTAACTACCATGTTCTTTGCAGCGGCGAAGTCTATCAGTCTTATTACATTATCGGAGGTGGTATCATGTAGACTGTGATTGCCGATGGTTGGTCGAAAGACACTTTCCTTTCCTAATTTGGCATTAAAATCGCCTAGAATAATCTTAATGTCGTGGTCAGGGCAGCGTTCATATACTTCCTCCAGGCGCTCATAAAATGTTTCTTTGACCTCATCATCTTTATCCTCTGTCGGTGCGTGCACACAAATTAACGAGATGTTGAAATATTTCGCTTTGATGCGAATTGTGGCTATGCGGTCACTCACTGGGTTGAACCTTGAAACTAGGTGTCGCAGTCTCTTGCCTACTATAAATCCGCACCCAAATTCGTGCTTACGCTCATGGCAGCTGTAGTAAATATCGAAGTTTTTCTTTCTGGTACAACCATATCCTGTCCATCGCATTTCCTGGATCGCTGTGTTGTCAGCTTTATAGTTTCCGAGGACATCCGCCAGTTGGAAAGTGGCACCGGTCCTGTATAACGTTCGAACATTCCAGGTACATATCCTTAAATCATGGTCCTTATAACGTTTGCGAGGGTCGTCAGCAGTTGGGCGGTTTCTTTGTTCATCATATTTTCTGCGTATTTTCATTGCCGATATAAGGGTGGCGGGAGGCAAACCCAGCCCACCGTGGTTTGCATTTTACCTACTGCCAGGATGATTATGTTTCGGCCGCCCATTATGGATCAGACGCTGACCAGAATGCAGTGTGTCGAAACTGGATTTTGGTTTCTTCAATTTTGATCCGCCGTTGGCCAGGGGTGTTGGCTCATCCGCATTCAAAGGACAGAAGAATATGTCCACTACTTCCAAGAGCTTCAGTGACAGGGTCACCTAATAATCCTGAGACGTATCAGTGATCGCATTACCACTCAGGCTGCTCATTACGGAGGTTTCCGATAAGCCATTGCCCAGGACATACTGCGTGGAAGTAGTGAGCTGCTTAGACTGCCCAATGAAGGAATCATTTCTGGCCACTCCCAAGTGAATGGCTATCAGAAACTTTTCACCTCCAAGGACAGTCCCATGTCTGGTGCGAATTTTGGTCAGGCAATGTGATTGGGCCTTACTTTTTTGAAGATGAGGCCGAAATTGCAGTGACTGTGAACGGCATTGGTTACTGGAATATGATAACGCTGGAAGACATGTGGTTTCAGCAAGCCCCACCGCACATGAAACAATTGATTTATTGCAGCAACGACTTTCAGAACAAGTTATCTCAAGAAATTCTGATGTCACCTGGACACCAAGATCATGCGGTTTAACGCCGTGCGATTTCTTTCTTTGGTGTTTTGTGAAATCTCGGGTTTATCCGAATAAACCAGAAACAATTCCTGAGCTCAAATACGAGATCCAACGCGTCATCGGTGAGATACAGCCACATCTCTGTGAAAGAAAGGACATGGAAAATTTCATGAAAAGAATAATGGCCCGTCATCAGAGCCGTGGGGACAATTTTACGGAAATTTGATTCCATACTAAATCGGAGCATGTCTTCTTTACAATCCAATAAGAAAATCACAACTATCGCAAAAAATACGTGTTTTGATTTTAAAATGAAAAAGTGCATTCTTACTGAGATACCCTTTATTATAAGCTGCGTGGAATGTAGATAGTGGTGTTTCTTTGTAGTTAAGTTGTGAACCAGCTACATTCTCTGGTGGATATCTCTAAGTATCTAGGAAGTTTAAGCCTTTATCGGGCAGGTTTCTTTGGAGAGTTGAGGGGATATTTTTTATGAAAATAGTATTCCCGATCGAGATTGAAATTGAAATAAACGGAAATCTTTTTTTCAGTATTTATTTTTTTATTTTTAAATTTTCAATAATTTAAACTAGAATAAGCTAGTTGAAAGTTTAAAAAATATTATCATAATTCAGGAATTGAGTTCTGTGCAAATGATAGCTCGTTCACTCAAAAAATATGTTCGTATACACAGCAAAAAAGTCTGACGAAATTGGGAAATCAACATGTTTGTTGTTTCAGCAACATATTCGAGGGTTGCTATTTATATTTCGGGAATAGCAAATAATAACAAACATTTTTAAGTGAAAATTGCTTTATTGTTTTTGAAAATATTCAATACACTTTTGCATTCGTTCAAACCGTTTATCATATCAGTTTTTCCATTCCACTAGAGACACCTCCAAAACATGGTTTTTGAACGCTTTAACTGCTTCTTTGGCACTCGAAAATCGTTGACCACGCAGTTTACCTTTGATATTCGGGAACAAGAAGATGTCAGTGGGTGCCAAATCAAGACTGTACGGAGGATGAGTCATCAATTCGATATTTTGACTGCTCAAAAAGTCACCTGTTTGATGAGATGTGTGGGAGTTCGCATTGTCGTGATGGAGAATGATTCGACTTGGGCGGTTGGTTTTACGAATTTCTCGGAAGACTTCCGGCAAACATATGGCCGTGTACGGTCGAAGCGGAACAGTGGCGACATGTCCCGTTCGGCCGAAGAAACATGCAACCATTTGCTTCGCTGTGCTTCTTCCAGGAACACCTTTTGTTGGATTTAGCTCGTCTTGAAAGACCCACACGGTCGATTGTTGTTTTATTTTCGGCTCATACGCATATATCCTCGATTCGTCACTGGTCACGATTTTATACACATCTTCTGAAGCACCACGGTCGAACTTTTTAATCATTTTCTTACACCAATCGACACGAGCCTTTTTTGAGCTATTGTCAAAGTATGTGGGATCCAACGCGAACACATTTTTTTTTACAGCCAAATGTTCATTCAAAATTGAATGTATTGAAGTGGAACCAATGTGCAAAGATGCCTCTATCTCACGATATGTCACATGACGATCTTGCGTTACCAGTTCACGCACTGCATCGATGTTTTTGGGCAGAACAACCGATTTAGGACGAACTTCACGAAAGTCGTCCTGGAGCGATTGGGGTCCGAGACTGAACTCTTGGTACCAGCGCTTAACAGTGGTTTTTGATGGTGCTTCATCATCAGAAGTCGAAACAAGTTGATTGAGACACTCTTGTCTCGATAATCCACGCCAAAATTGTAAAAAATCATCGTAAGTTAATTCCATTTATTGACCGAGATGAATTTGTCAATAAACACAACAATTAGTGCTCGTAACTGATAACGTGCTATGTACAGGGTGTTTCAAAAGTGAGGGTGGAGTGGAGTGGAGATGCTCTTATTTTTGCAAATGTCCGCCAATGTCAAATCTGTTTTGACATTTGTGGACTAGACAGATGTAGAATACAAGTAAACAAGCCATGCAGCGATACACTCCCCAAGAACGCGGAATAATCGTGTCCATTTTTTTGCGTAACAATTCGTCTGTGGTGTTGGCGCAGCGCGAATACCGTCGCCGATACCCCGGCCGTCCGACACCGACTGCGCAAACACTGCGGTTTAACGCCGTGCGATTTCTTTCTTTGGTGTTTTGTGAAATCTCGGGTTTATCCGAATAAACCAGAAACAATTCCTGAGCTCAAATACGAGATCCAACGCGTCATCGGTGAGATACAGCCACATCTCTGTGAAAGAAAGGACATGGAAAATTTCATGAAAAGAATAATGGCCCGTCATCAGAGCCGTGGGGACAATTTTACGGAAATTTGATTCCATACTAAATCGGAGCATGTCTTCTTTACAATCCAATAAGAAAATCACAACTATCGCAAAAAATACGTGTTTTGATTTTAAAATGAAAAAGTGCATTCTTACTGAGATACCCTTTATTATAAGCTGCGTGGAATGTAGATAGTGGTGTTTCTTTGTAGTTAAGTTGTGAACCAGCTACATTCTCTGGTGGATATCTCTAAGTATCTAGGAAGTTTAAGCCTTTATCGGGCAGGTTTCTTTGGAGAGTTGAGGGGATATTTTTTATGAAAATAGTATTCCCGATCGAGATTGAAATTGAAATAAACGGAAATCTTTTTTTCAGTATTTATTTTTTTATTTTTAAATTTTCAATAATTTAAACTAGAATAAGCTAGTTGAAAGTTTAAAAAATATTATCATAATTCAGGAATTGAGTTCTGTGCAAATGATAGCTCGTTCACTCAAAAAATATGTTCGTATACACAGCAAAAAAGTCTGACGAAATTGGGAAATCAACATGTTTGTTGTTTCAGCAACATATTCGAGGGTTGCTATTTATATTTCGGGAATAGCAAATAATAACAAACATTTTTAAGTGAAAATTGCTTTATTGTTTTTGAAAATATTCAATACACTTTTGCATTCGTTCAAACCGTTTATCATATCAGTTTTTCCATTCCACTAGAGACACCTCCAAAACATGGTTTTTGAACGCTTTAACTGCTTCTTTGGCACTCGAAAATCGTTGACCACGCAGTTTACCTTTGATATTCGGGAACAAGAAGATGTCAGTGGGTGCCAAATCAAGACTGTACGGAGGATGAGTCATCAATTCGATATTTTGACTGCTCAAAAAGTCACCTGTTTGATGAGATGTGTGGGAGTTCGCATTGTCGTGATGGAGAATGATTCGACTTGGGCGGTTGGTTTTACGAATTTCTCGGAAGACTTCCGGCAAACATATGGCCGTGTACGGTCGAAGCGGAACAGTGGCGACATGTCCCGTTCGGCCGAAGAAACATGCAACCATTTGCTTCGCTGTGCTTCTTCCAGGAACACCTTTTGTTGGATTTAGCTCGTCTTGAAAGACCCACACGGTCGATTGTTGTTTTATTTTCGGCTCATACGCATATATCCTCGATTCGTCACTGGTCACGATTTTATACACATCTTCTGAAGCACCACGGTCGAACTTTTTAATCATTTTCTTACACCAATCGACACGAGCCTTTTTTGAGCTATTGTCAAAGTATGTGGGATCCAACGCGAACAAATTTTTTTTTACAGCCAAATGTTCATTCAAAATTGAATGTATTGAAGTGGAACCAATGTGCAAAGATGCCTCTATCTCACGATATGTCACATGACGATCTTGCGTTACCAGTTCACGCACTGCATCGATGTTTTTGGGCAGAACAACCGATTTAGGACGAACTTCACGAAAGTCGTCCTGGAGCGATTGGGGTCCGAGACTGAACTCTTGGTACCAGCGCTTAACAGTGGTTTTTGATGGTGCTTCATCATCAGAAGTCGAAACAAGTTGATTGAGACACTCTTGTCTCGATAATCCACGCCAAAATTGTAAAAAATCATCGTAAGTTAATTCCATTTATTGACCGAGATGAATTTGTCAATAAACACAACAATTAGTGCTCGTAACTGATAACGTGCTATGTACAGGGTGTTTCAAAAGTGAGGGTGGAGTGGAGTGGAGATGCTCTTATTTTTGCAAATGTCCGCCAATGTCAAATCTGTTTTGACATTTGTGGACTAGACAGATGTAGAATACAAGTAAACAAGCCATGCAGCGATACACTCCCCAAGAACGCGGAATAATCGTGTCCATTTTTTTGCGTAACAATTCGTCTGTGGTGTTGGCGCAGCGCGAATACCGTCGCCGATACCCCGGCCGTCCGACACCGACTGCGCAAACACTGCGCCGTTTGGCCACTAACCTTGAAGAGTATGGGACCACACGAGACGTTGCCAGGAGTGGCCGGCCCCGGAGCGCCCGTTCTGCCGAGAATATCGCCGCTGTTGCCGAGGATGTCGAGCTGTCCCCGGTAACATCGACCAGACGCCGCGCCTCGCAATTAGCCATCAGCCGGTCAAAGACCTGCGCATGTTCCCATACAAAGTCCAGTCCGTGCATCAGCTGCTGCCTGTCGACCGCCAAACGAGTGTAAACTAAGCCCAAGCCATCCTCAATCTCGTAAACGAAGTGGACAATTTTTCCACCAAAATCGTAATGAGCGATGAGGCTCATTTTCACCTCAGCGGGTACGCGAATAAGCAACACTATCGCTTCTGGGGCACCGAAAATCCACGAGTGATGCACGAGGAGCCATTACACCCGCTCAAAGTGACTGGAGGAGTCATCGGGCCATTTTTTTCGAGAACGCCGCTGGTCAAACGACAACAGTGCGCGCTATAGGGCTATGATAACCGAGTTATTTCTGTCGCAATTCGACGAATTAGGACTGGAGGACATGTGGTTCCAACAGGACGGAGCAACGTCACACACTGCGCGAGCCACAAACGATATTCTGAAGGCGGCGTTCCTGGGTCGCGTCATCTCTCGTTTTGGCGATTTGCACTGGCCCGCAAGATCGCTCGATTTAACCGTTCCAGACTTTTTTTGTGGGGTTTTTTGAAGTCCCGTGTATACGTGAACAAGCCCGAGACCCTGGAAGCCCTCTAGGTCAACATTCGACACGAGTGCTAGAATCTGCCGCCCGTCGTTCGCGCCGAAGTGATGAAAATTGCCATATAACGAGCTCCGTATGGTAATCAATTGTGACGGCGCCCATTTAACCGATATCATCTTCTCAACTTAACCAATAAAATTCGAAGGGTTCAAATAAACATAATCAAGGAACAGAATCGAAGTTTTTCATTTAGAAAAAAAATGAGAGCCAAACAACATCGGATGACTTCTTTTGAAACACCTTGTATGTTTATTCTAAAAATTTCAAACTTTCCAATGGCAGTTCCAGTTTGCATCTGGGAACATTAGTATTGCCAGTTTCCGAAATATAAATAGCAACCCTCGTATTTGTTGTTACAGGAACATACGTTTGTTGATTTGGCAAACATTTTGCCCGGTATTTTATCAACACTGCAAACACTGTTTAAGCAAACCTGATTGAAATTCATTATCAACACTGCAAATAATGCCTGTTATGCCTGTTCATTTCCTATAATAGTGCCATCCATTGTTTGCAGTTAATAGTTGACATTATTTTGTGAGTGGTGGCTCATCAATGTCCTATTAAACTACTTGTGTATTTCGACCTAATGGGAATTATTTCAATATATATACAAGCAAAAACAAATGCCTGAGCAATTTGTGTACCTTTTACTTTTCTTTATATTTCAGAAAACGTTATAAATCTTTCGTTACATATTTAGTACGTAATTTTATAATATCGATATACATACATACTTACATAACTGTGTTTACACTTTTGTTAAAATTGACTGACCTGAAAACAGAGAAAAAAAATTAAAATTCAAATTACAAATTTAATTAAATTCAAACAAATATCTTAAGGCTATTTAATGCAGTTACACTATTATATGTTGGTAACACCAAAGTCCAATAATTACCACTCAGACATTTGTCATGTTCAAGTCATAAATAATTGGGTTTCAATTTCCCCCTCCAGCTACCTGTTGCCGCGACATCAACGTGATATCAAAATCAATATGAACAAGTGAATAACTAAGACCAGAGCTGTAAAACTCGTTGTTCGGGTGATACGTATGATACGAGTTAGAAAAACAAAATTGTCTACATCATGTTTTGCGAACACTTTATATCAAATCAATTTTGATTGATTTACTGTCATTTGTGGGTTGATATAAATACTGTCATTGGAAGTGAATTGAAGTTGAACAAACAAAAAATAAATACTTAGTTCCCCATTACATCCCACGAAGGGATAGGAGGGGAGAGCTTCCCGGAATCGGTGAGCAGTGCTCATTCTAATTTGTAGGCTCAGTGAATTGATTGAACTTAAATACAGGCAATTAGCGAGTAGTATAGTAAATTAGCCAGTAGTACGTTGTAGTTTGGTACGTTGTTTTCTCATTACTGATATTTAATATTATTTTATTGTTGTATCTTATCTGTTTATTTATTGCTTCCCACTTTTATGCTTCTGCTCCTGCTTCTGTCTCAGTTTTCTTTTTTACTTTTCCAGTAGTATTGCGTTTTTCTCAGCTCACGCACTAAGATCATCGTTTAATTTAACTAATGAAAAATGCATGTTATTGCCAGTTGCAAGTGAGTGAGCGAGCGAGTCAACCAGCCCAGCGAGTGACTTCTTTTATCGTATATTTTTCATTCCTTTGCTGGCGTTTTAATTGTGTGTATTCCTTTGAACAATTTGCGCAAAACAGTTGGTTGCAAAATAACGTCACCTGTCGAAAAATTTCGTCTGAAATGAGATTCTTAAAAAGATCGAAAATACGGTAAAATCGGTGGAAAACTACGCTCACACAACAACTTGATTGGGAAGAGTTTGTAGCAACCGTGAATTCGGTTGTTGCCACTGAATTGCGATTGTTACAACTAAACTGAAGTTGTTACGACTGATTTTAGTCTCCATAACGAAAATCAAATGGTGGTACAGTCGAATGAGGTTCTTGAAAAGATCGAAAATACGGCAAAATCGGTGGAAAACTACGCTCATACAACAACTTGATTGGGAAGAGTTTGTAGCAACCGTGAATTCGGTTGTTGCCACTGAATTGCGATTGTTACAACTAAACTGAAGTTGTTACGACTGATTTTAGTCTCCACAACGAAAATCAAATGGTGGTACAGTCGAATGAGGTTCTTGAAAAGATCGAAAATACGGCAAAATCGGTGGAAAACTACGCTCATACAACAACTTGACTGGGAAGAGTTTGTAGCAACCGTGAATTTGATTGTTGCCACCGAATTGCGATTGTTACAACTAAACTGAAGTTGGTACGACTGATTTTAGTCTCCACAACGAAAATCAAATGGTGGTACAGTCGAATGAGGTTCTTGGAAAGATCGAAAATATGGCAAAATCATGGGAAAACTACGTTCATACAACAACTTGATTGGGAAGAGTTTGTAGCAACCGTGAATTTGATTGTTGCCACCGAATTGCGATTGTTACAACTAAACTGAAGTTGTTACGACTGATTTTAGTCTCCACAAAGAAAATCAAATGGTGGTACAGTCGAATGAGGTTCTTGGAAAGATCGAAAATATGGCAAAATCGGTGGAAAACTACGCTCATACAACAACTTGATTGGGAAGAGTTTGTAGCAACCGTGAATTTGATTGTTGCCACCGAATTGCGATTGTTACAACTAAACTGAAGTTGGTACGACTGATTTTAGTCTCCACAACGAAAATCAAATGGTGGTACAGTCGAATGAGGTTCTTGGAAAGATCGAAAATATGGCAAAATCATGGGAAAACTACGTTCATACAACAACTTGATTGGGAAGAGTTTGTAGCAACCGTGAATTTGATTGTTGCCACCGAATTGCGATTGTTACAACTAAACTGAAGTTGTTACGACTGATTTTAGTCTCCACAACGAAAATCAAATAATGGTACAGTCGAATTCGTATTCAATTCGTTTAACGCAACATAATTCTACATACTCGTATATATAACTACTTATACAGGGTGTCTGGAGGGTGGCGCCGTTGGAATTATCGATTGTGCGGATTTGTCAGTCACGATGTGGCAGTGGCCGAGTGAGCATCGTGCGTTCGCTGTGGATACATTTTTTAAGAGTAATGATTCTTAAGTAATTACTCGTCGACAATTTTGTTCAAGTTCGGTATTCGGCGAATAAGTGATGGACCGAGTGTAAATTTAATTCGTTCGTGGGTGCAATGTCAAAACGGCCAGGGCCCTGTCTATGTTCAAGGACTCCCGAAAACATTGAACTGGTTGAAAGTAGTTTGCGTGAAAATCCGCGAGTTTCAATACGGAAAACAGCAACCTCACTGGGACTTCCAAGAACGATTATTCATGCAATTTTAAAAAATGATCTGTAGTTCCATCCTTTTAAAATTCAAATCATTCAAGAACTGAAAGAAAGTGATTTTGATTTACGGAAAAATTTTTGTGAAACGATGTTGGAGCGTTTTCGCACTGTAAATCCCATTTTTTTGGAGCGACGAGGCTCATTTTCACTTAAACGGCCACGTCAACAAGAAAAGCTGCCGTTACTGGTCTCCAAGAACCCGCAACCCTCGATTGAAACATCAAAAACCATTGCATTGACCCAGGGTAACTGTTTGGTGTGCCTTATCCACGCATGAGATAATTGAACCATTTTTTTCTCGAAAAATCTCGAGGCCAGGCGACGAATGTCAACGGTCATCTGGATGACATACTCGTTAAAAAATAAAATCCGCATTTCCATTCTATCGTTCAATGCTCTTAATAAAACTTTGTGTCAATTATTATGTTTTTTATTTAAGTTTGAAAATATAAATCTGCCCAGACACTCTGTAGATACATGATTATTGCTCAAATTGAATCGATTTTTATTTCAAATCTGACGTTTAAAATTCAAACCTAAAAAGAAGGGAGAGTTGTTGCTGTCCGGGTATTGAAAGAAGAAATGGATTCCCACTACATCCTAAAGGGATTGGGGAGAGCTTCTCACAACCAGTGAGCTGTACGCTTTCTAGATTTTACACTCACTGATTGGGACCTATAATTTTACAACGGTTCCGAACGTTATTTTGAGATACTGACCGTCGTTGAAAGAAATGTACAAGAGCCGCGCAAAGTAACCATTGCACCACCGACCGCCAGCGTGTATCAGGGAGAAATGTTGGTGATTACAGTAGTCCAACAGTAAGGCTGTAATCAAGACCACGGAATCAATGTTCCTGAACTCAACGTCTACCAAGGACATTCAGAAATCTCATATGGTTGCTAGGGATTAGCGACATTCCAAGGAACTAAAGAGCTGATGAGCTGGCCAGAATAGGGACTACCTTTCAGGTTCCACAGTAACTGGAACGTAGAGACATGCCTCTAGAGATTTGTCAGCAGAGCCCTCAAGAACGCCGTAGTGATCGGGTTTATATTATATACGCACAAGACAAATTATTTCGTTATAGTATATGATGACATCCATAACCTTCTGTATCTAGCCAGGCCGTATCAATGTCTGTTTCCATTTTGACAGGACCCCGACTGATTAGTAAACTCACGCCGAGACTAATGGTCAGGACTAATGAGTTCTATACACGGTGAAAAGTTTGTCTTTTTTGTTGGTTGGGCGCAAATATAACGTGTTTGTAGCTTGTCTCAAATATGGTATGCTTGTGTCCAAACACATTGTGTTGCTCTCCAATATTACATATTTGAGATATGATGATTAATATGTTAGAATATATGTATTTGTGACCCAAATGTGGCTTTGTTTATTGAAAACTGCTGAAAACAAAACCATCACAGACGTCAAATAATCATAAAAGCATCAGATCTTCAATTCATGGAAACAATGCTTGCAAGTACACGCTGAAAAATGTGTATTTTTTATGTCGTTTGCATGCAAATATAACGTGTTTGTAGCTTGTCGCAAATATAGTATACTTGCGCCCAAACACACTATGTTTGCTATTCAATATAACATGTTTGGGACACAATGCTTAATTGGTTATAATATATGTATTTGTGACCCAAATGTGGGTTTGTTTGTTGAAATCTGCCGAAAACAATGCTGTCTATCACAATAAAGAAAGCAAATGCAGCTGATCTTCAATTCACGAAAACAATGCTTACAAACATGTACATGGTTGCTGGCATATGTTGCTGAGGCCGTTATTATTATTAACCGATTTTATGTATTACATTTTTAAATTTCAATTGATGTCTTTTAAATTTCAATTGATGTGTTTCAAATTTCAATTTATGTTTTTCAAATTTCAATTGATGTGTTTCAAATTTCAATTGATGTTTTTCAAATTTCAATTGTTGTATTCCAAATTTCAATTGATGTGTTTTAAATTTCAGTTGATGTCTTTCAAATTTCAATTAGTGTGTTTCAAATTTCAATTGATGTATTTTTATTTCAATTATTGTTTTTAAAATTTCAATTGATGGATTTCAGATTTCAAATAGAATTTTTAAATTTCAATTGATGTATTTAAAATTTCAAATTTAATTTTTAAATATCAATTGATTTTTTTCAAATTTCAATTGGAAATGGTATACATCAAGACGTACGTCATGAATAGCACGTTCAATATTGACTAGTAAAGCTTGAAAAGAGACTGGTTTATTGCTAAAGACCAATGACTCCAAATAACCCCAGAAATAGGCTAATGGTGTTAAATCACAACTTCTTGGACGCCATTCAATATCACAAATTCTTGAAATAATCGAATCTCCAGTCTTTTCTCGCAATAATTCGGTTGTTGCACAAGCTGTGTGGCACCTAGCCCCGACTTGTTGGAACCAGATGTTGTCAAGATTAATTTCTTCCACTTTTCGCCATAACAACTTGATTATCATCGGGTTTGAGAAAGTTCCCGTTGTTAACAACGTCTTGGAATCGATAAATTGCGGTCTTCAGCAACACTTGCCTGATCGGCAGCAATATTTTCATTACTTCGAGCGCTTCTTTGTCTTATTGGCACTTGAACATTATGTAAAGAAAACGTACGCTCGTAATTTGCAACAATTCGACGAATAGCGAGCACAGGTGGACGATTTTTATGACCATGAAATGGTAAAAGCGCACGAAAAGTTGCAATGGAAAAGCGATTATTTTGATAAAAAAAAATATCAATGAGTGTTCGGACTCACGGGCGATGTGTTAACACCTTTTTGTTACACGGTACCTGTTCGATTTCTATGACCACATTAGTAAATGTTACATTGGAAAATAAAAAAAGAATACTTTTTGTGCTGAATGAAGGCTCTTTTGTTATTGCACTTTCTTTTATCTTACATATGTTTTAACATTAGATGTAATATTGTTAAAATAAATAAAACAATATTTAGCTCATTGAAATAATTGTTTTTGTTTTGTCATAAACTGTGCGACGACAAAAAGTATTGAATAGTATAGAGAACTTATTGCACTCTTTGTCCGCTATCATGTAGAGAGTCTGAGTAAAAGGCCACAAACGAGTCTTATCCCCTTTATGGAATATTTCGACGATACAAAAAGCATAAATGTTTGAAAAGGTATCAATATTTCTATACTCTTGGCAACGACGACCTGCTTGTTTGTTCGCTGCCGCTACTTCAATACCATCATACTTGCAACAACCACATGTGTGATGCTAACGCTGTGTGTCGTTTGCATGTGTTCACTTTAATAGATTGCCCTACCCGTGCCTATAGATGTTAACATATCACAAATTGAATAATTTGTAAACGTTCTTGCGTATATGTATGTCTCCACGATGAAGTTGTAAACAAACAAATAAAAAATTACAGATCATTTCATACTAGAAATGGCCGAAACATCACTTAGAAATCATATCACTGAAATTGGATAACCCTTTATATAAAACAGAAAAAATAAACAATATTTTTCAATTTTCAATTTTGGTTTCATACATTTTGGGGTTCTCACAATGTTTTGATTTGGAAGTAAATTTAACAGTTGAGTATATATGTTTCTCGATCGAGTACTTGGCAGACACAAGTTTTCTCGCATTTTGGATAACGCTCTGGTTTCTTATAATATAGCGTTACACCATTTTAAATTGAAATTAAAAAAATCTGGTCACATTTAAAAACTCCATTTGACACTTAACCGAAATTCAAAAATTCTACTTGACATTTAAAATATGTATGTACATCGAAATTGAACTGGCGTTTTCTAAAGTTTCAATTGATGTCTTTTAAATTTCAGTTGATGTGTTTTAAATTTCAGTTGATGTATTTTAAATTTCAATTGATGTGTTTTAAAATTCAAGTGGTGTGATGTAAACTTCAATTGATATCTTTTAAATTTGAATTGATGTAAAGTAAACCTCATCTGATGTCATTAAAATTTGAATTCATGAATTTGAAAATTGTAGTATATGTATTTTAAATTTCAATTGATGTTATTTAAATTTCGAACGATGTATTTTAAATTGCAGTCATAATTTTTAAATTTCAATTGATATATGTATTTTAGATTTCAAATTGCAGTTTTCTGATCAAAAATTAGTGTGGGACTGTATAATCGATATGCATATAATGATTCGAGCAGCTGTTACAATATGAACATACTGTGCCCACAAATCGCTCGTCTGGCATGCACTGTTACTTGAATATGCACTGTTTTCCATCGATGTCAAATTATTAAGTGTCGCCTGTCACACAGTTGTTGCTGTTGTTTGTGATTGTCGCACTGTGTTTAGTCTGAGCGTTTCTCGTGTTTGTTTCGTATCTGTATTCGTATTTAAAATAAATCTGAAGAAAAGAAGACAAAAAAAAGAAACACCAACGGAACTCGACAATATTACGAGTAAATGTTGCCATAGCATGACATATCGGTCCATTTCGCATTTTATTATTTATTGAAATGATATGACAATGGTCGTTTATGTTGTCAATTATTACCCGTTTTCATGCACATTCGTACACATACAAATAATATTTTATAAGGTCGATAAATACGAATAAAAAAGGAACAAAAAACGGCGGCATATTTAAAACAATCTCGTTTTTTTTTGATTGGTATTTCAGTGGATTTTTTGCAAAACTTCTGTACAGTTAAGTGGCAAAGTGTATCGTATATTTATGATGTATAACGTGTGAGTTAAAAAAGGCAACATTGTTGTCGTTAAAGGCTTTAAATAGGATATTCAAACTCGAAAATATAAAGGTAATGAAACCGGTTATACAGTTTATCATGCCCGCGTTATTTACTGCAATTAATTCTTCTGCAACATTCAATGGAGAATTTCTTACAATCCGTAAGCTGCACGCTTATGATTTATTAGATTCACTAATCGCATCTGCTTTTCACTGTTTGTGAGAAGCTCTCCCCAATCCCTACATAGAATGTAATGGGAAACGGGGGGCTCGCATCTGCCACTTTTACACTGCTTCCGAATAATTTTTGAACGAAAATTTCGTCCAGGTGAAGGTGTCCAAAGTGAACCTTCACCTTACAAATTTGTCAATTTAGGGTATTTTGTTTGTTTGACACTCCGTATGTGAGATTTTGTCATATTTATATTTTTACGATTTGGTCTTGTCTTTTTTTTCACTAAGCGTAAAAAACTGATCTGTCAGCGTAAAATTAATTACAATTAATTTAATATTTATGTCTGTCAAGGCCCATTTTGATCTAAACGTCAATGTTAACAAACAAAATTGTCGAATAAGGAGTGACTCCAGTCCGCTGATATTCCATAAAACGAATTTGCCTCCACCTCGAGCCACAGTATGGTGTGCCCTTTCTTCCAGCTGTCTTGTTGGGTCTTAATTTTTCAAAGTAAACTGTCATATTTTTACGGTTAGTGGAAATCGTTAACTACTTCAATGTGTCTGTCGAGAGAGATTTTGGAACGAAGTTTTTTTTAACACTATTATGCTACAACCCAGTATTATCAACTATATTGGGTACTTTTGGTTTGGTTTGTGTCTAGACTAATATATGTTGGGACATTTCTTGTTTAATGAGAAGTTTTCTAGGTGGAGACCCTGTAACCAATATTTAGTATATATAGTGTAGTTTTGAAATTTAGAAAAGCCAAAGTGAAAAAAAAGAAAATTTTCTTAAATAAGTGCTTTTACCTTTTATATTATCTCTGTTTAATTACTTTGGCTTGAGGTCATAAAATGAAAATACCAGCGGGTTCGACTGTTTTTTCAAAATTTATTAAATTTTCCCAATATTATTTGAAAATTAGTTTGGCTTAAGGTCATAAAATGAAAATACCAGCGGGTTCGACTGTTTTTTCAAGATTTATTAAATTTTCCCAATATTATTTGAAAATTAGTTTGGCTTAAGGTCATAAAATGAAAATACCAGCGGGTTCGACTGTTTTTTCAAGATTTATTAAATTTTCCCAATATTATTTGAATATTTAATAAATCTTGAAAAAACAGTCGAACCCGCTGTTATTTTCATTTTATGACCTTAAGCCAAACTAATTAAACAGAGATAAGTAAATTTGCTAAAAAAAGATATATCTATACATATTATTAACCAAAGTACATTTTCTTAAAAAAATACCTTATCTTAAAGAAGTAGCTTTGTTGAACAAATTAAATTTTCATACAAAAAGTACCTTTTCTTACAAAAAGTATTTTTTTTAAATAAGTACCTCTTCTTAAAAAAGTACATTTTCTTACAACAAATTACCTTTTGATAAAAAATACCTTTTCTTTAAAGAGTACCTTTCTGTGAATCAAAATAACTTTTCTTGAGACCAAAGGACCAAGTCCAAAAAAATTACCATTTCTTAAAAAAACCCTTTTCTTTAAAAATAAATACATTCACTTAAAATATTACCTTTTTTCTTTTCTTGAAATAAGTAGCCTTTCTGAAAATAAGTACATTTTCTTAAAAAAACCAACCTTTTCCTGAAAGCAGTACAACTTCTGTAAAAAGTACCTGTTCTTAGAAAAAGTACTTTTTTGTAAAAAAAATCATACTCGTACGGCCTTATTCATAAAAGGTTGTGAGAGGTTTGAGAGACAGTTTATCATGCAAAAAACGTCTATCAAATCTCTCAGAAGAAAGTACTTCTTAAAAATATTACATTTTCTTAAAAAACATTAGCTTTTAATAAAAGAGGTACCTCTCTTTAAAAAAGGGTAATTTCGGGAAAATATAACACATACGTATTCTTACATAAAGGACCTAAAAATATACTTAAAAAAAATGCATGTTATAAAAAAAAATTTTAAAACTGTTTATCATTTTATTTTCTTATTTCTTAAAGATCCATTTAAATTATGGTATTTTTCAACGGACGCCTTAGGCGTGTTGGAACTAACTAGTACATAATATATAGCGAATGGAACTTCGTTCCAACCGGGTGTCCCTGGACACCTCATGTAATTTTCTTTCCAGAAAGGGAATCCCTTTCATATAGCGAACCGACAGATTCTATTTTGGCAAATTTGCGACCAATCTCGAGCCGGAAGCCCCCAGATTAAATTTTGGCTCCCGAAAAGATTGAAAAATTATAAACATACAAAAAAAGTATTCGGAAACACGAACAAAATATCTCTAAAATGCAAGAAGAAAACAAAATTAATAATTTCTATTTATTTTGGCGTTTTTACTAGTTACAGAAATTTTTGAAAATTTTAGGATATGAAGAAAATCGAAAAACACAAGTATTTCGGAAACGGCGAGTTCGTTTTGCGCTATTGCGGTGAACGGACACTGCTATAGAGTCATGCTGACTGAAATTTTCTTACCGTAGGTTGACGATCTGGATTTGGAGGACATGTGGTTCCAGCAGGACGAAGTCACTTGTCATACTGCACGGAACGCAATGCGTATTTTGAACGATGCCTTTCCAGCGCGTGTAGTCTCGCGTTTTGTTAATTTCTCTTGGCAAGATTGATTTAACGATTTCACTGTCTAGCTAAATGTAATCAAAATAACCCAAATTTGCATCAATGGCATTTGTCTGGTATAATTTTCCTCAATGAATTGAAACAAAATTAATAAGTGCGAGTATTCATAATCACACGCTGAAAAATTTGTTTTTTTGTTGTTGTTTGGATGCAAATAGAACATGTTTGTAGCTTCTCGCAAATGTAGTATACTTGTTTCCAAACACATTGTGCTTGCTCTTCGATATAATATGTTTGGGACACAATGATTAATAGGTTATAATATATGTACTTGTGGCCCAAATATGTTTTTTTCCGATTCCGAACGGTAATTTGAGAAGCTTTTTCATGGCAAGATACTCGATAGTGTCGCCGTCACTATGCGAGGTGACCGCCGCCGAGAGAAAATTTGAAGGTGGTCAGAGCCGGGTTCGAACCCAGGATCTCATGTACAAGAGCCGCGCACACTAACCATTGCTATATGTCAACGTGCAGTTAAAGCCAAATGAGTTACACTTTAAACAGAATTTATGGCGAAACAAAAACATCCTGTATGAAGTGATGTCTCTAATAGCACTAGGTTACATCCATTTTGTTCAAAAGCTGCGGACAATTTTTTTTTTATATAGGGTGTCTCATTGTGATATTTTTATTGGATTGTAAAGAAGACATGTTCCAATTAATTGTGGAACAAAATATCCGTCAAATAGCTTCCACGGCTCTGATGACAGGCCATTAATTAGTCTTTTCATTAAATTTTCCATGACTTTTCACAGTTTTGGGGCTGTGTCTCACCGATGGCGCGTTGGATCTCAGAATTGAACTCAGGAATGTTTCTGGTTTATACGCATAAACTCGAGATAAACCCCAAAGAAAGAAATCGCACAGCGTTAAATCGCATGATCTTAGTGGCCACTTGACATCGGAATTTCTTAAGATAATTTGTTCTGGAAATCATTTCTGCAATAAATTGATTGTTTCACGTGCGGTGTGGCAGGTGGCGCCGTCTTCCTGAAACCACATGTCGTCCAGATCGATGCTGTTCAATTGAGGCCACAAGAACTCCGTTAGCATGATCCTGTAACGAATGCCGTTCACAGTCACTGCAATTTGGGCCTCATCTTCAAAAAAGTAAAGCCCAATAAATTTTGAGTGTATTCACCACGAAGCCATTCAAATGGAAATGCGTTTCATTGGAGAATATGATTTTTTTTTTTGAAAATTTTGCATTGACTTCACTTTGCTTTACTGCCCTTTGAACGAATAGCCAGCGCTTTCCATGGTCTGCTGGTTTGAGCTCTTGAGTACGCTGCATTTTTTACGCATGAAGGTGGAGGTCTTTTTTCAAAATTCGCTGCGTAGTGCTTCGTGAGATTTGAAGTTGTTGAGAACGATGCCGAATTGGTGTTTTCGTGTTTTCGGCGCCACTCTCGTTTACAGCAGCTGTGTTTTCAACAGACCGACCGGTACGTTGACGCACAGGAGTCTTAGTGTCGATAACCGACCCAGTTTCTTCAAATGTTTTGACCACTCTTCGAATGGTCGACACATTAGGTGCACTTTCTCGACTGAAAATTCTTCGAAGTTTGCGAGCGGTCTCAGCATAACTTTCCAAATTTTTGTAATAAGTTTTCACAATTATAACGCGTTGTTTTTTCGTAAAGAGCTCCATTTTTAATAATTGGAATAAACATGCTAAGTGACACATATGTGTAAACAAATTTCAGAGTTGCCACATAGACAAAAAGGAAATGACACTACATTTAAAAAAAACTTTTTTTAATTTTTTTGAAATTAGTTTTGTTAATTTTTACTTTTGGTCGGTTGTACTTTTACTATTTTCAGTATAGTTTGAGACATAACGGTCGAAACAAGCCCATTACTGTTTTAAATTCGAAGTAACTATACGGGCTACAATTGTTCGCAATACAGTTTTTAAGTGTCAGTACAGAAGATTAATTACAGTGGGAATACAATTAAAAAAATATTTTTTTTACAAACGAAAAATTTTTTCTGAACAAAAAAAGTCTAACAAATTCGAACAAAATGTACCATCTTTTTTTAATCTTGTTTTATGTAGCCTGCATTCTACTGAAGAAATTAAGTCATATCTAACGAAAATCCATGGATAAATATAGAAGTTATAGGGTGAAGTCGAACAAATAATAAAAAAAAAATTATTGAAATTTTGTCTTTGTAAAAGCTGTTTTTTGTCGGTTGTCGTTTTATTTTAGTCAGTATATTTTGATACAAAAAGGTCCAATAGAGGCTACTATGGTCTTAAATGCAAAGTGTCTATACGGGCTTCAAGTTTTCTGATTATAGTTTGTAAGCCAGTACAGTAGAAACAAATCTTTATTATACAAAAAAACTATACGAATACAAAAAACATTGACAATTTTATTTTTCTTGTTTCATATAACCTGCATTCTAACGAAGGAAATAAATCATATCGGACGCAAATTGATGGAAAAATATAGTAGTTATAACCCATTATGTAATTAACACTATTTTAACTTTTTCGGTTTTTGTAGTTTTGCTAGTATGGGTTTGTTTTTTTTTACAAAAATCATGAAAATAAAACAATGTCCTAAAATACAAATATAACCATAACTCGGAAGCAGAGCATCCAGTCGAGTTAATAATGTTTTTTACCCTTTTCAATGGAACCTACTGCCAACACATGTAGTCAACATAATTTCAACACAACTTTTTTTAAAAATTTCCGACCCGGCTTTGCCGAAAAGCCGGCAACTTGAAATTTTCGAGCCTGCTCTTAACGGGCATATTGAACTTTTAAGCTTCGGTTTTAAATAGTAATTGATTTGTTTTGTAAAAACCCGGGTTTCCAAAGAAATTATGTTTTCTGTAACCCTACAATTTTAAATGTTATTTCCGTTTTAGTATTCATTTTAAATTTGCAAATTATTTCGATATTTTTTTCGAGATTCCAGACATAACCCCAGCTTTATTATCACCCAGTCGTAGTAGCCTCGTTTTGCATACGCAGTTGGTCATTCCCGACTTACTAACAGTCACAGTATTAAAAGCCTGAACGAGCGAATGAGTGAGTGACTGCTTTGAGATATGAAAATCAAGTTTGTGAATTTTTTTTCCTGTTGGATTTCATTTCGCTTTGGTTGGTTTAGTGGCGTTTTAAGATTATTGCCGCTTGTTTTCTGGACTATTGATCGTATTTATGGTTTATTAATAGTATTTGTTGTATGTGTTGTTGTTATTGTCGCACAACCGCAATCTCCGTTTGTGTAATTAGGATTGAAAGCTGAATTTTGTATTTAATTTTACTACGAAAACAAAAACACATCATCCATCCGACATATGAATCATTTCATAAATGATTTTTGATTTAAAAAAAAAACAAAAAACACGAAAAAAAACCACAAAGTCGCTGCATTGATCAAATTTTTTTTATTATTTTTGTGAGCTAACATTGTTGTAAGAAATTAAATTTTATGTCAGATTGTGATCAAGGGCAATTTACAGACATTTTTCTTAATTTTTGTGGTTAACCCGATAGTTAATTGGCTGCATCAAATTTCAACGAAACAACTTGAAAGTCAGTGGTCATCAAGAGCTAATTGGCATGTAGGCGATTTCAATTCGCGATAATTATGTGCTTCATTTTCCTTGATAAATAGTAATGATATTCTTTTTTGGAGTGTGATGGATGTCGTTTAATATTGAATTAGATAAAAATTGATTTATTTAAAATTGTTTTTTATTAACCCGAAACAAATAAAAACCAATATATCTACAAAGGTAACTATACCTACTACTAACGTTTATTTAAAATGAATGAGCGTTAAATATATTTAAATATTTGAAATTCTTTTTATTTTCCAATATTTCGCTACCCCTAACAATGTTACCCAATGGGTAGAAATTAAAAGATTTTCAAATATTGACCTAACGCTCGAATATTTTAATTTTATGTAAAATACAGCAAGGTCGAATAGAGTAAATTATCACATTTTTAAAAAATGGTTTAATATTTGTTACTCTAGTTTACAAAAATTAAAATATGTCTAGTAATTGAAATCGTAGTTTTGAACCTATTTCGAATCCATTTACTCTAAATGAAAAAAAAATATTAATGAGATTTTTTTCTGATTATAATCATTGTCGGGGGTGTTTCGCTATATTTACTTTATTTTCAGAGAGTAAATTCCGATTAAGCCTATTATGTTCTCAATTTCAAGACACCTATGTGGGCAATAAATTTTCTGAAACTGGTTTCTAAATTAAAATAGTAGTTTAAGTCCTATCTCGCAAACAATGCCAGTGAAATGTTTTATTCTTGATATCGTTAAAAATGTTCCAATTTAAATCTAAATTACACAGTGCACCACGAAAAAATATAACCATATACGGACACCACTACGTGATAAAAGACTAAGAAAAAGTCCCGTGTTTTGCCCAAAGTCGTTCACCTTTTTTTATGGGTCCCCAAAGATTTGGGGTTTCGGTGTAATTTTTGCAAAAAAAAGTGATCATTTTGTCAAGCTCATATCTTGCAAACCGTTCGTAATTTTGATTTACTCTCTCAGGGAAAGTCATAAAGAACAAAAATTCTGAACATATAAAATCAAAAAATCTTCATGTTTAAGGTCAAAATCGGTAAAAACTTTAAAAAATTCGATTTTTTTAACTTTTTTCCCCTGTTTAGGTCCATAGGTAGAAAACCGTTAAAAATTCAAGGAAACAATCAACTACAATGTACCTAAGATCTCAATAAACAATTTTCTAGAACATATGAACTTCCTAGGAATGATTCTTAATACCGTTTAGGTAACCGCAAAAGTGAAAAACTTGCCGAAAATTTTTTAATTTCATTTGAAAAATCTTTACTTAAACATTGAGATACTATGCTATCTATTACAAACAAAAAAAAATATTCGTATTATGTTTATAATGTTGATGGCCCTGGACTCTCTTCAGTTGTGGATCCAAACCGACGTCCGAATCGGACTCTGATTCAGAACTTATTCCAGATTGCCCTCCAGCTTTTTCTTCTTCAAATACTTCATTAACATTATACAGGGTGATCTTGTGACTCCACAAGACCTTGCAGATGAAGATTTTTTGGTTTTTTTTTGTTCTTTATGACAAGAGCTACAACTTTCCCTCAGAGTATAAATCAAAATTCCTAACGGTTTGCAAGATATGAGCCTGACAAAATGATCACTTTTTTTGCAAAAATTACACCGAGACCCCAAATCTTTGGGGGCCCATAAAAAACAAGTGCATGACTTTGGGCAAAACTGGGAGACACGGGTCGTTTTTCGTTGGTCTTTTATCACGTAGTGTTGTCCGTATATGGTTATATTTCCATGACTTAAAAAATTACACACCGTGTTATTGTTGCAAGTACACCACGGAAGTGCTGGACAGTTTCAATAATATCAATTAAAATCGATCTTCTTCGTTTTATATTATTTTGAATAGTTGACCAGCTGTATTTTAATTTAAAATATATTTATTAATTTAAAAAATATTATATATTTTATTCTATCTTTGTATGTTGTGCTGCCAACAGTGACACGTTATATGACTTTCATATTATTTTGGTTTTAATGAAAATTATACATTAAAATTTTGGCCAGACTCCACAGCCCTGTCGTTCTATATAACTACCACAATACTATCTATTCCGATGAAGCTCTTTTCCACCTCGGGGGCTACGTTAACAAACAAAAAGTATTGCATTTGGGGCACGGAAAATCCACAACTCAGCCATCGAGGCTTTAAATAACGAAATCGATGCTGTCCTTCACGCGATAAAATCGAAAATATACTGAAAAATTGGTTAGATCGAATAAGGTACCAAAAAGGAAGTCATGGAAACCATTTGAACGATATTGTATTTCATTAAAAAATATCAAGGAAGGTCCTTATCAATAAAATCATAATTATGAAAACATTTCTTAGTATGATTTTTGAAGCGAAATTAAATTAAATTCCCAATGTTCCATGTTGCAGTAATTGCATTGGGTAGCCCACCAATCTAGTGGACCAAAACAATTCAACGCGGGTTGTTTTGTAAAAAAAAACAATTTTTTATACAAAAGTGCACTTCATTTCCATTATTTAATTTCATTTCCAGATTAATTTGTTTTTTATTTTAATTTTTACTCATTATTAGTTCTCCCCCTTAGCCGAATCTGTCCAATTCAATACCCATTCATTGTCTCACGACCACTGATAAAAGCAATTGACTAATCTGAGTGAATTTGATGAAATTGCTGCACCAATGCAACAATCAGTGCAACCAAAGATTGCAAAGACGATTTAGAATTTGATGACCAGAAGATGTGCGCAACTTGGCAACCCTGGTAAAAGAGATCCAAAAAGTGCTAGGAGTTCACTCAAACGCATTTCTCTCTCGCGTCATATCTTGCTTATTTCATACTTTTTGCATAGTTTATTGCAATTTTACTTCAACATGGTTGGAATTTGTGTAGTTATATACAATAATACTATCAAAAAGCTGCTCGTGTACTGAAATATTCAATGAAGAGAGTAAGAGAGAGAGTAGAGAAGTACTAGGGTTTCACTCGATTTATTTATTTATTTATTTACTCGGCTAAAAACGGCTGGAAAAATATAATTTTACATATCTTCAGTTACAAATTAAATACAAAACTAAAGTATATTAATTAAATTAAAACAGTAATCAGGAACAAAATTAAAAAACAAATAGTAATAAATTCATGTAGGAGTCTGTTGTCATTTGAGTGAAGAGAAATTGTGACTGTCTACTTGTACTGAGAAATTGTGACAGAAGATTGCACACATAGACGTTTATAGTAGATATTTGCACAAGACGTCTTGACAAGACATTTTCTTTTTTACTTTTGTGCACACACACATATAAGTACACACCTTCCCGAATGCTTTGTCCACAATACCCCGGAGTACTTGTTTGTCGCAACTTCGCTACAGTAAATGTCTTGAAAAAAAGCAAATGTCTTGTCAAATCGTCTTGTGCAAATGTCTAGTATATATGTAGCTACTTCATAGATCAGAGTTGCCATTAGCCGTGGTAGAAATATAAGGTAGTAGCGTTAGCCCAGCTGATTTCCTATGTTTATATTTCATTGTACCCAGTAAATGTCGAAGTTGTTTGTTTGAGTTAATTTTCTCTTTTGATTTCATCTATCTATCTTCACAATTGTACAGGTATGTGTGAAATTTTTATCAGCTGATTTTGACAGTAATTCGGTACAAAATTTACAACAATGCTAATGCTAGTACCGTGCAGTTGCACCATGCCAGAAGCATATATTAAAATATTAGAGATCCACCAACTAGTTCTTGCTTTTTGACTGAATCGAACGTCTGGATGTTATAAGTTTCAACGTCAAGAGAGGAATTCTGCCACTGAGGTTTGATAAGCGTTACTGTGAATGTGCAAAATATGTCAATATATGAACATAGTGAATGCACAAAATTAATAATGTAGGACTTTGTTCGATGTTAGCGCAAAACTGCTGACAGATGTTCGAGTCCTCTGGGAAGAAGCATAATGTGAAATGTGAGATGAAAGACTTGGGGCATGTCGTATATGTTAATCTATGGCCAGAAGTAGTGATTTCTGCTCAAAGCTTGTGATTTAACATTGCAAAATCGACAAAAAATCTAAGATGAGGACAGGGGATTTTGGTAAAATTTTTACAAAATATTCTGGGGTTGGGTATATATATATATGTATATAAAGTATTTGTCGAGGTTTTAAATACAGGGTGCGCCAAAATGTGTCAACCTATCAGAAGTTGCTATAACTTTATACAATGATGGCAAATGCCAGATATCTTGCGATATTCGTGAAGTAAAACACGTCGACGAGCCATGGAACGGTATACTCCTCAAGAACATGGAGTACTGTTTATTATTTCTTTACGGAATGGCTTGTCAGTGATTTTGCCGCAACGTGAAGTTCGGTACAGACTTCCCGGCTACCCTATGCCAACTTGTCAAACACTCAGCTGTTTAGTCGCACTAAGGTGGTTAGATACTGGAACAATACGTGACAGAAGAGGCGCCGGAAGGCCTCGTAGTGCTCGTTCTGATAAGAATATCGTCGCTGTTGATCTGGTCATTAAACGTTCGTGCCTGTCGTATGTTCTGGTGAAAGAATTGAAAATGTTCTCTTACAAAGTACAGGCAGTCAGCCCATCAGAGACTGCTTGCAGATCGTCAACAGCCTCTAAACTACGCTCACACACACCTGAACCTCAACGACGCAGTGGACCATTTTCGGTCGAGATTTATCACGAGCGACTAGGTCCATTTACATCTGAACGGCTACGAAAACAAACAAAATTTGCGCTTATGGAGTACTGACAATCCAAGTGCCATTCATGGAGCAGTGTTGCCAGTTTTGTAGCATTTTTGTTTGCAAAATTATGCCAAATATTTGTTACCACTTTTTTGTGGAATTTTTTCAAACGTTCGAGTTTTCTCCCTTAATTTTTTCTAATTTTTTGTCGATAAATTGAATTTTTTCCAGAATGTCTGTTTTGTGGTTTAATGAGAAGAAACTTTAAAACACTTAAAATTATCAATGGTTTAGATGTGAAATATGCACGCCGGAAACAAAGGGCCCAACAACACTTCGCAGGAACCATGTATATACGAAGGTGGATCAATACGTGGGCGGATCAATAAGTCCGTGACTTTTCGAACTTCCCTCGTAGTCATATGAAGTTCAACACTGCTCCCATGAAGTACCACCTGTTAATAGAAGACAGTCAAATATTGAGCAAGTTCCGTCATTTACTTTGCGTTTTTTTAAAAATGGAAAAAAGTGAATTTCGAGTGCTCATTAAACATAATTTTTTGCGAAAAACAACCGTCAATCAAACCAAGGAAAAGCTTGATAAATACTATGGTGACTCTGCATCATCGATTTCAATGGTAAAAAAAGTGTTTTACTGACTTTCGTTGTGGTCGCACACCCGAAAATGTCGAAAAAATCCTCGATATGGTGTTGGCCGATCGAAGAGTAAAAGTGCGTGAGATTGTTGATGCCATAGGCATTTCATATGTCAGTGTGATTTCGATTTTAAATGATCAGTGTGACAACTTCAAAGGATTGTTTGGAGTTGTTTAATTGGGCTACGAATTTGTACCTCGTCCCCCATATTCTCCGGATTTAGCCCCCAGTGAATATTTCCTATGTCCAAACCTAGATAAATGGATTGGTGGAAAGAGATTTAGCTCCAACGGGGAAATTATTGATCAAACAAATGCCTATTTTATGGACCTCCAAAAATCCTATTTTTTGGAATGGATACAAAAATTGGAGAAACGTTGGTCTAAGTGTATTGAGCTAGAAGGAGATTATGTTGAAAAATTTTTTTTTTTGCAAAGAAAACTGTGTTTCATTCAAAAAGTCACCGAATTATTAATCCGCCCTCGTAGTTTTCATGAATTGAAGATCTGCTGCTTTTTTGTTGCTTTGTTGTCTGCCACGTTTTTGTTCTCAGCATAAATATTTAAATATTTTCCCAACAGCTCATGAAGGAAGGGATAGTGGATATCACTGACCTGTACACTTTCCAGTTTTCACTCACTGAATGGGACCTACAGTTTTACACCGGTTCCGAACGGTTTTTTGAGAAGCTATTTCATGGCTTATTATAGATAAGATGTTCTTTTCGACCGATGGACATCGATTTTTATTTAATAAATGGTAGAACAATTGCAAGTTTACTTGGAACAATAATTTTCGATTTCATATATCTCAAAAACAAGAGCCATTCTAGAAAAACGGTTGGCACCACAAGGATCCAGCGTACTCAGCTTAGGTTTAGTCACTGTGTGCCCACCGAGTTTTTTCAGTATTTTGCTGGAAAGGATCAGTCATTCTTCCAATTTGTACTATACTTGTGCCCAAATACCTTGTGCTTGCTATTCAATATAACATGTTTGAGACACAATGATTAATAGGGTAGTTTTTGAAACCCAGATATGGTTTTTGTTTTGTAGAAAATGGCTAAAAGCAAATACGAGACAGACAACAAAGAAAAAAAACATCCTTAAATTAATGCTTGCAAACAAGTACAAGTTTCCTGCAATATGTTGCTGGGGCCGATATTTTTCAGCGTGTAACTATAGTAGTGAGAAGTGATCTCTAAAACTTCAAGGTATATTGCTATATTTTAAAAAATATTAAAATGTTCCCAACTGGGTCGATAGCTTTATAGTTTAAAAATATACGATTGGAGAATTGTGGAAGAATTTTGTTTCATTCACTCTGGGTAAATCAAAAACATGTGGTTGGCAACTCTGCCACATATGTTTAAAATACCAGCAAATGTATAATCACATGTAATTGAAACTGGTTCAGATTACAAACCGGCGTCTATGTATTGTCACATTAATTAAGTTGTTGGTTCTACACTATTTTACATTTAAATGTTGCAAGTTTTTGTTATAAAAAAGTGTAGTAGAACCAATTGTATGTGTGTGCGTGTGGATTTATGTTAGTTTTTTTCTCTGACATTTCAAATGAACAACAGCGACAACTACAACGGCATCAAGAGGACAACAACTTAAACTGTTCAATTCAATTAAAACAAGTGACAAATGTAAAACTAATTGTACGCGCTTCTTTTGAACCCAACGATGTGAAATTAATTGTTTGAGTATGTGCGAGGGATAGTGAGAGTTTGACCGGATCAATTAATTGGTAATTGCTGGGGATAAAGAAATGGGGTAGTAGGGAAAGGTATATATTCAAGTCGTTGCGAGGTACTATTAAGTTATATACCAAACAGCTCCTTTTCAGTGTTAACTAAACGCAACTTAATGAGAATTGTTTCAAACAATTGTTACCAAGTGATAGACAAATACATTCAAACACAATTTTAACACAAGTTAATTTTTTCTTGAATGCAGGATGAACTTTAAGTAATTTCTTGGGTAACATATTCACTACTTTTTCAGAAATGAAATGTTTTTTAAGTTATACTATTTATATAAGTATATATTATATTTATATTTTAATATTTAAATATATAATATATATACTTATAATATTTTTTTCTTCATCAAAATTTGCAATATACACGGTGGGGCAAACGGTGCCACCTTATTGGAAAGTGCTGCCAGCTGAATTTTTATTCATGTTTGTATTATGGTTGCATTTTATTGCTACTTAACAGTGTTGCATCATCTTGTACACCATATTAAAATGAGGTAAAAATAAAATTTCAGTTTTTAGGGAATACAATTGTATATGTAATATTCCGGCATGGCATGGCTTAACGGAGTTAACCTTTGAAATACGCTAATCTTGGTCGGTGTAAATTCTGCATAGCACTCGCTCAAAGTGTGTGGAAAAAGGTGATATGACCCAATTTTTTCAAAGGAGCCGACGGAGCGGTTATAGAACAACATTCGAGCCGAAATTAACAACTTGACAAATGTTGCGAACAGTTACACAGTGCAACACGAAAAACTATAACCATAAACGGACACCACTACGTGATAAAAGACAAAAAAAAAAAAGAACCGTGTCTCCCAGTTTTTCCCAATGTCGTGGACTTTTTTTTATGGGCCCCCAAAGATTTGGGGCCTCGGTGTCATTCTGGCAAAAAAGTGATCATTTTGTCAGGCTCATATCTTGCAAATCGTTCGCAATTTTGATTTACTCTCTGAGGGAAAGTTGTGGCTCTTGCCATAATGGTTTTTATGTTCTAGAAATTTGTTTATTGAGATCTTAGGTACATTTTTGTAGTTGATTGTTTCCTTGAATCTTGAACAGTTTGCTACCTATGGACCTGAACAGGTGAAAAAAGGTAACAAAAAATCGAATCGAATAGAATCGAAAATCGCACAATGGGGTATATTTCTGAAAAATTTCCAAAGTTGACTACTTTTTTGTTTTTTGATTTCCAGAGAATACAAATTTTTGGTTTTTCTTTCTATATTTTTTTAACATAATTGTTAATTAAAAGTGTTTTTTTTATTAAACATATTCGCTTTTTACGAATTTTGAAAATCAAAAAATTTTGATCTCTGTTTTCGAATTTCTTGAACTGTATCTCATTCAGTTGTGGAGATATTGCACTATATTGTCCTTTACTAAAAAGAGTGACTGGGTCGCTTTAATATAACAGCTAAGTTTTGTTTATACTAAACACAGTACGGTTGTACTAAATATTTTACATATATAGTTTTTGAAAAAAGATTTGGATTTAGATCAATATAACTTCTTTGCATCAAAACCCTTCAATGAATATGATACTCAGTTGGAAAGGTTGATCTGTTCTCCAATTTTTCAGGGTAATTCTTGCTGCCACCCAAATAAATACAAAGGACATAGTGTTAATTTAAAGGAAAACGTCTGATTTTTTAGTGCTTAAACGTGAATAACTATTTTTTCCTCGACAACTTAAAAAAAGTAAGTACGCAACTGAAAAGTCGATACCGAAATCTGTGAAAAAGAAAACATTGGCATTATTATAATATTTTTATACCTGAAAATCGAAAAAAAAAACAAAAAGTGTTCAACTTTGGAAATTTTTCTGAAATATACCCCACTGTGCGATTTTCAATGTTGATATATCGCAATAACAATCGGGTTTTTACAGAACTTAAAAAGGTTTTGTAGATCAAAAGGTATTGAATTTTCTCCGATGGAAATCGATTCTCAACCACTGTCCGAACCACCAACCTCATTTTGTGTGCGGCAGTATACGACTCGAATCTCCGGAAATATATTTTGGGCATTGAGGCGGGACATTTTACAGTTTACACTGCACTGCACGATATTCGAAACTACTCCAGAACACCTGAGATCGTGCGTTTCCTCCAACGACGACCAGAGTGGTTCAGAATCGATTTCCGTCGAAAAAAATTCAATATCTTGTGAAACATTTTCAAGTTCTGTAAAAAACCGATTGTAGACAATGGGTCAGAGGTTATTGCGATATATCAACATTAAAAATTCCACAGTGGGGTATATTTCAGAAAAATTTCAAAAGTTGATATCATTTTACATCTATGCAATCTCGCGTGCGTCTGCAATGCCTGGTTAGACTAGTTTGTACATTTCCTACGTGGTTACTAATCAGGACTTTTAGTTTTATAAAATTTCCATGGGTTTACCCATGTGAATGACACCTCTGTTAGTGCAATAATAAAAATTCCAACAATTTGCTAAATGTGTAAACAAATAATTATTTGATATAAATCAAGCCATTAAACTGTACCCAGAGCACAACAACCAACGCAACAATCACATGTGCACGCCAACTCTTAATTCATGATTCGTTGTAAATCGCAACGAGCGTATTTTATTAGACGCCTTTGATAGATTTAAACGCCCAGTCTTAACTGAATGAGCAAACAGCGAATGAATGAGACTGACGGACTGACCGAGTGCACGAACAACTAATGTTTCGGTGGCGATGGCAGCCAGCAGACTGAGCAAACAAGACCAGTAGCGGACCCAAAGTATTTAATTTTTTAATAGTTTATGCTCCGCCCATTTACATTTGTTGTCCTAAAGCGTAGAGCAACAGCAACACAATGCAACAACCACAAGTAAATCCAGATAATGACAGCAAAAACATCTGAATTTCATTTCAGACATGTTAGTAGTTGGTTGTGTCTCTTCTACTACATTCTTTTGGCCAAATCGTATAAGACGAACGAACGAACGTGTTTACTGCAAATGAACATAAGTCAAAAGATACGCTGCAAATGAAACTTGGAACGTATGGATTGTTTTTTAGACCGACGCTAATAGTTAAGTTGAGGCGAATGGCGAGTAAATACAATGACTGACTGGCATTTGTGTATTTCAACTCGTAGGACCAGCTAGTTTAAAACTGGGGGCAGTAATAACTACACACAATGGCTGAAAATTTCCCCTGTAACATATTTTATAGTTGACAATAAAAAGTTTGACGTGATGTGTTATAACTCAAACATATTTACCCAGGGCTTAAGGAGGAGTTTAGCACCTCCGAAGTAGATGATCATTAGGGTGTCCCATCAATAAAATTTTATTTTTTGCTCCATCTTTATTTGAAAGCTTATAGGGTAAAGTATTTTTGAGATTTTTTTCAGTTTATTTGGAAGAGGTTTGGAGGACGCGCAAGTCGAATTTCCCCCCAAAAATCGGGTATTCCGGACGTTTTTTGAATATTATTTAAAGCTATTATTAAAAGTCGTCAGTACACGTCGTCCTCCGGTCCCGTCATAGTATTACTAACGGAACTTCTGTATGTAGCCGATGAACTTGTCACGGAGTTCGAAACTAGTCATGCCAGTGAGTGTGTGTTGAAACTGAATTGTCTATTATTTCCAACAAAAACCAACAATTTTTCAATTCGAAAAATGTTCATGACTTGTAAGCTTGTAGTAAGAATTTCACATACATTAACCAAAAATTAATAAAATATAAATGAAAATTAAATAAAAATTAATAGTATTTAAAATATTTCCAGGAGACTTTTCTTAAATTTATGGCCGTTACTGACGATTTAAATGTTGTTTGGGAGTGAATTCCAAAGACGAACGGCATAAATGAAGAATGGCCAATCGGATACAAGGCTCTGTCTTGTAAATGGTATAATTGTATTCCCTCTATTAGACCTATTGAATTGTAGTTTTCGGTAAAGATAACGGGGTTATTCTATGAAGAAACACAAGCGTTTTTATGTCCAAAAGTTTTTCCAGTGAAACACCATACAACAATGTTGAAAATTGAGATATTGAGTCAAACCTTTTCAAACCATACACATATCTTATAATGTTATTAAATACTACCATCAATTTACGCTTACTAGTTGAATCGCAATTGCCGAAAAGTTCGCAACCGTAAAATACGCCCGGTATTATATACGATTTGGCCAAAAGTGTCCTGATCTTCAACGGAGTGAATGATTGCGTTTGCCAGAGTGATCTTAGCTTTGAGTAACTTTGACCAATAATATTATTAACATGGTTCGACCAAGTTAACGTGTCATTAAAAAAAATTCATAAATTTTTCGCATATGGCACAATTTCAATTCGCTATGCTAAATTCATTTGTGGGTACTGTTCTTTGTTTGTGCTTAAATAAACATTTGGATTTCCTGGGTTTTAAACAAAGCCTATTAGCTACTGCCCAACTATGTAATCTCGCCAGATCGGCATTTAATTTATCAACGTGTTCCCTAAGAGAATTTATGGGGCCGCTCAATAAAAGCTGTACATCGTCTGCATACATGTGTACACTACAATATGACAGTTGTTCTGGCAAGTCGTTGGCGTATATCGAAAATAGCATAGGTCCCAAAATTTAACCTTGAGGGACACCTCTAGGGACCGGCAAAACTTCTGAGATAAAGTTATTGGAGTATACTTCATACCAGTGTTAGAAATTGCTCTTGTGCGGGCACACGCGAGCACCCCGGCTCTCAAAATTTAGTGAGCCGGAGCATAACAATTGCTCCGCTCTTTGTCAGATGACGAGCATTTCGTACAGACCACCCGCGCAATGACAGAGAACGCAGAGCCGTTCGTTTGAATTGCTCTTTCAGTACCGAGTCAAATTATGAGCACCACTTATTGATGAGAGAGAGAGATGCGAAAAAAGAGAAAGTATTTAATGCACGAAGTATTGCCATACATTTGTGTTAGTTTTAATTTTAGCGATTTAGTAGTGCGAGATCTTATTTTCATTAGAATAATAAAAATACATATGTACGTAAATACATATGTATACAAATGAACAAATAATGATACAGTACAGTAGGTATAGAAATAAATGTAGAAATAAAAAATGTAATTCATTATTATCCCGTATATTATCCCACATGGAATAACTTTCCCTAAAATATGTGGTAACACTGTTTAAAAAGCAAATCGCCTCTCACACTCTATGGACTAATCGTAACGGGAGAATTTAGAGCAAATTCTCCTCAATCGTCAAAATTTTTGTGTATTTGTTAAGAGCTAATCGTTTAAACTGCCCATACAAGAGCTTGCTTAACGACTGTCTCCGAGAACCAGAGCTGTTGTGAAATTCTGCCCGAGGGCATTGAGCATTCGTCTGCTCCTCCTCTTTATTTTAAAAGAGAAAGAGCGCGGGCGAGCGAGCAATTTTGAACACTGCTTCATACCATTGAGGTATGGATTAAGTAAACGTATAGACGTTGGAGAAAAATTGAAGAAGCGCTCAAACTTTAAACTAAGAACAGAATGATCAACCGAATCAAAGGCCTTGGAGTGATCTAATAACACTAGAAACATAATTTTACCGAAAATATTAAATATCTACTCTACAACTGTGCCTAGGACGAAAACCAGACTGCCTTTTCGACAACATAGAATGATTGTGAATATACTCAGTCATTTGAATGTGCAGAATTTTTTCAAAAACCTTTGAAAGGAAACAAAGAATGGCAATTGGTCGGTATTCAGTCTTAGATTTAGGTAAAGGTATTTTAGGTAAAGGAAATTCTTACAATTACAATTAAAGAAATTTCTCCTACCGTACTAAAGGGCAAGAGTAACCTTACAAATCGAGTGTCCATACCATCGTAACCGGTTGCACTAGATTTTACAAGAGCGTACGATTTCAAGACATCTAGATCAGTGACACATGCAAATTCAAAAGAGTTATCAATATTGAAGTTATTAGGTGAGTTGGTAATAAAACTATAATACCCCGTATTAGATTCAATTATAGGTAAATTTGTAAAAGTTCTATTGAGTTCATTCACGTCTATGAAATTACTACAGTTTTTTTCACCCTTACCAATACCGATATCACGGACTACCCTCCACGTTAGTCTCGATCCCAAGTCAGAATTAAAGCGTCTAGAGTAATATTATATCTTCGCCCATCTTATTTTAGCGTTAACGACCTTTCTTGCTGTCCGATATTCATCCTAAAGTTCGGATGTTTTAAAACGTTTCCATCTCACAAAGACAGCGTCTCTCCTTTCAATTTCCGACTTTATATCGGATGAGAACCAAGGCCTCGACTGAGTCAGAACAATTCTTGTTTTGATTGGAACTGTCATGCTATAAAGACTAATAATATTTTCCTGTAGGAAAACTAATTGATCATCAACAGATGTCAAATTATATATTAAATCCCAGTTAACTAAGCCGAATCTTTCCTCAAGCAAGTTTTTGAAATCTCTGTAGGAGTATTTGTGATCCACCCGTTGGACACGAAAATCATATGAAATAAAAATTAAATCGTGTTTAGAGAAGCACGGTGCGGCAATTTGATCATATAGTAAAACTCTTGACAAAAAACATATCCAGCAGAAAATTTGAAGTATTGGTAAAATGTGTAGGAACTGAAGTGTTAATGGCGGAAAGGCCCACAGAGGACATACTGTCCAGTAGCGACGATTCTACTAAAACGTTAGAGTTAAAGTCTCCAACAACAATTACATCAGTATAAGACACCGTTAACATTTCCAGCATATTAAAAAGTGTGCAAAGCTGATATTGCGATTTGGTCTATATACGCTACCAATCAACATTCTCGAATCGAAAGAAGAAACTTCAACAAATAAATATTCAACAGACTCACCGATTTCTGATTTTACTTTTACTTTACTTTAATACGCGATTTTTGAATCGACATCACAGCCGAGATGGCGGCGTTATGGTGTGGGGTGCTATTACGTACTATGGCACCATGGATCTTGAATTTCAAAGTGCAAAAATGACTGGTGCAAGCTATAAAACGTTATTGGAATCGGCTTTTCCGAAGTTCAGTGAACTATTTGGTTCAATATCGTGGGTAATGCCCCTATACACAACGCCACAGTAGTAAAGGAGTTCATTGCAAACCAAAATGTTAATTTTCTTGACTGGCCACCCTATTCGCCAGATCTAAACTTTATCGAAAATGTCTGGGGTTGGTTATCTCGTAAGGTCTATGAAGGAGGTAGACAATTTGATGACAAGCAGTCTCTAATTCAGGCCATTAAGGATGCTTGGAATAAAATTTCGTTGGATTACATAAATTCTCTATATCTCTCAATGAAAACCCGTATATTTGAAGTTATTAAAAACAAAGGGGGTTGTACCCATTACTAATAGTTCTTAAATAAAATAAAATAAATTAAAAAAAAACATGAAAAACGGTTTTTCATTAAAATTAGTTAAAGTGCCTTTATTCAAGTGAACCAAAAAAAAAATATCACATTTTTGGACTTTTTTTTTTACAAATTGCTAAAAAAAAGTTCTTCAGTTAAGAAATCACTATTGTCATGATTATTTTATATCTCAAGATGTCTAGCCTCCATTTCTGTCCGACAGATGTCGAAATACTGAAAAACAAAATAAACAAACAAACAAAGACTTCGAGCTTGAAAAATCATTTATTTGATTATAATAAGAAAGATCATTATATTTTGCCATCTGTTAGTGCATTATTAATCCGTGGACAAGTTGCTCGTCCTTCCATAAGTTCTTCACTACTTTATCACTCGTTTTAGTTTCACTATATATGGGAGGGAGCCCCAGCAACATATTCCAGGAAGCATATATATGTTTGCAAGCTTTGTTGTCATGAATTGCAAATCTGCTGCGTGTTTGTTTCTTGGTTGTCTGTCACGTTTTTATTTTCAGCAGTTTTTAACAAACAAAGCCACATTTGAGTCACAAAAACATATGTTATAACTTATTTATCATTGTGCCTCCAATATGTAGTAGTGGATAGCAAACAGAATGTGTTTGGACACAAGTTAGCTATATTTGGGACAGCCTACAAACACGTTTTATTTGCATCAAAATAGCAAAAAATGACAGATTTTCAGAGTGCAGAAACATTTTGGCGAAATGGACTTTTTTATGTTTTATTAATTTATCATCATTAGGTCATATGATTGACCTCTTTCTATATTTTGCCACTCGTTGTATAAAAGACCAATTCGACAGTAATTTCAATCTTCATTCTATTTTCAAGATTAACTCTATTCCGAGCTGCGCCCGCTGCAACTGACTGAAGCAGCGCCATACTTGTGATGCGCGATATGGGATAGAATATTCGCCCCCGTTGTATGGAATTTTGAGATTTCCAGCTTTCCTTGTGAGTGCTTGCGAGTGATCAACAAGCAGTCTGTTGTGACATCGGCATTTGGGACAATTAAAGCAAAAAATTATTTTAAATTATTAAACGTAATTTTTTTGCGAAATCTTTCACTGTGCGCTAACTACAAGTCAAATGCACCATTTAACTTTTCTGGCCGTTGGAGCTGCATTAAATTGAATTTAGTCAGTTTTATTATTTTGGCCAGCAACAAAATGTTCATACGGGTCGGGTCCATGCATAATTTCCAGATACTCGTACTGTAGCGAGCGGTTGTATTTATTATTGCTGTATGCATTTCAACAAAGTGCTATGCAGTTGCAGTGTTACTGGTTTTAGACAACGCCACGCAGTTCCAGACCAGCACTTTAAAATGTAATTAATCATTTATTTTATTAGATGCAGTTGTTAAGTGCAATTGCCAACTACTGCTCGTGCAGCAGTTGCTGTTGCCCCTAACAAATTGACAAACGAGCAAAACGTTTGAGAAAGAATACAAAAAAAACAAAACGAACAACAAACGGAAAACCTCAACTCTTTGCTTAACTACAGTCATAAGTGGTCTGGCGCTGCAATTCCTTTATTGCGATTTTATTTTATCAGTTTAATTAAAAAATGTTGTTTAACAGCTTCTTTAAAAATAGATCAATGGCGGTTATGTTTTTCTTATTGACGCGAAATGAAATGAAGAGAAAAAAAGCGCAGAAATCAATATTCATTCATTCACTCAAGTGGTTTGTTAGTTTGGGCAGGGAAGGAAACCCTAGGAACCTACATACATCTAAGTGTACTTATTAGGGTTTACTGAAAACTTTTTTTTTAAGGGGGGGGGATGTCAAACGACGCGTAATGAAGAGGTGATTATGGAAACGTCAGACTTTTTTTCCTCCTAGTACGATTCCTAGATTCCTAGTACATTTTCGAAAAAAAACATGTATTTTTGGACAATATGGGGCTTAAACGACGTGGCATGATGAACATACATGTATAGAAAAAATTTTCAAAATTTTGACAGAGCATTTTTTTTTTCACGACGTCATTTTGAATCTTTATCATGCATATCTGTCTTCCCCAATTTGCTGTATTTTTCATAAATATTCCATCAAATAGCTAAGTTTTCAAAAAATTTCATTTGATTCGCAGGTTTGCCTTTCTGTTTCGCAAAATCACCTATAAATATATCGTTAGTAGAAATGCAAAACCACGTAACTACAATTTTAATTTCTATTTCCAAGAGAAGAAACAATCCTCGTAAAAGAGTGAGGAATTAATTTTTCAATTCAAATCTTTCAAATTCAATCTTTGCTAAAGTAAAGTCTTCATTTCAGTAAGATTCGCAAATATACTGGCAAACTGAATTTTTTGTATATTTTTATAAGTTCTTTTTCAACTCCTTTGAACAAAATGAAAATTTAGTTACGTTCTTTTGCATTTTAGCTGACGATATGTATTTTATATAGTTGATGGAATATTTATGTAAAATACAGCAAAGTGAGGAAGACAAAATATGCATGATAGAGATTTCAAAATGACATCGTGAAAAAAATTGCTCTGTCAAAATTTTGAAAATATTTTTTTCTATGTATATTCATCATGACACGTCGTTTGAGCACCATATTGTCCAAAGAAAATAATTAATTTTTTTTTGGAAAATGTACTAGAAATCGAAACGGGCGGTAGGGGACTAGTTTTACGCTTCCGTAATCATCTCTTTAATGCGCATCGTTTGAGACCCCCCACATTTGAAATTCCAAAAATGCGTTTTTCAGTACACCCTATTTTACATTCAAAAAAAAAACTTTACGCTGAACAAACGAAATTGAAGACAACTAAACCTCATTTAAGGACTTTATTTGCGGTAAACGAACATTTTCTTTTATGAGTAACGAAAAGCGTAGCCTAGCGGTAGCACATCGGACAAAAAACCCGTAGCTGCCTGGGCCGCGTTTTGCACACTTGATTAAATTTGTAACATGGCTTAGCAAAACTTCATAAAAATCAACCTAACAACCTGAATTTATTTTAAAAATTTTAGTTTATTTTGATTTTAAAAAAGTAGATTTTTTTTTAAAATTTAAATGTAATTTTATTAATGTACTTAAACTTTCCCCGAAGTGAAGTTGAACCCAGGCACCATGATTGCAATTCCTTGCATCGCATCTATCCTCTGAGCAACCTCAGGAATTGAGACAAGACGTTCAAAACATCTATAGTATACAGTAAATGTTCTCTCTCTTTTCTCTGCTCTCTCAGCAGCAAACAACATTTGAGTGTGAAATTTTTCGAATGCATGCGTGTTTGTGTAGACACTTGTTCGATTTACTTGACGTTTTCTCAAACGTTTTCTATGTTTGCAGTAAAATTATATTATAAAAATTTTTGGGATAAACCAAAGATTGTTTGTGCATTAATATAAGTGTCTTTTAACTTTTGCATGAAACGTTGAGTATACGTTTGCGTACAGCATCCAAAAAACCGTAAATATTTAAAAACCGGTTTTTGGGTTGTTCAACAAATCCATTTTTCAAGAAACTGGTTTGGAGTTTTAAAGAAACTGGTTTGCAGTTTGTTCGAAAAATCAATTTTACAAGAAACCGGTTTTTGGTTATAAATGTTAGCAAAAATCGGTGGAACCGTTTTTTCGGGTTTTTTACTTTAAATTAAAATTACACATGTCGCAATTATAATACATTTGTTTAGCGACTATTTTCGTGTTTAAAAATCGAAATTCCACTGGTCTTTTTAAATTTGCCAATCACGTTTAAGTTTCGCATTAAAATTTAAATCATTTCCAAATTGGAAGAATGCGTGTTTAATATAAAATTTAAAAGGTTTTGATTTTTTATTTTTTATATTTATTCGGCCTTTTTATTGGTACTTTTTTATTTTATTGTTCAAGCTCAAGACCATTGTATATCTGATTTATAGAGATATTATAGAGATTTAGAGATATAGTTGTTCAAAAAAGAAGATGTTTTGCAAATGCATCCTCCTGATTCCTGGCAAACCGTAGAGCTATTTTAGATCTCACCACACATCTTCATCAACGGATTTTTGGAATGCTGCTTTTGAAAAATTCATCAAACTAAATGCAAACGAATTGAGAAATTTCCAATATGCTAGTGTTCGAAAAATTATCGCAAGCAAAACCCACAAGAAAACATTTGCAAACAACATCTTTCCATCTCCAGAGAACCATCGGTCCCCATTAGAAATGATTTTTGTTGTTGTCTAAAAGACAACATAATATTTACAGGCAATTGTTATTGCCTGTTGTTTCGTAGTGCTCTACGTTCATCAGTGATGATTTTTTTATATTTATTCTGCCTTTTTATTGGTACTTTTTTATTTTATTGTTCAAGCTCAAGACCATTCTATATTTATATATATAGTTCTACTGCATGTGTGTTTGTGACTGAACTCCTCCTAAACTTCTGGACCGATTTGAATAAATTTACTATTCGGTCCAATTGGACAAAGGGCGTGGTACCTCCCATACAAATCGCTTGAAATATTATGCAGGACAACGTCTGCTAGGTCAGCTAGTATCTCTATAAATAGATATATAGTTGTTCAAAATTTCAAAATTTAAAAGTTTTATTAAAATTCACATTCAACTGATTTCAATTCGAAAATCATATTCAAATTTGAAAAAGATTTAATTTTAAAAAAGATTTTCATGTATGAAAATCTTATCAAATTTAAAACATTTGTTTATTAAATTATTTTAAATTTGAAATTTAAAAAAAATATTTGAACTCGTAATTAATTTATATTTAATTTTTTATAGTCATTCAAGTCATAAAATCATTTTCAAATTTGAATAAATAAATAGTTTGGAAATGTGATTTAGAACTTATAGAAGTATAAAATCGTATTTCAATAGATACATCGTTTACGAGGGTTGCTATTTATATTTCGGTATCATTGGAAATGGTTCACGACAGTATACACGGTAACGTCAGTATACCCAAACCTATTTTCGAACCACTTTTTCCACTCCGATTGCGACACCTCGAAAACAAAAGTCATTGGGTGTCAAATCAGGGCTTTCCATGAACCATCAATTCGACATGTTGGGTGCTCAAATAGCCCATTCTTTCAGCGGATGTGTGACAGCTCGCATTGTCCTGATGCAAAATGATCCATCTTCTCTTGTTGTTTTTCCTTATGGTGGTGGTGGTGTACCACTAAGAATTGACCGTCCTACGTTCCACCAAAGGCAGTGTGGCCACATGACCAGTTAAACCCAAAAAACGCGATCATTAGCTTCGATGTGCTTCTTCCACGAACAACTTTTGTTGGATTTAGATCGTCTTGAAAAATCCATACGGTCGATTGCTGTTTTGTTTCGGTCTCATATGCACCCACTGAAAAATCGGTATTTTTTTGTTGTTTGGATGTAAATATAAAGTGTGTTTGGAGCTTGTCGCACATATAATATACTTGTGTCCAAACATATTGTGTTTGCTATCCAATATTGCATGTTTGAGACACAATGATTAATATGTTCGAAGATACGTGTTTGCGACCCACATATATTTAAGTTTGTGATACAAATACAGCTGTGTTTGTTGCACTGTCTATGCTCTCTCGAGAGCAAGAGAGTAAAAGAGGGACAACGAGAGAGGCTATCTTGTAAGTGTGTATCTGTGTTTTTACATTATTCTCTGTCAGTGAGTCATAAATATTGCTATATGTGCGTGCAAATTGCAGATGAAGTCAGTGTTTCTTATTTTGGCTGATGTATTCGGACAGAAAAAGAATGAACGAAGACTCGGACACTTAAATGGTTTGTGATATTACTTTGGTTTTTGTGTATGTGTTTCGTCTATATGTGAGTGTGCTACCAAAGTGAGAAATAATTTTGAGGAAAGAAACTGGAAAGGCCATGTTTGCCAGTAAACATGATGCTGTTTACATTTAAGTACAAGTGAGTTTGGGACTTGCAAACATATTAATGTTTGAAGTGTGTGCCAACCATATACATGGTTCCTGCAGAATATGTTTGGGAGAATATGTTAGAGAGGCCGTTATTTTTCAGCGTGCATAGATTCATGATTCGTCAGCTGTGATGATGTCATGCACCGGTTTTGAGCTACCGCGGTTGAATTTTTTCACCACTTTGATCCAATCGACGCGAGTCTTTTTTTGAGCTTTCGCCCAATTGTGTGGGGTCCAACGAGAACAAATCTTTTTCACGGCTTATCATACTAATGCCCAAGGATGTCTCAATCTCACGGTATGTCACATGTCGGTCTTGCTTTATCAGTTCACGCACAGCATCGATGGTTTTCGGCAAAACGACCAAATTCGGACGACCTTCACGAAATGTATCCTAGAGCGAACTGCGTCCTAGACTGAACTCTTGGCACCTGCGATTTATAGTGGTGTTTGATGGTCCTTCATCACCGAAAGTCGAAATAAGTTGATTGAGGCACTCTTGTCTCGTTAAGCCACGCAGAAAATCGTAAAAATCAGCCCATGAACATTTTCAAGGGTTATTTCCATTTTCTGACCGATATGAATTTTTCTCTGTAAATACAACAAATTTTGCTCATAAGTGAAAAAGTTTCAATGGAAGTTCCAGTTTGCATCTGGCAGCACTAGTATTGCCAGCACCTAAAGTATAACTAGCAAAACCGGTTAACTGATGTCAAATAACAGAGTTTCGGGTTATTCGAAAATTACGTTTAAACAAAAAACCGCATACGGTTAATAGCACAAACCCTGTAAACCGGTTTCACCGGTTTTTTTTTGACATGGGTTAGGGAAATGGTAACATCAACCTCTCACAGCCAATCTTCCCCGCGGTCTTTCCAGCGAATGCTTCTAGTGCGTCTTCGAATACCTTTCGCACTGTTTCATTGTGATTGATTCTACTGACATGGCCTAGCCAGCCTCAACGCGATATTTTGATACGTATAACTACGTCGATGTCGGGATACAGATTATACAGATTATACAAGTCGAATTTTAATTCATTAATATTGGCCATCGCAATAGTGGGTGTGTGACTTGGAGCATTGTCATGATGAAACAACACTTTCTTTTTCCCCAAATGCTGCCTTTCTTCCACAATTTCTTTCATTACTTAAGCGCTGCAATAAATTAAATATATAATAAATCAATAAATTAAATAATCAATAAAAAAAAATATCCACTGCGCATCCCAAACAACAGACGCCATGACCTTGCCTGCAGATACGGTTCCTTCTTCGCTTTCTTTGGACACGATTCTCCCATTTCAGTCCACTGATTCTCCCTTTCTCTCAGGTGTGAAGTGGAGGACCCATGTCTCATCCATGGTTATAAAACGACGCAAAAATTCGGCTTTATTGCGGTGAAATATCGCCAATCACTCTACTGGAACATCTTCAAGACGCTGTTTTTGCTCTATTGAAAGAGAGCTAAAGCGGCACCCATCTTGCGTACAGCTTTCTCGTCTTCAAATCTTCGGTGAATATACGATGTTTAACACGTTTTGAAATGCCTATGATTATCAAGTATTTAGCCTTTAAAAAGCTTCTGAAAATACCGTTGGGAACCGGTGTACACTAGTAGGACGCAATCAGTGAGTGTTAAAATAGAAAGCGCACAGCTCACTGATTCTGAGAACCTCTCCCCAATCCCTTCATGAGATGTAATGGGCAACCCCGTTTTTTGGGGTTCAAATAACTAACATTGGGACGGTGTTATAGCTCCGCAAAATACCTCCACTATGAAATCAGACAGATTCTGCTCTCAAAATTGGGTAACTTTGGGCAAAGCAACAACCTATAAGAAGTAAACTCGTCTTTCAATAGTAACAAATATAACTAACAAAAATTTTGTGCCATATTAGGCTCACTGCTTGATTAAAGCCACCTTCCTTAGAATGTCAAAAAGCGGGCATATTGAAGAGTTACATACTATTTGTCATTTTGCCGATTTTTTTAAACTTCTTCGGTATGAATTAGCCCAATTTTGTAGAAACCAGAAACCTGCAAAAATTGGGTATTTTCTTCGTTTCAACGCTTTTTGATGAATTTTATTTTTTATAAACTTCTTCGGTACGAATTAGCCCAATTTTTTAGAAACCAGAAACCTGCAAAAATTTACTTGGTTTCAACCCTCGATTTGCGCGATCTTGAAATTTAGTTGAACTTTTCATATCTTCAATCAAAAATGGGGATGGGTTTAAATATGATGATTATGTAAGCACTACGATATTTTCCAAACTTTGATTCAATGTTGCTTTCGACTGCGAAAACTACACCGTGAAGAAAACAAGAAAATACTAAGTAAGTATAAAAAGCAACTGACTTCTTGCAGCAACAGTAATTCATTGAAAATCCGTTGCTTTGCTTAACTGCGGAAGTGAAAACCAACTGTGCAGTTGGTTAAAGTAAATGATTTACTTTCTGTTTTTCGCACTTCCTCTTTGCTTTGCTGACAACAAGTTCAGCAAGTGTTTGTAAACACTTTAAGCAAAGCAAAAAATTCTGTGCTGCAGCTATTTGGAAGTCAGCAATTTAAACAATGTTTTCATAAAAATTAAAATAAATACAAGTGAATGATTGACATTTTGGCAGCAGAAATGGAGCAAATTTACTTTAGTCAAATATCGCCTATTTTTTTTGTTTTTTTTTTGCCTGATAGTGCATAAAACGCTGATGAAGAATAAACAAAAAAATTTGTCCGCAAGTCCAAATTTTTCGAAATATGGGCCCCCAAAACTTGAATGTATAATTAACCGATGCTGCTGAAATGGGCATCAGAAGAAAGATCCTTCTAAAATCTATAAATGTGTATATAAAAATATTTGGTTTTAGTAACCCGTTGGGGGCTAATAGAAAAAACGATTTTTTAACCTCACTTTTTTGATAAAAATGTTTTTTTTTTCAAAAAAAAGCCCTAGTATACTTATTTTTTTTATCAGACTTCCATAATATACAAGTCTGAACCCTTTTTTAATGTATAATACTCAACAGTAGCTCTTCGAAGGCCGGAGATATTCAATTTAAAAAAAATAAAGAAATAAAAAATTAACCCACAGCTCAAGTCAACCTTTATTTTCGACAAGTTTTTCAGAACCAGTTATCGAAATAACTTATTTAGTTTAACATCGGGGTAGGGTGGGTCCAACACCAGCTTCAGGGCTTCGGCATAGTATTTTTGTGTTATAAGGCTGTCTGCGAGGCCGGCCTTCGGACGGGCTTAGGAACTTTTTCAACCCAGCGCAGCAGACTTTGTCGGTGGTGAAATTTTGGTGTAGATCAGAGATTCTTGACTAAAGTAAATTTTTTTTTTCATTTCATTTAATTTATTGCTAAAATATTAAATCATTTCGTAACAGCATTTTTTATATATATGTTTAGTTAAGAGTTTAGCTTAATTATCAGCTTATCTACTTAAATATCCAATCTGATTTTAATAACATATTTGCGAAATTTAGATATTGTTGTAAGGAAAAATTTCAAAACCCTTTGAGACTTAGATCTAACTTAGAACTAGGATAAAACTTATGAGTAAAGTAAATTTATGCCGCAGAAATCGTTAATGAGTGGGCCCGAGCTTGAACTGAATTGCTTCTGATTTCGTTCGTATTAAATTTCTTTTGACTTGTCGTTCTGATGCTAATAGGACAGACTGAAAATTTATGAATTATCAGGATATGTTGGCAATACGATGGAAACCGATACATGTTGTATTCCCTTCAGCAAAGTACAAACTGAAAACTTTTACATTGAATGTTTTGGAACCTCTCATTGTTACTCTCGTTGGTATCATTTCTGAATCTCTTACCACTTACCCATTCTATTTATTATGTGTGTTTATATCAACATTTTCTTGACAGCATTGGCCTTCTTATATAATTTCAGGACTTTAACTTGGGGATCCTTCCTATATTAATTATTTTTCTCTTTTCTTACAGCCAAGCAAATTTATACCGCTTTTGGGCTGCATTGCATGATATTGCAATCAATTGATATTGCAATTATCACTTTATTCTTGAAAAGCAAAATGATGGAGGAAAAAACTTTACGCCGGAAATTGTGTGCTGAGCTCTCTAATGTAAGTATTTTCTGTGTCTTAACTGGACAAAAACAATAATGAAGAAACACTGGAAAAAAAGCAAATCAGCCAAGAACCAAGAATACATTGAGGTCATTAATAATACAAATAAATAGTTTCTAAACAAGAAACGGTTATTAGAAATTATTATTTGATTGCATTTAAAAAATTTTCATAGCCGAGTTGATAAAATGCTAGTGAGTGACAGGCAAAACCACGTCCCAGACGACAGTATTTGATCCATTAATTATAAATTTCATATCTTGATTAACTTTTACGAAAAAAATTTTATTTATAGCATTTTAAAGAGTGATAAAGCCTTCGTAAAGCAGTTTTCATTAATGACTTCCTTGGAAATATTATCATATAATTGCAAGTAATTCATTCAATTACTTTGGTTGTTGAGTTGCGAAACTTGAATATTGCAAGTTTTTGGAATTCAGCTAAGCTTTTCAAATTCAGCAAACATTTAAATTAATGAATTTATTAATAAGCGATTATTAGCAATTTTATGATTCTGACTGTTGGAGAAAATATCACAATTATACTATAGGAAATCTAAATTTTGAAGTAAACTAAATATTTAAACTTGGTACAAAGTCACAAACAAACTCAACAAATTTAGGCCGGAGAACTTGTTTTTCAAAACTATCGCTAAAACGAGTATTTTTTCAAATTTCTTAAAATGAAAATTTCTTCTCTAATTACGTTATTTTTTAAACGATTTAAATTTTTTTTATGCCCAACATTTTTCAATAAAACATCATCATACCTCGAAATTTTGATTATGGGAAAAGGAAATGGAAGATTGTATTACTACCGAACGAAGTTTCAGACAAATGAACTTTTTTTGTGGAATATTGTTGGGGTAACGAACATTTGTTGTTCAATAAACTTCATTTTCTTTGCGATAAATATATATCATCATTTAAAGGAACCGAAAAACGTTTACAGCAAACGATATCTGGTAACTCCAATGTAAAAAAACATTTTCAAGAAACAAAAACGAACATCAAAGAAGATGGAAGAAAAAAGATCGTCCAGCGAATGTTACAAGTAGTTCGAATACTACACGCGGCTATTTAATATTTTTTCACTGATCTTCACCCTTAAAAATACGTATTTCTGTTGTTGTTTGGATGCAAATATAAAGTGTGTTTGGAGCTTGTCGCAAATATAATATATTTGTGTCCAAATACATTGTGTTTCCTATTAAATATTTTAGTTTTGAGACACAATAATTAATATGTTATATTACAAGTGTTTGCGACGCAAATATATCTGTGGTTGTGATACAAATACAGCTGTGTTTGTTTCGCTGTTTATGCTCTGTCGAGAGTAAGAGAGGAAAAGAGGGACAACGAGAAACGCTATCTTGTAAGTGTGGATCTGTGTTTTTACATTATTCTCTGTCAGTGAGTCATAAATATTCCTGAATGTGCCTGCAAATTGCAGATGAAGTCAGTGTTTCTTATTTTGGCTGATGTATTAGGTTTTAGTTTCAAGTATTCAGTCGTTAATGCTTCATCGGACAGAGGACATCAAAAGCGCTTGATCAGTGAAAAACTAATAAACGTAGGCTGGTTTATGATGTTGCTTAGGAGTTTGTGTATGTCTTTCGTATATATCGTGAGAAACGATTTTGAAGAAACAAACTGGAAAGGGCAACAACGTGAAGCCCTTTGTCTGTCCGAGCCTTTACTACGAAAATCACATCGGCGGAACATTTGTGAAATAAGTACCATAAAAAACACAAGTAATTAATCCACGCTTGGCTTGCATGAACAAGACTTGTATATTGTTTGTGAACCAACCCATAGTGATAACCAACGCATAACTGAAACCTTCTGAAAACAACAACATGAGACAACAAAGAAAGGACAAGCAAAAGAACAGCAAATACCCATTTCATGAAAAAAATGCATTCAGTGCAAGTAAACGTAAAATAGTGTCTTTTAAATCTTTTAATTGTTTGTATTAATTATTTATAAATGTGGATTTATATTGATAAAATTAATTATAACAAATAATACATATATGTTGAAATCAAAAAGTGATTTGATTCTAAATATTATTATGTTTGCGAGGAAATACGGGTATGTTTCTAGAATACGCGTATGTTTGGGGGAAACAGCCGAATGCTTCCACCCAAGTATATGGATGTTTGGGATGAAAAACGCATGTTTCCACGTAAACGTATACATGTTTGCCAGTAAACATGACACTGTTTACCTTTAAATACAAGTGAGTTTGGGTCGTGCAAACATATGAATGTTTGAAGTATGTACCAAACATATACATGGTTCCTGCAGAATATGTTTGGGAGAATATGTTAGAGAGGTCGTTAGTTTTCAGCGTCTATAAGCCTAAAAAAGGAATTGTTGGTTTTCCGCAGACGAGTTATATATGTATAGCGAGTGATTCATTTAGAGCAGTGTTGGGATCTGTAATTTTCATTGGATTTCAATTTTGCATTACTTTATCTAAGGCACATGCAAAAGAATTACAAGTGTTCGCAATGACAATTACACATTTTTACTTTCCATTTGCTCAGGCGGTGCAAATGGAGTTTGTGGAATCGGACGGCAATTGTGGTGAAATACGGGAATGCTTTTGATATTTTGAATTTATTTGACTGCTGGGCAATTCCGTTTTCAAAGCATTTTATATGTACAGGTTTGTGGCTTCGATTGGTATTACCTCGTAATACTTTGAAATTCATAAACCTGTACATATATAATATTTGAAACCAAATCTTCCAGATGTGACGGAAGTGCTTTGAAAGAAGGACAATTGCCAAATGGTATTTAAGTTTTTGGAATTTATATTGACAGGGACCATTAAAATTAAACTACAAATTGTAATTGTCATATAATTAAGATACCCCATGTATGATTTTCAGGCACTATTTCCACCAGGAATTTTACGGCAGGTTAAACTGAAATTTTTCTTTAGTATTCTATTTTAGTATTCCATTGCGTCTGTGATTGTATTGCTGGCTTCAAAATAGCAACAGCAAAGTATATTCTACTTTACTTGCACTTTTTTCAGCAAAATTAATAATGAACTTTCAATCGCTCGCTTCCTCAAACTGCAGTTCGTTTTTGCTTACGCAGTCAAGCCAAACAATGACTTTACACAGAATTGCTTTTGCTGCAAGCAGTCAGTTGTTGTTTATTTTTTTTATGCTTTTCCTTATTTCCTTTGCTGTGTAGTTTTCTCTACCAGTTTTTCCGCAAGTTGTTCTCCTCAAGTTTGCGCTATTCCATCGGGTCTCATCAAGTGAATATTTTAGCATATCCAGAGATTTCTCTAATAGTCTATCATGGCCGCTGGCAATTACAAATGCATTGAAAGTGGTCAAACAATTTTAGATATTGCATTTTAACATGTTGAGACTTAGCCCGGTACATCGTCTACATATTATTCAACTGTATTACAGAGCGGCGGTGAGAGGTGCAATGGAAGTGTGCGCGGCTCTTGTACAAAAAAGTACGTGGGTTCCATCCCTGCTCTTGCCACATAACATCTTTCAGCGGCGGTCACCTCGCTTAGTGAGTACATAGCAGTGAAAGGTCTTCTCAAAAAAACCTTTCGGAACCCATCTACAACTGTAGGTCCCAGTCAGTCAGTGTAAATCTACAACGCGCACAGCTCACTGATTGTGAGAAGCTCTCTCAATCCCTTTATGGGATGTAATCAGAAATAATTTTATTTTTATCTGTAATTCTAAACACTGAATAACAACTTCAAACTTAAAAAACCTTTGCGAGAAATGAAAAATATTTGCGACAAACAGCTTTTTCATTTGACGCAAACGAAGTACATTTTATTGAATATAATTTATTTAAGATGGAAGTTTACTCTCGTAAGTATAAGTATTTCTTTGAATTTTAAATACAAATTTGTTTTAGAACTTATGTTTTCCCCGAAATAGAGTTGAAACCAGGCGCAGTCACTACGACTCTAAACCCATCCACCCATTATGCCATCCCATACGAAGACAAGCAAAATCTAACATTAGGATTTTCTTGATTTTTTTATGTTTATGTAAAGAGAATCAAATCTGGGAAATCTGAGATCTAACATTAGGATTTTCTTGATTTTTTTGTGTTTTATCAAATCTGAGCAAATCTTGACGAGAAACGAAAATTTTTAAGAATTTTGAATTTTAATTAAAAGTTTGTCTTAGAACTCACGTTTTCCCTAAACTGGAATTGAATCCAGGCGCAATCACTACGATTCTGCAAGCCTACCTATTACGCCATCCCATACGAAGACAAGCAAACTTTAAGATTAGGCCTTTCTTAGTTTTTTTGATTTTAAAGAAATGAGAATCATATCAAGATACATATAGTGAAGAGATAGTGTCCCAATGAAGAAAGAAATAATTCATAAGATATGGGTAAATAAAAGTTCGTTTACAGCAAAGCAAATGCACAGTATTGCGTTAAATTTTGGGAATGCGCAGCAAACGAAATAGTTTTGTGGCAAGGTATAAATTTTTGCTCTATAAAGTTTTTTTTCAGTTATCACACGCTGAAAAAAACGGCCTCTGTAACATATTCTCCCAAACATATTCTGCAGGACCCATGTATATGTTTGGACCATACTTCAGACATTTATATGTTCAAACAAACCCCAAACTCACGTGTATTTAAATGCAAACATTAGCATGTTTACTGGCAAACATATATTTTTTTGCGTGGAAACATATGCGTGCTTCTTCCCAAACATCCATATACTTACGTGGAAGCACCCAAACCCCCATATACCTTTGGGAAACATGCGTATTTCCACCCAAACAGTAATATGTATTTACAAACGAATTATTATTTGATTTCAACATATATGTATTATTTATTATAATTAATTGTATCAATATAAATCCACATTTATAAATAATTAATACAAAAATTTAAAAGATTTAAAACGACCCTTTTTACATTGAATGTATAATTTTTGTTTTCATGAAATGAGACTGCTGCTCTTTTGCTTCTCCTTTCTTTGTTATCTCGCACGTTTTTGGTTTCAGAAGGTTTCAATTATGCGTTGGTTATAACAATATATTTATATACAAATGTAGATCATGCAAGCCAAGCGTGGATTAATGACTTGTGTTTTCTTTATTACTTATATACTAAATTCACAAATGGTCCACTGTTCCGATTTTCTCAGTAAAGGCTCAGACTTACAAAGGGCTTCACGTTGTTGCCCTTTCCAGTTTTTTTTCCTCAAAAGCATTTATCACTTTGGTAACACACATAAATATATTCGAAACACATACACAAAAACCAAAACAGCATCACAAACCATTTAACCGTCCGACCCTTTGTTTATTTTATATTCAATGATCAAGCGCTTTTGATATCCTTTGGCCGATGAACCATTGACGACTGAATACATGTGATTGAAACGCAATTCACCAGCCAAAATAAGAAACATTGACTTCATCTGCAATTTACATGCACATTCAGGAATATTTATGAAACACTAACTGACCGAATAAAACAACAATACAGATACACACTTATAAGATAGACACTCTCGTTGTCCCTCTTTTATTCTCTTGCTCTCGAGACAGCATAAGCAGTGCAACAAACTCAGCTGTATTTGTATCACAAGCACAGATATATTTGGGTTGCAAACACATATTAATCATTGTTTCCCAAACATGTAATATTGAATAGCAAAGACAATGTGTTTGGACACAAGCATATTATATTTGCGATAAGCTCCAAACACATGCCATATTTGCATCCAAACAATATAAAGCGACAGATTTTTCAGCGTGCATAAAGATTAGGGTGGGGCGATTGGTTTTGGTACCGGGGATCAGCACAAACATAAAGCTTGAATCATACCGATAAATTTGTCTGAAGAGACCAATAGCTGTAGATAAACTCTACCCCTCCCAAAATTCATTATAAATTACAGCTTCACACCCAGAAAAAAAATCTAACCTGCTTGAATTGAAAAATTATATTGGGTGGCAGATTCTGAATTCGAAGTCAAATATGGTGGCGAAAAAATCTAAATGTAATTCGTCACTAATTTGTATGCAGATTATTGTGAGGTAGCCGAATCTATTTTGTTGCTATCAAATCAAACAATCAAAATAACGGCTACAAAATGGCGAAGAATATTTTCTAATGTGGGTCCAATGCGGAAATAAAGGTACTATATAGGGCATTATTTTAACTGGTTCGTTCAAAAATGCATACCGAAGATGAAATTCATGCACTTGCGTTGAAAAAATATCCAATTTTATGGTCAGGGTTGCCAACCAGAATAAATCGCAACCCTAAAAAATTAATGACAACTCTAGGCGAAATTAAATTACTTGTTTGGACTCTGTGTTTAGACTTATCAAAAATATTTTGGCAATCTTAAATTTTAACTACGCAGTTATATAAATATTTGTGCTCCTAACGCAAATAAATACCATTATCTTAGCCAAAGCTCACACGGAATTCAAAAATATATTAAATTTATTTATAGTTTTTTAAGAATACATGACTTATTTTAAAAGGTTGCCAATTCTTTTTCTAGAATTGTCAACTTGTTTAGGGTAACCCTATCATTTTTACATTACTGACAATTTAAAATATTAAACATACTTTTCCACAATATAAAAATTTTTCTTTTTATTCCATATAACGGGGTTTTCAATAAGAGCGCTACAAAAGTTTTTATGGAACTCGATTTCTTTTGCATGGCCATCACGGGCACACTTGCAGAAGTCCAGACGCTGAACCCAGTTTTCGACGGTTTTCAAGCATAAATCGGCCGATACTGCTGACATTTCCAAATTTCATGTTCGATATTCGCAAATTTCATGTTTCATGTTCGATATTGTTCGATATTCGCACGAAGTTCACCAATCGTCGCTGGCTTATTGGCATAGACCATAGACATGACGTAGCCCCACAGGAAATAATCTAACGGCGTCAAATCGCACGACCGGGGCGCCCAATCGACTCGGCCATTTCGTGAGATAACACGTTCACCAAACTTGGTTTCCAATAAATTGATTGTGGCATTCGCTGTGTGGCTTGTGGCGCCGTCCTGTTGGAACCACATGTCCTCCAAGTCCATATTAACCAATTGCGACCAAAAATATTCAGTTATCATTGAACGGTAGCGATTCGCAATGACACCGCTGGCCCATAAACCGCACCAAACCGTAATTTTTTCGGGATGCAATGATGACTCATGGGCTACGTGTGGATGGCTGTCTGACCAATAACGCATATTTTGCTTATTGACGAAGCCATTCAGCCAGAAATGAGCCTCATCGCTGATTGTTGAGGCCTCTTAAAGTTGGCCTCTTAAAGTTGAGGCCACTGACTCCAAATTTCGGTAGTAAATTTTAATAATTTCGACTCGTTGTTGGCTCTTATATCTTTCCATGATGAAATGGCAAACTTTACTGAAGAGAAATGTCAAAAGAGCGGGAAAAAATGTGGCGTCGTTTGCTGTCCCTATCGATTTACTTTTGTAGCGTCTCTGTTGAAGAACCCTTTACATGTATAAGTATACAAATTAACCAATTAATTTTGCCTGCCACTGTAGAAGTATTTGCTACGTCTGTTATTTACAGGTTCATATTGGCTCTTGCTCGTTTTACATCCACTTTCCATTCATTGATATTGCCACGTTGTTTTCATGGAATATTAAATACATCTCACATTGTTGTATTTATAAATATTTAATGATTGTAAGATTATTTGATTTATGACTTAACTACAGGCGTATTTTCATTCCTATATATGCAATCATATTTGCAATCTCTGTGGTATTGACTTTTATTAGTTGTACATTAAAACGTCAAATCTAATAGAGATATAACACTAGATTAATGACATTTTGTAATGTTGCTGTGAACGGGCAAGTGTATCCAATGAAACCATATTACATTTAACACCTTGTGATATGATTTGGAAACATAACGTAACGGTCAAGTCACTTAGCATTCAGTGAAACTGAGCGAGGTCCTAACAATGACCATTAACAATTCACTGGGTTGATCAATCTAAATGAAAATTGTCATGTTAACAATTAAAGTAGAATTCAATTTCATGAAGTAACAGGACACGGGATTCTCATTTTGAGAAGCTTTCCCCTATCCCTTCATGGAATGCAATGGGAATCTGTGTTTTTTTTTTTGAAGTTAGAATAATGATTCTTTCTTAGAGTTTCTATAAACAAAAATATAAACTGTGTTGACGGTGTTGGGGGCGAGTGCAAAGTCGGTAGTGTACATGGACAGAATAAGTTCCTGCCAAGACCACAGTGCGTGCTGAAGAGCCACATGCTGCTCAAGGTGTCCCTGCTGTTTACTAAACACTACGGCCCTAAGCTGGTACTCGTAAATCGATAAATTACCTCCCTAATATAAAGTGTTTACCAGCCTTTAGATTGTTGGCAGCCCCGGCACTAGGATCGGATGCGGTGGTCTAACGAATCATTCGTCTTAAATTTCAATCATTATAGAAACGTCAATAAATTAAAATTCAAAGAAAAAACATCTCACCTCGATCACGACATTTGTCTTTAAACAACGGTTTATGATTGGCGGCTGGAATGTAAGAACACTCTCCGAAAAATCGAGACTCGAACAGGTTAGACGAGTTATGGAATCATACAATGTGGTCATCCTAGGCTTAAGCGAAGTACGCTTGCTTAATAGTGGCAAATTTCAATTACCATTTTATCCGGTCTCAAACAAACCCGGGGGATCAGGGACCTTACAAAATGAAGATAACATATTTCGCCAACCAGTTCGATCTTTTGCCTTGTCTCTCCAGTTGGTAGTACCAATGTGCGCAGGTATTCGTCAACCTGATCCCTCCAGCGGAATCACGGTCTTCATATTTTTCGAGTTCGGTTTCGAAAATCTGGTCACTACTTCTTATACTCCGGCAATGAAACATAACGTAACGTAACGGTAACTTCGCATAGTGATGGCGGCACTATCGAGTATATAGCCATGAAAAAGCTTCTGAAAATACCGTTCGGAATCGGTGTAAAACTGTAGGCCCCAATCAATCAGTGAGTGAAAACTGGAAAGCGCACAGCTCAGTGATTGTGAGAAGCTCTCCCCTGTCCCTTCATGGGATGTAATGGGAAACCTTTTATTTATTTAAAACCATGCATTTTGGAAAGATTACCACAATGTTGTCCTCTCAATATAGATGTCAGATGCATATTTGAAGCTTTGTCTCTTTAAATGACAAATGCCCAAATTGCCCTTACGTGGACTGTGTTAATGACGCTTTCTATAGCCAACTGGATTTTGCTCCTTATCAATTGTTGATATTAGAATATTACTGGCCAATTCCAATACCAAAGTGGGCAACGACAACAACAACATACATGAAGTGATGGGAAGACATGTCGTGAAGCAGTGACGAATGACCATGGTGACAGGCGCATAGATTTCTGTGCGAGCCATCAACTGTTTATCGGGGGAACGAAATTCCTCCATAGAAACATTAAATCAAATACTTGTCAACAAGACGTGTCTGGGTTCCTTGCTGGACGTCGAAACTAGACGTGGTGCTCTGATATTGATAGCAACCACCAACTCTTCGTGGGCACCTTCCATCTCCTTCCAGCGACTGCCACGGTATTGGTGGCAAAATCGTAAAATACACTACAGACCACCAGCGGGACCCAGCCACATCAGGGGTATGCGATCAAACTCTACACACTTAAAAATAGCAGCCCCAGCAACATATTGCAGGAAACATGTATATGTTTGCAAGGATTGTTTACATGAATTGAAGATCTGCTGCCTTGTCTTTCCTTTGTTGTTTGTCATGTTTTTGTTTTCAGCAGTTCTCAACAAATATAGATACATTTTGGCCACAACAACAGATATAAGCTATTAATCGTTGTGTATCAAACATTTTATATTGAATAACAAACACAACGTGATTGGCCACAAGTATACTATATTTGCGACAAGCTACAAATATGTTATATTTGCATCCAAGCAACAAAAAAAGAGCCTGTACGCTCCAGTTTCGCACAGAACAGTCAAAATACGTGGTCAGGCATTGCTGGAATACTGAAGGAAACAACCATTGAGGTCCTTGGCGCGTAAAAATATGTGAATAATAATCCTTGGATTAGTTCAAAAACCTGAACCGAATTCCGAAATCGTGAAAACCTGCACAATATTCGTACACGTCGAAAAATCTGTATTTTGTTGTTGTTTGGATGCAAATATAACGTGTGTTTGTTATTTGTCGCAAATATAGTATTCTTGTGTCCAAACACATTGTGTTTGCTTTTCAATATTACATGGTGTCTCCAACATTAATAATTATATGGCACATATGGCTTTTTTGCTGAAAACTGCTGAAAACAAATACGTAACAGACAACAAAGAAACAATAAAGTAGCAGATCTTCAATTCATGAAAACAATGCTGGCAAACATATAAATGGTTCCAGCAGTATGTTGCTGAAGCCGTGTTTTTCAGCGTGTTTACGATCAAAGACCACGTAGACTGTGTTACTTGGCTCGTTTAGATTACGACAATTAGCTGAACAATATAGCAGAGGAAATCGAAAAAGCTGTCAATACAGATAACCTCCGTATTGTGTAAAAAAATGGTTTCCCATCACATCCCATGAAGGAATTGGGAAGAGCTTCTCACAACCAGTGAGCTGTGCGCGTTCTAGTTTTACACTCACTAATTAGGACCTAAATTTTTCACCGGTTCCGAACGGTATTTTGAGGAGCTTTTTCATGACTAAATACTCGATTGTGTCGCTGTCGCTAAGCGAGGTGACTGCAGTCGAATGAAATTTAAGATGGAGCAGCAATCATGAAGATAGCCATTAAGCTTGAAATGGGTCCCATCGCTGAACATAATTTTCGTAAAAATAGTGGACATTTTTCAAGCTTTTCAAGAATAATATTTAGACGCTGTACCGGCCTAAGTCTTTCCATAATGTAATGTCAACAATACTGAACAAAACCAACATGACAGTTTAATCTGTCATAAAATAGCTACTGGGAAAAGTACCTCTACACGAATCACCCGTATTTTCCTGTGACGTATATGAATGACGTTCGTATGATGGTACAATCAGAAAACCCATATTTTCTTTTTCACATTTAAAATTATATATGTTTGAATACGATTTTTTAACACTGTATGTAATGTCCCTTGCTGTTAGGTGCCCCCCCTTAGCGAAACTACAACAACACTAAACATCAGTGCAATTAACATAAAACACATATAAGATTTTTCCCAGCAACCAACAACAATAATTCAGCAATAATATCTAGAATCTGTAGCGCCAAGTGTTGGTTTACAAGACGAAAAAAATAAACGATCTAGATGGAATATAAAACAGCGACAACAGCAACAGCAACAACAAGACGGCATTAAAATCTATCACAGATACAAAACAAACGAGTCATAGTGTTCCTGGTATCCATGGATACCACTAAAGGGGGATGGCAAAGAGCTCCATTTGCATGATATGGTGATGTAGGCATGAGTCAGTGTCAATTAAGTTAGAAAAACTAACAAACAACTAGAATGAATATCTTTATACTCGTATGCATGCTGGCAGACTTATGAACACAAGTGTATTAACATACTCATGTACATATGTATGTACGAGTATGCACATTTGTAGATACAAATGTGAGTAGTATTTGAATAGTCAGTCAGTCAGTTGGGCATTTGGATAGAATGAAAAAACTTCATGCAAATTATTTAGATTTAACTGGACATAGATCAAGTAACACCTGTGGTCAGCAATTTACCTCTTGCTTGTATGAAATATCAAATAACGGAACAAAGGATTATTTTATCTTAATAACTAAATATTTCATTACTGAAATATTCGCTATATTTGTATGGAAAATGTCGTTCAGCATTGGCGTTCGATTTGGCGAAATATTAACTACATCATTTCCAATTGATATTTGAAAAAAAATCAATTGAAATTTAAAAATTTTATTTGAAATTTGAAATACATCAATTGAAATTTAAAAAACATCGATTAAAACTTATAGGACATCAATTGAAATTTAAAGTACATCAATTGAATTTTAAAAAAACATGAATTGAATTTTAAAAACATCATTTGAAATTTTAAACACATCAATTGAATTTTAAAAAACATCAATTGAAATTTAATAGACATCAGTTGAAATTTAGAAGACATTAATTGAAATTTGAAAACATCATTTGGAATTTAAAACACATCAATTGAAATTTAAAAGACACCAATTTAAATTTAAAATAATTATACGTCAATTGAATTTTAAAATCATCAATTCAATTTTAAAATTCATCAAATGAAATTGATAACACATCAATTGAAATGAACTAATCCATTGACATTTAAATGACATCAACTGAATTTCAAAACACATCAATTGAAATTTAAAATACGTCAATTGAAATTATAAAAAACATTAATTGAAATTTAAAATACATCAATTGAATTGTAAAAAACATCAATTGCAATTTAAAGGACATCAATTGAAATTTAAATGACATCAACTGAATTTCAAAACACATCAATTGAAATGTAAAATACGTCAATTGAATTTTAAAAAACATCAATTGAATTTTAAAAAACATCAATTGAAATTTAAAAATCATCTATTGAAATTTAAAAGACATCAATTGAAATTTAAAAATCTAACACATAAAATCGGTTCATAATTTCGAAATTTCAAGTGACGAATTTTAAATTTCAATTGATGTCTTATAAAGTTTCCTTACGACCATTTTTCACTAGAATGCGACGAAACAACCACTCAAAAATCGTTTTTATTTCGATTCTGTTGTTTGAATTTGAAAATAAAATATAGATAATAGAAAGGAATATTGCTTTTGATATTTTCGGACAATACAAAAGGCAAAAGCATGGTTAGTTAATTTTTTCAATACTTTTGGTTTGCACAGAAATTTACCCATATCCTCCATTTCCAATTGAGATTTAAAAAACTTCAATTTAGTTTTGAAAAATATCAATTGAAATTTGAAAATTATATTTGAAATACATCAATTGAAATTTAAAAAAATTCTATTTGAAATTTGAAATACATCAATTGAAATTAAAAAAACCTCAATTGAAATTTGAAACACATCAATTGAAATTTGAAAGACATCAATTGAAATTTGAAACACTTCAATTGCAATTTAAAATACATTTAGAATTCATCATGTGAAATTTACCCATATCCTCCATTTCCAATTGAGATTTAAAAAACTTAAATTTAGTTTTGAAAAATATCAATTGAAATTTGAAAATTATATTTGAAATACATCAATTGAAATTTAAAAAAATTCTATTTGAAATACATCAATTGAAATTAAAAAAACCTCAATTGAAATTTAAAACACATTAATTGAAATTTGAAAGACATCAATTGAAATTTGAAACACATCAATTGCAATTTAAAATACATTTAGAATTCATCATGGCCAATTCATTGTAAAGTAATGATGATAATAATGGGCAGTTATTAACAATTATGTACATCATTTCGAACTGAAATTTAAAAAATATCATTTTAGTAATGTAAAATATCAATTGAAATTTGAAAATCGTATTTGAAATTTGACATACATATATCAATTGAACTTTCAAAAACATCAGTTGAAATTTGGAAGACACAAAAATGATAGAAAAAACCATAGACGGTGAAATAAAAGTGGAGGCTTTGAAAGTCAAGCGAAATTTTCTACACCATTTCCAATTGAAATTTGAAAACAAAATCAATTGAAATTTTGAAATTATATTTGAAATTTGTAACACATCAATTGAAATTTGGAAGACATCATTGAAATTTAAAACACATCAATAGAAATTTGAAATACAGCAATTGAAATTTAAAGGTCATAAATTGAAATTTAAATGATATAAATTGAAATTTAACATACATCAATTGAAATTTAAAAGACACCGATTAAAATTTGAAAATCTAATACATAAAATCAGTTAAAACATTTTAAATTTCAAGCGACGAATTTTAATGGTTGGTGTGCGCGCCTCTTGTACATGAGATCCTGGTTTCGATCCCTGCTCTAACCACCTTAACTATCTTTCGGCGGCGGTCGCCCCGCATAATGGCGGCGACACTGTCGAGTATTCAGCCATGAAAAAGCTTCTCAATATACCGTTCGCAACCCGTGTAAAACAGTGGGTCCCAATCAGTGATTAAATATGTATTATAAAATTTTTGCTTTTTTTTACAACGGAATTATTACATTTTTTTTTAAAAGAAAATTTTTTTCCATTTCCTTTGAGCTAAAGAGATCATGGGATAGAAAACATTATATATTAATAATATATATATTTATTATAATATAATACATATGTATATATTATAAACTATTTATACAGTCCGAACCGGGGTTTGAACTAAATTTTGTTTTTGAACTTTTAATCCTTCTCACCGATTTTGACACTTTACATGATATTGTATGAGAAACTTCTACTACAGGCTTGCAAGATTGGTAATAATAATCTAGTTAATGCCAACAATGAGTTGGGAACATGATCGACTTGACAGGCAAATTTCAGATGGCGGGCAAGATGAAAATAGAACGTGCCCAGATGAAAAATCAAAAGTACAATATTAAATCTGATATTACATTACCTGACTCGTCTCAGTTGTTCGACTCAGATAGTGTAATCAAGGCTTAAGTGAAATATTGTTGGGTTTGTTGGAATAATAGTCAATTCAGGACAGCACGCTCAACGGCATAACTAGTTTCAAAATACGTGATAAATTTATCATCAGATGCCCTAGTACTATACCTAAATTGACACCATCGGTGCGGCAATGGTATGTGTGCGCGGCTCTTGTACATGAGAACGTGGGTTCGATCCCTGTTTTTGGCCATTTTATATTTCATTCGACGACGACACCTCGCTTAGTGATGTAGAAACTATCAAGTACTAAGGCATGGAAAAGCCTATCAAAATATCGTTCGGAACCGGTGTAAAACTGTGGGTCCCAAACTAGAAAACGCACAGCTTACTGGTTGGGAGAAGATCTCCCCAATGTAATGGGGAATAATTTTGTTTTAGATCATCAATTGTATAGGTTGGCCAAAAATGTATCACCCTATCGTAACATGTTAGAAATTTTACCAATGCCGACAACTGTCAGTTTTATTTTGATATTTGTGAAGTAACCATCCATATTACTAAAGAATGCGGAATTTTCGTGATTGGTTTTTTAACGGAATAAATCCTTGGTGATTTTAGCGGAACTTGATTTTCGCCTCAGATTTCACTGCTGTGCTTCTACGCCAATTAGTCAAACACTAGGGCGTTTAGCTACACTTTTCGATGAGACTGGAACAACACGTGACAGAAGAGGCTCCGCAAGGCCTCCTAGTGCTCGTTACGTCGAGAATATCGCTGATGTGGCTGAAGATGTCGCGAATGAGCCGTCAACATCGACTAGACATTTCACGCAATTGGTCTTCACTCGTTTGTCTCTACAGTGCATTCTGGTGAAAGTTTTGAAAATGTTACCACACAGAGTATAAACTACTGCCTGCAGACCGTCAGCCGCGTCTAAAATACACTCATGGTGTCTTGATCCTTAACCACGCAGTGGATGATTTTCGATGGAAATTTATCATGAGCGAAGAGGCATATTTTCATCTGAACGGGGAATATAAGCAAATCGAATTTGCGCATCTGGGGCACTGAGAAACCACGCATCAGGGCCACTGAGAAACCAGGCATCAGGGGCACTGAGAAACCAGGCATCATCCACGAACACCCATTACATCTTCTCAAAATCTCTGCATGGTCCTGCATCATCGACCTTATTCTTCCTATGAAATCGTATGTTACACGGTTGCTATCGTATGACTGGAAAAACATGCAAAACCTTAGTCATTGAGTTTTTATAACCGCAAATTAAAGAATTGGGATTGGAGCACATGTGGTTCCAATATGACGGTACAACTGACCACACAGCTCGCGCAACAATGGTGCTGCAATATCGCAAGATTTGTACACTCCAGACTTCTTTGGGTCCGGAGCGTGGATTTGCAATCATGATACTGGGTGCAACTAAATTTCAGAGAAAATTTTGCGGAAAAAAGCTACCTATATTAAAGGGTGTTCCAATATAAGTGCGTGACTGTGAATGGCATTCGTTACAGGAATTTGATAACAGAGTTCTTGTGATTTCACCAATACGGTGCCCGTGAACCCGTGAGCAATCAATTAATTGAAAGAATAATATCCGGACCGAATCATCGCCCTGATTTTCCGATATCAACTTGCAACCAAGATTGTGGGATTTATGGATTACGAATTCTTTATGATGGATTTTGTGAAATCTCCGGTCTACGCGAATAAACAAATGGTTTTCCATTACATCCCATGTAGGGATTGGGAGAGTTTTTCACAACCAGTGATCTGTGCGGTTTTTAGTTTTTTCCACTCGCTGATTGGGATCTACAGCTTTACACCGACTCCGAATGACATTTTGAGAAGCCTCTTCATGGCTAAGTACTCGATAGTGTCGCCATCACTAAAGCGACCATCGTCGAAAGAAATGTACGGTGGCCAGACCAGGGATCGAACTTATCTTCTCATGTACAAAAGCCCGCACAGTAACCATTGCACCACGTATGGCCACATGCAAATAAGCTACAACCAATTTCTGAGCTCAAGGTTAAGATCCAACTCGTCGTCGGTGGAATAGACCCACATCTTGGTCAAAATGTCATCGAAAGTTGCATGAACAGAGCAAAACCTGTGACCAGAGCCGTAAGGGCCATTTGCCTAATATTTTAATCCATACTTAATCGGAAAATGTCTACTCTACAATAAAAAAATATTACCACTCGATCAACAAATATCAGTTGTATTTTTAAATTAAATCGTGCACTTTTATTGGGACACCCTTTATAAAGGTACATTTCCATTCAAAATTATTCACATTGAATAAATAAATTAAGGTCGAAAATCACGAATGCAGTTACAAATATTTATAAATTGAAAGCAATTAAAAAAAATGGTTGACTCTACATAGACGAGTTTTTCGTTTCTCTTAAAAATAAATGTACGTTTGCCCCAAAGAAATTCCTCAGACGAAGTTTAGTTGTCTATCATTTCGTTTGTGGTGAACGAATTTTCAAATATATTTTAGGGCGCAATGTTCTAAACCATTACAAAAATGTAATCAGATGGTGGCCGTTAACAAAATATGTTAAAATCAATTTTAATTTTCTATTTAATTAATCAGACGAACTTTAGTTGTCTATAATTTCGTTTTTGGGGATGGAATTTTCACGATAAATTTAGGGCGCAATGAGTTTCCTTGTTTTTAACCGTTTCAGACACGTAATCAGTTGGTCCACTCAACAAAATATGTTAAACACTATTTTGAAAAACTTCGGGCCCTACGTGGATAAGTTTTCCGTTTCTCCGAATCATAATTGTACGTTTGACACAAATAAATTAATCAGACGAACTTTAGTTGTCTATCGTTTCGTTTTTGGGGAAGGAGTTTTCACAATAAATTTAGGGCCCAAAAAGTTTCCTTGTTCTAAACCATATTAGAATGTGATCAGTGGGTCCAGTTAACAAAATATATTAGAAACGATTTTAAATAATGTTTGACTCCTCGTGCAAAGTTTTTCTTTTCTCCTTAACATAAATGTACGTTTGCCGCAAATAAATTTCCCAAACGAAGTTTAATTGTGTAATATTTTGTTTGTGGAGTACAAATTTTCACAACAAATTTAGGGCGCAATGGGTTTGCATGCCTCCAAACCATGCCAACAATTTGATCACTTGTGCAATTAATAAAATATATTAAAAACAATTTTAAAAAATTTTTGAATCTACGTGGATTGAACTGTGTGGAAACGGCAGCTCCCGTTTTCTTGTTATGACAAGTTTTTCGTTTCTTCTATACATATTTATTCGTTTGCCGCAAACAAATTCCTCACACAAATATTACTCGTATTTGCGTATCATTTGGTTTGTCATGCACCTATTTTTTCTGTACGTGTTTGTTGTATTATGCCCTTGAACTAAACAGGTTGTGAATGACCAATAAAAGTAAAGGAAATACTATTCTCAAACTAATCAACCCCTTAACCAAGTTAACCTAATTACTACTTTGTGCTATACAATTGACCACAGCTGCCCTTTTGCATATACAGTGCGATTTCATTTGATCCAACCAGGCAAAACAAACATCTACTCGCCTTCATTCGGTTGCTGCTGTTGCTCCTTTGTAGTCAGTTGTTGTTTAAATACAATTCTTGCAAAAATTATACTTTAATCAATTTAGAAATTCCACGAAATTGCCTGTCATTCATTTAAAAGAAAATAAATTTATAATGAAAACTATTGCTGGCTACATGGGAATGTTAATACGAGTATGTGTGTGAATGTTTTGAGAGAGTGTAAGTGTATGCCCACACACACACACACACACACACACACACACTCCTGACTGGATATTTTCCAACGGTTGTGTACAGTTTTTAGAGGGGGCAGTGGTTCTCAAGTTGCTTTTGAAAATGAAAAAACAGCAACCAATTGTTATTGTAAACACATTTAGCAACAGCCCTGTCGCACCGACCAACCATCAACCACCAACACATTAACGCTTACGGACAGCCAGAGGAGGAATTGGAAGAGCGTGTGAGAAGAAATTATTAAAATTAATCAAAAAGAAATACAAACCAAAAGTTTATTGCAAAGCAATTAACATGAAATGTAAACTAACAAGATATTATGACACATTATGGGTGTTTCCATACAGCGCAAGTGCCAACAAGTTTTAAATGTCACTAATTCTAATTTATTGCTTAGCCATTTGTCTAAATTGTGACAAATATTAGTTAGTCATCGTAGAGATGAACAATTTTCAGAGCAACATTTTATAGGATTGTCTGTTAAAGACTTGTAGCGTAAATGAGATTCGAGGTCCCATCATAAGAAGACCTTTACGATTGTTACAAGACTTTTGACGTAGTAGTTTAATAATGATTGATTAAATAACTGGATGACCATATTTGTTAGTTAACAAAAGACCTTATGGTCTTTTTGTTTTAATTTTTGATAACAACCCACATACAACAGTTGTATCTATAACATCCAAGCTACGGACAGCTTGACTTTGGAGAACTATGGAGGCTTCAATTCGCGCACCTTCTTCATTTCCAAATAATAACAAAGGGTGAAGCTCGAAATTCAGTACTTGCGAAATTTTTGTACGAAATTGTGTCGTTTATCTCCATAGGGAAAATGTGGTTGCGCAGAGAGTTACCACCCATGTTTGATTTTCCTTGCAGAAATTTCATAAATAATTCATCTTCGCAGTCCCTTTTATTTTTAGCTCACGTGTTATTACTTTAGTATGTTAAAATTATCGAAATGTCAAAATTCCGTTCTCAAACAATTATAAAACAACCCTGTAATTGATTCAGCCTATGCAACTTTCGCAAAGAGTTGAGTACCAAGAAAATGAAAAGTGCTCGAAATTTTCGGTTTACGAAATTTTCGCTATTTTTTAATACACATATTTCACATGGCTATGCAAATTGCAGAACAACTGAATACTGGTCAGGAGATTGAAAGAAGGGCCTTCCATCGAACATCTTCTAGAAGACATGCGAAAGGCTTACTGAATGCAGCCTGCTAACAGGCCTGCCGAATATTCCGTACTAAAATTCAAAAAGAGTAATGTAAGAAAATCAAATCTGTTTTTATATTAAAATTTATATTCTATGCATTACCCTACTATATGTTTGGTCTTTATTAAAAATTATCAGACTTTTACTTGCACTCTTTTTATCCTGAAGGAAATGAAAGAAAGGCTTTACTAGAGTTGTAACTCACGATCATTGGAATGGTAGCCTGATCAATACCTAAACAATGATAACGCTTTGATATTACGCCTCGTCCCTAAAATATGTAAACACCTGCTAGTTGGCTTTCAGCAGAGGGTCTTCTTCATGAATAGAAACGCCAACTGGGATTTCGACCTAGGACCGCTTAAAGATATTAAAAAAAATATGTGACAGATGCTACTCTGCCTTATTTTGGATGGCCTTCTTCGTGCCTCCTAAAAGCAGCAAATGAGAATATGTATCAAATGCATTATCGCTTTTTTCGGAAAATCTCCAGAATTACATTTAAAAATGAGTTTGAGTATAAATTGAGAACGTTTACCAGAGAGAGAGAAAAGTAAGTCTTTTGGAATATCTTCAGTTGTATAGAATCTCAAAGACGACCTTCAGCGAGGCAAATCTGACTAAGCTCTTGCAAATTTCGTTTCGTTACTGGATATTAGGGTGTTGATTACGGGAACGTCGTTTGTTATACTAGGGTACTTATAGTCCCCCAACGCACCCTGGTCAAATTTTTTTGGCATAAATTAAATAAAAAATTATATTTAAAAAAAGGGTTAATTTTTAAAAAGCTGACACTCTGGACGATATAGAAATCATAAACAAAAAGCTTTTCTGGAAATAATATTTCAATGAAGTGTCATAGAAATTAAACGAAAATAATCAGCAGAATAAATAAATCGCTTCTCCCGAAAATGTATCTGCGTCAAAATGTTACGTACGTCTCTGCTTTAGTCACATCTTCAAGTGTCGAGATGAGTTATTCAACCATGGTAATTGAATATTATGTCCCGTAGTTCCACAACGGTCCTCGTTGGTCTAAGTTTGTCAACAGTGACAGCCACTTCTACCTAACATAATCTAGCCTAAAATCTGTACGCAAAAGTACAGAAAGTGTACACAAAAGTACCAGAAATTTACACAAAATGAAGTAAAAAAATCATGTCAATGTTCGCCAATAGTAATTTTGCTAACACCTCATACATATGTACATACGATGGCGGTCCCAAAACTAACCGACCTGACGTATAGATGGTGCCAGAAGTTTGAATAAAATTTTTTGGTGAAAAGTGGCAACCTTATAAAACAGGTTTTAAGAGCCTGTGCCAATAGGTATCGAAGTGCAGAGGTTAGTAAAAATATGACATTTGCGTGGCGAATAAAATTTCACTAGCCCATGGGGCTAGGTAAATTTTTTACAAGTGGATGGTAATTTTTGACGTTTAACAAAGCGAAACCGAACTGCCGCTGTCGCCAATATTTGTTTGCGGTGAGGCGCCGCCGAAGTTTTTTAGATACTAATTTGGATTACGATGACTCAAGTAATTTTAATAAATATATTTGTCAATTTTTTTTTGCATTTACATGCATATTTATATTTTCTAATCATCGGCTTTATCCAACGCCGTTCGAAATTTTTGTCCGGTGCCGCCGCCAAGTTTTTATGTCGATTAGTAGCTCAGTTCATCATATATTTGTAAACAGAACAGTGAAACACGAAGAAATGTTGTAGGAATTTGTATAAAATGTTCTAGCAATTTGGAAGAAATTTTACAGAATGATCGCATTCGCAGAATAATTGCTAAAAGCAATGACAAATATGTTCTAAAAATATTTATTGGGCAAAAATTATATCTCAATTGCGTGTTAAGAATTCTTATGATGAAGCTGTCAAAATTTACTACTGTCAAAAGAGATATCGTTTGGCAGAACAAAAATTAAAATTTTTCTCATCGTAACAAATTTTTGTTCACCGTAGTCCTTTGATAACGATTGGCACAGGCTCTAAGTTTCAAGGCGAGCCATAAAAAGTAAATGATCACAGTGAATTTGTAAACTTGGAAAAAAGTTGACCCCGTTATGTAATTCAATATTTCCATTTGAAAGGTCTCAGTCCAAGAAATATTGAATTCTAGCTAGGTTCTGTTCTGGAGGAGTCTGCTCCTTCGTTTACGACTATAAAATATTGGGTAGCAGAGCTTAAACGAGTCCGTACGAGCTGTCAAGACGAACACCGTAGTGGACGACCAATTGAGGTGTCCACGCCAGACACGGTGAAGAAAATCCACAAAATGATATTGGATGAACGTCAGCTCGGTGCGACAGTGTGTGAGCTAGCTGGAATAATAGGCATTTCAAAAAGTGCTATACATCGTATATTGCCCGAAGATTTGAAGATGAGAAAGCTGTGCGCATGATGGGTGCCGCGTTTGCTTTAAATAGAGCTAAAACAGCGTCGTGAAGACGTTTCAGTAGAGTGTTTGGCGATGTTTCACTGGAATAAAGCCGAATTTTTGCTTCCAATTTATAACCATGGAAGAGTCATGGGTCCACCACTTCAGACCTGAGACAAAGGAACATTCAAAGCAGTGGACTGGAATGGGAGAATCATGCCCAAAGAAAGCGAGGACGGTTCCATCTGCAGTCAAGGTCATGGCGTCTGTTTTTTTTTATAATTTTTGTTGATTATCTTCATTTGTTGATTCTTTTTTTGTTTATTAGCATTAGACGAAAAAGAAAGTGTTGTTCCATCAAGCCTATGTCCAGTTCACTCATGCACTATTGCGATGGCCAAAATTAATGAATTTAAGTTTAAATTGCTCCACACGCACCTTATTCGCCAGATTTAGCTCCGTCGGACTATTTTCTATTACCCAACATGAAGAAATGGCTCGGTGGTAAAAGATTTGCCAACAATGAAGAGGCGGAGTCTGCGGTTATTGGCTTTTTTTAAGGACTTTGGCAGTACTTACTGTAATGACGGTATCGATGCTATTGGATATCGCTGGAAAAATAGCATCGAGCTACACGCTGAAAAATATATCTTTTATTGTCGTAAATATAGTATACTTGTGTCCAAACACAATGTGTTTGCTATTCAATATTACATGTTTTTGACAAAATGATTAATAGGTTATAATATATGTAATATATGTGACCGTCGGTGGTGCAATAGTTAGTGTGCGCGGCTCTTGTACATGAGATCCTGGGTTCGAACCCGGCTCTGACCACCTTCAAAAAAAATAAAATTTCTTTCGGCGGCGGTCACCTCGCATAGTGACGGCGACACTATCGAGTATATAGCCATGAAAAAGCTTCTCAAATTACCGTTCGGAATCGGTGTAAAACTGTAGGTCCCAATCAGTGAGTGAAAACCGGAAAGCGCACAGCTCAGTGATTGTGAGAAGTTCTCCCCAGTCCCTTCATGGGATGTAATGGGAAACCATTTATTTTTTTATTTAATATATGTTATTGTGACTAAAATAGGGCTTTCATTGTTGAAAACTGCTGAAAACGAAACCTTGCCAGACATCACAGAAACAAAAAAGCAGCAGTTTTTCAATTCTTGTAAACAATGTTTACAAACGAATATATGGTTTCCGCAAAATGTTGCTGGGCCGATTTTTTTCAACGTGTAAACGGAGATTATGTTGAAGAATAAAGAAAACTTTTCCCAACTTGTTTGTGACTTCTATGTTAGGTCGGCTTGTTTTGGGACGGCCCTTGTATGTTAGGGTATTTTTTTAACGTTTTTTTTTATGTGTTAGGGCAATCTGTCAAAGTGAACACATGCAAACAATACACAGCGTTAGCATCACATATGTGGTTGTTGTACAACAACAGTCTCTGCCTGAAAATGAGTATGATGGTATTTATGTAGCGGCAGCGAACAAACAAGCAGGTTGTCGCCGCCAAAGAGTATTGAATAGTATAGAGAACTCATGGAACGAATTGTATGACTCAAAATCACTTGCGGCATCTGGCGAATGATTCAAAACGTATTACTCTATTTTTGTCATAACTTGGTCCATTCATAATGTTGATGTGAAACATTGATGCCTTTTGAAACGTTTATGGTTTTTGTATTTTTTTATGTAATACCCTTGTCGAAATGGTGCATTTATATTGAAATATTCTATAAAGAGAATATGACTCGTTTATGCTGTTTTTCTCAGACTCTCCACATGAGAGCGGAAAATGAGTGCAATAAGACCTCTATACTGTTCAATGTTTTTTGTCGTCGCTCTGATTATGACAAAACAAAAACAATTATTTCAGTGAGCTAAATATTGGTTTATTTATTTTAACAATGTTACATCTAATGATAAAGCGGATGTAAGAAAAAAGAAAGTGCAATAGCAAAAGAGCCTTCAGCACAAGCACTATTCTTTATTTATTTTCCAATGTAACAGTTACTAATGTGTTCATAGAAATCGAACAGGAACCGTGTAACAAAAAGGTGTTAACACATTACACGTGAGTTCCAACACCCATTGACTTTGTTAACTTATTTGCATTGTCCCATAAAAAGTTTAAAAGTGGTTTGAAAGGAAAAACAGATACTGGCCTAAATTAACTCATTTATTTTGTGTTCGATTCCCATTGAGGAAATTTACTAGAATATATTAAAAATAAATTCAACTTGGTTTTGACTTCATGTAATAATAGCAGTGTTGGTGGGAAAAGTGGATGTGGTGATTGAACTTCCACGCCCATATAATCTATATAGTCAGCTGTTAAATTGGTTTCGAGATGGTATATACCGAATGTATATGGTAGTTGCAGGTGGCAGTTAAAAACTACATTAATTTATCATACAAGGCTTAAATGGCAATAATCGAATCCATTTATCTAAATAGCTGAAATATATTCATGAATGTTTATTTATGACGAAAAGGTGACACCCGAGATTTTCTTATTTGTTAGTAGTTTAGATTTTATTTTGAGAGATAAGAACAATTTTATTGCTTTCAAAAAAAAATCTAGCAAAATGTGCAATCTGAGTCTTCTACCTCTTTTTTTATATTAAAAAGTGCTATGTAGATAAGCAAAATCGGCTTTTTTCGTAATACTCGTATAAATTTAGAATATATGGTATCTTCTCACCCACAACCTTAATGACTTTCAAATGAGGATCGTGCCAACGTGTTGTCCCATTACTCGATAAGTTCACATTAAACGATTGCGCGATCAAATAAATGTATACAGTTTTTATTGTTGTTGATAAATGCATTTGATAACCATTACTCCTCTCCTATACTAATGCAAAAACAAAAATACTAGTAAAACTAAAACAACACAATTGCAAAAAAAAAAAAATATGAAACACAATTAATAAAATGATTGCAAAACAAATGCCATCAATTTAAATTATTAATTACGATTTGATTACGAGTCCACCAGCCAAACACAACGACTCCCCAAAGTCCAAACCATTAAATGAAAATACACAAGCAGACAGACGAACCGCGACGCAGCGATTTAAGATTTAAGATTTGCGACTCGAGATGCGAGATTAGAGATTTACGTTAGTCGAGGAGATGAGTTCATTAAAAACAATCCGGAATTGTATAACAATTTATTTAATTGATATTTTTTTTTAAATTTTTCTGTTTAAATTAAACTTAATAACAACAACACTTAACACTCACACCTCCGCCGTACAGTGGCAGGCCGACAGTTAATTCCCGGGTCTCAAATTCAAAAAATGCTTCGTTCAAAATCAAAATATACAAAAATAAATATCAATTCATTTCACATTAAACAAATGCAATTGCAATTAAAGTGAAATTGCCTTTGCAATTTAATGAACGACTGTGAATTTCCTTGAGTCAGCACAAAAAAAAAATTAACGCGGGTAACAACAATTATTTCAATACTTTGTAATGAAATGATATTATTGCGAATGAATTTAAAAGGTTTTTGTAATTAGAAGAATTTATTGTGCAACTAATACTTGTACATTGTATGGTATTCGAAATGATCTTAAGTTTTATTATTAAAAATTGCATTCATAGCGAGAGGTAGTCGACGATACAGTGGCAACTAGTGATGCGCAGAATCAAGGAACCGGTTCGAAAGGACTGGTTCTTTACCGGACTGGGGCCTACAAGAACCGAAAGACGGGTCCAAATGAACCGACAACGGTTCTTTAAGGACCGAAAAACGAGTTCAAAAGAACCAAAAACGGCTCCAAATATACCTAAAAACGAGTCTACTGGAACTGAGAAACGGGTTGAAAAGTGCCATAAGGTTCCTGAATAAGAGGTCTTGTTTTCCTAGAAAAAAAAGTGTATTTTTATCAAATTTTACTAGCTGACCAGGCAGACGTTGTCCTGCATAATATTTCAAGCGATTTGTATGGGAGGTACCACGCCCCTTTGTCCAATTGGAGCGAATAGTATATCTAAACCATCCAGGGCGCCACCCAAACGCACACAAAACAATTTATTCAAATCGGTCCAGAAGTTTAGGAGGAGTTCAGTCACAAACACACGTGCAGTAGAATTATATATATATGTGACGTGGAAAATAGAAAGGGACCTAAGGGTAAAAACCGGTTTTGTTCAGGAGAGCCATTTTAAAGATTAAAATACGTGTATCTTTGGTGTACCATCACTGAGCGTGTTGGTATTGGTCTCATTTGAAAGCGACACATCTCATGACGTCAGGAACGTGTTGGTCAACCTTGAAAACGCATGTAGGTCGTCCCTACCTCTTGTTTTGTGTAGTTGGTTTTTACTGTTTTCTACCTAGCGCGCTGTTTTGATGAGTTTGATATCAATTTTGCTCGCGTTTTTTCGAATCCAGCTTTATTTTCTGAAATTATTAATTGTGAATTATAATAAATACTCATTTATAATTCTTTTAAATCGTGAATATCACTGTTAGTACAATTTTTTCACATAACCTCACTTTCGTCGACATCACTTTCATAAAACGCGCATATCTCTGGGAGGGAACACTTTTGGGGCATGGGATCGGTCTCATTCGATGCTCAGATGTTATCCACATCAAAAAAAAAAAAAAAAGTGAAAATTAGTTTTTTTACCCTTAGGTCCGTCCCTTTCTCTATGCGCTGTCACATATAAAGATAAAGATAACAAGATATTTCACTTAAGCCTCTTTAGGACAGCAATTTGCTGAGAACAGGAAACGGTCCAAATACCAGATTCTGCTCGGAACCGAACTCGACAGAATCGGTTCTTAAAATACGCGGAACCCCACATCACTGGTGGAAACCTAGTGTACATCTAATAATTTTGTTCCAGCAATATTTTCTTTATGACATCCATTGCGTACATTACGATATTCTTAATTAATTTTCGCCAAAAGAAACATTTGATTGGATCAATGAAACTGAAGCATAGAGTTTGACAACTAAATTTTTTATGGAATTTTAAAATGTGTCGACCTACAAACTCGATATAAATTTAATGAAGTAAAATCATAACATTTGTGTAACGTCTTCATTGCAAACATTCACATTAGATGAGACTCTAATGATAAACTTCTCCCGAAGTTCGAAACAGATTACGTCTGTGAGTTTGTTTTCCTGAAATGTCCACACGCAGAGGAACAAGCATCTGTCCGAAATATATTTTTATCGGTATTGCACATATAACGGGTGCCTCAGTAAGATTGCACTTTTTAAATGTAGTGTCTTTTTTTTGTGCAATTGGCAACTCTGAAATTTGGCAGCTGTCACATACATATGTTTATTGTGATTATTAAAAATGGAGCGCTTTCCGGAAGAACATGGCGTTATAATTGTGAAAACTTATTACAAAAATTTGGAAAGTTAAGCTGAGACCGCTCGCAAACTTCAAAGAATTTTCAGTTGAGAAAGTGCACCAATGTGTCAACCATTCGAAGAGGGGTCAAAAAATTTTAAGAAACTGGGTGGGTTATGGACAACAAGACTCTTATGCGTCAACGTACTGGTCGTTCTGTCTAAAAAAACATTGCTGCTGTAAACGAGAGTGTCGCCGCAAACCCGGAAACAACAATTCGGCATCGTTCTCAACAACTTCAAATTTTACGAAGCACTACGCAGCGAACTTTGACAAAAGACCTGCACGTTGCTGTGTACGACATTCAGCTTACTCAGGAGTTCAAACCAGCAGATCATGGAAAGCGCTGGCAATTTGTTCAATTGATAATGGAGAAAAGTAAAGTCAATGCCAATTTTTCAAAAAAAATTCATCTTCTCCGATGAAGCGCATTTCCATCTGAATGGCTTCGTGAATATACAAAATTGTCGAAATTGGGGCTCAGAAAATTCCCATTCAATCTATGAGAAACAAATGCACCCACAACGAGCAACTATCTGCAGCGGATGTTGGTCAGGCGGCGTGATTTGGCCTGACTTTTTTGAAGATGAGGAACAAATTGCAGTGACTGTGAGCGGAATTCGTTACAGGAACACCATAATGGAGTTCTTGTGGCCTCATCTGGATGACATGGATCAGGAGGACATGTGGTTTCTGCAAGATGGCGCCATCTGCCACACCGCGCGTGAAACAACCGATTTAAAGATCGTATAGGGTGCCTCAGTAAGGATGCAGTTTTTCATTTTAAAATAAAAACACTAATTTTTTTAGATTGTTGTGATTTTTTTATTGGATTGTAAAAAAGACATGTTCCAATTAAGTATGGAATACAATATCCGTCAAATGGCTTTGATGACAAGCCATTATTCTTTTCATGAAATTTTCCATGACCTTTTCACAGAGATGTGGCTGTATCTCACCGATGATGCGTTGGATCTCGGATTTGAGCTCAGGAATTGTTTCTGGTGAATTCGCATAAACCTGAGATTTTACAAAACCACAAAGAAAGAAATCGCACGGCATTAAATCGCATTATCTTGGTAGGTAATTAAATAAATCGATTATTTCATGCGCGGTCTGAGGGGTACATAACCGACCCAGTTTATTAACATTTTTTAACCACTCTTCCAATGGTTCACACATTAGGTGCACTTTCTTGACTGAAAATTCTTCGAAGTTTGCGAGCGGTCTCAGCGTAACTTTCCAAATGTTTTTAATATATTTTTACAATTATGACGCGTTGTTCTTTCGTAAAGATTTCCATTTTTAATATTCGGAATAAACATATGTATGTGACAGCTGCCAAATTTCAGAGTTGCCATTTGCAAAAAAAAATTGGCATTAAATTTAAAAAGTGCAATCTTACCCTTTATTTCATATTATTTATACATATTTTGTATTTTTTTTCATTATGGAACGACATAATATGACCGAATCCGATATTATATACACATCGATCGGTTCTCGTTTCGGTACCGCATCTGATTCGATTTTGAGAACGGTTCTGTTCTAGTTTCGAGATCGGACACAATTTTCGTTTCGAGATCGAAAAATGAATTACGGCCACTCGAGTATACGATCTCGAAATTAGAACAGGCCTGATCTCGTAATCAAATCAGAGAAATGCTTATTGGTTAAGGGGCGTTCAAGTCCTATGATGCCTCATCGCGATATAGCAGGATATCTAGTAACCAGAATGGGCCCGATCTCGAAATCAAATCAGAAGTTATATCCGATTCGGCGCCGATTCGGATTCGATGTGATTATTGGCTAATGGGCGTTCAAGTCATATATTACCTCATCCCTATATACCAGGATGTGATCGCCTAGACACATACGCAATCACTCAGTGTACAAATCGAACGGCAATGATTCTATGGCGACATCAGCATGAAAACTTAAGACATACACAACCAGGAGAATAAACCAAAATTTACTAAGATGGCAAAACGAACGTATACACGTTTTACGTTATTCTAACATCCTTCAACAAAAACCGTCCAGAATCTGTAGGTTTCAATCATTTAGTGTAAGATTGGAAAGCGCCCAGCTTCCTGACAGAAACTACCCCCTCTCCGATCATGAGATGTAACGGCAAACACTAAATTGTAATTTGCTAACACTCCTACTGTCTTTAGGAGAAGGCGATTTCAGATGTAACGAATTGACTGTTTTTTCAATAGTCCGATATACTATTGAAACATCTTATAACAAATTGTGGAGTTACCAGGTTTTGCTTCGAGTTGTGTTGCCGTACGGCAACACCAGTTGATTCGCTTTGAAGGGAAATTGAAACGCGTTAGTTTTGTGTTTAAAATGGGTTGACTACTAAAAGAAAGAGATAGAGAGATTTCGATTTTTAATGAAATACCACTAAAGAGTTCAACGACTTTCGTACACGCTGAAAAATTTGTATTATTATTTGCAAATATAACGTGTTTGTAGCTTGTCGCCAATGTAGAATACTTGTGTCCAAACACATTGTGTTTGCTATTCAATATAACATGTTTGGGAAATATTTGTATTTGTGACCCAAGTGTGACATTGTTTTGTTGAAAAGTGCTGAAAACGAAAACGTGACATACAATAGGGAAACCATAACAGGATATCTTCAATTCACGAAAACAATGCTAACAAACATGTACATGGTTTCTGCAATATGTTCCTGGGACCGATATTTACAAATATAATAAATGGCTAATTTGAACCAAACGCGGCAACAATAGAAAATCGCAGCCGAACGTCCTAGACACGCAAAGCAACATTTCCTTTCGACTAAACGAAATCTCAGACAAATGAACAATGTTTTTGAATGTAATTGCGGGAAATTGACATTTCTTGGATTCAGCATATCATGCCCTTTGTGATAAATCAATAAAATCATTTAAGAGAACCGCAAAACGTTTACAGCAAACGATAAGAGGAAAATGTAAAACGTTCAAACGAGAAACCAGCTATATTAACTCCAAACTCTACGATGTTCAAGAAACATGTCTGCGACAAATTGGTTTTTCTTTTAAAGCAAACGTGTTATTTTGCACTGCATACGTTTTTTGATGGATGTGTCAGCCTCCTGAACATACGCATTTTGACAATTTTTAAATTCTGAAATTTGAGTTCTTACGAATTCCCTTAAGTGGAGTTGCGCAGAGACGGAAAAGTTTTCTCTCTCAAAAAAAAAGAGAAACAATTCATGAGTGTCTGCGTATGTGTATACACGTTTTCGTTTCTAATCAACAGATTTCTGTATTCGTCATGAAATTAAATTGTGACATATTTGGGGTAAATGAAAGTTCGTTTTAGCAAAACAAACCACTTTTAGGATAAAAGTTTTTTTTTTTCTATTTCCGAAAAAACTATCAACTTATGCGGCCAACCATGATACTAAGTAAAGAAATATTTTTGAGGCAAAACTAATATTATTCCACCAAACGAGATCTAAACGTTAGCTTTTCTCTCCGTGCATCAATTTCAACTAAGCTTGCTTTGAATTCATAAAAATATTGTTTTCACTGGAAATGTAGAAAAATGTTTCCTTTTCATATCTGAGTTCTACTTTCACCGCATTTCAAAGTTGTTTTCTGAGAATTGCTTACACACATACCTATAATGTTATGAAAAGTAACTTTTTAACTTGGCTAACAACTGTGTTTCAGTGGAGACGTAAGTTTATTCAGAAAATTGCTGTATGTAGTCTATTGTATGAATGCATCGTTTGTACGTTATATTTAAAGACCGTATATATATAAAATACATAAAGCAAATATATAGAACAAGCTAGTAACTAGTCAAGGCCTTATTTTCTATTCGTTTTGACATCTAGGAGTCTCTTAATTACATTAACCCTTAAAAGTGAGTATGTCCCCTCAATGGATTCTCGGGTTGATTTTAAATTTGTAATTAGTTGTTGTGATTATTTACATGTTATGAAAATGACAAGCGTGAATAATATAAAATGAAAAAAATCACAAAGATAAAAACGATGGTCAGGCAAAAGAGAGTGCATTTCAATTCGCGACTATTTGAAAAAAATCCATGTACACAAAACTTATCTGCTACTTTCGAATGTCAACTTAAATCGAAGTCAATACAATTTAAAAAAAAAATCGATTTTTGCGATATTTTTCGTGATGCGGCACATACCACCTTTGATTGTCTCAAGCGATGATCACTTCGCTCTTGGACGACAAGGGGATCCGCAAATTTCGCAACGTCGCAGTCCGATGTAAGCACGAGAGTGACAAAATCTCTACACAAAAGTTAGAAACTAATTAAAAGGACATGGAAAGCCGCTCTCTCTCCTTTATCTTGTGGCAGATAAGCAAAGTGTATTGAGCATGCGGATAATACATTACTAACAGCTACTTCTCCCAGAAAAACCAAAAGAACCTTCGAAATGAAGCGAATTGAAGATGACGGTAATAATTGTCCTACACCTAATTAAGACGCATACTGACTAGAGTTCAGAGAATGGAGACACAAGTGATATGTCCATCACTTCCACTAATGACTGCTTAGTGGCTTGGTGTATAAGTACTTGTTGAAGCTGGACATTAGAGGCAGGCATATTGTTTTCACCTCCGCTATCGGGGTAAGGCAACTCTCATAATTTGGCATAGTCGGAGTTGGTCATGAAACAGTGCTGGAAGGTACTCCGAACATTTCAGCATTTGTTGACTTCTCGAAACCGGAAGCATCTGGAAAGATATTTCTGGAACGGGGGAGTTCCTGGTATAGAGTTGCAATACGGAGGGGTTGAAAATATATGATCTTGTACGGTATGGGGTCTAGCATGGTACAATAATATCTACATGGCAATAGCAGCATGCGTTGTTGTTGTTGTTGGCAACAAGAACAGGCATTTTGATTTTGTTCTATTCGCCTCAGTTGTCAGACTCAAACTTAAACACAAGAATGCAAAAGAGTACAAAAAATAAAATACAGTTGACAACTGAAGCGAAGAATCACATGAAAACAATTAAATCAGCTGTTGAAACGACTTTACCATGTACATGTTATTGTACCATGGGCTCTAGTCTAGAGACTTAGATTTGTCTGTTTCTCGTAGAGTGCCTGATCGTGGACGCGTATATTAGGTGGCAAAATTATAGGGAACATTTTGATATTAGAGAAGCGACCGACTGGCTGAGGGCTAATAGCCATTGGGTCAATGTCTTCTCAGACAGTCGGGCGGAAATCTAATCAGTATTTCTTAACTCAATATCTGCACAGGACTGGCGCAGATCTCTTAACAAGATGACCTATGTGAACGATATTAGTAACTTGGCAATGACTTCCGCAGACAAGCCAAAAGCTTCGCGGGATTTGAATTAATAAAATTTTAAAAAGAATATTAATAAACAAGTATGGGTGCCAGGGTACAGTGGCATTCCGGCAGACTGCCGGGTGAGTGAGTTGGCGAGACTAGGGACTACCTGACGGGGTCCACTGCAACTTGTAAGCATATCTTGCTAGAACGCTCATTTAGGTTTTGCAGTAGAGATGGATGAGGGCCACAGATTCTGTATGCGTAAGGAACAACAGGAGATCCGTGAAGCTTCAGTATCTAGCTAGGTCCAAGGTATGAAAGCCTGTTTCAACTTTGACGTGACACATAGCATTATTGTGGTAACAATTCGGTGAACTTTTAATTTCAAGCTTTAGCCCGGTCAATTGGCCGATTAGATGATGTGATATCACACCGCTAGGTTTTTGTCTTTGGGCCTACGTAAAGTTCAAAGTTTACATGGAGAAGATGGCAATAATTGAGGAATTGCAAGCCAACATTAATCACGCTATTCGCCAAATACCACTCAAATTGCTCGAACAAGTCGTCGAATATTGGAACCTCGGAATGGGCGAAGTTACGACGATCACTTGAAAGCAATAATTTTTACAAATTAAATTTAAATAATGATTGTTTTGTATAATAATACAAATTAACCCCAAATATCAAATTTTGTTAAAAGTAACCATAACTCCAACCATCGAATAATAACTTCAAACTGTAAAATAACTTTACGAGAAACGAAAAATGTTTCCGGCAAACTATTTTTTTGTTAACGCAAACGATTTATATTTTACTGCAAATATTTATTTTATATGGAAGTTTGCTGTCATAAATTGAATTATTTTATCGCATTTTTAAATGCCAATATATTTTAGAATGGAATATTCCTGAAATTGAATTGACAACCCGTACGTACCTGTCCATATCCATCGTATACGTTGCGCAAAGTCTAACATTAGGATTTGGTTGTTTGTATTTTTTGTTTAAAGAAAACAGAATCAAATCCAGAGAACATTAAGATACAGTTTTTCAAAACAGAAACACAACATTCAGGAGAGTAATGAACTTTGTGTTTATCCGTGTATGTATGCGCTTTTAATGGTTCTCTTTAATGACCGTAAAAGTAAAATATGACAATTTTGGAGTAAACTAAACGTCGTTTACCGCCAAAGAAACAACTTTCACGACAAAGGTTGTTAATTTGAGGTAAAAGTGTCCTCTTTACCGGACAAAAAATATTTGTAAAAAAAAATTTTCTTTGTAAAAAAATAATTTTGCGCTTTAAAAAATTTAAAAATGTGGCCGTCGGTGGTGCAATGGCTAGTGTGCGCGGCTCTTGTACATGAGATCCTGGGATCGAACCCATCTCTGACCACCTTAAAATTTCTTTCGGCGGCGGTCACCTCGCATAGTGACGACGACACTATCGAGTATATAGCCATGAAAAGGCTTCTCAAAATACCGTTCGGAATCGGTGTAAAACTGTAGGTCCCAATCAGTGAGTGAAAACTGGAAAGCGCACAGCTCAGTAATTGTGAGAAGTTCTCCCCTGTCCCTTCATGGGATGTAATGGGAAACCATTTATTTATTTATTTATCGCCCCTTCAAAGTTATGACTTTTTTGAGGTGTTTAATGTTCTCACATCTGTATTCTTCCGTTTGCTTTTTTAGCATGTTTATTTACCTCGATTATCTAAAATATTCGACCAGTATACATATATGGCGACCTAAGCGATATTAAGCCATTTTACGCAACTGTTCATACAAATTGGTCGACAAAGCTCCAATACAATTGGTATTTTTTGTTGTTCCCGCTTAACTTAGAGATCGACCACTCTGTTTGAGAAGGTTAGCGATTTTCAATGAATTCGCTTAAATTATCTTAGCGCCCCACGAAAAGGGTAGAAAATTAGCTTAGGAAGGCCAAAGAACACATACAAAACGATAGTATTCCACCCATTTTATGGGACAACATTCTCTCCCGTGACTTGCTGAGAGGGCTGAAAATGCTAAATTTTTGCACTTTTTCAGTGCAACATTCACAGAAACGAACACAAAACCTTGAAGTGGTGTTGCAGTTTTTTCACAAACGAACACAAACAAGGCACTTTTAGGGTAAATGGTAGAATAAATATTGAATATTTTCTCAGAAACGAAACAAAATAAATATTTGTGGGCCAGAAGGAATATTTTTGTGCCAAACGAGTTCTATATATTTATTTCTTTCTGTGCAGTGGACCCGTTGTACAAAATCCTACAGTCAGAGAACTAATAGTTTGACACTAAATTGTAGCAACCGTAAATGCGGATGGTACCACTGGATTGCGGTTGCCCCAACCGAATTGCGGTTGTCGCAACCGAATTCAGGTTGCCACGACTGAATTTCGTTCCAACAACTGAAATTCGGTTGATGCAACTACGTTTTATAATTAATTCGGTTATGACAACTGAATCTCCAATGTTGCTATTAAATTTTGTATAATTTCGGTTGCAACAACCGAATTTGAAATTAAGTCGGATGCAACAATTGAAATTGGTACCAAATGCGTTTGCAGCAACCGAATGTGGCATCAATTCAGGGGCATCAAACGAATTTGGTACCAAACCGGTCGCAATAACCGAATTTGGCCTTAAGTCGGTTAACTGAATATGAAATTTGAATGATACCGAATTTCTTATGAATTCTATATATATTTTAAACCTGACGTTTAAAATTCTAAAAGCAAAAATTATATTACAAATCTTTAAAAATAATACAATTATCAACCACCAGATTTTTGTGGCTATTAAGAGAGGAAAAATACTATGATTATTGTTTCTGCATTAAAACGTCATATTTTGTGAAAATGTCTACATTTATCAGGGTGTAGTACAAGCAGATGCCAACAGTTAAGTTTCCAAGGTCGGTCGTTTGAGATGTACTGCCATAGTCTTTTTATAGAAAGGTTTAGGTTTAGGCCGTCAGTGGTGCAATGGCTAGTGTGGGCGGCTCTTGTGCATGAGAACGTGGGTTCGATCCCTGCTCTGGGTTCGACCTTACATTTCCTTCGACGGCGGTCACCTCGCTTAGTAATGGCGACACTATCGAGTATTTAGGCATGAACTAGCTTCTCAAAAATACCGTTCGGAACCGGTGTAAAACTGTAGGTCCCAATCAGTGAGTGTAAAACTAGAACGGGCACAGCTGACTGGTTGTGAGAAGCCCTCCCTAATCCCTTCATGGGATGTAATGGTAAACGGGTTATTTTAGGACTTAAAGGATTAGGACTCAGAATTGATGCGGTGACCCTGATAGCGGGGACTTCACCCTAAAGATTATCCCATATGAATTGTTTCCTCGTTTTTGCACTTACATATTTATGAGAATACAGGGGAACAAATTAATAGACAAAAGTTTCTAAATTCAATTATGACACTATCAAAATTCTGTTGTGAGAACTTGTAAGTCGGCTATGACAATCTCTAATTCGGCTGTACCAACCTCTACTTCGGCTGTACCAACCTCTAAATCGGTTGTGACGACGTCTAGTTCCGCTGTGACAACCTCTAATGTGGTTGTGATAACCTCTAATTTGGTTATGATCACCTCTACACCATTTCCAATTGAAATTTGAAAAAAAATCAATTGAAATTTTAAAATTCTATTTGAAATTTGAAATACATCAATTGAAGTTTGAAAATTCTATTTGAAATTTGAAATACATCAATTGACATTTGAAAAACATCAATTGAAATTTAAAATACATCAATTGAAACTTGAAACACATCAGTTGAAATTTCAAAAACAAAAATTGAAATTTAAAACACATCAATTGAAATTTGATATACACCAATTGAAATTTGATATACACCAATTGAAATTACATAAAATCGGTTGTTAATTTTTAAATTTCAAGTGACGAATTTAAAAATTTCAATTGATGTCTTTCAAATTTCAATTGATGTTTTTTAAATTTAAAATGATGCATTTCACATTTCAAATAGAATTTTTAAAATTCAATTGATGTATTTCAAATTTCAAATATAATTTTCAAATTACAATTGTAAATTGCCCTCTGATTCGGCTGTGATTACCTCTAGTGTGGTTGTGACAACCTTTAAACTGAAGTTTTCTGTGAGTGTTTAGCTTAATTAAATACAATTCATTAAAACTATTTTCTTCCACTCGACCATTTTCTTTTTTCCTCTTAGCCTAAGCTTTTAGTTGCAGTTATTAGTGGGTTATTAGATTTTGTATTTATATCGCTTGGTATCAGTTGCAGACTTACCTTTAATATGCAGCTTTTTATTTAAAAATTTTTGATCTCATATACAATTTTAATTACTGCACTTTTCTTCCAGCGCAAAATTATGATGAGGATGTGTTGCAGAGCGCGATATCCTTGCGTTATAAATTCTTTACACCAGCGAAAGGTCACGTGTTTGCACATATAATTTGAATGTGAAAGTTTTAAAGAAAAACCGCAACAACAAAAGTGTCAGAGTAAATACACTAAAACTTTATATCCTTTGTAATCGAATCCTTAAATGTACGAAAATGTTGTTGAGCCCCGTTTCTTAACGATATCGTATCGCTAGCGATGATTACAACACAAACAAAGAGGATTTAATAACGATACTACTTCATTAATTATGTTGTGTGTTTAACTTTCTTTACATGTGTGTGTGTGAAAATATGTGTGAGTGTGTAAATGTGGTTGTGTGAATAACCTATACCCACAAACACACGAGTATACGCAGCACCACCAGTATTTGTTTATATTGGTTTAGAGAGTGGCGTTAGTGTTGGTAGGGTCTTGTTGTTGCTGTTGTTGCTGTTGTTCTGTAATCCTTAATTAGCCTAACAAGAAGGTGCAAATTAATCCACTTTAGTTAATTAAATTGTTGTTGTTGTGTTCATTTTTAGGTTTGTTCTTGCCTGACACACAATAGGAGATAATTGTTGTAGTTCAGCTGTTGCTGCTGCTGTTTGTAGTCTTCACTTTTCTAGAGTTCTTTTTCTTTGTTTACATCCGTATCCGTTTGTTTAGTATCTACATCTGTGGTAGGTAGATGTTGTTAAGTATCTGGCTATTGAATCACTTGTTGTTTATCGTATTCCTTGTGTTGCTATTTGAATTATTTTTTTTTTCATTCACTTCACTGTTAACACTTGAAATGTGTGCAAATTCCTTTATACATCATTAATTTTTAATTAATTTTTTTTAATTGCAATAAAATATACTATTTATTGAATGCCATTACTCACTTGATTTCGCTTATTAAAATTCGAAAAATTTATTATAGTTTTCATTCATCTCTTATTAGGTATTTCGCTGCTTTTGTTTTCGTTTAGATTCTTTTTTTTCATAAAATTTTAGCTTGAATTTCCAAATCTATAGTTGAGTGAATTTGCACTAAATGTAATAATTTCTGAAAATAAATATTAAACATGAAATTAGAATTTTGTTTTGCTGTAAATTAAATTTTGATTTATTTATAAACCTTAATATAAGAATGAAGAAGAAGAAGAAGAAGGCCAATTGAAAGCATTAAATACGTAAAGGAAATAAATATTTTCGGATTTCATAGAAATTCATCAGAAATTCGGTTACAAGGAATTATGGGAAATGCGGTTACTGCAAACGAATGAACGCCAAATTCGGTCATTGCAACCGACTTAAATTGAAATGCGGTTATTGCGCCTAAATTCGGTAGTTGCTACGGAATTGATGCCAAATTCGGTTGATGCACCTGAATTAATGGCACATTCGGGTGTTGTAACCAAATTTTGTAACAATTTCGATTGTTGCAACCAAAATTATAAAAAATTTTGTTGACTTAATGAATATAATTGAAGATTCAGTTGTCACAACCGAATCGACTGTGAAACGAACAATTAGCATTTGTTTTCTTGTAAATTCAATTTTGATTTATTTCTAAGTATAAACCTTAATGTAAGACCGAAGTAGAAGGCCGATTGAAAGCATTAAGTAAATAAATAAAATAAATATTGTCTGATTTCAGAGAAATTCCTGAGAAATTCGGTTACGGCAACCGACTTAAGGTAAAATTCGGTTATTGCGACTGAATTGATACAATATTCGATAATTGCAACCGAATTGATGCCAAGTTCAGATGTTGCTCCTGAATAATTTGCACATTCGGGTGTTGCAACAGAACTTGGTATGAATTTGGTTGTTGCACCCGAATTTTTAGCAAATTTAGTTAACATAATGAATATAATTGAATATTCAGTTGTCACAACCGACTCGACTATGAAACGAGCAATTAGCATTTGTTTTCTTGTAAATTTAATTTTGATTTATTAATAAACCTTAATACTCGTATAAGACCGAAGTAGAAGGTCAATAGAAAGCATTAAGTAAGTAAATAAAATAAATATTATCTGATTTCAGAGAAGTTCATGAGAAATTCGGTTACAGCAACCGAATGAACGATCAATTCGGTCACTGCAACCAACTTAAGGTCAAATTCGGTTATTGCGACTGAATTGATACTAAAGTCGATAGTTGCTACCAAATTGATGTCAAATTCGGTTGTTGAACCTGAATTAGTGGCACATTCGGTTGTTGCAACTGAATTTTGTGCCGATTTCGGTTGTTGTAACCGAAATAATACAACATGTTGTTGACAGAACGAATATAATTGTAGATTTAGTTGTCACAATCGAATCAATTATGAAATGAGCAATTAACGTTTGTTTTCTTGTAGATAAAACTTTGATTTATTTATAACCCTTAAAAATATAAGACTGACGCAAAGTAAGAAGACTGAATAAAGAAACCAAATATTTTCATGTAATGGGGAGAGAAATTCATTGAAACCAAATTGATACCAAATACGATAGTTGCAACCGAATTAATGCTAAAGTCGGTTGTTGCAACTGAATTGATGCCAAAGTCGGTTGTTGCAACCGAGTTTGTGCCAAAATCGGTTGCTGCAACCAAATTGGTGCCAAATTCCGTTATTTCAACCGAATTGATGCCCAATTCGGTTGTTGCAACCGAATTTGATACGAATTGCGGTTGTTGCATTCGAGTTAATTCCAAGATTGGTTGTTGCAAACGAATTTATAATAAATTTAGTTGACAGAACGTATATAACACCAGTTTACAGTTATTTTGCTGCAGAGTTATAAATAATTTTTTTCTATAGATTTTGGCCTTCTAAACACCAAAATGAATTTTAAGATTTTTTTCTCTGATTAGTTTTCAGGATAAAATTTTTGAATTTTTTTCGAATTTTTTATGAGATGCCTCAGCTTATTGGCGCAAAACTCGTAAACGCGCTCACCGATTTAAACAAGAGTGGTCTCAAATTAAAGGTAATGAGCTGCCGTAACTGAATCCACTTTAGTATATTCCCACTTCGTATGCATTTTTGCTGTGGGAAAAGTAGCAGTCTGTCGCGTGACATAATGGCTTCCTCCAAAAGATCGGCGTTTCAAATTGCATATAAAGGCTAAAGATAAATCGCTGTTTGAGGACTATCGAATTTTTGATACGCTGGAAAGTTTTACCTGTTTCCAATAGGCAATTTATTTAGGGTTGGCTGACAGTAATTGTCCATGGATCTGTGAAACTCTGCATAATTCCAAAATAATCAAGATAACATTTTTGCAAGTTCTCAGGGAAAGCTTGAGTTTTGTTACGCTTTGAACTCACCACAAACATTGCAAAAATCGTTTCGATTATTTACACATTTTAAATTACGAATGCGCTTGCTCATACTCCAGCAGTTCGAGAAAAACCCTTTTAAATAAAGCACTAAATTCAAACACCTTTTAATTTTTTGCAGACCACAGTTGCTTTTGGCACTTTCTGAAAATCCGATGAACGACATCGATAAATATCACACAGTTTCTGAACGCATCCGATAATGCGTTATCGATATTTTTCTTATCGAAGAAAGGAAGTCCCACCAAAATATTTCAGTAGAGTACTAGTATCCAATGCTCTACGGTAAACCTGAGGTTAGTAAAGAAACTAACTACAATCCTTAAAATGAAAAATTGTAAAAAACGTGTAACTCTACCATTTATCATCCAATTTTTATAAACGATGGTTAGTTTTGCTGGAGAAAGTCCAAAGTTTATGCTCAATTTCTGAAACTGAAATTATTTTTGCGATTAATATTTTTTATATATTTAATTTTTTAAATTTTAAATGCCTTTACCATCAAAACTGTCCGACTGATTTTAAAACCTTGTATAGAAAAGATTTGGGGCAGCTCATTATCTTTAATTTGAGACAACTCTTGTTCAAATTGCTAACCGCGTTTACGAGTTATGCTCCAATAAGCTGAGTCATCTCATAAAAAATTAAAAAAAATCAAAAATTCATATCTTGAAAACTAATCAGAGGAAATAGTTTTAAAATTAATTTTCGTATTTAGGAGACCAACATCTATAGTGAAACAATATTAGGATCTCTGCAGCAGACCAAAAATAAATATTTTTAAACTGGTGGAACTGAAGATTCTGTTGTTACAACTGAACCAATTATGAAACGTGTTTGCTTCAACCTAACTTCAGTTATGGGGACTAAAGTCAGTGGTGACAGCCTCAATTGAGTTCTGGCAACCTAAAGTTGATGGCGGGAACAAACGAAACTACGGTTGCTACAACCCCCTTTTACACAATTATTTCTCTGAGTGTACTTTAAGTGTATTTTCACTGTTAGTGTATTTTGACGTAGCATGTTGTAGCTGGTGATATTGTGTTAATTATGTTGTGATAACACATCATTAATTTTCTTTCAAACGTCTCAACTTAAAGAGCTTTTAAATCTCAGCATAGGGAATTCAAGCGTGTATCCGAGTATGAGTGGTATCTTCCACAAAATGTTGTATGGATAGGAATGCATACATATGTACATAGGCATGTACATTTTCAAGTATACGAAACAATTAAAAATGCCGACGGATATACTTATACTTATGAGTATTTGTATGTGTGTTACGCTCGCCTGGTATTATTCTTACTTCCCAGCGGCGGAAGTCATGACCTTGAAGGCCTGAAATCATGACGAAACAGGCCTTCTTTAAAATACGGAACGCCTTGCCTACACATTACCTCCTCATTTCTTTTTAACATTGCGTGAGATTGGGAGGCAAGGCCTTCCTTGCCCATTGACTAAAGAAGGCCTTAATGACTTAGAAGTCATTTGATTTTATTTATTTTTGTTAAATACAAATAAAATTTCATCGGGGATGATTTTTATTTATTCGGCCTTTTTATTGGTACTTTTAAATTTTATTGTACAAGATCGAGGCCATTCTATATCTCTATTAATAGATCTGTGGCTAGATCTGGTTTGCAAGGAGTTATAGGAATACATTTGCTAAACTCCTTTAAAAAAAACTATATCTCTATTAATAGAGATATAGAATGGCCTCGAGCTTGAACAATAAAATTAAAAAGTACCAATGAAAAAGCCGAATAAATAAAAATCATCCCTGATGAATTCAAAAATAAAATTAAAATAAATTATTTTATAACAAAATCATTGTCCACTTCTACATATTTAATTATAACTATGTATGTATCTATCTTAGAAAGTTGTACCACGCCCAACTTTAAATTGAAAATTTTAAAAATACACTGAAAAATATTAAATAAAAAATATAATTTTAAAATTTGTATGAAATTTTCCAATTAACTTACGGTTAAATACAATCAGAAAATAAATTTCTCAAAATTGTTAAAATCTTGTTCTTGGTTATATCTGATGAAAAAATGCATGCATTCCGCCGACGTTATTTTAGGAAGGCATTACAAAAAAACCATTCAGCATGCCTTATTTATGGAAGGCCTTGCGACTTCCGCCGCTGGCTTATTTTTCTGGCATAATTTTGTCCTCTTCTTAGCGATGCTGTTTCGCATTTTGTTTCCCATAAACACAAGGAGAGTAACTAAGAGAAAAGCAAAACCAAAACGAACCAAAAAACAAAAAAATAAAAAACAATTTACTGACATTTATGAACTCTAAATACTTAATTGCTTTTTAAAGCGATAAAGCGTGAGAAATTTGTTAATTTGTTTATTGTACCCCAAATTAAATCGGTTAATTTATGAAAGAGTACAAAAGCTTAATGAAACACATCATCGACATCTCTAACCAACCGTGTTAGATTGAAAATTGAAAAACAAAAAATAGATCATAACCAACCGCTAGATGAGGATAAGAAGATGATTTGGGGTTTTGCATTGAAAACATGTTTTCAAAATTAGATCATATTTAAATTTAGACTAGAGTGGACTATGCTAGTATCTGTTAGCAGCTGAAAGCGTATTATGAAGAATAACATGGAAAATACTAACTACATACATGCATATATATTTTTGACAGTTGCTATGAAAAATTACCATCAGAGATTCGGTTTAATAGAATATTAAAGCGATAAATTTTAATTGGTATTTTTAAAACAACACCACGTTTCAGGTGTTAATGATGTGCCAATTTAGTGCTCACCATGGCAGAGTTCATTGGACGACATCGGATACCTTAAGACATAGAAAATTAAAAAATAAATCAGATTCGAAACCTCAGTAATTTGCTTGGTGCTGTAATTTCAATTTCACACATTTCAATATGACAGCTAAATTTCTGATCAACATGAAGAATTTAAAAATGGAGCACAAATATTAATATTTTCTAATAAAAACGGTTGTTAAAAATACATTATCTTTAATACAGAGTCAACTCATGGACTAATTGGTCTTTATAAGTCTTCGTACCGAGGTCTTTATGCAAACTTCCGCACAAAGAAGTGCAAGAAATGTTCGATTGCTGCGAACGGTGGTGAGATGATGTTGATGACTATTCGAACACATTTTCAGCTACAGCGGCAATATTTTCCGCTGAACGCATTGGACGAGCACGTATACGAGTTATTTTTTTCAATAAGGACCCGTTTTGATGAAGTCGTTTCACAAATTGATCCGCAAACTGTGTTGATGGTTACTCTATATCTATCAAATTCATTTCGTAGATTTCTTACAGTTTGAGGTGCAGACGCAGAACTTTGGAAGAAAGTTTTTAACATTACCCAATTTTCCTCAAGCGTAAAGCGATCCATTTTGTAAATTTCTCACCTTTAACTAATAATCTGCCACTTCATGAATGTCAAACTGGTCATCTGGTTCGAAATAATGGGGAGTTCAAATTCCAAAATTTTGCATAGCCCACCCTTTACCAATAAGCTACATTATAAGATAAATTGTAGATCAGAATTACCAGCATTTATCGACTCAATACACCAAACAGGTGTCGTTATTGTGAAGGGTTTCTTTTTGTATATTGACGTGGGGAAACCTAAAGGAGTTTTATACCAAGGCAAACCCAAGGTATTTAAAATCTACCTAATCTCTGATAGACTAATACGGCATCTACACCAAACAAAACACGATTAACGCGTTAACCCAGAAGATTACTCATACAATTTTAATCTGTAGATACTGAAGTTAAATTGTTAACCTCATTTTAAACTGTTATACATTTTGATGCAACACTGTTAGTTACAAAAAAAAAGCAACCATAATACAAACATACACAAAAAATCAACCGTTTGACAGATGGAAACTGATCGAAAATTTTCCGACGCGTCGCCGCCACAAAAACTTTTTTGAAGCTCACGACGCCGTCGATATAAATGGTTATTAGTGGTTTAAACTGTGAGCAGATTTCATCGATTGGCCCAATTTGACTCACTGATCCAATTTTAAAGGTCCAGTTATTTCAAAAACATCCCAAATTTGTAGAAAACTAGCGAAACCAATAGCCGCCAAATTAATTTTTATGTTGTGCCGCCGTGTTCGATAATTATGACTCGGCGCGGAGTTTGTCTAAGCAAGGAGTTGCCAACTGCAACGTCAATTTGATCTCAAATTTGTTGGTGTAAACGGCAAAGATTAGAGAACAAAGATATCGCTAACCTGGCCGCGATAAACGGCGGTGTAAATGGGTTATAAAGCTGAATTTACATCTACCAAGATATCATATTTTCGGGATTATCGAATTTATTTTTATGGAGTTTGACATTTATAAACCCAAAAAAAGCGAAAATCTTTATAGGTGTAACTGCAGTTTAGGCGACTTACTCAGAGTTCGTATTTATTCCCCCATGTGTAACCCATACTCAGCGTCGTGGGAAATGTGTAATGAACATTCACCCATTACCCACAGGGTATGTGGAAAATAATGGGTAGCTACCCACGACGATGGGGAATCACCCATTACGATTACACATTATCCTCGCTGGTGCAATGGTAGTGTGCGCGGCTCGTGTGCATAAGAACGTGGGTTCGGTCCCTGCTCTGACCACCTTACATCGGTCACCTCGCTTATAGACGGCAACACTATCGAGTACTTAGCCATGAAAAAGCTTCTCAAAATACCGTTCGGAACCGGTGTAAAATTTAAGGTCCCAATCAGTAAGTGTCAGTGTCAGAAGCTCTCCCAAATTCCTTCATGGGATGTAACAGGAAACCATTTATTTATTTATAATGGGGAAAATAATGGGTAGTTACCCACGGCGTTCCCATTTTTGATCAAAAATATGAAAAAATTAGAAAAATTTCTATATCTCGGAAACGGAGCGGAAACGGAAAATAACCAATTTTTGAGGGTTTCCAAGGGTTTTTCATAAATTGGTCCAATTCGTATGGAAGAATTTAAAAAAAAACGCCAAAATATGAGAATCGCTAAAATAAAAAGAAAGGTATAAAAAGGTAGCTATATAGCGCTAAAACTAAATTTTTTCCAATAAAAAAAATCGCTAAAACGCTCTTATGTGTATATCCCGGAAACGGAGCGTCCAGTCGAATAAATAAATATTTTTTTCGGGATTCTAAGGGCTTTTCATGCACTGGTCCAATTCGATGGAAGATTTTTTTAAAACTTGATTATTGTTTCGATTGGATGCTCCATTTCCATTTTAGCGATTTTTTATTTGAAATTTTTTTTTTGATTTTTTTTAAAAGTGGTCCATTGGTAAAAGCTTCCTAGGGAGGTAAAATTTTTATTATTTTTTCTAGTGGCCGCACCGTTTCTGAGTTATATACACTTTTTTATTTTAGCGATTTTCTTTTGTGGCGATTTATTGAAAAAAAGAATATTCCATACGAATTGGACCAGTTTATGAAATAGCCTTAGTAACCCGAACAAATTGGTCATGTTTTTGACTGGACGCTCCATTTCCGAGATATAGACATGTGGGTGTTTTAGCGATTTTTTTATTCGAAAATTTTTAGTTTTTTGTTTTAAAACAAAGTGATGCCATATTGAAGACATCCATTGATTAAATCTTCCTAGGGACGTACAATTTTTATTATTTTTTCTAGTGGATGCACCGTTTCTGAGTTATAGCCACTTTTTTATTTTAGCGATTTTCTTTTGTACCGATTTTTTGAAAAAAAAGCATCTTCCATACGAATTGAACCACTTTATGGAAAACCCTTAGAAACCCGCAAAAATTGGTTATGTTTTCGATTGGACACTCCGTTTTCGAGATATAGACATGAGGGCTTTTTAGCGATTTTTTCGAAAGATTTTAGTTTTAGCGATTTTGTTTTTCACAAAATAGTGATGCCATATTGAAGACATCCATTGGTTAAAGCCTCCTATGGAGGTAAAAAAAATTATTGTAGCCATAAGCCACTTTTTTATTTTAGCGATTTTCTTATTTTGGCGATTTTTTGAAAACAAAATCTTCCATACAAATTGACCACTTTATGAAAAACCCTTAGAAACCCTCAAAAATTGTTTATTTTTTCTATTGGACGCTCGGTTTCCGAGATATAGAAATTTTTTATAATTTTTTAATATTTTCAATCAAAAATGGGGATGGGCTCCCCATTGTCGTGGGTAGTTGCCCATTATTTTCCCCATACCTTGTGGGTAATGGATAAACGATCGCTACCCAATTCCCCACGGCAATAATAATGGGTTAATTGAGGGTAACCACGAAATATTCATAAAAAGTTGTGAGATATTTGAGAGACGTTTTTTGTATGATAAATCGTCTCTCAATCCTCTCATAACATTTTATGCATAAGGTCAGGGTTCGTATTTCGTGGGTAATGGGTTACCCTGGGTTAACCCATTATTATTGCCGTGGGAATAAACACATGTGTTGTATTTGAGTCTTTTAATCGCTGACAAATTATGTTGAAGCACTTAATACTTCTTCGATACTTAACAGTTAATCCTGATATTTTGATTTATAAATTGTCTGTTCCTCATGATTTTTCATCATATCCACTGGAATGAAAACAATTCGTCGCAGTGACGAAACATGTATGTTAATGTGTTTACACTACAGCAATGAACTATTCGTATATCCGACGATTTTGTCATTTCATTTACAACTTTTTTTACAATTCGTCGAATTCAACTCGAAATTTAAATTTTAAATCACACACACTTAAAACTTTGTAATATTTCATTGTACAAGGTGGCGCAAAAGTAATCCTCCTATCAGAAAATGCTATAAATTTTGCGATTGGCCCCTAATGTCAGTTCTGTTTTGACATTTGTGTAGTAAACACATGCGAAATACACGTTAATAAACAATGTTACGCTACACTGCTCCAGAACGCGGAATATTGCTGACTATTTATTTGACCAATAATCGGTCGGTGACTTTGGCACAACGTGAATTTCGTCGCAGATTTCCTGGCCGTCCAACGCCTACTGGTGAAACACTGCGACGTTTAGCCGCTCGCCTCGAAGAGACTGGCACAACATGAGATGCTGCCAGGCGTGGCAGACCCCGGAGTAGCCGTTCTGCAGAGAATATTGCTGCTGTAGCCGAGGATGTCATGGAAGCGCCGTCGACATCGACCAGACGACGTGCCACGCTACAGAGCAATGATCAACGAGTTCTTTTTGCCGCAACTTGATGAATTGGGATTGGAAAACATGTGGTTCCAACAGGACGGTGCAACGGCACACACTGCACGTGCCACAACCGATATGCCGAAGGATGCATTTCCCGGGCGCCTAATCTCCCGTTTTGGCGATTTTCACTGGCCAGCAAGATCGCCTGATTTGACCGCTCCAGACTTCTTTTTGTGGGGCTTTTTGAAGTCGCGGGTTTATGTCAACAAGCCTCAGGCTCTTGCAGCTCTTAAAGACAATATCCGTCAAGAATGTGAGGACCTATTGCCGGAAGTTTTGGCCAAAGTGATGGAAAATGCCATAAAAAGGGCTCAAATGACAATCAACTGTGGCGGCGGCCATTTACATGACATCATATTCTCGACTTGATATAAAAAAAAATTAAAAGACCAAATAAAAATAATCCACAAGAAGAATCAAAGTTTTTAATTTTTTTTTTAAATTACAGCCAAAAAACATCGGAAGTTTACTTTTGCGCCACCTTGTACTTATGCAAATTGCACAATATATTTTATCTTTTCAGCAACTAAATTTTCGATCGTACATTTCATCGTTGCAGCAGCAAAAATTTGAGCAATTGGAGGACAAAAAAGGTAAATAATAAAAACTTGTAACTGTGCGAGATTCATATTATAAAGTCTATTTAGCTACTAATAATGGGTGGGTCAATAAGCGGTACGTTTTTCAGTAGCGACTTTATGACAGATCAAACTATCATTGTGTTTCTGTCCAGCATGGCCTGATAATTCATCATAGAACGTCTTAGACCGACATATCATCAGTCTTTGGGCTCTTGAAAAGTTTAACTTAAATCCTCATGTTGCGACCAACATATTGTTCAGCGATGAGGTCCATTGCCGGTTTAGTGGCAGCGTCAATAAGCAAACTTTTCAATTTTGACTATAGACATCCTGAAGTTGTCACTACATCCTCTCAAAATGACTGTTTGGTTTTGTGGAATCATTATGGATGGTGGAATCATTGGTCCATATTTCTTTAAAACTGACGCGGGTACAAAAGTAATTGTGAATGGTACAAAAGTTAGCCTGAATGACTGCAATCCTTTCACGGGATATATAGAGGGAAAATATTATTTGATTTAATCTCCTTGCCTCAGGCGCACTGCGACATATTGGATTATATAGCTGAGCATATATTTGGATAGCTTATATTGCAAAACTACACCATTTCTAATTGAAATTCAAAAATAACATTTTTATTTTGAAAATTCTATTTGAAATTTTAAATATATCAATTGAAATTTTCAATTTCAACTTCGTCAATAAAAACCTTCAATTGGAACTGAAAAGACATTCATTAAAATTTAAAACATCAATTGAAATTTAAAAACTAAACATTTAAATTTAAACTTCGTCAATTGAAATTCGATATTCGTCAATTGGAATACACACGCAAAGAAAAAAAAAAACGTTTATTGCTCAGTTGCCGCGACAATGCCGTGATTGAGTTGTATTAATTTAATAATCGCAATCGTTCATGTAGTTCTCCCAAATAAACTCATATATCGCAAATTTATATCATGTTGTTGCAAACGAGTTCTCGTTTGCATCAAACGCGTTCAAAAGTACATTTGTGATAACTGAAATTAGCCATTTTTCTAATGAGAGCACAGATTACGAAGAACGTGAAGTTCTCTCATTCTCTCATTCAGTCGACTGTATACACGAGGGGGGTTCCATGCCACAGCTGATCAACCTTAGAGTTGGCGCAACATGCAGGATATAAAGTAAGAAAGAGAAATAGCGATAGATGACTGGAAGTATGTAGGGTTGCTTAATGCTTTTCTCTTACATTTGTCTTCGTGCATTGAACCAAAAGTAGAAAGCTCATCAACTGTGAGTATTTTTGTGATAATTAAATCGAGGAAAAAATGGATAACAAGTGAAATAAAGCAAAATGTTATGAAGTGTTAGAGTAAAACCGTTTATAGAGGTTGCAATTGAAATACAAATTTATTAAAATAGAGTTTTCTCATTCTGTGTGGGTTGTCAAGTTTGTATCACTCTGTGCTCCAACTTTTTCAGTGACTTTTCTTGGTTTCCGGTCCAAGAAAGACAGCTGTTGCAAACTCTTAGTATATTACTCTATGGTATACACAGTCTTATCCACTCACGCATGCATATTAAAGTGATCGCACACTCTAATGCTTCTACCTTGTCGATATATCTTGGATGGCCAATTGAGGCGTTGTAGTTTCACTTTTTGTTGTTATTTGAATTCGAGGCGAGACAGACGTATAATTAGACAGTGAAAAAATAGACACAAATGCCAACTTTTTGTAAAGCAAATTTCAATAAAAGAGAGTTTATGGAAGCCATAATTTAAAGTTTTAATGAACAAGTAATGTTTCTCACAATCTAATTTTTCATAACTCGTTTACTGCAAACGATTTTCAATTCTTGCAAACTTTATGTTAGTTTAGAGTAACTATAACTCGGTTGCTGTAACCGAAATAACAGTTGGTGGAACCGTTTTTCGTTTCTCTCAAACATTTTTTCAGCTCTCATTTCTCATAACTCGTTTATTGCAAACGTTTTTCAGTTCTCGCAAACGTTTTTCTTATATTGGAGTAACTAGAACTCGGTTCCTGTAACCGAAACAACAGTTGACGGAACCGTTTTTCGTTTCACGCAAACGTTTTTTTCAGCTTATATTTTTCATAACTCGTTTGCTGCAAAAATTTTTCGGTTCTCCCAAACGAAATGATATGTATGAGTTCACAGGAGCTCGTTTCTCCCAACTGCAGTCACCAAACGAACTTCAGTTATCTCAGATTTCGTTTGGGAGGAACGAGTTTTTTTTTTTGTCTTTTAAATTGCAATTGACGTTTCAAGGTTTCTAAATGAGTTCGATATACTCCTTTTCAAGACTCTCCAAAATGTGCAGCAGGGACGAACATGTGGTGACCAATAGCGTGAAATATCGTGTGGCCGACGTTGACGACTCATACGCAACATCCTTGATCACTGCAGCGATATTCTCGTCGACACGAGCAATACGACGCTTTCCGGCGCCTCTTCTATGACATATTGTTCCAGTTTCACTAATTAGCGTGGAACAGCTGGAAAATCTGAGCCGAAATTCACGTTGCGCCAAAATTACCGACGAATTATTCCTTAAACAAATAATCACGAGTACACTGCGTTCTTGAGGAGTATATCATTCCATGGCTTGTCAACGTGTATTCTCTATCTGTTTACTTTACAAATATCCAACCAAAACTGACAGTTGTCTCCAGTTGTAAAATTTATATAACGTCCCATGGTATCACAACGGTCCTTATTGGACTAAGTATGTCAATAGTGGTAACCACTTCTACCTAATGCCATCTCCAAATGAATATTTAATAAATCCCAAATTGTACATTTCTGCTTCGCAATTCATTGGAATTCATACAATTCGTTTAATGTTACTAGTTTTGTATTTTGAACGAACTTTGTGGTGTAGTAATACATATAGACAAACATGAACATTTTTGCTTCAAAAAGAAAAAAAATCATGTTTAGACCTCTTCATGTGTACCAATATAAATTTTAAAATCGACGGAAAATTTATTTTTTTGTTAATTTTAATGACCTTTTTGCTAAAGCAAAAAAAAAAATAATAATAAAAAAATTCTAATAAAACAAATTAGATAATCTTGTTTTGCTTGGTCGTTAAACTTAAATGATCATAATTTATTTTGTGTTTTTGTGCTATAATCCATTTAAAAAAAATGAAAATATTTCGAACTAGTGACAATTAGGCTGCTCATGTAGAACACACAACAAAGTATAAAGTTATGCAAGACAATTAAACGAAATAAGTTTTTAATTTTTAAAATAACAATATTGTTTAAAATGGCAATAACTTTTTAACTGCGATAAATATAGCAGACCTTCAAAAGATCATTTAAGACAGTAAATTCATATATTATTCAAATATTTAATATTATTTGAAATATTATACAAATTATTCAAGGATCGAATAATATATCTTGATGATACGCTGTGTTGTTATGCTGTATGATGTGATCTGAATATACATTCACGCTGAAAAATCTGTCGTTTTTTGTTATTTGTATGCGAATATAACATGTGTTTGAAGCTTGTCGCAAATATAATATACTTGTGCCCAAACGCATTGCATTTGCTATTCAATATTACATGTTTGAGATACAATGATTAATATGTTATAACCTATGTGTTTGCGACCGAAATATATCTGTGTTTGTGATACAAATACAGCCGTGTTTGTTTCACTGTTTGTGCTCTCTCGAGAGCAAGAGTATAGATTGTAAGTGTGTATCTGTATTTTTGCATTATTCTCTTAGTAAGTGATTCATAAATATTCCTGAATGTGCGTGTAAATTGCAGATAAAGTCAGTATTTCTTCTTTTGGCTGATGTATTGCGTTGTAATTTCATGTATTCAATCGTCAATGGTTCATCGGGCAGAGGACATCAAAAGCGCTTGATCAGTGAAAAAAGAATAAACAAACGCTCGGATGGTTAAATGGTTTGTGAAGTTGCTTTGGTTTTTGTGTATGTGTTTCGTACAGATGTATGTGTGCTACCAAAGTGAGAAACGATTTTGAGTAAAGAAACTGGAAAGGGCAACAACCTGAATCCCTTTTTCTGACCGAGCCTGTACTGAAAAATTCGGAATGACGGACCATTAGTGAAATATAATAAAAGAAACAAAAGTAATTAATACACGGTTGGCTTGTATGAACTTGATTTGTATATAAATATCTTGTTTGTGTACCTACGTATAGTGCAAACCAAGGCATAGTTGAAACCTTCTGAAAACAAAAACGTGAGAGACAACAAAGAAAGGAGAAGCAAAAGAGCAGCAGATTCCCATTTCATAAAACTAGTAATGCATTCAATGCAAGTAAATGTAAAACGGGTCATTTTAAATATTTTAATTTTTTGTATTAATTATTTATATATTAATAAAATTAATAATAATAAAATAAAGAAAGAAAGAATAATTCGTTTCTAAATATTATTATTACTATTCCGAACAGGAATACCTGGGAAAAGTTACTGGAAGGGGACACCAGTAGTATCAAATTTTTCACGGATTGATCAAAGTTGGACGAGCATTTACGCTATGGGGTCCATTCACCGGACCTAACTGTAAATATCTCCTTCCAGCTGCCTGATCACTGTAGTGTATTTCAGGCGGAAATTACCGCCATACTGGAGGTTGCTGGACTACTGAAAAGTAGTGTCATAACCCTCCGGAGAATATGTATCTACATAGTCAGCCAGGCTGCCATAAAATCCCTGGAAGCCATGTTTGCTACGTCTCTGACGGCGAATGAATACCACTCATCACTTCGGGTGATTGCAGAATATTTTGACATCAGGCTCATCTGGGTACCGGGACACAGCGACATTCCAGGCAATTGCGTAGCGGCACAGGTTCTTCCGGCAATAGAAGGTGTTAGTATGTCAATCTCTACCTGCCGTTTGCAGATCAGGCAGTGGGCTGATAATATGTTCAAGAACAAGTGGAGACTTACTTCAACTTGCAAACAAGCCAGGGTCCTCTGGCCACAGGTGGACAGGAAGAGGACTAAGCAACTACTTAATTGGCCGAGAGGCAGGTTATCCACAATGATAGGAACACTTACGGGACATTGTCTTGTAGGAAAACACACCCTAAGATTGGGACATAGAAACTAAACTCTCTGTAGATGCCGCATGGAAGAGGACGAGGAAACGACGTAACACCTTGTCTTGGATTTCCCTAATCTGACAGGACTGAGAAGTAGGATATTCGGTACACATTTAGTTAGCATCGTAGCCCTACAGGATATTCCTGTAGGTCTTATAGACAAATTTATTGAAAGGGCAAATTGGCTAGACGACTAGTCAATAGTTGCTATGGAGGAAACTGCAGATATTACAATGGGCTTCTTTAGCCTAAGTGTGCTAGACAGCGTGTTGTCTTGCAGCCTTTTCAACCAACCAAATATTACTATGTTTGACAGAAAATACGCATATGTTTCCACGTAAGTATACGGATGTTTGGGGGAAACACGCGAATGTTTCCACGTAATTATATGGATGTTTGGGATGAAGCACGCATATGTTTCCATGTAAAAGCATACATATTTGTCAGTAAACATGCTAATGTTTGCATATACATACACCTGAGTTTGGCACTTGCAAACATATAAATGTTTGAAGTGTGTTCTAAACATATACATGGTTCCTGCTGAATATGTTTGGGAGAATATGTTACAGAGGCCGTGTGATTTTTCAGCGTGTACTTACTCCCCACTTAATCCCCACCTCAATTTATCCTACAGTTAGAGATAAACGAATGTTTTAGCTGTCAGTTTGTATGGAATCTAAAAATTATAACTTTTAGTAAGCTCGAAACCGATATTATTATAATAATGGCCCTTAGTTGGAATCCAAGCCAAATATTCGGGTCATTTTGAAAATATTCTGCAAAATGTTACCATCTACATATATTGACTCGTCAACTCCTTAGAAGACCTTGTAACATTTTATTAATGGAAACCAATTAATGGAAATTTTCTATAAAAATTCATATTACATATTAGTAATATATTTCATATCCATCCATGTAAATACATATATATTTCATTATATAAATAAATATTTATTTAATAAATTGCCCTGCCATGATAAGTGGCAATAGAAAAAATCAGTAGTCAATGTGACCGTTTAATAATACAACAGCGTATACTGTCATTTTCTATAGCTCCTCCCCTATCTAGAACAATCATTGTCGTCCTCCCCTCTTACGCTCACATACTTGTGATAATTGTATATACATTTTATATGACTTGGTTTTTTTCTCCTTTCCTTCATTCCTGTTCATTTCAAACAATTAACTTTATCTGTAACTACGAGTGTGAGTACCTCTACATATTAAGTAGTTAGTTAGTAGTAGTTGTAGTTGTAGTTATATCTATTGCAACTACTGTTGCGGCCGCTGGTGTTGCCGCTGTTGATAATGATTGTAAATGCTATTATACATATTGTTGTAATTACGAGCAACAACAGTAGAAGGCGCGAAATAAACACAATACTAAACTATTGTTATTGTTTGTTTCTTTTTTCTGCAATTCTATTACAACAGTTGAATTTCTAGTTGCAATGCAAAACATAAAAAGTGTAATATAACAAAGCACTGTGGTTTCAAAGGTCTTGTTAAAGGTTTGAATTTTACATATTGCATATATGTCGAGACTGTTTCAAAACGTCAATACCTGTGGTCTCAAATGGTGTCGTTTGTACGTTTGTCTCTTTCTATCACTTAATTTTTTAATAAATAAATAAATTGTTTCACTTTACATACTATGGAAGGGACAAAGGAGACCTTCTCACAATAGTTGAGGAGTCGCAGAACAAAACGTGCCTTTTTGATTATTTCAAAATGTTGGAAATTGGAAAATTCAAGATTATTTTTTTACCCGATATTTTATAGTATGAACCCAGAAAATATATCAAGTTTCCTCCTTATCATAAAATTCATCAGACAACAAAAAGTCGCAACAATAAATGTAAAGGATGTGTAACATTAAAGGACTTTTAATTTGGAAAAAAACACATTTTGTTAAAATAAAAGTAAAAAAGTAAATTTTGTTTTAAAAATTTAAAATATAACGTTTTGGTACCGTCTTTTTTTATACGGAATTAAAATTTTTGATATATGTGCAATTATTTTTTGGTACTTGAGCTTGAAGATAAAAGCATTTTTTCATATTAAAATTGACTTTTATTGTGTTTATTTTTTAAACTGAAGGATATAAATTTTTGCGGAAATTCAATAAAAAATATCAATAAAATTCAAAAAATTTATATTTTGTTTCAATTTAGTATAACATAGCTTTAATTAAATCCATTTAACATTTCTGAAAGCAATTTAAATTTTCAAACTTTAGTTCCAATAAGTGATACGATAAAGTTACGACATTTTCCCATCTCTAGTTATGTGGCGCTTTTTAGGCACAAAGGCCGTCCCACAAAAATGGTGTATCTCAGAACCTACTTTTTTGTTTCATTTCCTGAAAGATACTTAAATTTGCTAAATTTTCATTAATGATTGATTACTTTTCTTGCTCCGGTTCTATATTTAAACTGCGATTGTTTTCTTTAAACTGCATTCCCGAAAATTGTTTTCAGTGTAGACTATTTTCTGATTTTTTCCTTAATTTTCCTTAAAAAATTAAAATACAAATTCAAATATTTCAAGTCGTTTTCGAGATATAAAATTTTGAATAATTCAGAAAAATACTAAATTACTGAAATTTTCAATTTTGAAATTGTAACAACAACAACAATTTCAAGCATTTTACTTTTATTTGTTGTGGAGTTTTATATATTGACATAACCTTTCGATATGTGGACCAAAGGTTAAAATCCACTGTCAAACTTATCGTTGCCTGGCCCACTTTTTAGTTTCTAGTCAAGTGCAGGATCCGGATATCCATTGATCATCCTTCATTCCTTTCGGTGAGGTCACTTCGCTTAATATCTCAGAAACTACGTGAAAATACCAATTTTTTGATTCTTTTCTTGAAAGATAATTAAATTTCCTAAATTCTCATGAATGATTGATTACTTTTCTTTTCCCGGCTCTTTATTTAAAATGGGATTGTTTTCTTTAAATTACATTTTGCGAAAAATTTTTTCAGGGTAGGCTATTTTATGATTTTTTTATGTTTTTCCTTAATTTTCGTTAAAAAAAAATAAAACAAGATGTCAAATATCTCAAGTCATTTTCGATAATTAAATTTTGAATAATTCAGAAAAATACTAAATTTCTAAAATGTTCAATTTTTAACTTGCAACAAATTACATTTTGACGTGTTAACTAAAAAGAAAGAAAAACAAAATTTTTGGTCTCTTGGAAATCGAAAAAAACAAGAAGTAGTAAACTTTGGAAATTTTTCCGAAATATATACCAATGTGCGATTTTCAATGTTGATATGAATTGTGAATTGAAAGAAACATTTGACGAATGATTAATTTCACGAAATTAACCTGATAACTGGTAACCTTGTTCGTGCGAATTGACACCATTAGATTATCTTCTCTAGGTATAGGGAAAGTCACGTATCTATCCCGATAAACCAGAAACAATTGAACACTTGGGAGCCAACGGTCACCCCGTTATTGTCGAAATACAGTCTGATTTACTTCGAAGGGTGTGTGAAAATTAGACAATCAGATTACACTATGTACACGCCAGACGCGACGACTACATGCCCGACATTATACTCAAACACTAATGTCACAAAATGATATTTTAAATGCAGCCAATTTAATGTTTCTTAAAAGCATTTTTCTATATTTTAAATTCTATAATTTAAATTCTCCGCGTCTAAAAACAACACTCTTTAATTGTACGTCGAATGAATTTTGAGATCCATTCAGATTTGGCCTAGGATAATCTGCTGCACGGAAACTTCTAAAACCCATTGGTCCTCATTAGATTGTAAATAAATGGCAAAATGTGAGCCGCGCGTGGTAACACGTAGGGGGATACCACTACCATCATTAGTTGCCTTCTAATTAATTGACAATTTTAACATAAGGATGCCCTACGATGGAGTTAATTGACTCCTACAGGCACTATAATTATACACTACATTACGCTCAAACGAAATATCAGACAAATAGACTTTGTTTTGGGGAATGTAAATACGGCAAACGAACATTTGTTGTATCAGGCGAATCAAAGCATTTGTGTTAAATAACCAAATTCGTTTACGAGAACCGCAAACCTTTCACAACAAACACCATATAGTAATCGATGACTCAAAGTAACGTTTGAGAAAAATGTTTATATTATAAAGTTGTTATGAACCATATGGTTCATACTATAAAATCGATGGCTTTGTTGGAATACTTGAAAGAAACCGGCCCCAGCAACATATTGCATGAACAATGTACATGTTTGCAGGCATTGTTTTCATGAATTGAAGATCTGGTGCTTTTTTGTTTCTGTGTTGTCTATCACGTTTCTTTCAGCAGGTTTCCACAAACAAGGCCACATTTGGGTCACAAACCCATATATTATATCCTATTGATCATTGTGTCTCAAACGAAGTCCGTGATCTCCAAACGAATAAACCATATCAATATTGGTTCCAAGAAACCATACCACTACTGCGAAAGCAAATCTCTGAACAGTTAATTTCATGTTTCGGACCGATGATTTAACCGCCTACGTCAATGATATCACACCTTTAGACTTTTTCTGTATAAGTCCAAAGTCTACATGGAAGCAATTATACAGGCTGAAAACATTTATTTGTTTCTTGTTTGGAGTGAAAAATAGCGTGTGTTTGAAGCTTGTCACAAATATAGTATACTTGTGTCCAAACATGTTCAAGATACAATGATTAATATATTATAATATATGTGTTTGTAATCCAAATACAGTTTTGTTTGCGACACAAATACAGTTAAGTTTGGAGCACTGTTTATTTTAGTTTATTCTCGGAATGCTCTGTCGAGAGCAACATAATAAAAGAGAGACAAAGAGAGATTGTGCTCAGCCTAAGTTAATGTTATTGCAAGTATATAATTGTGTTTTTCCATTATTCTTTCATTATTCTGAATGCGTGTGGACATGAATTGATCTGTTGAGTTTTAGTTTCATGCATTCAATCCTCAATCATTCGTTTGGGAGGAAACACACGAATGCTTCGACGTAAGTATAAGTATATGGATGTGTGGGCTGAAACACGTATATGACTCCATGTAAAAGTATTAATTTTTGCAAGTGAATATCCTAATGTTTGCATTTAAACATACGTGCATTTAGGAAATTGAAATATATGAATATTTGGAGTGTGTTCCCAACGTAGACATGGTTCCTGCAGATTGTGTGTTGGAGGAATATTTTACAGAGGCCGTTTGTTCACCTTGTGTGTATCTAGATATAAATCAATGGCAAAAACTGTATTTATTTGACATTGAAAGGTCCTACCAAAACATATATTATTACACGTTGAAAAACCGGTGCCAGCAACATATTACGAGAAACATATATTATTACACGTTGAAAAACCGGTGCCAGCAACATATTACGAGAAACATGTACGTGATTGGAAGCATTGATTCCGTGAATTGAAGGCCTGGTACTTTTTTGTTTCTTTGTTGTCTGTCACGTTTTTGTTTGCACCCGTTTTCACAACTACATTTGGGACAAAAAAAAACGAATATTATAAACTATTAATCATTGTGCCTCAAAAAAGTAATATTGCATAGCAAACACAATGTGTTTGGACACAAGTATATTATATTTACGACTGGCTACAAACACGTTATATTTACATCCAAACAATAAAAAGACAGATTTTTCATCGTGTAGCTATCGTGACAACTATTTTGTAAATTAATTCCTCCAGTTGGAATGATTTTAAAATTTGTTTCTCCCAATCCAATTTGTCGGCAATTATATTAAAGGGTTGTGATTTGATAGCTTAAATAGAGACATGTGTTTGAATTAAATCTAAATTTAGTAACTATTTAAATATTTAATTAAACATTAGCATGCAAATGCTTTAAAACCACTGTGCTATACATAAAAGACAACATTGACTGATTGATACCGATACCGATAGCAATGACGACTGACTAAGTGAGTGTCTGATGGCAATTGCATATGTTGTCGGCATTACATACATGTGTCATTATTACGATAGTAGATGATCGAAGGGGTTTAGGGGTAGGGAAAAGTGTTTGCAACACAAAAAATGAGTATTAAACAAACACTGTGAATCGCTGGCAATTAGCGGCATAGTAAATGCATTTAGAAAGACTTGCTTGCATATTGTTACTACTACTGCCAGCAACAGCAATAGCAACAACATTATCTGTAATAGCGACAAAGAATATGAAGTGAATAAAAGTATCACAGTACTAGAATTTGAACAACAAACAGTGGCGACAGTTGTTATATGTAGGTCTACGAGTATTCATTCTACCACTACTACTCGTCAACAACATCATCATCCTCCTCGTTGAAGCCGTTGTCGTTGACGTTATCGTTGTAATCGAGTATGACGTTGGGTTTTTGACACAGAATTTATTGGAATGCATAGAAGAGAATAAAAACAATGACCCATTGGGAACTGTTTTGGTTTTTAGTATTTTTTTGTTTTTGCAATCATCGTCAGAATAGGGGCAGCAGCAACAGCAACAGCAGATCGTCATTGGAAAACTGAAAAAAGTTGTGTTATGCTCTAATGGCTGGCGTTGAATGAATGACATTCGTTTTGTAATCGTAAACAATTATATTTATTTGTTAAAATGTGTTATTTATGCTTTAAATGTTGTTGAATGAAACAAGTTTCAAATTATATCAATTATTGTTCGAACATTAGAGTGGATCAATTTTGTTTTTGGGGTCATGGGTCATTGGTCATATAACACTTAACTTGCCGTTTAACGAATACATTCAGTGGCAATTTGCTGGAATTGTACTATAGTAAAGTTATACATATTGCAGGAACCATGTGTATGTTTGCCAGGGTTGTTTTCATGAATTGAAGATGTGTTTTCTGTCACATTTTTGTTTACGGAAGTTTTCAACAAACAAAGCTACATTTGGGGTACAAACGCTTATATTACCCGTACAACTTATTAATCTTTGTGTCGCCAACATGTAATATTGAACAGCAAACGCTATGTGTTTGGACACAAGTATACTATATTTGCGACAAGCTACAAACACGAACAAAAAATAAAGACCGGGTTTTGAATTATTATGTTATGGATATTGTTATATTGGACAAATTATTCTTGTAGACCTTACGAAAAAACTGAGCATCGCCTCTCGTCATCTTCAGAAACGAAAGAGCAGATCATATTATAGATAGCATGAGTTTCAAACAGTAGATTGTACATATGTAGGCAGTAAAGGCCATGATTATGCAAAGGGTAAGAATACCCCTCAGCAATTTATGGGCACACAGAAATAATCTTTTTGGAAATCATGTGCTGCAAAAATATTTCGTTTGTTTCACACACTCCACAATGAATCTTTTCCCCCAAATACAAAATGTTTATCGTAAACGTCGTTTGAAATATTGTAAGCAAACTATAATTTACATCAAAAGTTTTCTAATTTATTTTTGCGGCAAACATAGAAAACATTTGTGAACATATGTAATAGAAACATGTGTTAGCACACCCACCCAAACAATTGTATCCACACGCACGTATCCAAAGTGATATCTCTCTTGATATGTTTTCTCTCTCTTGTTGCCAACAACGAACAAGTAAATCCTAACGTTAAGGTATAGTTCCCTTTTGTGCAATTCCAATTTTATAAACAAGCGGAAGTGTCACCAGGGTGCCAGTGTCCATCACCACTTCAGGGAAAGTATAGCCATTAACATTAAGTGAATTTAAGCCCCGAAAACTTTTTCTACTATAAGTGATATTCTATCTAAAAATAATCACATCCAGCGTAATTTGCATACTATGTTTTAGCCACATCAATTATTTGATCCTTGGTAAGTAATGTATAACAATATTGGGGTAAATACAAGTTCGTGTACAGCAAGAGAAAATACTTTTAAGATAAAAGGTTTTTGTTCGTGGTAAACATTTCACCAAGGGTTTACGTATCAAAAGAAATATTTTTGTTCCAAAACTATTTTCTTCTTTGTGGTCAACTTGGAGGTACATAATTTTTTCATTTCGTGCACTTTTAAAAAATTTCAATTAAAATTTAAAAAAATGGGACTCTGCGCGTTTTTAAACCTGGGTCAGTCGTCTGCTCCTGCGATAGCTCATAGACGTATGACATTTTTTTTCATAAACAACATTTACTTTTCTCATAAACATAAATGTTTGTTTTGCTGCAATTAAATTCCTCAAATTTTAGTTGTCTAAAATTTGGTTTGTGGGGAACGAACATTTTCTTAGCGTAAAAAATCATGTATTTCTGTTCGGATTGGAATCCGAATCGTAGAAAAACAAGAGAAGATATTTGACTTAGATCACAATATTAAGGACGCTTTATCTGCACGCTGAAAATTTTGACTTGTTTTATTGTTTGGATGCAAATATATCGTATTTGCAACTTGTCGCAAATATTATATACTTGTGTCCAAACATATAGTGTTTGCTATTCAATATTACGTGTTGGAGACGAAATGTAAGATGTAAGATGTGTTTTTGTGACCTCAATGTGGCTTTATTTGTTGAAAACTGCTGATATCTAAAACGTGACAAACTACAAAGAAACAAAAAGGCAGCAGATCTTCAGTTCATGATACAAGCATATACATGATTCCTGCAATATGCTGCTGGATCCGATTGTGTACTATAGGAACCACGAGAATTTGAATAAATTCTTAAGGCTGCCGCCGAGTAAATACAATTAGTCACGTTGAAATTTGAGTCATGCTTAAACTTCTATTCTCTTCTCTTCTCTATTTGACAATTATCATGGACCTGACAGACTTTCGGAGAGTTAAGCTTAGTAATCTGAGTATCTTTTGCGGTGTACCAATTGGTTCGTCATACAATAACGTACGTCTATTCCTCACCCACATTCTGGAATATCGGAATGGGATTTCATATGGCTTGTACGCTCGCCCTTTAACCATATCACTTCACTTCATTTCACAGATTTGACTATGGGGTCTGAATATGAAGTTCGGATATGTGAACGGTCCTCTTTGGACGAAGTTTCGTAATAGTGGCATCCATTTCTACCTAACATAACATACGACGCAAAGAAACCAGAAATATTAAATTTTAATTCTGTCTCTGTCTCGATCGCATATTAAACAAAAAAATCAACAAGTGATTTTTAAATAGTTCTGAAAAAAAATGGTTTCCCATTACATCCCATGAAGGAATTGGGGAGAGCTTCTCACAACCAGTGAGCTGTGCGCTTTATAGTTTTATACTCACTGATTGGGACCTACAGTTTTACACCGGTTCCGAACGGTATTTTGAAAGGCTTTTTCATGGCTAAGTACTCTACAGTGTCGCCGTCACTAAGCGAGGTGACTTTCATCGAAAGAAATTTTAAGGTGGTCGGAGCAGGGATCGAACCCAGAATCTCCTGTACAATAGGCGCGCACACTAACCATTGCCACACCGACGGCCATAATAATAATAAATAATTCTGAGCGCTATTAAATTCATCGAAAAATATGATGCATAGAACTGACGCAAGAAGCAAAAGTTTATATATGTGTTAAATGATTTTCTGTAAATGCGAAACCATATATTGCGATCTCAGCAACGTCTCAAAAGAGTTACTTGTAGAAAAGTTTGTTGTGTACGGCTTTGCGAACTGAAATTGTTCACAAATTTGTACTTAAAAGGACTATTCGCTTTTCCTCATCGTTTAGTACCAACCAACACTGTAATCTATTGTACGATCGCCCCAACATCTTAAAGAGAATTTTTGTGGAAACTCATAGACTTTCAGTTAATTATTGGTATTTACCGGTAGGAACCATTAACCATTAATTAACAAATACACGCTTTTAACAGTCTAGTGTAAAATCTCAGCAAATCTGAAATTTTTTTTTGATAATCTCGTAGAGTATGCGGACACCAAAGGACATATGTTGTAGTTTTCCAAAAGCAAAGGGTTCTTTAATATTTTTTGTTTAGAAAAGCTGTTGGGTATAGTTATATCAGAGGACATATGCCGTAGCTTTCCATGAATAAAGAGTTCTGTAGAGAATTTACCTATCGCCTTAGCCTTGGAAAGCTATTACTGATATTTCTTATCTTTACGAAAATGTTGGTTTATATATTTACACTGCAACGTATGGCGCAGAAATCTATCGATTAAATAATATAATTTAAGCTCCTTATTTCATTTTTCGAGTACATTTAGCTTGACAATGTTTTGGATACAGCCACAAAATTGGGCAGGGGCAAATTTGGATGCAGCCAATGCTATAGTCGGCTACAGCCTAACACCTTATACCAATTTTAATTGTCTTTCCATTTGTCTTAATTGTCTAATTTTAAATTCTAATTGTCTCTATAATTTTTGAAATCTACCATCGAATATGACGGAATATTATGAACCAATTTTTTGTTTGAATCGGTTTCAATTTGTAAAACTATTGGGTTGAGACTACCAAGCTTGATAATACAGTTTGTATTGGGCTGTATTAAAATTTGCTCCGATATGTAGTTCTTAAAGGAAAAGGAAATCTAATCTAAGGAAATCTTACGAACCTAATTTTGTTGATATTGGTGCCGATTTGTTAGCTCCGGAACTACCCAAAAAGCTTGGTAGTACCCTTTCTACGGGGTCTACATCTATATTTCCATTTCAAAAAAAAATTCAAGAAAGATTTGCTCACCAAATGTTGTTGAAATGTTTTTTTGAAAACTGCTGCTGATAGCATCAAGCTTGGTTTGGACCGTCTTTATGGGGCTCGTATCAAAATGTGTGTATTACCGTCGGTAGTGCAATGGTAGTGTGCGCGCCTCCTGTACATGATAATGTGGATTCTACCCCTGCTCTCACCACCCTAAATTTTTTTCGAGGCCGGTAGCCTCGCTTAGCGACTGCGGTCACCTCGCTTAGCGATGGCGACACTATCGAGCATTTATCCATGAAAAAGCTTCTCAAAATACCTTTCCGAAGCGGTGTAAAACTGTAAGTGCCAATCAGTGAGTGCAAAAACTAGAAAGTGCACACCTCACTGGTTGTGAGAAGCCCTCCCCAATCCCTGCATGGGATGTAATGGAAAACCATATTTTTTTGAATCCAATTATGGACCCAGGTCAATAAAAAATGAAATTACATTCCGATGAAAAGTGTACCACCTGGACGATGCAATACAAAAGTTGTGTAGTGGGGGTTGTATGTGGGGCTATATCAAAACTTTTGCCGACTGTTACAGTTTTCAATAGGCTTCGTTACCAATTGCCAAATTGGTGCCAAATGTGATTATATATGCCACATCTGCTTTGGTTACCAGCTTTACATGGGCAACAGATAGACGGTCATAGATTACTCGATAAAGAAGGTGATTCTGAATCGATCGGTATACACTTTGGATGGTGTACCTCCAATACAAACAACGATCCGAGCACCAAACTACATGCCCAATACCACCGTGGTGGTGTAGGCTATAAAACAAGCAGAGCAAATATGTGTTTATTTCATCATACACATGTGTCTTGTTTTAGCAAACATTTATTTCACAGTTTGTTGTTATGGCAGTACATTTGCGGTAATAGCAGACAAACTGTGTGCTAATAAATAGCAAACTATGAGAGTAGCATCAAATAGCTATTTTACAAAACTTTTTCTTTTAAATTATATTTCTAAAGGAGTGTTTTCGATGTATAGACGTTTAAGTTAATTTTTTGTAGGCGTTTAGTAGAGCAACAAATTTATAAACAAAAATTTTGAAAAAAAATTTAAAGTTTTATAAGGGTTCAAATAATTTTTTTTTTTTTATCGCCGAGGTAGTCATCTTTAGGCTCCCATTGTGCTGCTACATTAGAGTCTATGATGTTCCAATATGTCGGTTTCTCTGGCACAATTTCTAAGCTATTTCCATATACAATTTCATCTTGATCGGTCTAGCGGTTTCCAAACTGCTTTATTATTCCCTTTTTCTCGAGGAATCCACCACTATGTGACGTCTGACCAACGCATGAAACAAAGTATTTTTTTAAATATTTACTAGACGTTAGATGTCGTACTAAAGCCGTATTAATGAAGTTTTGTTGGTGCAAAGTTTTTTTTTTTAATAATATTTTTTAAAATATTGACTACAAACCATGTTCTGCCCAGGCAAAACTTGTACATCGTATTAATGATAAAGCCTTGAATACTTGAATTCTTGTGTTTGGAGATTTCGTTTAGACAACCATCTATTTTTCAATACATTAATCATCGGTTAATTTACTCGAAAGCTCGAAACGAGAGAATCCTGCTGCAATGCAGTGTAAGAAACAACTCTTTGTAATAAAAAAAAAACAATTTGAGGGTAAGAGCTCTAGAACTTTATGAGATACAGTTAAAGAATGTCAAAAAGAGACTGCCATAGACTAATTTATATACCTATATATATAAAGTAGTAATGATTTGTCTTAGTAAATTCACGAAGTTTGGTGTGGTTGCATATGGACGTTGCATGTTGGAAAGTATTGCTTTAATAATACCAGATGGAGGCATTCGTTCAAACCAACCAACAAGAAAATAGAAACGGTATTTCGTTTTGTGCGTCAAAATTTTTATGTAAATATACTATAAATATATACTAACAATAAAAGATAACAAAAGAGGCAAAAAAACGTTTCAATTTCACGGTTCTTAACCAAAAAGACTTGACAAATTTAAGTCGAAAATGTTGGTAATTCCACCTGGTGTAAGTCAATTTACGTCAAATAACTCTCTATCGCATCGACCGAAAAGGAACGTGAAACATGAAACATTACACTATGTAAAATGCATAAAATTTTCAAAACTGGAAAAAGTGTCAAATTTTTAAACGAAAAACAATTAAATTTTTTGAGCGCATTATTGAAATTTCTCTTTTTGTTTTCTATGAAAATGAATAATATGAAAATCAGTCAACTTTGGGTTCATATCTAGAGTATACGCAATTGTCCGATTTCTAATATTATTATATCAAAATAGTCCGTGGCTTCTTACCAACAAACTTTATTTGCAGAACTGACATTTTTTTACTAGATTAAAAGTTATTGAATTTTGGCCAATGGAGAGGGATTCTTAACTGCACATATTCCCATATTCCGTTAGAAGTATGTGAATCTCTCTCCTGCTGTGCCAGAATACCCCCTCCCGAGAACCCAGATACGCAGTGGAACCACTTCTCACATTCTTTGAAAACCACTGCAAGGACTGAACTTGGCTATCTAAAAACGCAGAAGGATACGCCAATTTACGTCAAATAAATTTTATAAGCCGTCGAAGAATGTAACATTTCAACTGATGAAGAAGACGCTGCACTTATGGCAATGAAACAGTCAGTTACAACTCGTGCTGAGAGTGAGCGGTATAAAAGGCTGTGATCGGAGGAAAACCAACTATATAGGCGGATAAAATGGCAGTGAAATGGCAGAGAGTGAAAAGACAGAATTGTGCAGAATGAATGGTGAATACCGAAAAGTTTTCCAGAGGGTATGAACATCGAATTAATAATGGGTCGAGAATGGTGATCTGGTGACTGACAAGCAGCGGAGAGACCACTTTTCAGCACTAATCCACTCCGATTCTTCCACGGAAGATTAGGAGGTAATGATAGTGGAAGATAGTGTAGATTGTATCCCCCACTCCCTCCATCCAAGGCAAAATCAGAACGGCGATCTCCCGCCTTAAGAATAATAAAGCCGCTGGTGTCGATGTGATACCTGCTGAACTTTTTAAGGCAGGTGGCAAAGGACTGCATCGACTTATATGCGGTAAATGGCTGGGGGAATCTATGCCCGACGATTGGAGTCTCCGTTTATTATCTCTTGTATTCAAAAATGGTGATCCGTGTGTCTGTTCCAACTATCGCGGTATCAGTTTTTATCCATCGCGTATAAGGTGTTGTCGAGCGTATTATGTGAAAGACTAAAGCCAATTGTTGAAAACCTGATTGGACCTTATCAGTGTGGTTTTGGACCAGACAAGTCAGCGACTCCTGCAAAAAACCAACGAAAAGCAAACCGATACATACGAGTACCAACTTTTTGTCGATTACAAAGCTGCTTTCGATAGCCGCATACGGGGAAAACTGTACGAAGCTATGTCTGAACTTGGGATTCCGGGAAAACTGATCCGCTTCTGTAGAATGACGCTGACCAACACCAAATCAGCAGTGAAAGTGGGGAAAGACCTCATTAAACCATTCTGTACTAAACGAGGACTGAGACAAGGCGACACACTTTCGTGCAATCTCTTCAACATCTTAATGGAGATAATAATGAGAAAGGCTGCAGTAAATACGAAGAAGACCATTAACACGAAAAGCCATATGTTGCTGGCGTATGCTGACGACATAGAAATCATTGGGCGAAATTTGCGAGAGGTTACTGCAGTATTTTCAAGAATCGAAAAGGAATCAGCGAAGGTGGGTCTTGCTGTTAATGAGGGCAAGACAAAATTGATGGTGTCAACGACTAGAGAAACCTCTCTACTTGGTCCACACTTGAACGTTGACAACCGATTTAATTTTGAAGTGGTAGATGAATTTGTCTACCTTGGAGCCGCCGTGAACAAGGACAACAATGTCAGCCTGGAGATAAATAGGGGAATTGTGCTTGCAAATAGATGCTATTTTTGGCTCAGCAAGCAGTTTAGGAACAAAGCCCTCTCTCGACGGAAAAAGTCCACCTACATCGGACTCTCATTTTACCTATCTTGACATATGGCGCCGAAACTTGGGTCTTATCGCAAGCGGATGAAAAACACATGGGAGTATACGAGAGAAACCTTATCCGTAAAATATATGGTCCTGTTAGGGAAAACGGCGAGTACCGACGTCGGTGGAACCAAGAGCTATATGATTTATATTCCGACGTGCACATAGCTAGGCGAATCAAATTAGGCCAATTGCGTTGGCTAGGCCATGTCATCTGAATGGATGAAGATGAAAACAGGATGACCAAGGCTCCACTGGAAAGACCAGGCAGGAGAATCCCTCCGTATCCTTGGTGTTACCAACTGGCGAGAAAAGGCGAAGGATAGAGCCAGTTGGAGGAATATGTTGAAATTTGTTTAATTTGTTTGTTTAATTAATATGTGTAATGCAGGGTATACACACATCAAGCGGTTTGACCAACAATGTGAATAGATTAGTAAGACATGTTTGACATTGCGTATACACAAGTCAAACGTGGTACTTCCAACACTCAGTTTTATGGGAATGTTGAAGTGAAAGCACGTACGGTTTCTTGTCGGCTGCTTGTTATTTTCGTCTACGTATTTTAAAATCAGTTCAACAAAAATATGAGAAATTCCGCTTTGCATACTCTTTTCCTTTTATGTTCCACAACGCCGGTAGAGATCGATAAACTTCGATCAATTCCAAAATAAAGTTTTTTTCTTCCAATTTCCGCTCTTCGCTTGAGATGTTTACTCGTTGCTTTCCACACAAATATGAGCCATGTTTGATCAAACGGTCAAGTTGTGATATACACACATCAAATTTGACGACCCGCTTGAACGAATATCAACAATTTTTGATTTTGCTTCAGGCGTCACACTGACGTATACGTGTGTCGTTTTTCACACACACACTCTCAATGTTGGTCAAACCGCTGGATGTGTGTATACCCTGCATGAGACATCTGACCTCATAAGGATTTAAAAAAAAATATATATATATAAAAATGGATGTATGGATATGTATATGTTACGAATGGACTCGAAAACGTCGGGACCGATTTTGATGAAATTTTCAGACAATATTCAGAATCATCTAGCGGGTGACATAGGCTATACAACCAGAGTGAAAGTGGGCGGTACCACGCCCCCTTTTCAAAAATCGTATGTATGTGTGTATGTGACGAATGGACTCGAAAACGGCTGGACCGATTTTGATGAAATTTTCAGACAATATTCAGAATTATCTAGCGGGTGACATAGGCTATACAGCCAGGGTGAAAGTGGGCGGTGCCACGCCCCCTTTTCAGAAATCGTATGTATGTGTGTATGTTACGAATGGACTCGAAAACGGCTGCACCGATTTTTATGAAATGTTCAGACAATATTCAGAATCATCTAGCGGGTGACATAGGCTATACAGCCAGGGTGAAAGTGGGCGGTGCCACGCGCCCTTTGCAAAAATCGCTCTGACGTCTTTTCTAATAGACCAATAAATAGACCTATTGTTATGAAAATTTCACAATGTGGTACTGACGACCTGCTGATACACCTTGGCTATACTTGGTTGTGATTGGATGAAGGGGCGTGGCACCGCCCATACAACTTGAAATTTAAAATGGCTATATCACATGAACTGTCAGAGATATGAAGATGAGATTTGGTATATATGTTGTTGGAACAGTACGAATTACAGCCAGATTGGAAGAGGGCGGTGCACCGACCCCTTTGAAAGAAACCGATATAACAACCATAACTATAGTTTGAAACGTAATGGAACAACAAATTTTGTTCACCCTTTGGCATTACAAAAACTTGGAGGTAAAACGTAGTTTGCCGGGTCCAGCTAGTAGTCAATAAAAGTAAGTAAAATATGTGTATAAAAAATAACGAAAATTGCGTGAATCGAAAATTTCGGTCCCTTTTCATTTGGTTGGTATTCAGCTCTTTACGAAAATTTTTTAAGCAGAATCAATTGCAGGGTTATTACTCCAAAGTTTTAACGTACGAAAACAATTGTTTGATTATTGTTTGGGACCAGAATTTTGACATTTTGACAATTTTAACAAACTTGAGTAATACCACATGAGTTAAAAATTTATGAAATAATTGTAAGGTAAAACCTAGATAAGTGGTAACTCTCCGCAACAGAATTTTCGGTTTAGAAATAAATTACACAATTTCTTACGAACATTTCGCAAGAACTGCAACCGAAGCTTTATATAAAAAATCGTAAACGCATAACCTCTCAGAACTCTTTAAAAAATTTAGTGCTCGATTCCAGTAGGCCGAAACATTTCCCAAATCTCACCGAAACTCTGCCCCATACTTTCGTGGCAAGTAATATGGGACCAAAATTTCTTTTTCTAGGTTTCAAGGCAGTTCGTGTAACTTTTTGTGAAAACTTAAAACACGACCTTCAAATAATTTGAGCGTTTGTTACAAGTAACCCCAGTGATTAATAAATTAAATTTTTCCAAATACTTACATTTAGTTTCTCTTTTTCGTATCCATCAATGTGCGTTAGTTAATCCATTTTAATCCCAGTATTCTTCGAAACGTTTTAATTTAATAAAACCAAAAAAATACTTGATAATCTTGAAAATTTGAATTTCTAATTACTTGAGACACTTTAACGCCAGGCTTTTAACACTTTATTAACGTATTTGTATCTTTTCTTATGTTTTCTTCTTCTTCTTTCTTTTCTTTTCAAATACTTTTTCTCATCAATTTCTTATTGATAAATCTTTGAAATTATTTTTTTCTGTTTCAATTCTTGTTATACAAAAAGCATTCAAAAAACCACACAAATCAGACACAATTTTAATTGCCTTATTGGGAAGACTTAGGAAAGAAACAACGAACGGCAATAACACCGACAAAAATGATATAAAAAGTTTAATAATCAGATTAAAATAACAATGAAAGATGAAGAAGAAGAATATTATGCTAATTATTTATGTTGAATAAAAAAACAAAAAATACAAACGAAACAATAGAAATCAATATTTTATGGTTCGATATTAAATATGAAACTAGAAAATAACCATATTAAGGTTTTTGTTTTGTTTTCTTTGTTTAAGATCACACGGATTACTCGCGGAGATAGATGACATGATACCTATTGATCAAGCGAGTGAACGAGATTTAAACAAAATTATGCTAATTTTAGCGGCAAAATAACTTAATGCGTTTTAAAATGAATATGTTAAACGTTAAACAATTGATAAGGTTTTATATTTGTTATTGGTTCAAGTTTTACACTTCACGCCGACAGATTTCAAACTGGTGAATCACGAATCATTTGAATTTCGACGTATTTGGATTATTTTTATTTTTTTTTTAAATTTTCTTGTTTTTTCGTTGTTTTTTTCTTTTCGCTGTGATTCTGTTGATTGTTTTGCGATTTATTGTAGGTTTATATTACGAAAAGAGAGATTTGTACTTAATTTTTATTTTTTCTTCTTTTTGATTTATTTAAAATTTTTGATTGGTTTGGTGAAATATTTCCTACATTTTTAATGAAATTTATTTTAATATTGGGTGCACTCAAAGTCACTCAAAAAATTAAAAATTTTAATGTTCTCGTATATATTGAAAACTAAATATTTAATTAATTCAATGAATCATTTTATTGATCAATGATTTCCTTTCACTGGTACAATGAAATGTTTGCTTGGGAAATATTATATTTCAGCAATGATGGTGAGCTTAGATTGCGATTCTAAAAAGTTAGCAATAGCTGCCAGAACGGTAATAAAATCGGCATAGTGTGAACATCAGACACCCTGTACGAGAGCAGTTTGAAAACTCCTTGACTTTTTTTTAATAAAGGGGTGCTAACGGCAGAAATCGTTGATAAAATCCTTGGAATGACATTGGAGAATGGAAGTGCATAATGTGACTGAGGCTGTAGACATCTCAACTGAGCGGATACATCACATTTTCCATGAATATTTTTACATCAAAAAGCTATCCGAGCAATGGGTGCCGCGTTTACTCACACTCGACCATAACCATACCCGTCCACTTCAATCACATCAAATAACTGTTAGCGATATTCAATCGCAATGCAAAGGAATGGATCCCGCACAATACATCAGAGGCCAAGTATTAGTCAAAGCAGTCAACTTCTCCTTGTGAATGTGTCCCAAAGAAGGCCAAGGTGGGTCTGTCGACTAACAAGGTTGTGGCGAAAGTTTTTTTTAGCTTACATTTCTCTCGACGATGGTCACCTCGCTTCGTGATGGCGATACAATCGAGTACTTAGCCATGGACAAACTTTTAAAAATACCGTTCGGAATTGGTACACAACAGTAGGTCCCAATTAGGGAGTGTAAAACAAGATAGCGCTCAGCTCACTGCTTGTGAGAAGCTCTCCACAATCCCTTCACGGAATGTATTGGGAACCATTTTTGTCTTGATGTTTTTTTTTCTTGGATAGATTCGACAATAATTTGAATCACTTGGCGAAGAAAACTGAGTTCTTTCACCATGATAATGTACCGGGGCACTCTCCGGATTTAGATCTCGGTGACTACTTTTTATATCCAAACCAGAAGGAATGGCTCGGCGGAAAGAGATTTGGGGCGAATGAACAAGTCATCACTTATTATTTGTATGGAATACAAAAATTTGAAAAACAATATTGAGAAATGAAACGTTTTCTTTAGACGAAAAAATATATTTTATTAAAAATTTCAGAGTTGTGGAACTGCCCTCGTATTCTAAATCTAGTGCAGGTTTCCTAAAATCTACGAAAATCTATGATGCTCTGAGCAAAATGCATAAATTTCGCCTCATACACGCTGAAATAAAGCGGCCCCAACAACATATTGCAGGAACCATGTATATGTTTAGAACATTGTATTCATAAAATGAAGATCTGCTGTTTTTTGTTTCTTTGTTGCCTCTCACGTATTTGTTTTCAGCAGTTTTCAACAAATAAAGCTACATTTGGGTCACAAAATCATATATTATAACCTATTAATCATTGGGTCTCCAACATGTAATATTGGATACCAAACAAAATGTGTTTGCACACAAGTATAGTATATTTGCGACAAGCGACAAACACGTTATATTTGCATCCAAACAACCAAAATTGGCAGTGTTTTCAGCGTGCAGAGTCTAGGAAAATGTTTCGTAAATGTTATTAACAAATTTCACAACTCTCTTTTGATAGAATGTGGCAAAGTGTTTTAAAGTTATTATGAACAAATTTGATAGATATCGTTTCATATATTCTTCACGCTGATAAAAAAAAAAAGCAATCACTGTAATGTCATACAGGAACCATGTATATGTTTGGAACATCCATATACTAACGTGCAAGCATTGGTTTCATGAATTCAAGATCCGCTGCTATTTTTATCGCCTATTCTCGATTTTGTTTTCAACAGTTTTCAACAAACTAAGCCATATTTGGATCACAAAAACATATATTATAACATATTAATTATTGTGTCTCCTACATGTAATATTGAATAGCAAACACAATGTGTTTGGACCCAAGTATACTATATACTAAGCTAAAAACTAAGTATACTAAGCTACAAACACGTTACATTTGCGTCTAAACAAAAAAAAATCCGATTTTCAGCATGTATGAATATGGTTTACCAAACCTATGAAATATTTCTTTGTCTGAAAATGTATCCATAGAATCTAAGAATGATTTCATAATATTTATGAAGTTAAAGTTGTTCATTGAGGTGTGTGTAAGTAGCTGCACGCTGATAAATCTCTATCTTATATGTGTATGTTTGGAGCTTGTTGCAAGTATAGTATGCTTGTGTCCAAATACATGGTGTTTGCTATTCAATATTACATGTTGACAACACAATAATTAATGTTATAGTATATATGTTTGTCAGCCAAATATTGATGTGTTTGTGGTACAAATGCAGCTGTGTTTTTTGCACTATTTACTCTCTAGTGAGAGCATGAGAATACAAAATCCTGAATGCGTGTGTAAATTGAAGGTACATTTTTTACATCTGTTGCGTTTTATTTTCATGCATTCAGTTGTCAATCGGTCATCGGGCAGAGGACAGTAAATGTGCATGGTTGATTAAGTAAGCATGCTGTGGGAAAACAGTAGAATATACTTGTGTTCAATGAAACAAGAATAAATAAAGGCTCGGGCGGGTAAACTAGTTTGTATTGTTGCTTTGATTTTTGCGTAGGTCATTCGAATAAACGTGTCCTCCCCAAGTATTAAACGATTTTGAAGAAAGAAACTGAAAAAAACCAACAACCTGAAGCCCTTTGTCGGCCGAAGCCTTTAGTGAGAAAATCTCATCAGAAAACCGCTTGTAATTATTTAAAGAAATTCATGAAAAAGTATAGCGCTTGATGACACTGAAACCTTCTGAAACCGTGAGACTCAACCAAAAATGGAGAAACAAAAAAGCAGCAGATTCTCGTTGGGTGATAAAAAAAATGCCTTTAAGGCTAGGAAATGTAGTTTGGGCTTTTTAGTGTCAGTAATTGGTTACAAATATAGATTTATATTGGCAAATTCCCAGCAGCGTTAACGTCGAGGCATTCTTAAAATATGCCTTCTGCGGCAGTTTGTGGACATTCAACAATGCCTTCTACTAGCAGGCATTCATACACGCCCGCCTTCCTCCTTCTCGTAGACAGGTGAAAAATCGGTACACATTCACATCTTGCTTCTTGCAGGAGGTCTGGAAAGAGGCCTGATCGAAAGGAACAAACAGCTCCGATTGTCGTTCTTCTTTTCCTTTTAAAAATATCCCATAGACATGCACACTGCCATTCATTAAGCAGGCATGCTGACAGGCATACTAGTGGAAGGGAGAACGGATGCTCATTGGCATGCACACTTCCCTGTGGACAGACCTGCTACGGTAATGCAAACAGGATGCTTTTGTTCGTGATAACTCGTCTATTTGCATGTTCGCAATTCGTTGTAATAAAATCACAACATGTGGTAGCCGACTAGGTAACACATCCGGCTGCAACTGCGCTGAGGTCTTGTATTCGCATATGAGGCTGCAGATTTAAAAAAAACTCTATAATGTTCAAGACATACAAGTGTCGGAACATTATAAATATGGAAATACTTCGCATATATTTTTTATTTTTCCCTGAGCCTTTTCTGCAGGCCTCCTAGTAGGCCTACCTTTGCGGACCTCTTGGAAGACCTTCCATTAGCAGGCTTACCAGAAGCCCTGAGATGGAAGGTCTTCTACGAGCCCTTTTCTGTGCAAGCCAGTGAGAGGCCTGTCAAGAGAAGGGAAATGTGCAAGCCTCCCCTTCCTAAAAAGAAGGAGGTGTCCCATAACATCCCATGAAGGGATTGAGGAGAGCTTCTCACAATTAGTGATGGCGCCCTATGTTAAATTGAAATGATGATTGCATTTGTAGGGTGGGGCTCCGGACTGCCTAAATAGGCCTGGTAGGAGGCATACAAACCACCTTTTTTCGCTGCTGGGTTAATAAATATATATATGTATATTGAAGTCAAAAAATAATTAGCTTCTAAATATAATTATGTTTGGAAAGAAACACACATATGTTTCCGCGTCAGTAGCCGCGTGTTTGGGAGGAAATACGCACATACTTCCACGTAACTATATATGGAGGTTCGGGAATAAATACACGAATGCTTTTCCACGTACGTGTATCGTTAGATGAAATGCAAAAAAAAAATAACCAAAATTTTAATTTTTATTTCCAAGATCAGACACAATCCTCATAAAAGGGTGAGGAATAAATTTTTGTTGTCAAATTTTCAAATATTTGCTTAAGTAAGGTCTTATCTTCACTACGATTCGAAAATATACTGTTAAACTGTATTTTTTGTATTCTTTCATATGATATTTTTCAACTCCTCTGAACAAAATGAAAATTGTAGTTACGATCTTTTGGATTTTAGCTGACGATATATATGTTTGGGACGAAACACGAATATGGTTCCACGCAAAAGAATGCATGATTGCACGTAATGTTTGCATTTAAATATAAGTCAGTGTGGGACTGGCAATTTTATGAATACTTGGCGAGTTTTCCAAACACATACGAGGGCTGATCCATAAGTCCGTGACGTTTCGAACTTCCCTCGTAGTTATATGAAATGCAACACTGCTCCCATCAAGTACCACCTGTTAATAGACTACTGCGAAATTTTCAGCAAGTTCCGTCATTTACTTTGTGGTTAACAGCTGTTCAAAACATACAACCTCGTTAATTTTTTTAAAAATGGAAAAAAAGTGAATTTCTAGTGCTCATTAAACATTATTTTTTGGGAAAAAAAACCATCAATCAAACCAAGGAAGAGCTTGATAAATACTATGGGAACTCTGCACCATCGATTTCAATGGTGAAAAAGTGGTTTACTGACTTTCTTTGTGGTCGCACAAGTACAAATGACTCTAAACGTTCTGGACGGCCAATTGAGGTCAATACACCCGAAAATGTCGAAAAAATCTACGATATGGTGTTGGCCAATCGAAGAGTAAAAGTGCGTGAGATTGTTGATGCCATAGGCATTTCATATGACAGTGTGGTTTCGATTTTAAATGATCAGTTGGGTTTAAGAAAGCTGTCTGCAAGATGGGTGCCGCATTAGCTCTCAATTGACCATAAACGTAAGTGTGTGACAACTCCAATGGATTGTTTGGTGTTGTTTAATTGGGCTACAAGTTGGTACCTCATCCACCATATTCCTCGGATTTAGCCCCCAGTGACTATTTCCTATTTCCAAACCTAATGAAATGGCTCGGTGGAAAGAGATTTAGCTCCAATAATGAAATTTCTGATCCAACAAATGCCTATTTTGTGGACCTCGAAAAATCCAATTTTTTTTGGAAGGGACACAAAAATTGAAGAAACGCTGGACTAAGTGTATTGAGCTGAAAGGAGATTATGGTGGAAAATATTTTTTTTGTTTACAAAAAACTGTGTTTCATTCAAAAAGTCACGGACTTATTGAATCGCCCTTATGTACATAGTTTCTGCAGAATGCGTTTGGGAGAATATGTTACTGAGCAATGATCAATGACTTCTTTAATCCTAATCCTGAAATGATTTGCCTTGCTGTGAGAGAGCTGCGGTTTGAACAAGACCCTGCAACATGTCCTAGGAAGGGTGCCACAATTGTTTTACTGAAGAACATTTTTGGTGTCGGTGGTGCAATGGTTAGTGTGCGCGGCTCTCGTACATGAGAATGCGGGTTCGATCTCTGCTCTGATCTCCTTACATTTCAGTCGACGACGGTCACCTCTCTTAGTGATAACGATACTATCGAGTATTTAATACCGTTCGGAACTAGTGCAAAACTGTAGGTCTCAATCAGTGAGTGTAAAACTAGAACGCGCACAGGCCACTGGTTGTGCCAAGCTTTCCCCAATTGCTTCATGGGATGTAATGGGTAACCCTTTTTTTAGTGTATTATTTAAAAGTGGGGCGACATGGCCCTCTCGGTCGGTAGGGGCGGGTAAGAGTGGTGGCGATGGGTTCGCTCGATTGAAAAAAGAAAAAAATAAAACAAAACGCGGCATTTACATTTTTTTCACTAACCGGAGAAAACATGATCTCTTAGCCTTAAAGGAAATTACAACTTTAAATAAATAATACTTTTATCGGTTTGGATCTGTGAATTTCCCTTCCAATATCGTGCGATTTATTGCGGCTAGATAATTTTCAGTTGAGCTATATTAATTCGCAAGACTACTCCGATTAGCTAGAGACCATTGATAAGATGGAAGACAATATACATGTTTTGGTTACAACGCTGTCTTAGATTATAGCTTGTTTTGTTAGAATCATTTAGCGAAGAGTTAGCGTAGACTTATGGCAAGTTTTTCCGTCAGTGGTGATCTTCGTTTCTTAGTTAAAATGTGGTTAAACATCGAATTGTGTTTTTCAGTCAATGATTAACAATGATTTAACCACCCAATGTTTGTTGGTTAATCTGTAGTCAATACCATATGATTTTGACAATCAAATTACTGATAAATCATTTGCTAGAGACAGAAATCGATGGAGGGAATTCGTTGACGCCTTATTTTCTTCGCGAATATTTTATTTAAACTTCATAATGCAATGTTGTTTTATATTGTTATATTTTGAACTATTTTATTTTGATTATTTCCCTTGCGAGTGTTTTTAGTCGGTCTGTTCTTTTGAACTTCAATTTTTTAAAGTTGTAATTTCCTTTAAGGCTATAAGAGATCATGTTTTCTCTCGTTAGTGAAAAAAATGTAAATGCCGCGGTGCGATTCGAACTCACATTCGCTGGACGATCGTTTCGATGTTTGTGAAGCATCATCTTCAGCAGCGTCTAGCCCGTTAAGCCACTGCGGTGTGTATTTACACAAGTCACTAACCGAAGACATTTTTTTTATTGTGCAGAGTGATTGTTTTTCGCTACTTACACATTGCTTTCTTACTTACACGCACCGATGCAGAAGTTTTGAAAGTTATATTTATAGAACGAACTATTCTAATTGTAGTTGTCTCGTTCTGTTCTGGTTTGGCCCTACCATATGTTTCAAATTTACTTGTCTTAGATCCTCGTTATGTTTAAAGTTGTAATTTCCTTTAAGGCTATAAGAGATCAAATTTATTCAATCGCAAGACCTTTTTAACATTAAGCTTATTAATTACATATATATATTATTTCCAAAAAAGTCGATCACAAAATGTGTTCTAATACCAAAAACGCCTGCTGATGAAGATCTTGACTAGATCCGAAATAGCAATACAGACAGCCCTGGTATCAAAAACAATGTTTTCCCGTTACAACCCATGAAGGGATTGAGAAGAGCTTCTCACAACCAGTGAACTGTGCACTTTCTAGTTTAACACTCACTGAATGGGACCTACAGGTTCCGAACGGTAGTTTGATAAGCTTTTTCATGGCTAAGTACTCGATAGTGTCGCCGTCAGTACGCGAGGTGAACGCCGCCGAAAAAAATTTTGAGATAGTCAGAGCAGGGATCGAACCCACGTTTTCATGTACAAGAGCCACGCACACGCACACTCACATTGCATCACATTTTACTTTTCCTTTTGGTTTGGTACAAATCAGTGTGAGGATCTCAAGATTGTTGTTATTTGGACTTAGGTTTAGGTTTTGCCGTATCTTACACAACACCATGCGAAATTTATACCGATTCACTTCTATTAGTTTTTCTATTTTCCACGAATTAGGGAGAGTTTTTTGTAAACAGTGAGCAGTTCTTTAACTTTTTTCAGTCTCAAATACATTTTTACACCGATTCCGAATGAGTTTTAATTATATGTATATTTACTTTTGCAAACAATAAATATTTTAAAATAAATATAATTAAATAATTGTGAATTGTTTTTAAACTTTATGAAACTTAAATTATATTTTTTTTACATTTGCTATCGTACGCATTATTTTAATGCAGTTTGATATATATTTTACATTTAATTTATTATTTTTTTGTTTTGTTCTATTTTATTATTATTTTATATATTTACTTATTTATTTATTAATTTTTTATTTATATATATTTTTTCTTTGTACATATTCTTAGTTTAAATATTTGTTTTTTTAACCTTTTATTTTTTGCTTTACCTTTTTCATAAATTATTTAATTTTAGTTAATTGATTTTTGTTTTTAACTTTTTATTCATTAACACCACAAAACACTTGTTTTTGTTATTTTTTCGTTTTTGATTCTGTTTGATTCACACTCAATTTTATAAATATTTGTTTTTTTTTCAAGATTTTTATCTCATTGATTTATTTGCTGTATTAATTAATTGCTTAATTAAATGCCGTCGGCATTTCAATGCGTCGCTCTTTTATCTCAGCTTGATGTGTCTAGGTCTCTCTCTCGCCGTTGTCGTCGTACAATGCGAAACGTTTATGTTACACTTTCGTTTTAATTGGGGGGAGGACATTAAAACGAATGAAACACCATTCACTCACTAATTCACTCACTCACTCGGTCACTCGCTTACTCACGCGAATGTGAAAACAATTATCGCACGGTGTGTCGGTTGGTTTTAGGGGTGGGGGGGTTAGTTTAATCTCTTTTAATGTTTTGCCATTCATTTATGTTGTTAGTCAGGGTAATGTGAAGGGGGGTCAAAGTGGTCATAATTCCCTAACAGAAGATCAAGAGAAACATGTAATTAATACTAACAATGACTATAACGATAATGATGCTGGCTGCTGGCAAGAAGCAATTAAACATAATTTCCATATGTTTGTTATTGCCAACACACACAAGATGTTGCATAAAATGTTGCTGGCAAATAAAGTGTGTTATCATCCAGTGTTGTTGTTGTTTTCAGATGTTGCCAATACATTTGATTCACTTTTTATTTAAATTTATTAGCTGTCGCATTATTTTTCTCACCCAAAAATAAAAAAATAAATTATAAATTTTAAATCACCGCGGCAAAAATCGCAAAACAATTTACGTAGTATCTACGCGCCAACAATAAACGTGATAAATAAACGTCATACGCGACTGCGACCAATTAAGTGATGTTTGTTGTGTTTGAGGAATCAAGCGTGATTGCCTGCAAACAACGAATGACGACGGTGACGAGAACGGCGACAACGACTACGACTATGAACAAGCGACACAAACGTTTAACTATAACCGATGAACTGAACTCTAATATAGACTGATTGACTAAATGACTTGAGTCTACCACGCCGCGTGTTTCAAACACAAATACACGAGCGCTGTTCATACAGACACACGCGCGCACACACAACCGGTACAACACAAAACGGCAACGTTACGCGGCAACAATCATCAACACAAACAAACACACTCGCTCTCACTCTGTGCTCACTCTTTAACACACGACGACGACTCTTGTTTTTCTGCTCATCCCACTAAAGCAGCGGAAGAGTCATTAGAGTCCTCAGATATTGAATTGTTTTTATTTGTTGTTGTTATTTTGCTTTTTGTTGTTGTTGTTTCTTTTCGTTTTTATTATTATTAATTTTTATTATGATTTGTGAAGTTCAAAAAGAGCTGCTTGAACTGCGCCATACAACTATTTAACGACGACTGAATGTGGCAATTATGTATCTAGATACATTTTGCCCAACTTAACTCGAAACAGCAGCAGCACCACACAGCGCACACACAACGCAACACACAGCCCACCAGCAACATCACAACACAGCACAGCACAGCACCATCCATCCCATACCCATCGAACGAACAGCAAGGCAACTCAACTCTGGCAACAACAACACCAAAACGTAAAGAACCCAAGAACGAAATACTTTGCTTGCGCCCTGTCTGCCTGTCTCCCTGCCCAAAAGTCACCCAAACATTCGTTTACTAACTATACAAATCATATGCAGAAGATGTTGACGTTTACGTCAGACGCCAGCGTTGTGTTCTTCATCATTATTATGATTGTTAAGCGTCATTATGATTATAGTATCAGTAGTAGTAGAAGTCGTAATAGTAGTATTCATCGTCGTCGCCGTCGTCGTCGTCGTTGTATTCGCAACCGCCTCTTGTTGCGATGATGACGATGTTTACTGTCGTCATTATCAACATTATCGTTTAAACGAAAACGTTTGTTGATGTTGCTTGATTCACACTATATTTTTCTCCTCAGACAAACTGTCTGTGATGATAAAACAGGGTATTTGAGTACTATTTTTCGTAACTAATAAACGACTCCACCACAATTATTACACTGGTTTACAGCCAAAAAATACCAGGAACGCCACATGCTTAGGTAAGTTAATTGGGACCTCCTGAACACGAAAAACGCTGTAATTTTGTTTTCTAAGTACCGTTTTTAGATAACGGTACTTTTGTGTTTTTCGGTGTATGGTCCCATTCACACCCTTGTGGAGTCCGATCGAGATAAATGGCATATCGTTGGAAAGGTAATTGAACGCTGTAAATTTCGATATGCTGTAAATTTCTATCTGATAAGAAATGGCTGAGTTATGGCACCTCAAAGTTCAAAATTTGCCTTTTTTAACGTTTTTGTCAAAATTATTAATTTTTATTTCGTGTTTTTTCTACGTTATAGTAAAGATCTGGAAAATTTTATTTTTTTAGCATACAGTTTATTTAATTACCAACATTTTAACAAAACAACAAACAGAATCGGATAAAAATAAGGATTTATTAAGGATTTTGTGGAACGACAATATTTTCATTGCTCACACACTATATTCGGAGTTAATTCAAAAAATATCAATTAAAATGACAAGCGACTTGAACGTAAAAAAAGGCTAATTTTGAACTTTGAGGTGTCATAACTCAGCCAGTTCTTACCAGACAGAAATTTGTAGCATATCGACGGAAAGGGCATGCCTTTCCAACGATATGCCATTTATCTCGATCGGACATTTCGGTTGGGCTCTACAAGGGTTTGAGTGGGACCATACACCGAAAAACACAAAAGTACCGTTATCTAAAAAACGGTACTTAGAAAAACAAAATTACAGCGTTTTTCGTCTTCAGGAGGTCCCAATTAACTTATCTAGGCATGTGGCGTTCTTGGTATTTTTCCAAAGTTAAAATTTGTAAACCAGTGTTATGTATTCACATAAAACTGTGTGTGATGATAAACGGGGAGACTTGAGTACTGAATTATGTGGCTTCATTTATTTACGTCCCTTTTCTTTCTTTGGACAAAATGTCCGTCGTGATTAACCATGGCATTTTAATAATTTATCCTGCACCCAAATGTAACAGTGTGGTTTGATTTACACAAATTGTTATCCTTCGGACAAGGCGTACCGTCATTTTGTTCAAAAACGAAAATGACTTGTAGCCAATTCCACGACATATAAGATAAAACTCTAACCACAAAAATGTCATAATGCCCAAAAGAAATGACTTACGACCCAATACAAACGTTTTGGACGAAATTCAATTTACGAGAGAGTTATAATACACAAATCTTAACACGACAGAAAAGCAGTAATAGCACCCTACATCACGTAATGAGACTAAGGAGTGCGTACGAAATCAATGGTGCATACTTTTAGGCTTACAACTTTTTTTGTATCCAATGCATTTAGATGTCTTTGACATTTTGACATATGTCAGTGCCATCAAAACGTCAATCTTCCCTTTAGTTTTGTACAAAATAGAGAGCCAACAAAAAGTTCGCGAGAAGATAATTAAAATTTTCAACGAAAATGAAAGACGTCCATATCAACAGAGACGCTACAAAGTTAAATCAATAGGGACAGCAAACGGTTTATGGGCCGGCAGCGTCATTGGGCCGTACTTCTTCCGTGATGATCACGACCGGCACATTACTGTGAATGCGAATCGCTACCGTTCAATGACAACCGAATATTTTTGGCCCCAATTGGATAATATGGACTTGGAGGACATGTGGTTCCAACAGGACGGCGCCACAAGCAACACAGCGAATGCCACAATCAATTTATTGGAAACCAAGTTTGGTGAACGTGTTATCTCACGAAATGGCCGAGTCGATTGGCCGCCTCGGTCGTGCGATTTGACGCCGTTAGATTATTTCCTGTGGGGCTACGTCAAGTCTATGGTCTATGCCAACAAGCCAGCGACGATTGATGAACTTCGTCGAATATCGAACGTGAAATTGTAGCAGTATCGGCCGATTTATGCTTGAAAACCGTCGAAAATTGGGTTGAGCGTCTGGACTTCTGCAAGCGTGCCCGTGGTGGCGAAGCAAAAGAGATCGAGTTCCATACATAATGGCTTCGAACGTACTTTCACAGGAATAAAGAATTTCATTGGTATCTAAAACCGGGTTTGTTTTATTTAAAAAAACTTTTGTAGCGCTCTTATTGAAAAACCCGATAAAACAATTACTAGGATGGCAGAGTGTCCCTTAAAAAATACAGTTTTGAGAGTTATGAAAAAATATTAGGAACTCCTGACGATCGATAGAAAATCAGAGAGTGACAGAAAAAAGGGCTTTTTAAACGTCGGGAAGGCAAAGATATCATTTTTCTTAAGAAAACTCCAAACGTATCAGGAAGAAAAGTTATTCAGAAGACCAATTGTTCAGAGTATTTGGTAAGAAAAGTGAAAAAGAGACAGTTCTCAAAATGCGGTAGCAATGCTGCGAGCTAAAAATTTACTAAGAAATCTCATACCAAATTATGGATTCAGTGTAATGGATGACGAAACCTACGTGCTATGTATTGTAGATAGTAAAGGAAAAGTTGCAGAAGAGTACAGAGTTCAAAAAAAGACAAAGTTCCCGAAGAAATTTTTGATGTGGCGAGACATTTGCACATGTGGACAAAGGAGCAGCTCATTCGTTACAACTGGCACGATAAATACTGAAGTGTGTATCAAGGAATGTTTGTAGCCAGTGTAAAAAGTGATTTTGAACTTAATTTCTGTTAATAAATAAATACTTGAAAACAAATTAATCCAGGTATCTTGATGTTTTTACCAAAAATGTGTGCACCATTTATTTCGTACGCACAACTTACATGCCTGTTTGGCATCCTGTTTGGAATACCTCAGAGGCCCTGCTTTGTTTGGTGAATTAAAAAATTATTTCCCTTTTTATGCCATGAAGGGATTGGTAGAGCTTCTCACAACCAGTGAGCTATGCGGTTTCCAGTTTTACAGTCACTGGTCGGGACCTACTGTCTTGCACCGGTTTCGAAAGTTATTTTGAGAAGCTTTTTCATGGTTACCATTTTATCGGGTTTATATGCGGATGCTTCTGTGTACTCGACTCTCTATCGGTTTGCCGCGAATACTCAATAAGTGGACCCCGACCAGAGTATTTGCTGGAAGCTAGATATATTGATAAACTAAGCTTATCAGGATCTGAAAACATAGACATAGTGGATCTAAAACAATATGGTAGTGGCTCTACCCATGCTTGTCGTAATTGTTGGTTCGCAGTTAGGGGTACCGCAGATAACCAGAAGATAAACCCACTTTTGTCTCGCAAGCTTAAATGCATGATGAAAGACATGGCTGATTTTCGGGTCATGTTCTTCAAAATGCATAGATACTAACTGATTCCCCATGTCAGTTAGAAAATTGCGCGGCTAGCATATTTGTTTGTGCGGAGCCAAATGATTGTACATGAGGTACGATACCGATCCAGCGATATAAATTACTTTGTGAAACATGCGCAATGACAATCTACAGGGTTGCTGATACATATTGCTGAATTAAGAAACGCAAACTGAATGAATAAACAAATATTGATGATTAAAGTTGGTGGTTTCTAATTTTCAAAATACTCTCTATGAAGATCAATACGCTTGCGTTTGAACCAATTTTCAAAGAACTTGTGCCACTCCGAATGAGGTATGTAGCTGCAAAACATGCGTTTTGCACGCATCAACCGCTTCTTCAGGCGTCAAAAAATGTCGACCACATATTTTGTTTGCCATGTGCGGGGATAAAAAGAACGACAAATCAGGGCTGTAAGGCGGATGACCCATCAAATCAATGTTTTTTTCTGGTCAAATACACGTTTGTTTGAGCCGATATACGAGAGATACTATCACTGCGGTGATACAGTATGATTTTTCTGCGGTGGTACGTTTTTCTTAGATCACCAACAGCTTCTGGCCGAGAAATGGTTGTGCTCCATTCAGAATACACCATCCTACGGTGCATTAACTGAATTATTGCAACAGTTATGCCGAAGAAGCAGGCCAACATTAGTGCTTCGTGCGCGATCAACTTTTGTTGGATTTGGCTCACACAAACAAATAATCATTGTGCCTCCAACATGTAATATTGTATAGCAAACACAATGTGTTTGGACACAAGTATAGTATATTTGGACGTTATTTTTTCGTCCAAACAACAAAAAAACATATTTTTCAGCTTGAGGGAGATGACGAAACAATTAAGTTTTTAGTACGGATATTTTTCTGATTTGCATCGGGAATTCCCTTAATTATTACTTGATTGGATTGCTTTAAATGCTCCATATTTGTTTTGTTTTGTAAACTTCATGTTTGAAATAAAACCACACGAGATTATCAGGTGCAGTAAAGCCATGAGACTTTAGTGCCCAACGGAATCTAGAGTTTCTATATGTCGGTGTTTATTGACCGTAACAGTACGACCGTTTTCTTCGAAAAAGTAAGACCCGACAAGGAAGCTTGATGACATTTCATGATCTTTCGGCCAAATTCCCAGCGACTCAGCAGGGGCGCTGTGTCCAGTTTCCTCGTTGTTTAAAGTAAATTTAACGCACAATGCAAATTTATCAGTAGTGATGTACTGCTGATATTTGATCTTATAAGTGCCTTCTATAGGGACCAACTTCAAGACCCCACAGGCAGGGAATCTTTGACTTGAACAAGGGGGAAGGTATCCACCAAAGTCGAGACCCCAGAGGCAGGAAATCTCTGCCTGGAACCAGGGGAAACAAATAGCAACCAGGGAACAGGCGGATACCAAGTTCAAGATTCAAGGGAATCTCTGGCTTGAATCATGGGGAGAGGTAGGCACAAGGCGGAGACCCGACAGGCTGGTAATCTCTGGCTCGCACCAGTGGAAATAAAACTCAACCAGCGAACAGACCTCACAAGCAGGGTTTGAACCAGTGGAAGAGATTTTCAACAAGGTCGAGAATCAACGAGCGGCGAATCTTTGGCTTGCACAAAGGGAAACAAAAGGCTACCGGGAAAGTTCACGACCCCACTTGCATGAAATCTCTGGCCTGAACCAGCGGGAGAGGTAGGCACCAAAGTCGACACCCCTCAGGCAGGGAATGTCCGGTTGGCACCAGGGGGAAGAAAGGTGTCCAGGGATCAGGCGGTTACCAAGTTCAAGACCCCACAGGCAGAGCATCTGTACCTTGAACTCGCATCATGGGAAACAAAAGATAACCAGGGAACTGGTGAGTACCAAGTTCGAGACTCCAAAGGCTGGAAATTTTTGGTTTGAACCGCGGGAGAGACCCCCAAAGGCAGGCTTCGAATACTAAGATGATCCGCCTTTTATACACTAAGCGCTGGTAGCACATGATAGCCATAACAGATATGATCGTAAGCTATAATATCAGCTGATGGTCAGCTGTCGATAACGTCGTGTTATTGATATTATCCTCCAGATGGCGCTGTTGTTCTATCATTGCTTTTGAATCCAACAGAATCCGAATGTATAGGTGTGGTGGAAACGAGCGGGTAGCTTCCACGTTCATACGCTTCACGTGGTCCTTTCTGAAAGTCCAACTTTTGCATATTTTTTTCAATACTTCGGCCAGTATCTCAGCAATGACACGTGTCATGTTGTCTTCCAAGCCAGCAACAGTGGTTGGCTTGTCCCTATAGACGAGAGGCTTCACGAGCCTTCACAAAAAATAGTCTAGTGAAGACAAATCGCACGATCGATGGTGTCAATTGACAGCGTCACAACGTGACATTAATTGCTCACCAAACTCGCCTCTCAATTGGTTCATGGTATCACGTGCAGTGTGGCATATGGTACCGTCCTGTTGAAACCAAATTCAAATTGTTTAATTTTGGGCAAATGGGTCGGTGATCGTCGAACTGTACCTTGTCCATTGACCATAACGCTGCGGCCATCATCGTCTTTGAAGAAGTACGGTCCCATGATGCCGCCGGCTCTTCGAACCAAATTCGGCAATTCTGTTTATTGAATGTTCATCGTCGCTGAAGACAATTTTTCGATAGAAAAATGTGGTCTTCTTCAGTTCCAGAACCAGCTGTATCTTGTTTGGCTTTAGACTAAGGTGCTTACGTAAAATCTTGCAGGTGGACGAATACTCGTAAAACACACCCAATTGTTGCGATCGGCGACGGATGGTCATATCTCGATCTTCAGTAAAACTAGCGAATACATCAGCAATATTGTAATCGTTACGCACTCTACGGATGCAGGTTGGTGTATTGATGTGCAATACAGTGAAACTGGTGCGAAATTTGGACAGACTGGATTGAATAGCATGTTCGGTGGGTCGATTATAACGACGATAAAATTGAAAATTTTTCACGTAGCACTTGTTTTGATAATGAAACTGAATGATTTGTTTGTTCGTTTGCTTTTACTGTTGGTTGTTCGTTTGTAAGTCTATTGGTGATGAAATGCCTGGGTACACTGAACATTTTTGACTTTGACACATTGCGCATGAACTGGTAAAAATGTAACACTGAAAAACCAAATAGCAAAAAAGTCACTCTTCAATTTCTTGGTAGCAACGTTCATCGGCCACCCTATATTTGTGCCTTATTTCAGCATGAGTACCATGAGTATTGCCTTGATTGCATTTAAAAAAATACGTTTTCCCATTAAAATCCATGAACGAATTGGGGAGAGCTTCTCACAACCAGTGAGCTGTTAGTTTTATACCCACTGATTGGGACCCACAGTTTTTCCACCGATTCCGAACTGTATTTTGAGAAACTTTTTCATGGCTAAATATTCGATAGTGTCGTCGTCACTATGCGAGGTGACCGCTGCCGAAAGAAATTTAAGGTGGTCAGAAAAGGGATCGAAACCAGAATCTCATGTACAAGAGGCCCGCACAATACCCGTTGCATCACCGACAGCTTGATTGTATTATAGTGCTGAATATATTTGATCTTGGGTTGATTAAGAAGACCCGTGGCTTCCAAATACAGTACACAAGAATGGACGATAAAGTGTAGTGAAGTATCAGTTGAGTCAAAATATTCGGAAGATTTTCATGCACCCAAATTTCAAAGGGGTTTTTGGCGAGCCCAGTCGATTAAGCCAGCGTTAATATTAGAAAATAACCCCTCAACCGCTAACGCTTAATGCTGTTGTAGAGGTGGAGGCATAGAAGTATGGCCATAGGTGGGATGTGTCTAGAACGGGTAAATAAATTCATTACTTAGTCTTGAATTTTACAACCGTCAAAAAACATACATGGGCAAACTGACATGAAAATTACAATCCCGTTTCCTACAAATTCTGAGATAGGACTTAATATCTTCTTGATTTTCTCAGACTTTATTATTTATATTATATTATCTTGTGTCTATCTTCCACGTATCAACTTGTATTTCATGCGACTTCCAGTTTAAGTTAAGGGCCGTTCAAGAAGTACTTTAAAAAGTACCCAATCTGTTTTTTGTACTTCTCATCTCCGACACACACAATCTCATATCCGTATGCATATTCACATATTTGTAGTACAACAGAAAATGCCCTCCCCCAGAAAGAATTGTACGTTTTTTAATAACATCTAACGAGTGTATGAGCATGAATGCATACATTCGAATTTCCTTAGATACACATGTATACATACATCTATGTATCTGTGTATGGATCTCTTTCGTTGTGTGTGTGTGTGATGATATGCACTTGTATTGTGTGTGCGCGCGCCCTCATAAATAAAATGATATATTATTATAATTACAATTATGTTGCTAGCAAATGTGCTCTCCCCGTTAATGTTACAACATTTCGAATTCTCCCCCATTTAAATGTTGTCTGAAAACCCCCCTAACAAAAGTCTCTCACTGACATTTTACATTCTCCTTCCCAGACCCCGTCCCACCCCTCGCCATTATTCAACTATTCACCAAAGAGATGGTGGCTAAAGACAAGCGAACAATTTATAAAAGTCAAATAAAATTGCAATTGAAACCACCTCTGCTGTAAGTAGTTGCTTAACAATGGTAAGTACAGCAACAATCGAATTGAATCGAATCGAATCAGCAACATCGTTAGCAGCAGCAGCAGCAGCAGCAGCAGCAGCAGCAGCAACAGCAACAATATGTATATTTCACAGGCTTTCTCTCATAAACGATTCGATACTCTTCCTTTTCCACCTTTGGTTATATGGCTGTGTTTATGTGTGTGTTGGGTCATCCGTTTATCATCGTTTATTGTGTTCCGATTGTTTGTCTGATATCTGTTCGTTATTAACTCATCTCTCAGCTATTAAGTTGTAGTAATTTAACGTTGTTTTCCTCCGATTTCGTTTTCGTTTCAATTGTTGTTGGTTTTTATGAGTATTTTTGTGCTACTACTACTAACATTGCCGGTAATCAAATTATTCTTCCTTGCAATGAATGAATGTGTTTAGATACATTTTGTGTTTTGCAACATGTTGCTGTACTATAATGTTGATATATTTTTCAATTTTTTATGAAGTAAATATTTTATTGTAATTGTGGGGTTATGAAAATAGTTTTCTAAATCCGATTTCAGACTCAGGTTAGGAACGTAGAAGCTATTAACCTTAGTGAGATAACGTACGTCTCTGAGATGTATGACAAATAAGCATTTATTTATATCTTTGATTTATAAGGGGAATACTGTTCGTCGGTTTTGCAGTTTAAAATTTGAGGGCTTTTCTTTGTATGGTAAACCATCTCTCAAACCTCGCAAAACTTATTATGAATAATACGGTTTCTTATTAATTTTCTTACTGGGCTCACGCGGGCAACAGCCTAAAGGTAGAACTCGTTTGGCACAAAAATATATATTTTGCAGCAAAAATATCTCGTTTGCTACTTAGTCTCAAGGCTGATCGCAAAAGTTGAATCTAATACAAATACAACACAAAACTTGGTACGTTTTTGGTAAACGATTTAATTTACTTTTGCGGTAACACTGTTTATTATAAACGAAAAAGTGTATACATACACTCAACGGTGATCATCCTCATCAATTCCTGCTCTTTTTGAGAGAAATCAAGTTTACACAAACACACAATTTGCCTACACTCTCTCTTGAATTGCTTCTTTCTTCTCTTAACAAAAACAAAAAAGCAAATCTTAAAGTTAAGGGGTTGTTCGTTCGTCTTCGCGAAACATGCACGATGGCTCCAGGGGAAGTATTTTGCTCAAAAATAAAATAAAATACTTCAATTAATGAGGGTACACTTGCATCCAAAATAATTTTTGCACAGTCAAGTATATCGCGTTTGCGTTAAAGTAAAAATAAGTTTGTCACAAAGAATTTTCGATTATTCTAAATGTTTGGTACGAGTTCAGAGTTACTATACCTTGTTTGCGGTAAACACGTCAGTTCTCATAAACATATTTTCTAGTTTATAGTTACCAAATATCGTTTGTTGTAATCTCTGATGGCATGGATAAAGTTTGACGAGAAAATGAGGAGATACGGCAGGGAAGGAGGAATCAAAATTGCCGCTAGGTGAACAGTTATAGTTAGAACGCTCGTTCGTCCTAAATGTTCGTGTCCTCATAGTATATCCCACTTCTACTGCTATAGCGCGAACTGTTTCTCCAGATCGAACCAATCAGCCAACTGCAACACGGTTGACGGGTCCCGTAAATGTAGTGTGCACGATTTGCTGCATCCTGAACAGCGAAACGTTTAGCAATGAATGTCTGTGGCTGCTGCGAACAGCCGACGTACATCAGTTTAAGAGAGGTTGGAGGCTATGCCAGCAGAGGCGACCCTACGCCGATCAGACGAACTCTGAGATCGACACAGCGCCGCCAGCTGACCCAGCGCCCACCACCCAGGCACTACTGTCAAGAGCGGCAACGCCAATAACACGAGCTGCGAAACAACCAGCGTCCACGTCAGCAACATCCACGACAACCTACCCCAGAGGCTCAGGTAGCAGTGACCGGCGGTTCAGCCAATTACATCGCCCAACAGTTGGCTCACCAGATAGTTCCAGCTTTGGGTCTGTTTCCCGGCGCAAGGGGGCCGGCATGTTGAGGATCGAGCCCCAATCGACGATATAATTATGGACGACCTAAATTAGGTTCCATCTATCAGCTACCTCTACCATCTACCATCTGTGATGTCATGAGTGACGTTTGACGAGAAATTCGTCTTTTATACGATGACTTATGACCCTGGGACATTGTGTTCATTCTCTTTTGGTAACGCTTCGTAAATTCGTGTGCGTTCAGACGACGACTCACTGTATGCACCTATGCGTGACTCATTGTGACGTATTGTCGATTAATCTTCTTTTTTTCTATTCGCAATAATCTCAAATTCAACATTTTAAAAAAGTAATGGACAATGGCTGATAAAATTGCAATAATATTCTTTTAATTTATTAAGAAATTGCTACAAAACAATTTTTCAATGAACTCCCTTACTACTCTGGCGTTGTGTATAGCAGCATTATCCACGATATTGGACCAAATAGTTCACTGAACTTCGGAAAAGCCGATTCCAATAACGTTTTATAGCTTGCACCAGTCATTTTTGCACTTTGAAATTCAAGATCGATGGTGCCATAGTACGTAATAGCACCCCACACCATAACGCCGCCCTCTCGGCTGTGATGTCGGTTCCAAAAACGCTTTTCTTTGCGCAGATCATGGAAATAATTGTCGTAGCCAACAGGCCCATCCAAATTTATCTTCTTCTCATCCATAAATACAACGGTTCTCCAGTTATTTACATGACCTCTTGGCTGTACATCCCATATCATGTGTCTCTTGCGAATTGTACCCGCTTTTCCTTACGAGGAGCATTAAGTGGCGGCTTTTGTTGTAATTTCAGGTATTTAAGATACTCACAGCTCTTAATTACTCTGCGTATTGATGACTTGCTCGCTTCCTCCAGCTTGAGCTCTTATTTTTGACATGGATGATGCAGAATTAGAAACAATTCGGATGATTTTTCTTTTCTCATACGTAGACAAAGACAATGAAACCGTTCCTTTAAAATGTTGTCCATACCCCTCCGAGTCCTTGATGTAACTGTCGACAACTTTTGGGCTCCGTCCAATTTTTTTAGCTATTGCGCGGTTAGAATGTGCTTCACAACGGTAAACATCGATTTTAGTTTTTTTCCGATAGATTTAAAATTTTTTGTTTTGCCATTTTGACTCTTAAAATGATTAAGATGTAATAAATTGTAATAAACAAACGCTCCTTACACAAAATCATCGCTTACTTTAAAAATAATAAAGTGTCATTATTCAAGTGAAAATTTTTGGACTTTTTTTATAAAATGCTCAAAAAAGTTCTTTAGTTAAGAAACCACTATTGTCCTGATTTATATCTCAAGATATCTAGCTTCCATTTCCATTTTAAAATTCTGCAATCGGTTACAAATTGCAGAAGATACAGGCGGCTGAATATGAAATTTTTAGTGCCTTTAAATAAGTGAACCAGCGTGTACTACAAATGACCAAAACGTCACTTAGAAATCATAGATATCACTCAAATTGGTAAACCCTTTATATAGCGGAATTAACTTCGTTCCAACCGGGTGGCCCCTGACACCTTATACAATTTTTTTAAGGACATTTAACACACATTGAGTAAAACCGGTTAACCGATGCCAAATAACGGGTTATTCGAAATTTATGTTTTTTAAAAAACCGGGGCACGGTTAATGGTGAAAACCAAGGTTAATAGGGTTTTCGGTGTTGTCCGCTTTATTAAGGACATCAGGTTGATAGAATTATTAAAAGAAGGCAATGTAAAAAAAGCAATCAAAAATGTATCTATAACAAACTTAAAAAAAAAAAACTTAATACTAAATCCTAACGCACAATCAACCTAAAATGGAAACCCAAGAAAACATGGTAACCCTAGACTATTTTATGTTTTATTTGTGGGATTAGCAACTTATTTTTAACTCTAAAGGACCTCTCTCACTATCCAAATACAATAAAAAACTGCGCATAATGTACATTTCCTATTGACTTCACCAAATTTAACAGGTAACATGAGGCGTTCAGAAGTTAAAGGAATTAACTACAGTTTTCCAAAAATTTGGCAAACTACTGTACCCAGTACATTTGAATTTTATGGAGTTATAGCCTGTTCAGCGAACTTTTTTGTTTAAGTAGACGTGCGATTGCTACCCAGGCGATCAAGTTAAAATTTGAGTTTTTGTTCCATTTTCGTTCGGGAGTGAAAGCTCATTTTACTAGCTGCCCTTATGTCAAAGTACATTGTTGCCAATGTGTTATTCGTGTTGATTTTAAAAGTTCTTTCTATTGGAAAATACCAAAATTTAGCAAACTGCAGGCAACACTGCTCTATTAGCTGTTTAATTGGAAGCAGCTGATTGCAGACAAAATAAAATGAACAAACAACAAATTGCAAGAAAAGTGGGAAAAATTAAAGTTAGTAGAGTGAGATAATTAAAGTGTTTTTAAAATGATTGCATCCGTGGCATTTGGGGCGACATGTAGCGACATTTTTTGTTAGAAATATCCATATTAAACAACAATTTTAATTAATTTTCTTGGAAATGCGTAAAGAAACACATTTGTAAACAAACTAAACGGTTGATATTTTTTGATTGTCTAATCTGACGTTTTGTTTCGTTCGTGTTTGATTTCGCTGAACCAAATTTTTTAAGCAAAACGAAAGCTCTTTTCGTTTCACTCAAAACAAAGCGTTTAAAAACCAAAAGTTATCTTCGCTAGTCATTTGGCGCACGAATGATCAAAAATTAAGTTACAAAAACAGCCTATTAATCTGTTTGCCAACTGACACATCTAAATATGAGATAGGTTATTCTGGTGAAATTTTTCTTTCAATTTGAAACTTCTATGCAATCTCTTCACGGTATCCTTTCCCGTAACAACTACGTTTTTAGCGTTACTGACTGAAAAAGGGAGAACGTAAGTAAACTTGTTTACTATTTGTTGCTTTAACAACCATTTTACCCGTTAAGTTTTCAACACTGCAAACAGTTTGTTGTTATAACAGTACATTTGCTGTAATATCAGACAGATTGCAGGCTAATAAATAGCGAACATTGTTTGTTGATAGCAGTACAATTATTTTAATTTAGATTTTTATGAATTTTATTTTCACTTAATGCTTGAGAAGAACGCACATAGCTCATTCTCCTCCCCAATCTCTTCATGGGATGTAATGGGAAACGATTTGTTGATACATTTAATGGCATTTTACCATTGAAATATATAATTGTAAATGTTTACAACCAACACATTTAGAAATTTTTTTTTTTTAAGATTTCGACGTTCAAGGGTAGTTTTCTTCTAGTCAACAAATACTTCAAGTCACGTAGAACAATTCTAATGTAATCGTAGTGCATGGGTCGCTTAGATCACGTAAAGTTAACTAATCAAAGTTGCTAGTCCTTCAGGAGGATTCTTGCTACAAGTTGAATGTACAGACTAAATATTTCTTAATGTGTGTAAAGCAACCTTCCCAACCCTCCCTCGTTATACTATTGTAACTAAACCATACTACTTCGTTGTAGTTTATATCAATTAGTATTTAACAATTCAATGTTTTTATCCAAACCTAATTAAGATTACATTTTCTCAACCCCATTTAAATAATTCACTCAAGCGGGCCCAGAACTCACAATGAACAAGCAATAAACCCCTCTTAAGTACTTTGGCAACATTGTTGCTCAACATCACAAGAGTCTAGATTGTAGCTGAAGATATGAATGTATATTCTCATCTGTTGCAAGATTATAATGCTGACTTGGCATATTTACGTCGTGGTGGTAGGTAATACATACTAGTACGGATTTTTCCAGCAATTACTGAATTCCTTTTTTCGTTATTTTCAATTTATACGAGAGTTGAAGGATAAAGAAAACCTACACACTCAAACACACACACGTATCCCCCTTCATTTGTCCTTACACTTTTCACGTCATATGAAGATGATTGTAAGGAAACTCAACCACTTAATTGCTAGTGTTGTTGTTGTTGCCTCATTATGCACGTTGTTGATGATGCTGTTGCTGCTGCTGCTGCTGCCGCTGCTGTTTCTGGTAGTTGTTGTTGTGGTATTATTTTTAGGAAAATGAGTTAATTTCACGCAGTGCGCTCCGAACACAACAACTCAGCGCACATAATGGACTTAAGTACTTTCTGAGTTATTATGGCGCTGGAGGTCGTCGTCGTCGTCGTTGTTGAGTTGTGTTGTGATGTGATGTTGTTGCTGATGTTCCTCCTTGCTGCTGGATTGCAGAGGGAGTGGAGTGTGTAGTTAAGTAAATGTGTTTTGGTTGCACACAATGTTGCTAACTCATTTTTATTTAATAAGAAGAAATTATTTAACATGCATTTGGGAGACACCTTAGTGGGAGTTTTGATGAACCAAATAAGTTCTATGACGTTTCTAGTCATCACTGTTCTGTGAATGAGAACTAACGCCATGTTAACTTGTAGTGGCAAGAATATACACCGATGTATATTCCCATTCCATCCCAGAAGGAATGGGGAAGAGTTTCCCACATTCAGTGAGCTGCGTGCTTTCTGGTGTTTACACCCACTGAATGGGAGTGGGAAATACAATCTTACACCGGTTTCGAGCGGTATTTTGAGATACCAGTAGCGCTGTCACTAAGCCAGGAGACCGTCGTCGTGAGAAATGTAAGGCGGTGACAGCACTGGCAAATGCTCACAAAAATTTCTGTCAGTGGTGCAATGGTTAGTGTTTGTGTCTGTTGCACATGAGAACGTGGGTTCGATCCCTGTTCTGACCACTTTAAATTTGTTTTGACTGGTTGTAAGAAGGTTGTAAGACGGTGTTCTTTAAACCCGTTGAGAATTGGTACCCTCCCCACGGGATACCCTTTATAGAGGTGTGGTGTGGTGACATGTGCTTTAGAAGTCCACCTGTTGTGCACTACAGGTGAAGTGCGTGCGTCATGGGTGACCTGCGCACCACTTCCTCTGACGCATTGAATGAAATGTTATACATGCTACCAATGGAAGTTATTTGAAGACAGATTGATTCTACGTCTGCCATCTGTCACATTGTGAAATGGGGTCTGATCGGAGTCGGTCAATCAACCCGAAAAAAAGTAATACATATTTTACCTTTACATCGTATGAGGGAACAGCGGAGAGCTTCTTACCAGCAGTGAGCTAGCTGTGCGCATTCTAGTTTTACTCTAACTGATTGGGACCTACAGTTTTACACTGGTTGCGAACGGTTTTTTGAGAAGCTTTGTCGTGGCCCAAGTACTCAATATTATTGTTGTCACTATGTGAGGAGAACGTTGTCGAATGAAATGTAGAGTGCTCAGGTTAGGGATCGAAGTCATGTACTCATGTATAAGAGTCGCATACTCTTACAATTGCACCACCGATGGCTCTACCATAAATCGGAACTAATATTAGATCGGAAATATCACACTATTATTCCAAAAGGCGATTAGTGGAACAAAGGAGTTATCGCACGCTGAAAGTCGGTACTTTTTGTTGTTTTGAGGCAAATATAACGTGTTTGTAGCTTGTTGCAAATATATCATACTTATGTGCAAACACATTGTGTTTGCTACTCAATATTACTTGTTGGAGACACAAAGATTAACATGTTAAAATATATGTATTTGTAAACCAAAAATGGGTTTGTTTGTTGAAAGCAGCTGAAAATGAACATGTGACAGACAACAAAGAAGCAATAACGCAGCAGATATTAAATTTACGAAACCCATGCTTTCTCGTAAGTATACATATGGGTGTTGCAAACATAAACATGGTTGCTGCATAATGTTACTGGGGCCGCTAGTTTTGAGCGTGCGGTATCGATAAAATTGGTTCTTTCAGAAAGTATGTGTTGACCAGACGACTGCTAAATTGATCTACATACACATATACTACCTAAACGAAGGGGCATAACCTTACCAATCGGTCAAACGACTTTAGCTGGAAATACGAATAGAGGAACAACCAATGGAGGACTCTTAGCTCCTCTGTTTTGTAATTTAGCAGTGGATAGTGGTTTGCTTGAACGGTAGGAATCAAGTTGCACAATCGTATCACACGCTGGCAATTGCAGTAACTACCGAGAAAATACCCTTCCATACGCAGAGATGTTTTCCTGGACATAATCGGGAATACGGGAATGTGCTTAGTGTAAATCCGGAGAAATTCGATCTAGAACTCTTTACCATAAAATATAAATGGTTTCCCATTACATCCCACGAAGGGACCGGGGAGAACTTCTCACAATCACTGAGCTGTGCGCTTTCCAGTTTTCACTCACTGATTGGGACCTACAGTTTTACACCGATTCCGAACGGTATTTTGAGAAGCTTTTTCATGGCTATATACTCGATAGTGTCGCCGTCACTAAGCGAGGAAAATATAAGATTCCATATATTCAACCTCTGTTCGTCTGTGGCAGAGATTAGATTATCACTATTGGATAGGATATGTAGAGCCACAGTCGACCTGTATTGTATTTGTAAAAAGGGCTATCGGAGGACGATGCGGCCTATATAGTTTACTGCACTGAAAAGATAATTGATCATCAACATAATGGAAAAATTTCATCAATAGTTCTACATTAAATTGATGTAAAAATTCATTGCTGCCATGGAAATTTTCCTTAAATTAACGACCATATTTTTTCTCATTTTTTTAATCATCATGCAGTTGAAATTTTTCTTTTTGCATAATCTTGATAAATTTTTGTCACTTTATATTGTAAACCGCGATGTAAATTTCTTTTTTTAGAATTTGCTATAAAATTATTTATCCGGTCTCGAACAACAACGGGGGGTCATGGACCTTACAAAACGAAGATAACATATTCCGCCAACAAGTTCGATGTTTTGCGTTATCTCTCCAGTTGGCAATACCAAGTGTACGCACGGATTCGTCAAACTGATCCCTCCAGCGGAGTCCTCGTCTTTCTATTTTTCGTCTTCCTTCGCGTTCGGTTTCGAATTCCTTTCGTGCCGGTTCGTCTTCATCCATTCTACTGACATGACCTAGCCATCGCAATCGCGTTACTTTGATCCACTTAACTATGCCAATGTCGGGATGTAACTCATACAGCTCATGGTTCATGCAGCGCCGATACTCGCCGTTGTGCACTATAGGGCCATACATTTTTCGTAGTATTTTTCTCTCGATGACTCCTACAGATGTTGCGTCTTCTTGCGATAAGACCCAGGATTCTGCGCCATGAAGTAAGACAGGTTGTATGAGAGTCTGGTATAGCTGAACCATTCTGGTTGATGTGCGGCCGATATTGCTCTACCGCATTGTCATTTGGTAACCGGTACTGCATAAATCCATTAACCTACGTTTATTGACAAAAGTCAAGAGAATGGTAATGTTTGTTTATCACGGATGCCTTCCCACATCCCCTGCCGAGGAAAGTTAAATGGCTGCAACGTCAGCAATCATATCTCCAGCCCATATGATCATGCAACGACTTTATGGGATCAGCAGCAATCCACAATGGGAGTGGAGAGGTCTACCGTTGAGAGAATTTTTTTTACTTATATCCGGAGCAGGCAACATTGGAAGGAGAGCATACTAGGTTATAGTAAATATTTAGGCTTTTACACTGATGGCTCCAAACTAGATGGTAACCAAGGTAATCAAGCAAGAAATTGAGAAAGACTACCAGACCATTGTAGTGCCTTTTAGGCAGAATTCTTTGAAATAGGAGAAGTTGTTCTTCAGCTGAAACGAAACGTCTTCATTGTCTGGGGTACCGACAGCTACTGTGACTGTCCGGCTGCTATAAAATATCTGCAATGTCTATTCCTGACTTCAATAACAACCCACAACTGTCATGCATCTGTAACTAAGATCGCCAAGCAATTTGATATCCACCTTATATAGGTGCCGGGCCAGAGGAGCATTCCAGGAGCCCATAAAATGCATATGCGAGATTTGGGACTACCTTACCTGTTGCATTGGATATGCAGCATGTCTTTGTGACCCTTTATGCTTACTACCGCAGCCCAGCAATAAAAAACAATCATTTATCATTGGCAATGGTTTTATTTTTTTTCAAAAAGATCTCCGAATATCAAGACCTTCTGCAAGCGCAAATTTTCGAAGCACCTTTCCAAAACATGGGTTTTGAACGCTTCAACAGCTGCTTCGGGCGTGGAAAACCGTTGATCAGGGCTGTACGTCAGATGACCCATCAATTCGACATGTTAAATGCTCAAATAGCCCATTGTTTCAGCTCATGTGTGAGTGCTCGCATTGTCCTTATGCAAAATGATCCGTCTTCTCTCGTTGTTTTTCCTCATTTCTTTGAACACTGTTGGGAAACCGATGGTGGTATACCACTCAGAATTGACTGTCCTACGCCCCACTAAAGGCACAGTGGCCACATGCTCGATTATACCGAAAAAAAGACGCGATCATTTGCTTCGATGTGCTTCATCCACGAACAACTTTTGTTGGATTTAGCTCGTCTTCCAAGACCCATACGGTCGATTGCTGGTTTGTTTGGGGCTCATATGCATAGATCCATGATTCGTCATCTCTGACGATGTTATATACTGCATTTGAGTTACCGCCGTTGTATATTTTCAACATTTCTTTGCTGCAATCGACACGTGCCGTTTCTTTGAGTATTCGTCAAATTATGTGGGATCCAATGAGAACATATCTTTTTCACGGCCAAATGAACATGCAATATCTTACTGATGCTTGTCATACTAATGTCCATGGAAGTCCCTTCGACGGCTTCCGGCAAAACGACCGAAGTTGGACGACCTAAACTTGATATCCATGCGCTATCCGTACGCTAAACTTGATATCCATTCCTTCATACTAGAAATTCATTCATACTGATGGTGTTTCATCACCAAAAGTCGAAACAAGTTGTCTCGATAAGCCACGCTGAAAATCTTAAGGAATCATAACACGAAATTTTGCACTGGTTAACTCCATGAATTTTTCAACACACTGTAAATAGAAAAAATAGTGTTCGTAAATGAACACGTACTATCTATGTTTATGCTAAAAGATGTCAAACTTTCCAATGGAAGTTCCAGTTTGCATCTGGCAACACTAGTATTGCAAGGACACGAAATATAATTGGCAACCCTCGGATGACCGTACGCTAAACTTGATATCCATTCCTAGATACGATATTTAGTAGCTATGATCACTCGTCACTGTTTAATAGGCACACACGCATCTAGGCTTTGAATTTCAGAAATTCGGTTACAGCAACCGAATAGACTCCAAATTCGGTCATTGCAACCGACTTCAGGCTAAATTCGGTTATTGCGACCGAATTGCTATCAAATTTGATAGTTTAATTTTTAAATGTTTTTATTTAACTTTTATTATTATCATTTTTACAATTTTAATAATTCAAATCCCGCGAAGTTTCATCACAATGGAGAAATAAAAGTTACCACCATTGTTTGCTGGAGATGACGAAAAAGAGTTCACTGCATAGAATTGAAAGTGTTTTTAATGATGACGATGACGATTTTCTTAATGTAGGAAAATGTTTTTAATGTAAATGTGGGTATACATGTCTGAGTGTGTGTGCGTATATCCGTGAGATGGGCTCTGCATCTTCTGATTGTTTTCGCTTTCATAATGAACTACAGTCGTCTAAGATTGTAATTTTTTTCTTTTATAATTTCATTATTTCTATTTGTGCGTTGCACTTCGTCTGCTCGTGGAGGGAGTCAAGCAATGATGTTGATGTCGATGATGTATCATACCGTGTATCCATTACCACTGGCGTTTAAACTGTTTTGACTTAACGTCTTGTTTTATACTTATAGAAAAGTTGAAGTTGAAGTTTTGGTTTTTTGGTTTTTTATGTAACTCTGCATTTATTACTCACATGTAATGGCAATGGACAGGTAAAATGTTAAGTTAGGGGAAAACTACACCTTAGCCTAAGTTTTTGGATACTAAAATTTACTAAAGTTTGTTAAAAATTGGCTTGTGTATATAATAGAACATTCTATCTCATTTTACAACCGGCAGGCGTTGCGCTACTTTCTTATTACACTATTTTTGTAGTTCTGTACCTCGCTTAGATATCGAAATTTTAAAATATAACTTTTCTTACTCATTTGGCTTGTACAATGAATGGAAACGTTTCGTCACTGTAATGAAATGTTCGTCGGCACATCAACTATTCTACTCTAACCAGTATGAATATCTGCCCTATCACTAATAACGTCAATCAATTGGCATCATTCAAATAGTATTCCTTCATATGCTCCGATTTACACTCGGAATCTTTTCACCCGCCCATATACCATGGAGAATGTCCCCTAGGGTATTGAAATACTTGAGCCATATAGCTATTGCCATGTCGAACGCATTAGCAACAATTTTCTCGCCCGCATTTTCGAGAGTGACCAGAATTTCATTCAGCGCAAGGTGTCGAACAAGTAGAAACAGACACATTCTTAAGGTGTGCCTCTGTTAACATACCTTGTAAAGGTCTTCCGGTAAGCCCTTCCTGTTCAAGCCCACTATCACCTTAAGGGTGATGAACAGTGATATTATTTAACGCACCCCCAATTCCAAGAAAAGCTATCAACGTATTCTCCCTAGCAGCCACAGATTTATCTATGTTTTCTACCAGGTACTACAGTGCTGTATCTATAGATCTGCCCTTGCAATACGGATGCTGTGTACCAGATAACAATCTTACATCAATTCTTACCCAAACGTGTACGTCTATAAGCCATTCCAAAGTCTTCAGAAGGAATGATGACATGCCTAAAGGCCTAAAATCTATAGAAAACAGCTTCTGCCATTCTTGATTTGGGAATAAACACCACTCTTGTATCCCTCCAACCTCTAGCTATATACATATATGAAGTTTATGCACGCGATGTATAATTTTATCAGCCAGGGTTTCAGTAGATCGGCCACAGTATGTAGTTCCGCCCCCTGTGTCATATCTTTTCAACACTTGACAATGACAACCCATTTTTTTGACAATATACCACTACATGGTGTCTCAGTAAGAATGCACTTTTTCATTTTAAAATAAAGGCATGTATTTTTTCAGACAGTTGTGATTTTTTTATTGGATTGTAAAGAAGACGTGTTCCGATTAAGTATGGAATGAAATATCCGTCAAATGGTCCCCACGGCTCTGTTGACAGTCGATTACTCTTTCCATGAAATTTTTCATGACTTTTTCACAGAGATGTGGTTGTATCTCACCGATGATGCGTTGGATCTCGGATTCGAGCTCAGGAATTATTTGTGGTTTATTCGCATAAACCTGAGAATTCACAAAACCCCAAAGAAAGAAATCGCACGGCGTTAAATCGCATGATCTTGGTGGCCATTTGACATCAGAATTTCTTCAGAAAATATGTTCTGAAAATCGATGCTGTAATTAATCGATTGCTTCATGCGCGGTGTGGCAGGTGGCGCCGTCTTGCTGAAACCACATGTCGCCAACATCCATGCCGTACAGTTGAGGCCACAAGAACTCCATTATCATGCTCCTGTAACGAATGCCGTTCACAGTCGCTGCAATGTGGGCCTCATCTTCAAAAAGGTAAAGCCCAATCACGCCGCCTGATCAAAATTCGCACCAGACAGTTGCTCGTTGTGAGTGCATTTGTTTCTCATGGATTGCATGAGGATTTTCTGAGTTCCAAATTTGACAATTTGGTGTATTCACGAAACCATTCAGATGGAAATGCGTTCCATCGCAAAAGATGAATTTTATTGAAAATTTGGTATTGACTTCACTTTGCTCCATTACCCATTTAACGAATTGACGGCGCTTTCGATGGTCTGCTGGTGTAAGCTCCTGAGTAAGCTGAGTTTTGTACGCATGAATTTGGAGGTCTTTTGTCAAAATCATAGTGCTTCATGGAATATGAAGTTGTTGAGAACGATGTCGAATTGATGTTTTCGAGTGACACTCTCGTTTAAGGAGCTATGTTTTCAAAAGACAGACCCAGGATTCTGACTGTCCATAACCGACCCAGTTTCCTAAAATTTTTGGCCACTTTTCGAATGGTTGACACATTAGGTGCATTTTATCGACTGAAAATTCTTCGAAGTTTCCGAGCGGTCTCAGCATAACTTTTTTTTTGTAAGAGGTTCTTGCAATTATACCGTGTTGGTCTTTTGTAAAGCTCGCCATTTTTAATAATCGGAATAAACATATGTGACAGCTGCCAAATTTCAGAGTTGCCACTTGCACAAAAAATGTACACTAAATTTAAAAAGTCCAATCGTACTGAGAGACCCTTTACACCAATTGATTGCGTTTTACACTCGTATGGCGTTATTTTCTGACTGCTAAACGAATATTATGTTATTGCACTTCTTCTATGGATATAAAGCCATATGGCTTTACTTCACAACGTGATGAGAGATGGGGATATATAAATAGCTTTATTGCATATGACCCTATTTCTCTCTGTGGTGATTCAGAAATAGGGCTATATGGCTTTCTTGCCTATGGTCTTATAACACTGTACCGTCAGCGAGTGGTCTCAGCGTAATTTTCTCCATTTTTCACAATCATAACGCATTTTGGCTATGTGTAGTGCTCCATTTTGAATAGTCGAAAAAATCGTAGACGTTAGATCTCAAATTTTAGAGCTGCCAAATGCACAAAATCGTGCACCTTTTGTGAAATTTAGAAGGTCTAGATTTTAAATCACGATGCCTGTGATATACAAAGACATATCTTAAATCCCTCGCAGCAAAGAAAAAAATCATGGCTGTGTAATAAAGGGTTTTTCAACAGAGACGCTACAAAAGTAAATCGATAGGGACAGCAAACGACGCCATATTTTTTCCCGCTCTTTTGACATTTCTCTTCAGTAAGGTTTGCCATTTCATCATGGAAAGATATACGAGCTAACAACGAGCCGAAATTATTAAAATTTACTGCCGAAATTTGGAGTTTGGAGTCAGTGGCCTCAACTTTAAGAGCGCTACGTCCAATTTATGGCCGTCATAATCGTCCTACCAGATCAACAATTGAGCGTCTAGTGGAAAACTTTGAATCCACAGGCACAGTACAAAATGTTCCCGTGCCAATGAGACAAAGAAGTGCCCGTAGTGTCGAGAATATTGCTGCCGCTGAGGCTTTAGTTCAAGAAAGCCCAAATGTGTCTCTCACACGTCGTTCTCAACCGTTGGGCATCTCTGTGACGTCGTTGTTTGCGAAAAGATCTTGGCCTACATCCTTACAAGATCAAATTGACGCAAGAACTGAAGTCGCTTGGCCACCATAAGCGTCGTATGTTCGTGAATTGGGCTGAGCAACAACTTGAAAATGATTCGGATTTTCATCGAAAAATCATCTTCAGCGATGAGGCTCATTTCTGGCTGAATGGCTTCGTCAATAAGCTAAATATGCGTTATTGGTCGGACAGCAATCCACACGTAATCCATGAGTCATCATTGCATCCCGAAAAAATTACGGTTTGGTGCGGTTTATGGGCCGGCGGCGTCATTGGGCTGTACTTCTTCCGTGATGATCAAGAGCGGCACATTACTGTGAATGCGAATCGCTACCGTTCAATGGTAACCGAATATTTTTGGCCCCAATTGGATTATATGGACTTGGAGGAAATGTGGTTCCAACAGAACGGCACCACAAGTTTGGTGAATGTGTTATCTCACGAAATGGCCCAGTCGATTGGCCGCCTAGGTCGTGCGATTTGACGCCGTTAGATTATTTCCTGTGGGGCTACGTCAAGTCTATGCTCTATGCCAACAAGCCATCGACGATTGATGAACTTCGTACGAATATCGAACGTGAAATTGCAGCAGTATCGGCCGATTTGTGCTTGAAAACCGTCGAAAATTGGGTTCAGCGTCTGGACTTCTGTAAGCGTGCCCGTGGTGGCCATGCAAAAGAAATCGAGTTCCATTCATAATGGCATCGAACGTACTTTCACGGGAATAAAGAATTTAATATAAGGCACAATTAGTAGGCAACTGATGATGAACTTGTCACGGAGTTCAAAAGTAGTCATGCCAGTGAGTGAGTGTGTTTTCCTGAATTATGTATTATTGCAACGAAAACCAACCATTTTTCACTTTGAAAAATGTGTTATACCTTGAAAGCTTGTAGTACGAAGTTCCTCTAACATTCATAAGCTAATAAAGTTTAATGGATTTTATGGAAATCGATTTTCGGTTCATCTGTCACTCAGTAAAATCTTTACAAAAAAAGGTTCACCTTAATATCCTTCAATATTGTGAACAATGTATGATAAGTTTATTGTGATGATGTTCAGATTTGTAGATTGAAACAGCAATTAAATAATTACAATTGAATGAAAATACTGTACAAATGTTTAAGCGAGACTTCTGTAAGAACATGAAGATGAGAAGAATCAATAATAATGACTAAGAATTGCAAAACAAAATCAGAAAACAGCTAACAACACAATTTCGAATTTTTCCCCTGTTTGTAATTGCAATACATCATCAAGTTTATATTTTACAACCCAATCAACCTGTTTTCCTGCCGTCATCATCAGCAGCAGCAGCTGCTGCAGCATCGGTGATGGAGAAGCAACCGACAATGCCATCAATTAGCAACACTTACTCTCGAGTAAGTTCATCATTATTATACAAGGCACAGAGACACATCAGAAAAAAAGAACTACGAAAAGTAAAATAGAACAATAATACGTAATATGAAGAAATTGTGTTGTAATTGTAAGGAATTCCACCAGCAGGAGAGGTGGGAACTTTGGAAACTTTAAAACAAATAAACGGCATTTTCGCGCTACAAAGTTGTGAATGAAAATTTAAGTGGCTGTGAATAAATTGGAAATATTACATTACAGCAGCTCCAGAAATTCCAAACATTATATACGCTGGAAAATTTTCCTTTTTTTATTGTTTGGATGCAAATATATAATATGTTTGTAGCTTGCCGCAAATATAGTATACTTGTGTAAAAACACATTGTGTTTGCTACTCAATATAACATGTTTGGGACACAATGATTAATAGGTTATAATATATGTATTTGTGGCCCAAGTGTGGATTTGTTTGTTGAAAACTGCTGAAAACACTGGTGTCTGTCTGAATAAAGAAACCAAAAAGCAGCAGATCTACAATTCATGAAAACATGCTTGCAAACATGTACATTAGGGTGGGTAAAATCCCATACAAACCAAAAATCACTTTTAGGTCACCACCTAAACATGAAGTTCAGAGTGTTTAATGACTATTTGCAAAATATTACGATTTTGGGTTCAGCAAATTGTGAGCTATTTTGCTTTAAAACCACCTCTAATTATCCGGTTTTTTGGGTGTAAGTTTTAAGATGTTGCAGATATTTGGAAAATTTATTATTGGTACGTAGACCTTTAGGAGTTCTTGCATTGCACATATTGTTTTTATTTGTATTTTTGAAGTTGATTGAGTTGTAGAAGTTTAAATGCCGTTTTTTAGTAGATTTTCGTGGAGTCCTAAGAAAAAATCAAAATAACTCCGTCATTTTTACTCGTATACTTTGAAGCTTTCAGGTCTATAAAACAGTTTAATATTGCATGTGAATGCATTAAATGTTTCAATACATTTTTTATTTTTTTTTTAAATTTTTTGTAAATATTGTGGTTTTTAAAGAATCATAATCTATTAAAGCATTTAATGCATTCACATTCAATATTAAACTGTTTTATAGACCTGAAAGCTTCAAAGTTTTTTTTACAAAAATGCAAATATTACGACCATTTCTTTTCGGATATACATAATTTACATATCATTTCAAAGGTATTAAATAGCGCTTTTTACTGCGGGTAAAAATTTGCAAAATTTTTTGCGATCAATGTAGTTTTAAATGATAACTTTCGAAAAATTTTTAAATGCTACTACCGACAAAAATAAAAATAATCTGTATAATTTAACGTAATGTTCCAAAGAATCATACCGTGCTACGAAGCTGAGTTTATAACCTTCACAATGACACATCTTCAGTGTTAATATACGAGTAAAAGTGACGGCGTTATTTTGATTTTTTCTTAGGACTCCACGAAAATCCACTAAAAAACGGCATTTAAACTTCTACAACTCAATCAACTTCAAAAATACAAATAAAAACAATATGTGCAATGCTAGAACTCATAAAGGTCTACGTACCCATAATAAATTTTCGAAATATCTGCAACATCTTAAAAGTTACACCCAAAAAACCTGATAATTAGAGGTGTTTTTAAAGCAAAATAGCTCACAATTTGCTGAACCTAGAATCGCAATATTTTGCAAATAGTCAGTTTTACCCACCCTAATGTACATGCTTCCTGCAATATGTTACTGGGGCCGTTATTTTTCCGCGTGTAGTTTTAAAGAACACTAAGCTGCAAACGAGAACACAAATTGTTATATATTCACTTGAGCATTCAACTAACCATTTCCATTTAAACCACATCAATTGAAATTTAAAATTTGGCAGTTGAAATTCAATAGCGAACCCTGAAATTGGATTTTTTAAAATACATTCTAGGCCGGTCTCTTCTCTCATTCCACAAAAAAACTTATCCTAAATTGGAGTTCAAAATGAACTAAAATTTAGTTTAGAGTATGTACTTAATTTTAGTTAATTTTTACTTATAATTAGGAATTTTAACTTAAATTAAGTAAATTTTACATGACCGGAGTATTTGTATTTATTATGTTTATCCTGCACAACAGGAGTAAATCTTATACTTACTGTACAGAAATTGTAAATGGTATCATAGGTTATTTGTAAAAATAAATAAATAAATAAAATTTGGAACATGAAATGTATATACATCGCTGAAAAATTTGTCTTATTTTGATGTTTGGATGCAAATATAACGTGTTTGTATCTTGTCGCAAATATAATATACTTGTGTCCAAACATAATGTGTTTTCTATTCAATATAACATGTTTGGGGGCAATTATTAATAGGTTGTAATATGTGAATTTGTGACCCAAATGTGGATTTGTTTGTTGAAAGCTGCTGGAAACAAAAACGTGACAGGCAACAATGAATGACTTAGGGTGAGGGTACGATTATGTCGGTTCACCCCACTGAAATTACTGTACTGGTTGTAATGTTTTATCACAATGATAACACATTATTTCTTGGTGTAGCGTTTCATTTTTATAATCGGAACAATCGTAGATGACTGCTTTCGAAAGGCAAAAACATAACAGCAAATTTAGATCGTGCACTTCTATTGGTACCCCCACCCTACCCTGTATAGGTTTCGGTTACCTTGGATCGTTTAGATTTTGGCAGATCTACGGACCGAGCCGTTGCAAAGTCAGCGGCATGTTATAGGACTATGAAGGTTCTTGCCCATTTGCTTCTCTGTCCGTTTTGCTGGATTAACCTTGTTCGGCATCTCTGCAACTCTAGAGGTTGCACGTTGGTAATTTCCCTGTTGGGGCAAAAGGTTTATTTCACAAGTATAGTAATTCCGTCCCTGTTATAAACGTTTTGGGTTTAGCATTCTTTTGGTATGCCAAGAATATTTTCCGTTCAATACCTTTTCGGAAGAAGAGACTAGTTTAATAAAATGGTGGCGCCATTTTTAGAAATAAGAGTGATTACATTTGAATACTTTATGTCAAATATTATACACTCCGGTTCACTTATTTAAAGGCACCTGTATCTTTTGCAATTTGTAACCGATTGCAGTATTTTAAAAAATAAATGGAAGCTGACATCTTGAGATATATAAAAAAATCGTGATAATAGTGGTTTCTTAACTAAAGAACTTTTGTGGAGCAATTTATAAAAAAGTCCAAAAATGTGCTATTTTTTTGGTTCACTTGATTAAAGCCACTTTTACTAATTTTAATGAAAAACAGTTCTTGTTTTTTTTAAATTTATTTTACTTTATTTAAGAACTATTAGTAGTTTGTACAACCAACCCCCTTTGTTTTTAATAATTCCAAATATACGGGTTTTCATTGAGAGATAAAGAGAATTTATGTAATCTAACGAAATTTGATTCCAAGCTTCCTTAATGGCTTGAATTAGTGACTGCTGTCATCAAATTGTCTACGTCCTTAATAGACCTTACGAGATAACCAAGCCCAGACATTTTCGATAATGTTTAGATCTGCCGAATAGGGTGGCCAGTCAAGAATATTAACATTTTGGCTTGCAATGAACTCCCTTACTACTCTGGCGTTGTGTATAGGGGCATTATCCACGATATTGGACCAAATAGTTCACTGAACTTCGGAAAAGCCGATTCCAATAACGTTTTATAGCTTGCACCAGTCATTCTTGCACTTTGAAATTCAAGATCGATGGTGCCATAGTACGTAATAGCACCCCACACCATAACGCCGCCCTCTCGGCTGTGATGTCGGTTCAAAAACCGCTTTACTTTGCGCAGATCATGGAAATAATAGTTGTAGCCATAAGGTCCATACAAATTAAACATCTTCTCATCCGTAAATACAATGGTTCTCCAGTCATTTACATGAGTTCTTGGCTGCACATCCCATATCATGTAGTATCTTGCGAATTGAAGCCGCTTTTCCTTACGAGGAGCATTAAGTGGCGGATTTTTTTGTAATTTCAGGTATTTAAGATACTCAGCTCTTAATTACTCTGCGTACTGATGACTTGCTCGCTTCCACTCCAGCTTGAGCTCTTATTTATGACAAGGATAAGGCAGAATTAGAAGCAATTCTCATGATTTTTCTTTTCTCATACGCATATAATGAAACCCTTCCATTCAAATTTTTTCCATACCCCTCGGGGTCCTTGATGTAATTGTCGACATCTGTTGGGCTCCGTCCAATTTTTTAGCTATTGCGCGGTTAGAATGTGCTTCACAACGGTAAACATCGATTTTAGTTTTTTCCGATAGATTTAAAATTTTTTGTTTTTGCCATTTTGACTCATAAAATGATTAAGATGTAATAAACAAACGCTCCCTACAAAAAATCATCGCTTACTTTAAAAATAATAAAGTGCCTTTATTCAAGTGAACCACAAAAATAGCACATTTTTGGACTTTTTTTTATAAATTGTTCAAAAAAAGTTCTTTAATCTAGCAACCACTATTGTCATGATTTTTTTAAATCTCAAGATGTCTAACTTCCATTTCCATTTTAAAATTCTGCAATCGGTTACAAATTGCAAAAGATACAGGCTGCTGAATATGGAATTTTTAGTGCCTTTAAATAAGTGTACCGGAGTGTATGTACAATTTGTTTGAAGTTCTTTTATCAGTGTAAAAAAATCAATGTCCTTTTATCAAAGTAAAAAAAATAAACTAATTTCCCATTACATTACATCCCATGAATGGGTAGGGGAGCTCTTCTCACAATCATTGAGCTGTGCGTCTTCCACTTTTCTCACACTGATTGGGATCTACAGTTTTACATCGGTTACGAACTGTTTTTTGAGAAGCAACTTCATGGCTTATTACTCGATAGTGTCGCCGTCACTTAGTGGGTTGCCGTCGACGAAACAAGTGTGAGGTGGTCAGAGCAGGGAGCGAACCCACGTTCTCTCGCACAACAGCCGCGCACACTAACCGTTGCACCACCAACAAATCAATTAAATAGTAAATTTTGAACTTCAACTGTTCAATAGTAATCACTCTATTATTTAAACTAAAAATGAAGAATTCTCCTAGTGCAATGTCTTCCTCTATGTGTTAATACTCGTACGACACTTTGAACCACTACTACATTTTACTAGATTGTACATTTTACTAGAACGAACACTCACAAAATTATTAAAAAAATAAAAATTGTTCTGTTCCGAATAGATATTTCTTTTCGTTCATCGGTTTCCATATAAAGCTGTTCCCACAAAAGTCGTTTTTCGCCATTCAATTTAAAATTCAAATTAAAATTCCACGTCTTCAAATATCTAATCAACCACGCCGGGGAAATCTTTTCAAAAGTCGGCGAACTGTCTAAGGGTCATTATCATAGTATCTACTTATAGTTACAACTAACTAACAGTTACAATATTTAAATTCCATACAAACTGGCAGCTAAAAATTTCAGTTAGATTTAACTGTATGATAGCTGGAGATGGACGTACCACCAAAGATGTAATAAAAAAATAATATTTCCCAGCCAAATCAAACTTGACATCTGAACGAATTTGAAGAATTTTGTAATTTATTGTGATACAATTGTTAAATATTTGCCCATATACAGTCGTGTGCGATGAAATAGTCACACACTTGTCAACACTTTTATTCTCTGCAAATCACTTGTCCAAGGTGTTTCATGCCAAGAAATTCTGAACCTGATTGACTGGTCCTCTGCTCAATATAATGCCGTAATTTTTAATAAATGTTGTACACTACTGTTCTACACGTCAGTGCCAGTATTTTAAAGGCTATGTAATGACGTGCGCTATAAAATAGAGTCAATTACAAAAAAATGGTTTTTGAAATGGTTAATGGTAGTTTGGATTTGAATTTGTAAACAAAGTTTAGCTTCTAAATATGATTAATGTTTATTAGTAGCATTAATAAATTGTTATTATTGAAGTTCCAAAATGGGCCGATCTAAGTATTGCAATCATGAGCGCCAAGAAAGAATAAAAGAGCTGAGAAAAGAATTCAGAACCTACGTTCAAATTACTGACATATTTCATGCTTAAAGAAAATGGTGGCGACCGGAATTAAATAACGAGGTTTTTCAATAAGAGCGCTACAAAAGTTTTTTTAAATAAAACAAAACCGGCTTTAGATACCAATGAAATTCTTTATTCCTGTGGAAGTACGTTCAATGGCCATTATGAATGGAACTCGATCTCTTTTGCATGGCCACCACGGGCACGCTTGCAGAAGTCCAGACGCTGAACCCAATTTTCGACGGTTTTCAAGCATAAATCGGCCGATACTGCTGCAATTTCACGTTCGATATTCGTTCGAAGTTCATCAATCGTCGCTGGCTTGTTGGCATAGATCATAGACTTGACGTAGCCCCACAGGAAATAATCTAACGGCGTCAAATCGCACGACCGAGACAGCTAATCGACTGGTCCATTTCGTGAGATAACACGTTCACCAAACTTGGTTTCCAATAAATTGATTGTGGCATTCGCTGTGTGCCTTGTGGCGCCGTCCTGTTGGAACCACATGTCCTCCAAGTCCATATTATCCAATTGGGGCCAAAAATATTCGGTTGTCATTGAACGGTAGCGATTCGCATTCACAGTAATGTGCCGGTCTTGATCATCACGGAAGAAGTACGGCCCAATGACGCCGCCGGCCCATAAACCAAACCGTAATTTTTTCGGGATGCAATGATGACCCATGGATTACGTTTGGATTGCACTATGACCAATAAGGCATATTTTGCTTGTTGACGAAGCCATTCAGCCAGAAATGAGCCTCATCGCTGAAGATGATTTTCCGATGAAAATCCGAATCATTTTCAAGGTGTTGCTCAGCCCAATTCACGAACATACGACGCTTGTGGTGGTCAAGCGGCTTCAGTTCTTGCGACAATTTGATCTTGTAAGGATGTAGGCCAAGATCTTTTCGCAAAATTCGCCACAACGACGTCACAGAGATGCCCAACGCTTGAGAACGACGTGTGAAAGACACATTTGGGCTTTCTTGAACTGAAACCTCAGCGGCAGCAACATTCTCGACACTACGGGCACTTCTTTGTCTCACTGGCACGGGAACATTTTGTACTGTGCCTGTGGATTCAAATTTTTCCACTAGACGCTCAATTGTTGATCTGGTAGGACGATTATGACGACCATAAATTGGACGTAGCGCTCTTAAAGTTGAGGCCACTGACTCCAAATTTCGGTAGTAAATTTTAATAATTTCGACCCGTTGTTGGCTCGTATATCTTTCCACGATGAAATGGAAAACCTTACTGAAGATAAATGTCAAAAGAGCGGGAAAAAATATGGCGTCGTTTGCTGTCCCTATCGATTTACTTTTGTAGCGTCTCTGTTGAAAACCCCGTTATAAGCCTAATCCAGGAAACAGAGGGAAATAGTGAAAATTACAGAACATTTGGAACCAAAAATATTGCGTCACGTGGCGTTCGACTTTTGTTACCTCTTCCCCCCTTAAAACGCAATACGATCGAGATGTTGCGACCTCAACATTAGGGTTATGACTATTTGCAATTTTTGCAAATATAAAATTCTTCATCGCATAGCCGTATAGACCATAGAAAAATATTAAGAAATGATGTATTACTTTTTCGCGATCGTTCAAAAAGTTCACCCACCGATCGCGATGAAGTTTTGAATTGTAGCTTTTCTTTGAGCAAAAAAAGTGTAATTTAGTTGTTTTTCTTACTGATTTAATTTTTACTTGTATTTACCAATATATTTTTTATATATTGTTTGAAAACAAACAATAAAAAATATTTAAAAAAAAAATTTCCAAAAAAAAAATCTTGGGGGAGTTTTAGAAATTGCAATCGGTGGGTGAACTTTTTTCACCAAAATGACATAAAACAATGATTTTTATTATCAGTACAACATTACCCATAGGGTGGTACGATGAATAAATGTTGTTAAAATTTTGTCGTAACCCTACTCTACATTAAGAAAAATGGTAACTAAAAACAATTTAAAGTCAAAAAGTGTCCGAAAAGCTCCATTTCTTTCCAAACGGAACGTTTAAAAAATTTTGCAGGACAGCTGAAACAGAAGTGAGATTGGTTAATTATGATAGGAGTAATCTTCCTGTACAAAGGCCTTCCAACACCGAATTCAGGCCCCAGAACACAATCCAAACAGTTAAACATGGCAGCGGCAACATAATGGTACGGGGTTGTTACTCTTACATTGGGACAGAACCTTTATTCCAAATTGTACAGACAATGGACGCTTCATATTATACCACTATATTAAAAAACGTCATGATGCCTTGTGTTGAATGGGCAATGCCGCTTCGATGTGTGTTTCAACATAATATCGATCCCAAACACACATCGAAGCGAGCAAAAGCTTGGTTTGAAAATAATAGTGTCATAATTTTAAGATGGTCTATGCAGTCGCCGGGCTTAAGTCCTATTCAGAATTTGTGGCGGGACATTAATGTGTGTATCAAAGGAATAAACCAATTTAATAAAGATGAGCTTATGACACTGGTACAATCGGCGTGGAAAACATGACTTGTGGAGACTTGATGATTCAATGTCAAGGCGTTGCTTAGCTGTGATAAAAAATAATAGGTATTTTATAAAGTACTGAGATAATATAAAGGATTAATGAAACATACATTTTATTTGACACAGCTATTTATTCTAGTTTAGATGATGACTCGCGATGACTCTATTTTAATTCACAGGCAAAACGGGCCATTTTGAAATATTTTGATTTATACCTAATGATTTAATTTTAAATTACGACATTAATGTTCTAAAATGTTATATCTAGTTCTTAATTGAACATTAAAAAATAAAAGTTATAAACAAAATTCAATTTTTCTACATTTGTTTTTGCTTTGAAGATGTTGATTAGTGTTGACTCTATTTCAACGCACACAACTGCATATGTGTAGTAAGTCCCCCAAATTGGGAGACAACTTACAAATGAATACATTTTTGTCACAAGCGTAAGCAAATATGTATGTTAGGATGGCAATAAAATGTATAGAGCAATTATTTTTCTCAAATTTTAACAAATACCAAGCGGATTCTTATGCCATTTAGTCTAAAACTAACGTGGTGAAAGTTTGAGCCCAATCGGATAACTCTAGGCCGGTCCGACTTGTGATCAATGTTTTCGGGTTTTTGTAATTTTTGGTGTAAATTTGAACACACTAGATAATTTTCATTTCGCAGTTCATTTGAATAAAAGCCCAGCAGGAAAGTGAGGAATGCATTACATTGAGAATGAATTATATAATGCATTATAATATTACATTATATAAGGCATTCCAAAGAATCGAGGGGGTAATGTCATTTGCCAAAACTGCACATTGATTCACTGTATTTATAAACCTTGCATTCGTCCACGTGTTTCTATTAGAATCGCGTAAATAAGTCAGTTTGTGTTTCAACGTTTAGAGGTGCAGCTAGATAAATAGTTTATTTAATCCGTGTATGTATGTCGGGGGAGTATTTTATATAACAAATTCTTAATTCATTAACAATAGAATGCATTATAGAATTCATTCCTGACAACATGTTATATAATGCATTATTAAGAATTAAAAGAATTAAAAAGAATATAATGCATTCTCTGGGCACATTAAAAGAATTCATTCTTTTCCTAGGACATCAACGTTTAATGCACGCTACTCATTACCTTCTCGCTTCCTATTCATTCCCTTTTCCTGCTGGGAGACTGCACAGGGATTTAGTTTGACCTGAATACAAAGTGGTAAAAACTTGAGTAAAAATACCCGCCGTCTGGGGGTTCAAACTCTTAATTAGAAACAATTTTACATTTTTATAAATAATTGAAATTTGGAGTTTCCGGGTTTTCCAAAAAGTTGCATCTAAATGTACAAAATATTCAACTCGCATACCAGTGCCTTCTGGTAGAAGTCCATTCGTTTACAATAAGTTATAACCCGATATAGTCACTCTACGGTTTCAGGATGATATGGTGCGACAAAGTAGGACATCTCTAGGAAAAATCGCCAAGATGGCCTTATAAGGGTACCAAATCATAAAAATTGCTAAAAACATAAGTTATTTGCTCAAACCGATTCTATAAAATTGGATATTACAGTTGGTTCCAATAACCGGGTTTGGCAACCGATTTAAAATCCCGGCTTTAGAAACCCGTGTTTAACACTCGCAATAAGAAACCAGTTTGGTATTTACCAAAAATCAGAACTTGATTTTTCACTGCCACCCTAATGTATATATGTATGCCGTATATACCATCTGCGATGCAGCTTTCGCCACCGCCGCCACATGATGTGGCGCAGAACATGACCATTGTGAATGAGGCAATTTGACTCACTCTCACACAACCAGAGAAAACAGATGCGCCATCGTAGGCAAGCGAGCAAATCCCAATTATTGAGCAAAAAACACGTTAACTTTACTTTTGCGACGCAACAGGCAAATAAAATGTTTACAAAAAAAAGGACTTAAGGACTAACAATTCTTTACGCAGCAAAATGAGCATCAAATTTAATTCAACATCTGCTGCAAAGTTGCGAGCAGGGCTTGAAAGTGAGGGATGGGTTACGTTAGGTTAGATAATGGGACGAGATTGGCAGCAATGATGTCTCGTTGTGGGTTTATTGAATGTCACTGGGACCAAAAGATGGCCAGCAACATGAATTAGTTGCAGGTTTGATATAGAACTGAATGTACAAAATTTTTTTTGGATTTAGTCAGCAATTACTATTGAAAGTTTTAAATGAATAACTGGTGAATATAACGAAAGTGTTGAGGAGAATAGTTTTAAGCAGGATTTCAAATTGTTAACTAATTTTCAATTCTAAAATGCATTTATGACTGTGACGAAGAAATAGATTTTAACAAAATGAAATGCAACAGCATACACACAAAATGTTTTCATTTGCTAGAACTACGACTTCGACAAGCACACTTCGACAAGGCAGCAATAGTTATTCAAAGGAGAATCATCAGTCGATTCAAATTATTTGGTAGCAAAAGCAGCATTCAATGCGACGACTAAAAGCAGTAAATGCGACGACTAAAAGGTATGTGTTAGACTATCAAGAGTTCGGGAAAAATACTGCTGTAAAGTACAATAAAGTGTAAAAAAAAATTAGGTTGCGTGTACGAAGTTAAGGTAGAATCTGGAGTTTTTAAAGGGTATTGAGGAAGATGTTATTGGTTCTGATGAATATTTTCCTGTAGATTAAAATTCGTACATGCAACTGTATATTTTTCGGGACACTTTATTTTCCAAATTGACTTGTTATAAGGTTTCGTTGATGATTCTTATAGGATATTATCCCTCGTAGATCATTCAACTTTGTATTTTTCGGGACACTTTATTTTCCACTTTGAATTGTTATAATGTTTCGTTGATGATTCTTATAGGATATTCCCCCCTCGTAGATAACTCCTATGTAATTCAAATTGTTCCATCACGCTACAATTAAACAAACCTGTAAAAAAGAAAAAAATCGAGTTTTAAATTTTTTTAACGAACAGCGTCGACTCTTTATCAAAAATAACACATTTTGTGATTTGCAATTTAAGAGGTTCATCCTAGTTTTTAAAAAAATAGTCCTTGTATTTTTTGTTGGTTTTTAATTTGACTTTTTGGAATGCTGTTAACAGAGAGAATAAAAGAATATTTTCGCATTTTGTTTGGCTAAATTCTGGGAGTATTTATGTGATTTATCTAAATTTACTTCCAATTCACCAGCAAAAGCCTGTACTACAGTTGAAACTATTATCAATCTGTCTCTGACTACGCCAACGGCTAAGGCAGCAAATACAGCAAGGACTACCGCTTTTGCTATTGCTAAAACTGTCAACGCAATTGCTTTGACTGCCGTAGTCATTAGTGATTTCCTTCGAGCGACTGTTGCTGTCGGCTACGACTTTTGGTTGTGCCACAGTCGTGGTTGTATCAGACGAAAACATGTTGTGTGTATACTGTCTCAACTTATTTTGTTACATTCATTTTCACGGTAGAAGCAGAAGCCTTAGTCTTTTGGCAAAGAGTAATAATGCGTTCGTTAGGCAGAAGTAAATTTTTGTCTGCTGCTGCTATTTGGTAGTCAACAATGCAACCACTGATTTTAAGGAACGTATCATTAGCTGCAAATTTGCTGAAGTGCAAAGCAGATTAACTACAGTTTTAATTTCTTGAACGAAGAATATATCGATTATATTTTTGTGCTTTCAAGTTGTTTAAAGAAATTACAAAAATTATTGTCGAAAATTGTTTAAAGCCAACCACAGACTTGTCATTCATGAGCATGAGCTTGGTTGATAGCTTTTTATCTGGCTGATGAATTTGAAGAAATAGTACCAAAAATTTTTGGAAACATTTTAGTGATATGAACAACTTCGATTGCATTCTTATTTGATACCAACAATGGCGATAAACCAGCAATTAACATCAACGATAGCTGATGTTCATGCTCATAAATGACAAGTCTGTGGTTCATTTAACTTTCATTACTGGATATTGCGTGTTGTCTTTAAACATAAAGTGTAACTTATTCTTTAATAATTTATCTAATTTATAACCATCGGTGATGTTGATACTTAGGGATCTTCAGTGATGTTGATACTTAGGGATCTTCGATCTATACTAATTCGCACATGTGAATTGCAGAATTGAGTTTGTATATATACGATTGATGATCAACCGATGTTATGAATTCAGGCACAGTAGTTAGGCATATGATGATAAACTTGTCACGGAGTTCGAAACTAGTCATGCCTGAACTGAACTGAATTTTCTATTATTTCCAACAAAAACTAACCATTTTTCAATTCGAAAAATATTCATGACTTGTAAGCTTGTATGAATTTCTCATACATTAACCAAAAAATAAAATAATTTTAATTTTTAAATTTGAAAAAAAAATGTTTGGGAAGCTCAATTAAATCATAAATAATTTTTAGTTACTTCTTATTCAAGTTATAAAATCATTTAGATATTTGAATAAAAAAATTGTTTGGAAACGTCATTTATAACTTTATGGAACTTAAAATTATATTTAAAATTAAAAATCGTCTTTCTTAATTCCTAAATTTTGTTTAGAATTCCGAAATATTATAATTTATTATTAATTTGTTAAGGGATATTAACACAAATTAAGTAAAAGCCGGTAACCGACGTGAAATTACCGGTTACCGGTTTGTTCGAAAATTAAGTTTTTAAAAAAACCGGGACACATTAAGTGCAAAAAACCAGGTCTCGGTTGCACCGGTCTTTCGGTTTCGGTTTTGGATACTCTAAATACGTAGCAATTTTTTTTATAGGGCGCTTACCCAAACCCTGTGGGTAATCCTGATGGGTAATTCCCTATCGTTGTGGGTAACTACATATTATTTTCACGTTTTCGTTTATAATAAACGGTTAAGAATTATTTGCCGTAAAAGTAAATCAAAAAACTTTTTGCGCAAATTAAACTTCGCTTGCAAAAACCGTAATGACTTTTAATAAAATTACATATGAATATAAAAGCGTTGTTGTTGCGAGAAGAGTGTGAACAAACGAACTATTTTTGGGTCAAAATAAATATTTTTATGTCAAACATTGTTTTCCTTTGCGTGTACAAACTTCAAAATTGGTTGATATATATATTTACTGTTTCTAGGTAGTCCATTGGACGACGTCTGTCAGAATGTTCGAGAAATGAATCTCGTTCCTCCATGCGCGTGAAGATAGATTCCGAATCTAACTAGCAAAGACACAAACCACTTCAGTTGACAGAAGTATGTTATGGCGATAACATAACTATGTTAACATATAGAAACATGGTGTATTTAATGATATAATATTTTCAGCCGATCGGAAAAACATATAGAAACAAAACTTATAGCTTCTAAAGGTAATTCATGGGACTATAGAAAGAAATTGTCCCTTCTGCCGTCAGTATTACCGTATTCGCTCAGTGGGCCAAAGTAAATTTAGTGTATGAAAATTTAAATCGATCAACTTTGAAAATCAAGGAATTCTCCCGTGCTGGCACATACCTTGTTAAAAAGTCCTGCACAAGCACTTTCAGAATCTGTAATCAAAAAGTGGAAAAAGAGTTTGGAAGTAAGGAAATATACTCATTTTCTTTCGGACCCCCAAAAATAATTACGCCCATTGTGCGAAAACAGGGAATTCTCCCGTGTTCTCACATACCTCGTTGGAAAGCTCTTCCTAAACACTTTCAGAATCTAGAATCAAAATGTGGAAAAAGAGTTTGGAATTAAGAAAATATCCTCATTTACTTTCGGACCCCCAAAAATAATTTAGCCCATTGTGCGAAAACAAGGAATTCTCCCGTGTTCTCACATACCTCGTTGGAAAGCTCTTCCTAAACACTTTCAGAATCTATAATCAAAATGTGGAAAAAGAGTTTGGAAGTAAGAAAATATCCTCATTTACTTTCGAACCCCCAAAAATAATTTAGCCCATTGTGCGAAAACGAGGAATTCTCCCGTATTCTCACATACCTCGTTGGAAAGCTATTCCTAAACACTTTCAGAATCTGTAATCAAAATGTGGAAAAAGAGTTTGGAAGTAAGAAAATATCCTCATTTACTTTCGGACCCCCAAAAATTATTTCGCCCATTGTGCGAAAACAAGGAATTCTGCCGTGTTCCCACATACCTCATTGGAAAGCTCTTCGTAAGCACTTTCAGAATCTATAATCATAATGTGGAAAAAGAGTTTGGAAGTAAGAAAAGATCCTCATTTACTTTCGGACCCCCAAAAATAAGTTCGCCCATTGTGCGAAAACGAGGAATTCTCCCGTGTTCTCACATACCTCATTGGAAAGCTCTTCGTAAGCACTTTCAGAATCTCTAATCAGAATGGTGAAAAAGAGTTTGGAAGTAAGAAAACATCCTCATTTACTTTCGGACCCCCAAATATTATTTCGCCCATTGTGCGAAAACAAGGAATTCTCCCGTGTTCTCACAAACCTCGTTGGAAAGCTCTTCCTAAACACTTTCAGACCCTATAATCAAAATGTGGAAAAAGAGTTTAAAGTAATGAAATATCTCATTTACTTTCGGACCCCCAAAAATTATTTCGCCCATTGTGCGAAAACAAGGAATTCTCCCGTGCTCTCACATACCTCATTGGAAAGCCCTTCGTAAGGACTTTCAGAATCTATAATCATAATGGTGAAAAAGAGTTTGGAAGTAAGAAAAGATCCTCATTTACTTTCGGACCCCCATAAATAATTTCGCCCAATGTGCGAAAACAAGGAATTCTCCCGTGTTCTCACATACCTCGTTGGAAAGCTCTTAGTAAACGCTTTCAGAATCTATAATCAAAATGTGGAAAAAGAGTTTGGAAGTAAGAAAATATCCTCATTTACTTTCGGATGTGAGAACACGGGAGAATTCCTTGTTTTCGCACAATGGGCGAAATAATTTTTGGGGGTCCGAAAGTAAATGAGGATATTTTCTTACATCCAAACTCTTTTTCCACACTTTGATTACAGATTCTGAAGTGTTTAGGAATAGCTTTCCAACGAGGTATGTGAGAACACGGCAGAATTCCTCGTTTTCGCACAATGGGCGAACTTATTTTTGGGGGTCCGAAAGTAAATGAGAATATTTTCTTACTTCCAAACTCTTTTTCCACATTATGATTATAGATTCAGAAAGTGCTTATGAAGAGCTTTCCAATGAGGTATGTGAGAACACGGGAGAATTCCTTGTTTTCGCACAATGGGCGAAATAATTTTTGGGGGTCCGAAAGTAAATGAGGATATTTTCTTACTTCCAAACTCTTTTTCCACATTTTGATTACAGATTCTGAAAGTGTTTAGGAATAGCTTTCCAACGAGGTATGTGAGAATACGGGAGAATTTTTCGTTTTCGCACAATGGGCGAAATAATTTTTGGGGGTCCGAAAGTAAATGAGGATATTTTCTTACTTCCAAACTCGTTTTCCACATTTTGATTACAGATTCTGAAAGTGTTTAGGAATAGCTTTCCAACGAGGTATGTGAGAATACGGGAGAATTCCTCGTTTTCGCACAATGGGTGAACTTATTTTTGGGGGTCCGAAAGTAAATGAGAATATTTTCTTACTTCCAAACTCTTTTTCCACATTATGATTATAGATTCAGAAAGTGCTTATGAAGGTATGTGAGAACACGGGAGAATTCCTTGTTTTCGCACAATGGGCGAAATAATTTTTGGGGGTCCGAAAGTAAATGAGGATATTTTCTTACTTCCAAACTCTTTTTCCACATTATGATTACAGATTCTAAAAGTGTTTAGGAATAGCTTTCCAACGAGGTATGTGAGAACACAGGAGAATTCCTCGTTTTCGCACAATGGGGGAAATTATTTTTGGGGGTCCGAAAGTAAATGAGGATCTTTTCTTACTTCCAAACTCTTTTTCACCATTCTGATTAGAGATTCTGAAAGTGCTTACGAAGAGCTTTCCAATGAGGTATGTGAGAGCACGGGAGAATTCCTTGTTTTCGCACAATGGGCGAAATTATTTTTGGGGGTTCGAAAGTAAATGAGGATATTTTCTTACTTCCAAACTCTTTTTCCGCATTTTGATTACAGATTCTGAAAGTGTTTAGGAATAGCTTTCCAACGAGATATGTGAGAACACGAGAGAATTCCTCGTTTTCGCACAATGGGCGAAATTATTTTTGGGGGTCCGAAAGTAAATGAGGATCTTTTCTTACTTCCAAGCTCTTTTTCACCATTATGATTATAGATTCTGAAAGTGCTTACGAAGAGCTTTCCAATGAGGTATGTGAGAGCATGGGAGAATTCCTTGTTTTCGCACAATGGGCGAAATTATTGTTGGGGGTTCGAAAGTAAATGAGGATATTTTCTTACTTCCAAACTCTTTTTCCACATTTTGATTACAGATTCTGAAAGTGTGTAGGTAGAGCTTTCCAACGAGGTATGTGAGAACACGGGAGAATTCCTTGTTTTTGCACAATGGGCGAAATAATTTTTGGGGGTCCGAAAGTAAATGAGGATATTTTCTTACTTCCAAACTCTTTTTCCACATTTTGATTATAGGGTCTCAAAGTGTTTAGGAAGAGCTTTCCAACGAGGTATGTGAGAACACGGGAGAATTCCTTGTTTTCGCACAATGGGCTAAATTATTTTTGGGGGTCCGAAAGTAAATGAGGATATTTTCTTACTTCCAAACTCTTTTTCTACATTTTGATTACAGATTCTGAAAGTGTTTAGGAAGAGCTTTCCAACGAGGTATGTGAGAACACGGGAGAGTTCCCTGTTTTCGCACAATGGGCGTAATTATTTTTGGGGGTCCGAAAGTAAATGAGGATATTTCCTTACTTCCAAACTCTTTTTCCACTTTTTGATTACAGATTCTGAAAGTGCTTGTGCAGGACTTTCTAACAAGGTATGTGACAGCACGGGAGAATTCCTTGATTTTCAAAGTTGATCGATTTAAATAATCATACACTAAATTTACTTTGGCCCACTGACCGAATACGGTAATACTGACGGCAGAAGGGACTATTTCTTTCTATAGTCCCATGAATTACCTTTAGAAGCTATAATTTTTGTTTCTATATTTTTTTCCGATCGGCTGAAAATATTATATCATTAAATACACCATGTTTGTATATGTTAACATAGTTATGTTATCGTCATAACAGACTTCTGTCAACTGAAGTGGTTTGTGTCTTTGCTAGTTAGATTCGGAATCTATCTTCACGCACATCGTTCCTCCTTGCACCGACTAATGATACGAGTTTTCATGTGATTTTGTATACACGTTGAAAAAAAACATATTGCGACTTACTGCAAGAACCATCTACATTAGAACTCCTCTACCCCTCAAAATGTACCTTGGTTTGTTTTATGATAATTGCCAAAATATTTCGAGACTGGACGTGAGCTGGACCATTTTTAAATAAGGTATTTTTTTAGTTTTTCAAAGAATTTTGTACTTTAACTAAACACAATGTGTACAATATTAGAATCATGGGAAAGGTGTTTTTTAACGCGTGTTCAACAGTATACTTGTAAATAACATAGCACGTCACACACTGGTTCAAGAGCGGCATTAATTCATTTTTTTCATGTACTCAGATCTACCTAATTTTTTCATAGTTTGTAGAAAAGAATCTTACTAGCATGAACCAAAAATTTTAGGTCGATATCTTTATTACTTTTTTGTCCAGAGGCATTCAAAGTTGACCAAAATGAATGCATTTGAAATTATCGTATTATATGTGCTACCTTCTATCACATCTTGCTTCAGATATACTCTTGTAATGAAACTAGAATTATTTTTTTCTGAAATTAGATGTTATAAGAAATGTATATTCAAAAAGAAAAAAAAATTTCGAAGCTCAATTTTGTTTTTTGTATTTACTACTATAAATTGTGCAAAAATATTTATTTTCTCAAACTTCTATCGATTGCATCTTTTGATCTCCAACGTCCTCTAGCTCGAGACTTATATCAAATTAAAGCTTGTAATCTCACCTAACGATTCATAAAAAATTCAGCTGCCCGTTTTTGCCCCTAAGCAATTCCGGTATAAAAAACTAAAACAAGTAAGGAAAAATTGCCTTCATAAACGCGTTATTGTGCATCATTGTTTGTTTTTGTTTTTTTTTGTTTGCTTGCTTGCTTTGTTGTTTCGTTTTTTTGTTGTAAAAAAACACACAAAAGGCAACAGTTGCGATTACAAAAGGCAACAACAACACACATGTTTACCATGACACTATAAGTCAGGCAGAAGCATTTTTGAAAATTGACTTTCGGTCATCTTTTGTAGCAACAATGCAATGGTGGTACAAAAAGAAAACAAAACAAAATGCACTGAATTGACATTTGCGTAAACATAAAATATGAAAAAAATAGTAAAACAGTTGTCTATCATGATCATGAGGTTTACTAATTTGCATTTCTTCCCATTTTTTTTCGCATCAGCTGTGACTGTTTGTTGCATTGTTTTTGTAGTTAGCTTTTTGATTTTGAAATGAAGTTGACAGGTGTTTTGTTTATTAGTTGTGTTTAGATGAATAAAGCTAATTCGATTATTGTGTTAGAAGTGAAAAATAGAAATAAAAATTATTAAAAATGGATAATCTTCAGATATCTTATTATGAAATTTCTGATCTTTTATTAGATTGTGATAAGGACATTAATGTAGTTTGTGATATTATTTCAACAAATAATAAAAATTTGTCAATTATTGAGTTAGATAAATTTAAAACATTTTTAAGTAAACAATTTTTACCAAAACTGAAAACTAAGTGGGTCAATGCAAAACGTATGAAAGACAGATTTGTTGAACAAAATGAAGTTTGGTTGGAAAATATGTACTGTTTTGGTGAAGATTTTTCAGAGTATGAAAAACCTACGTGTTCCCATGAAGTCAAACGTCGGCCTTCTAAAACCTTTGAACTTTGCCAAACTCGTGCTAAAAGGATTAAAGTACAGCAGCTATGTGATAGTAATTCGGCAGAACTTATTGCATCAGCTGCAAAAAAAATAAATAAGGATGAACAAACGTCGAAAATGTTTAGTCGAGAAAAAGCACTAAGCCTTATTATTGATGCTTGTTTATCAAAACAACAGTATCAAATATTAAGATGGAGTGCCAAAGAAATTGGATGTGATATTTTCCCCTCATACCATCAAGTTCTTAGTGCTAAAAAAGAATGTTATCCTAAAAATTTGGAAGTACAGGAGAACTATAGTAAAGTCAGTATGCAAGAATTACTAGATCATACTGTATCCAGAATATTGAAGGCGAAAACGAAAGCTGAGACGGATGTACTTCCAAGCCAACTACAACTTGTTTCTAAATGGGGTTGTGATGGATCTTCGGGTCATAGCGAATACCACCAAAAATTCAATGATCCCAATTTAAATGACAAAAATATATTTTTGACAAGTATTGTTCCTCTTAATTTGAAATGTATTGATGGTACATCTGATTACTGGCGAAACCCAAGGCCATCATCAACAGCTTTATGTAGGCCAATAAAATTTCAATTTGTAAAAGAAACAGCAAATGTAATTTCTGAAGAAGTTGAAAGGGTAGAAAATGAAATTAAAAATTTGAAAAAAACTGTTGTTAATATATATGGCAAAAGTCATGAAATTTTGCATACACCTACTTTAACCATGATTGATGGAAAAGTTGCAAATGTAATCACACAAACATCAGGAATGTCTGTATGCTTTATATGTCAATGTAAGCCTAGCGAAATGAATAATTTGGAATTATTAAGAACAAAAACAGTTTCGGAGGAGGGGCTTCAATTTGGAATTTCCCCTTTACATGCTAGGATAAAATTTATGGAGTGCATATTGCATATAGCATACAACAAAAGTTTTTCAAAGTGGAGAGTCACTAAAGAAACAAAGCATGAAAAAGAAAAAGCAAAAGCGGAAATACAAAGAAATTTGAAATCGGTTTTAGGCATAAATGTGGATATGGTTAAACAAGGAATGGGCTCATCGAACACTGGCAATACTTCTCGACGTTTTTTTGCAAATCCTTCCTTGACGGCAGATGTTCTTGGTGTTGATGAAAATTTAATTCATCGCTTTAGTACAATTTTAACTGTAATAAATAGTAATTTTGAAATAGATACGGATAAATTTAAAGTTTATTGTTTGGCCACTGCAGAACGATATATAGAACTCTACAGCTGGTACTATATGCCTATTACTGTACACAAAGTGCTAATTCATGGGAGTGAAATTGTGTCAGCAGCAATATTGCCACTTGGCATGTTGTCGGAGGAAGCTCAGGAAGCTCGTAATAAAGATTACAGAAGTTATCGTCTAAACCACTCCAGAAAAACGGATCGCATATCAACAAATGAAGATGTAATGCATATGTTATTAGCATCTTCAGATCCATACATAAATTCATATCGTAACCAGCCCAAGAAGGATATATTGGAATTTTCTGATGAAGTAAAAAATTTGTTATGTTAATAAAGGTACACGAATTACTTTGTTATAAATTTTTTATTATTTATTTTTCATTTATTTACAGATATTTATATTTAATATGGGCATGACTGTTGCTGCACTTTATTTGTATATATTTTTTATCAAATAAGAAACACACTTTTGCAATGAGCCAAAAATTATGACTCTACAATGATTTTTAACTTTTGTGTTATATGGGAAGTAGGCGTGGTTGTGCTCCGATTTTGTTCAAATTTTCAGCATTTTTTTATAATAACGAAATATTAGCCTATACCAAAATTCAAAGCTCTACGATGTTTCCTTATATTTAATGCCACCAATCGTATGAAGCTGAACCAGTGTGCGTCATGTCCTGACACGTTAATTTTTCAAGGATATTCCTGCAAACAATCGAATTTTTAAGTTTTTAGTACGGTGATTTTTCTGGTGTAAATTTCAGATTGACATATGTTAATCTTTAGTCGATTTAAGTACATACATGTTTCAGTTTTTTTTTTTGGAAATTCGAACTAAAGGGTGGCCCAACCAAAACGCAAAAAGTTAATTTAAAATAAAACAAAAAGTTTTCAGAGAATTATCTTAATATTTGTTATTATGATAGAAGGATCTTTGGCAATTATGTGTAAAACAAAATATCGGCCTAATGCTCGCTACGGCTTCGGTGGCATACCTCTATCCGACGGTCCATATTTTCAATGACTCTGAGATATAATTGAGGTTAAATGTCGTTAATGTGTCGAATTATCTCATCCTTTAGCTCTTGAATTGTTCTTGAATTATTGACGTTCACTTTTTCTTTTAAATATCCCCAAAGAACGAAGTTCAATGCTGTCAAATCACATGATCGTGGCAACCAATTAACATCGCCACGACATGGTATAACACGACCATTGTTTCGCTGGCTGTGTGGCAAGTGGCACCATCCTGTTGGAATCATGTATCATCCAGGTCCATATCCTCAATTTCTGGCCACAAGAAGTCCGTTATCATGCTGACCAAAAAAATCACGAAGTGCACGAAACTTATTTTGATTTGAATGCCCATTTTCGCAAATGGATTCAACACTCTTAATGCTCTGCTCAATTGTGTACCTCTCTATGGTTGAATTTGTCAAAAACTGACAAAAGCTGTCAAATTCAAATTAAGTTGGGCAAAAAACTTGACGCTAAGGTGTGACTAACAATTAACATCGTGCATTATGGTTAGACAACCCTATACTTACCAAAAAATTCATATTTGGTCACCGTTCTTTGTATTGTCGACCACAATCTATCCGCTGTTTTTATGAAATCATCAAATTTAATTTGATCATCAAATTTCAATAGGAACTGGTAACTGAAATAAATTTCCTCTTTTAAAAAATTTTGAATTCTGTTCATATACATTCCCATTTACCTTTAACAAGTTTTAGCGATAAAAAGGATTACATATTATGCATAATATAGCAGCAACAACAAGTAGAGAGGAATTTCATTTTATTCCTTTCTAGTCATAATCATTGACATGTTCATAATTGCATATTTTCGAAAGTTGCTGGATAATAGAGTGGCCAGCTGCGTAGTTATTACTTTACAAGCTGATGATTTCTTTCTTTCTTTCTATATATGTAGGTACCCTACACTAAACTCAATTTGTCGTGTCCTCATTCACTGTCAGACCCACTTCCTTCTCAGTTCTCGAAAACACCGCAGTAACTTCTCTAATTGTGCACCCAATGATATCTATATTATCAGCATACGCGAGCAGCATGTGGCTTTTGCTGCTGATGGTTTTATTCATATTGACTGCAGGTTCTCTCATAATGATCTCCATTAAGATGTTAAAGAGGTCGCACGATAGGGTGTCGACTTGTCTAAGGCCTCGCTTAGTTTCGAAAGGTTCGTTAAGATTCTTACCAACTTTTATTGTGGATTTGGTGTTCATCAAGGTCATCCTGCAAACACGTATGAGTTTTGCAGGAATACCAAGCTCAGACATTGCTTAGTTAAGCTTCTCCCGCAGCGGGCTATCGAAGGCCGCCTTATAATCGATAAATAGATAATAGGTGCCGATTTGATTTTCGTGGGTTCGTGGGATTTGGCGTAGCGTGAAATTCTGGTCAGTTGTCTATTTTCCAGGACTAAAGCCACCCTGGTATGGTCCAATCACGATTTACGATTTACGATGTAATTGGGTTGAGAGACGTGTCCTCCTGCACCGCGACCAAGGTAGATCTATTGTGCGCCCTCCATTAAAGTTTAATTCATGGTATCATTCAGGAACTTTACAATATCCTTCACCGCTAGTTTTTTATATGCGTCCTCCATAACTTCGGATCCGCCAAGTATCTTAAGTCTCTGGTAAGCAAAAGCAGGGCACTTCGCAAGTATATGTTCCATGGTTTCATCGTCCTCCAAACAATATCTGCATGTTCCCTCCTCCGCTATTTGCATCTTATTCAACATGAAGTTGCATGTGTAGTGTCCAGTGAGAGCTCCACATAGGAGCCTTAGATTGGGTCTGTTCAATTGAAGAGCATCCTTGCTCCTTTTTTCATTGGGTGATAGGAATTTTTTCGAGTGTTTGAGTGGTCCTTTTTTGATCCAAAACTCCTTCGATTCTCCTTTTGTTACTTTTGTGATCATTGTTTTAATGTCCTTTTTAGTGAAGCCATATTGAGGATTTGGGCCTATGAATGGCCGTTGCGCTCCCAGTCTTGCTCTTTCGTCAGCCAAGTCATTTCCATCAATCCCACTGTGCCCTGGCACCCATACAAGTGTTACCTTGTTATTCTCTGCCAGCTGATTTAGGGCCCTATGGCCTTCCAACACTGATTTGTGGTGAAAGATGGGTTTGTTCAGTGCCTTTAGAACTGCTTGACTATCTGTCATTATGTTTATTTTCGTTCTTGTTAGATTTCTGTCTAACAGCGTTTCTGTAGCCGTGTTGAGTGCGTATAATTCTGCTGTGAATATTGTAGAATCCTTGCTTAGGGGAATCTGGAGCCTACACCTGGGTCCTACTATGCCCGCTCCCACCCCTTCTGTTGTTTTTGATCCATCAGTGAACCATTTTTGGGCTCCTTCACGTAGCCATATAGGGTTTGAATCCCATTCAGTCCTTTTTGGGATAAGAACAGTGTAATTTCGTTTCAGCTCCAGTACAGGCTCTATTTGATCACTACATAAAGTCATCTCTTTAATATGATTAGCTTTATTAAGGATTTTCAGGTGTCCTGTGTGGTCGCCTACTTTAAATTTAAATAATTTATGAAGCTCGATGGCCTGTTTAAAGGCTTCTCCTTGTATTGCCAAATGCAACGGGTCAAGGTTTAAGATAACCTCCAAAGCAGCCGTTGGCGTTGTTCTCATTGCCCCTGTGATATTCAAACAGGCTAGTCTTTGGGTTTTCGACAATTTATTCTGGGCTGTGATTTGAGTGGTTTTCTGCCACCATATTACCGAGCCATAGAGTATACTGGGAAGAACCATTTGTTTGTATATCCATAGTGACATCTTTGGACTTAAGCCCCATGTTTTGCCTAGGAGTTGTTTACTAGCCCAAATTGATTTTGTAGCCTTTTTATGTATCATGTTTAGATGAGGATTCCAGGAGAGAGTTCTATCCAGCATAATACCAAGATATTTTACCTCCTGCTCGAATTGAACCTCCGTATCTCTTATGTGAAGCGTAGGGATAGTTAATGTCCTTCGTTTTGTAAATGGGATAATTGTGGTTTTGTTAGGATTTATAGAGAGTCCCTCATTTTCGCACCATTCCCATGTTAATTTTAATGCATTTTGCATTTGTTCTCCAATTGTATCGTCATGTGTTCCTTCTACAATCACTGTGATATCATCTGCATATCCCACAGTGGTAAAACCATTTTCGTTCAGTTTTACTAGTAGATCATCAACCAGTATTGACCATAAGAGCGGAGAGAGAACTCCACCTTGGGGACATCCCTTTATAGTGTTTATTTTCCTGCTAGTATTTCCCATATTAGCAATAATTTGTCTTTGTGAGAGTATTTTGCTTACCCATTTTATCACTATTGGGTCTGATTCTCGTTTTATCAGCGCCCCTTCCATAGAATTATAGCTGGCATTATCAAAAGCGCCTTCAATGTCCATAAAGGAACATAAGGCTATTTCCTTCCTTTCCAGTGCTTTTTCAATTATGGAGGTTAGTTTGTGTATCGACGTTATGGTTGATTTGCCTTTTTGGTAGGCAAATTGCAGATTGTGTAGTGGCTTTTCAGTTAAAAGTTCATTACGAATATACAGATCAATAAGTTTCTCCATCGTTTTCAGCATGAAAGACGAGAGACTTATTGGTCTGTATGATTTTGGATGATCTGCTGGTTTGTTCCCCCCCTTTGGCAGAAAAACCACTTGTACTTTTTTCCATTTAGTAGGGATAAGGTTAAGAGCGAGACTGGCCCTGAAAACATGAACCAGTCGTCTTCTCAGTGAGTCTGGTCCATTTACCAGCATAGCTGGAAATATCCCATCAGGTCCCGGTGATTTATACGGTTTAAATGAGTTTATACTCCATTCTATCTTTTCATATGTTATGATTTGTCTAATTATAGGGTCGTTAGAATTAACTGTATTTTCAGATTCATAGTTCCTAATAGAATCACCTTCATCAAAGCTACATCCGGGAAAGTGAGTCTTAAGAAGAAGCTCCAACGTTTCCCCAAAGGATGAGGTTTGATTTGCATCATCTATTCGGAGATTGCCTATTGTCTGATTTTTCTGTGAAGATAAGGCTTTTTGAATTCTAGCCGTTTCTGGCACATCCTTCAGTTCTTCACAGAAAGTTTTCCAAGATGATCTTTTCGATTTTCTTAGCTCCTTGTTATACTTTGTAAGGGCCTTTCTATAATCTTGCCAGTTACCGCTAGATTTTGCCCTGTTAAATTCTCGTCGTGCCAATTGCCTTAATTTCTCAAGGTTTTTATTCCACCATCTGACTTTTCTATTTGTGTTCTTAGTTTTCAAAGGACAGTTATTTTCGTAAGATTCCAAAATATCATCGGTTAACTTATCCACCGATTCATCTAGGTCTACTCTTGAAATTATCGGTGACGCGTGGGTTTCTAGCCTACCCTCAAGGTCAGATTTATACCCCTCCCAATTTGTAGCCTTCGGTGACCTGTACCAGATTTTCTGTATTAGGTCCGTTTTCAACTCAAAGAGAATATGTTTGTGATCAGAGAATGAGTTATTCTGTGAGACTCTCCAGTCTTTGATCATATCTTGAACATTGTGTGAGACAATGGTCAGATCTATGACCTCTTGTCTAATCGCATTTTCAAAAGTAGGGTTTTTACCCCTATTTGCTATTGCAATATTGTTTGTCATAAGGAAATCTAGTAGTGACTCACCTCTTTTGTTGGTATCAGAGCTTCCCCATACCTTATTGTGGGCGTTAGCATCACATCCGATTATTAGCGCCTTGTTGTGTTTCCTGCAGTAACTTACCAGCGCCTTCACTTTTTCAGTAGGCGCTTCGGGTTGTTCTCCCGGAAAATAAGCTGAGGCAATTATCAACTCCTTCCTCACTCCCATCTGATTTGCCTCCGTTAGTATGGTAACTAGGTCACCATCTGTGAACTCTGAAATTAGAAGAGAGTTAATGTTTTCATCCAAGATTATAGCGGCTCTTGGCCTTTCTACATTTATATCATAGATTAACTTACATTTTTCTATATTAAGCCCACATATCTTACCCGATCTAATCCAGGGCTCTTGGATCAGACCAATGTTGTAGGTGTTTTTGGCAAACCCTCTGCTAATTTCGGCGGATGCTGCTTTAGCATGCTGAAGATTTGCCTGGACACACTTCATTTTGATGGTTTTGTTGTTGGAATAGCCGACGCATTTATAGGTGCAGAGTCACCTTCACCTGGGCCACTTTCCATTGATGATGAGTCAGCATCATTCGTTCCCTCTTCCTCCACATCTTTTCCACCAGCCTCTTTGAGGTGTAATTGGACCTGGCCAAATTTAAATGATATCTGACCCTTTGTTTCCTCCAGCTTTACAGCTGAGATTTGGTCAATGGAGAAGACCAGCATAGCATTCGTTGCCTTGTTTGCTCTTCGAAGCATCCTCCATGCTTCCACCCTGAGCCCATCGTTTTGCCGTTGGACAAAGGATAGAATCCTTTCGGTCTCAATTGTGGCAGCGTTGGGGAAATAACCAACAGCAATTTTGGGGTGAGGCACTTTAGTTTCCTCCATTGCCCACAAGTCTGCTGTTGCCCATGGTTTAATGTTTAGAGCAAGTTTTTTTATCCACTCAGCCGTGGCATCATTTTTGCAGTGCAGGGTCAGATAGCCAGCTTTGTATGTACTGTTTAGGAATTGAGGTTTTATTACCTCCTCTTCTAGTACCTTATCCATGATGCTGTTTCGGATTTCATCCATTTGAGCTGTTGATAGGACTGTGTTTGGGAAGTCCTTCGCAAGTATCGCTACTTTTTGACCAACCAGTGCATCCTTAAAGGATGGTTTTGTCAGTGGTCTGTAAACTTTTTTGGCCATGGGTTTGTCTTTGACAGTTCCTTCCCTCTGACGTTTTCTTGATGACTCTTCTGGAGGAGTATTCTCTAGGGATCTTTGCCTCTTGTTATCTGCAATTTTTTGCTTTTCCTCTGGATCAAGGGCTTTGGCTCTAGCTTCAACTTTGTTCAATCCTTTTCGGAGAAGAAAGTTCATTCGCTTTCTGGCAGCTCCACTTAGCCTTTTTTGATTGTCATCTTTATTGACATTTAATTTCTCTATTTTTTGAGTGATTTCTTCACTTGCGCTTCTTGCAGCTCTGGAAGTTGAGGCTGTTTCAGTCTCCATAGTTCCAGATTGAGGTTTTTCATCCTCCGGATTTAAAGCAATTTCTGCTTCCATTTTCTTTTTTTCATTTTGTTGTGTAATTTTTTCCATTTTGGTCCCACGAGTAGACAGGGAAGTAAATGGTCCACTACACCTAGCCCTGTACGGCGTAGTAAGGCATTTCGTTAAATGGGGTTTCGCCCGGTTCCCCAAGTCCGCATATTTAGAACTGGATTACCCACCAGCCATTCATCTCTGAGCATATGCTGTTCCACCTTAGATTGGGGGTTTTGTTTTAAGAGAGTGAACCATCTCTCCGCTTTCACTCGCATGTAACCAACATCAGTAGCAGAGACATGACCGTACTACGATGTTGGGTTCCAGCCGTACTCCGAAGAAGAGCATGCTTGAGTGCGCTACCATCAGACATGAAGTTACGGCACGATCAATTGATCATGTTGACCCCCCAACACATCTTTTGGCTGACTGGAAATTTCGAGGCCGCTCGAATTCGCTTCCACTTTATGATCAAGATAAAGTGGTCCCCAGAGGATACCACGCGGAGGCCTATTATACATAGGGATTACTTTACAGTGTACAGTAATCTACGAGTCGGCTGTGAATGATTTACGATAGATCGTGGAAACACGTTACCTTATGCTATTACCGTAATTGGTATGTAGACTTGTTAAGGATTGTCAAGCCACTTTGCTATCTACACCCTTTCATCCTCTATGGTCCAATCAGGTCAGCGATAATTGGTTTTACTGTTTCGCACATTATACTTGATAGAACCTTATATGCTATGGATAAAAGACTTATTCCACGGTAGTTGGCACTGAGTCTCGGGTCACCTTTTTTAAATATGGGACATAGTACACTGAGACTCCAATCGCGAAATTTTCAGCTCATCGCCGCCAGCCTTAAATAGCTCTGCCGGTAATCCATGCGCTCCTGCGGCTTTGTTATTCTTAAGCCGGGCAATAGCTATTCTGACCTCGTCTTGGTTAGGAGGGGACAATCGACGTCGTCGTCTAAATTGTGATCGATTGTATCCTCGTCATTGGGTATTTCAGGTACCAGTAGCGCGGAGAAATGATGTGTCCATATTCCCAACATGCTGTGCATATCTGCGGTGAGATTTCTGCCCTTGTCTTTATAGATGGGGCACTGAACTGTGCCTATTAGTTCCGTTTTTGACTTATTTGTTGAAATTTCGGGCTTATTTCACTCTCGCGCTTTCTTCACTGCCGGTTCTTACGCCTATAGAGACGGTTTATCTCCTTTCTTTTCCCCTATACCGCTCAGTCGCAGCTCACGTTACATTGCCATACGTGCAGCGTTCTTTTCATCATTTGCAATGCGGCACTCTTCATCGTTCCATGGTTTATTGCGAAGCGGTTTCTCGAAGCCAAGTACGGTTGTGGCGGCAGTTTTTATAGAGTCGGAAATGGGTTTCCACTGCGCATCAGGTTCGTCATCGGGTGGGGGTGGGTTCTGTGCCAAAAGTTGCGAGAGCTTCCTTGAGAAGACTGTGAATACCTCTGGTAATTGCAACATTCCGATATCTAGCTTTCTCTGCGTTTGGTTTCGTACGATTTTCGTCACCGATCAAGGGGTTAGTCAACGGATCGGTGGTGCCACATAGTGGTCAGTAAAATCACCAGTTCGGCGGCAGTCCTATGAACTACAGAAATTATTTATTAATTACACAGTGCAACAGTGAAAAAAGCACCAGATACTCACAATGCAGATTCGATAGCGGTACCAGAGCTGAGTAAAATCCTAGTTTAGTTTGGCTAGATTAGTAGCCGTTGTTTTGTGGCTCCTCAAAGTATTTGAATTTGGGTGTGACCACCAAAAAATGTGTCATCAGTTTTCGGCAAACAGCTCCTTCAGGTTTGGTGACAGCCGTAAACTGTCTTCAGCAAAGTTGTAGCTGACAGTCTGCCAAGAAATATTTTTTGCAACGGTTTTCAAAAAAATTATGTTTTCCGGGAGTTTTTCTAAAAAAAAACTTTTTAGAAAAAACTTATTTTTTTACTTTTTCGAGTATAACTTTTAAAAAATCAGAATTTATTGCATTTTTGTATTACAATACTGAATAAATAAATAAATAAATAAATAAAATATTGTCTTCGGCAAAAATGAAGCTTCATATCTGGCACTTTTGGTTTTCAAATATTTTATACAGTACAGGTTTATGAATTCGAAAGTACTATGAGGCAATACCTATCAAAGCCACAAACCTCAACATATAAAATACTTTAAGAACAGAATTGCCAGCAGTCAAACAAATTCAAAATAACTAAAATCATTCCCATATTTCATTCCAATTGACATCCGATTCCACAACCTGAATTTGCATTGCCTGTGCAAATGCAAATTCAACATTTTTTAATTGCCATTGCGAAGAATGGTAGTTCTTTTGCATTTGCATTAGATAAAGTGATACAAATTAAAAACCCATGTATGATTTATATGTATTTTTGCTTCTTCCTTGGCTGAGCTTAACCGAATACAGTTTAAATTCACATTTGGTTAAATATCTGACAATTTCAAACATGGCATTCATAATATTTCTTAAAACATATTGACACTTTCTTTGCATGGTCACCTTTAAACGTTGTCAGTCAATCCCTGGCTCGTGCAGATGATACTACCCAGTAGTTTATTTATATCCTTTAATACACCATAATCACAATCATAATGATGACAGCAACATTCACTTAATTTATTTGCTGCTACTCTTACTCTTTTGCTCATCATTATCATCGTTCGCGTCATCATCAACTTGTGTTGGCCAAACAAGAACAACTAAATGTACTCTTGTGAAAATAAACACTTTCTGTGCAAGACCATAATCATTTCATACCATATTCATTCATATCATGCAACCAGGACTGCCTGTATGAGAGTATACAAGTTTATCTGTGTATGTGAATGTGTTTGTGCTGAAAGTCATTCTGATTTTTTCGTATTTCCCAACACACACACACAGAAACATTAAAAGCAACGACAACGGCAACAGACAAATCAATTTAATGCTTTTAAGTATTATTTTATTAGTTCTGCAACATGTTGACAATGCGGAGGTCAAGTGGCTGGGCAACATTTGCAATACTTAAGCTCTGTAGATGTCTCTCTGTTTCACTCTCTCTCTATGTCTCTCACTCTCGGTGTGTGCATCTATCTCCCATCGTTTTCTGTTGGAATTTATCTCTCGGTTTGTAAGGGTTATTGGCTTACTTCTGCTTGTTTGCTGTTTGGCTGTTTGTTTGTGTCAGAGTGTGTGTGTGTGCGCATGTGTATGTGTTGCCATAAATTTTGCAAGTGTTTTCAATTAGCGCACATTTTGTGACTTTAATATTCAATGAGTGTGGAGACTCACTCGTACATTATCGCATGTTTTCTCTACTAGCAACAGTAGAATTTTACGTTACCCGGTTGTAAACGCACACACTCGCCCATTGAATGTAGGGAACGGGCGCTTAGTGTTTACATGGCATCCCTTCGAAATTTGTATGGATGGTGGATATGTATGTATGTATGTATGCATGTGTTCTGATACTCAGTCGACTCGATGACTATTGCGAATGTTTATATTTTTTTTAGTATCTGTTAATAGGACTATAAAATACAGGATGTGGCTGGAAATTCGGCTTAAATATAAGCTTAAATTGCAATACAGTTTAAGATATTTATAGAATTTTTCTAAATGTATTGAAATATTATGTTCCGAAATAGTTTGCCGTCGGTTGTGGAATGGTTAGTGTGCGAGGCTCTTGTAAAGGGTTTTTCAACAGAGACGCTACAAAAGTAAATCGATAGGGACAGCAAACGCCGCCATATTTTTTCCCGCTCTTTTGACATTTCTCTTCAGTAAGGTTTGCCATATCATCATGGAAAGATATACGAGCTAACAACGAGCCGAAATTATTAAAATTTACTGCCGAAATTTGGAGTCAGTGGCCTCAACTTTAAGAGCGCTACGTCCAATTTATGGTCGTCATAATCGTCCTACCAGATCAACAATTGAGCGTCTAGTGGAAAAATTTGAATCCACAGGCACATTACAAAATGTTCCCGTGCCAGTGAGACAAAGAAGTGCCCGTAGTGTCGAGAATATTGCAGCCGCTGAGGCTTCAGTTCAAGAAAGCCCAAATGTGTCTCTCCAATGTCGTTCTCAAGCGTTGGGCATCTCTGTGACGTCGTTGTGGCGAATATCGCGAAAAGATCTGGGCCTACATCCTAACGAGATCAAATTGACGCAAGAACTGAAGCCGCTTGACCACCATAAGCGTCGTATGTTCCTGAATTTGGCTGAGCAACAACTTGAAAATGATTCGGATTTTCATCGGAAAATCATCTTCAGCGATGAGGCTCATTTCTGGCTGAATGGCTTCGTCAATAAGCAAAATATGCGTTATAGGTCAGACAGCAATCCACACGTAAACCATGAATCATCATTGCATCCCGAAAAAATTACAGTTTGGTGCGGTTTATGGGCCGGTGGCGTCATTAGGCCGTACTTCTTCCGTGATGGTCAAGACCGGCACATTACTGTCAATGCGAATAGCTACCATTCAATGATAACCGAATATTTTTGGCCCCAATTGGATAATATGGACTTGGAGGACATGTGGTTCCAACAGGACGGCGCCACAAGCCACACAGCGAATGCCACAATCAATTTATTGGAAAAAAAATTTTGGTGAACGTGTTATCTCACGAAATGGCCCAGTCGATTGGCCGCCTCGGTCGTGCGATTTGACGCCGTTAGATTATTTCCTGTGGGGCTACGTCAAGTCTATGGTCTATGCCAACAAGCCAGCGACGATTGATGAACTTCGTACGAATATCGATCGTTTTGTTTTATTTAAAAAACTTTTGTAGCGCTCTTATTGACAAACCCGTTATATTAGGACGTGGGTTCGATCGCTCCTCTGACCACCTTACATTTCTTTCGCCGATGGTCACCTCACGTAGTGATGGCGACACTATCAAGTAAATACCTAGCCATGACAGAGCTCAGAATATTTTTCGGAACCGGTGGAAGTGTAAAACTGTAAATCCCTATCAAGCAGTGAGTGTAAAACTAGAAAGAGCACAGCTCACTGGTTGTGAGAAGCTGTCCCAAATCCCTTCATAGGATGTAGTGATATACAGAATCGAGGAACCGGTTCGCAAGAACCGGCTCTTTTTAGGAACCGACCGGACCGGGGCTTACAAGAACCGAAAGGCGGGTCCAAATGAACCGAAAAGAGGCGAACACGCTTCCTACAAGACCGAAAATCGATCCTACAGGAACTGAACAACGGGTTGAAAAGAACCGTCAAACGGTTCCCGAATACGAGGACTCATTTATATTTTTCTTTCTTTCGTTTGGTTACACATATTAATTAAACAAACAAATAAACAATTTTTAACATATTTCTCCTACTGGTTATATCCTTCACCTTTTCTCGCCAGTTGGTAACACCAAGGATACGGAGGGTTTCCTCGGTCTGGTCTTTCCAGCGGAGTCTTGGCCGCCCTCATTTCCTGTTTCCATCCATTTTGATAACATGGCCTAGCCAAAGCAATTGGCCTAATTTGCTTCGCCTATGTACACATCGTAATAAAAATTATATAGCTCCTGGTTCCAATGACGTCGGTACTCGCCATTTTCTTTAACAGGAACATAAATTTTTCGGAAAATTTTTGCGATATGACCCAAGTTTCGGAGTCATATGCCAGGACAGGAAAACTGAGGGTCTGGTATAGTTAGTCTTTTGTCTGTCGAGAGAGGGCTTTGTTCCTAAACTGCTTGCTCAACTTCAAATAGCATATATTTGCATGCTTAATTCTGATATTTATCTCCAGGCTGACTTTGTTGGCTTTGATCACGGCGGATCCAAGACAGACAGATTCATCTACCACTCCAAAATTAAATCTGGTGTCGAAGTTGAGTGCGGACACCATCAATTTTGTCATGGCCTCAGTAACAGCAAGGTCCATCTTCGGTGATTCTTTTTTAATTCTTGAAAATAACCTCTCGCCAATTCCGCCCAATGATGTCTATGACGTCAGCATACGTCAACAACATATAGCTTTTCGTGTATTGATGGATGGAGTTGGCGTAGCGTGAACATTTGGCCAACAAAGTCTCCCTGGTCTAAAACCACACAGATAAAGTCCAATGAGGTTTTCAACAATTGGGTTTAGTCTTTCACATAATACGCTCGACAAGACCTTACACGCGATGGATAATACTTACAGAATGATGCCGCGATAGTAGGAACAGACACACGGATCACCCTTATTGCATATAGGTCATAATAATACACTGAGACTCGAATCGTCAGGCATAGATTCCCCCAACCATATACCGCATAAAAGTTGATGCATGTGGGCCAACAGTCCTTCGCTACCGGACTGAAAAGTTTTTTTTTTTCCTGAGAACCGGAACCGGTCCAGTAACTCAGTTCTTCTCGAAACCGGACTCGACAAAAGATGTGTATTTTTATCAAATTTTATGTTTTTTGATAAGATATTTCACTTAATTCTCTTTGGGACAGCAATTTGGTGACTACCGGAACCGGTTCTTACAATACGCGGAACCGCACATCACTAATGAGAAGTAATGGGAAACCATTTTTTTTGTTTGCTTTATATTTAGGAATTGACAATTTTTGGATTCGATATTTTAAAGAGAAATTTAAAAAATCCATGTGAAATTTAAAAAAACATCAATTGAAATTAAAACATTGCATTTGAAATACATTAATTGACATTTTAAAAATACATTAATAGAAATTGAAACAACGACATTTCAAACTTAAAGGGCATCACCCAAAATTTCTATTGATATATTTTAAATTTTAATTGATTTCGCTAAAATTTAAATTCATGTTTTGAAAATTTAAATTTCATATGGAGTTTTTACATTTTAATAGATTTTAAAATTTAATCGAAAATTGTGTAGCTGCATTTCCAATAAAAATTAAAAAATCAATTGAAATTTAAAAATTAAATTTGAAATTTAAAATACGTCAATTGTATTTTAAACTACATCAATTGGATTTGAAAAACTTTCAATTAATTTTTGAAATCTAAAAGAAATCATTTGAATTATAACACGCAAATGGAATTGTAACAATTCCATTTGAAATTCGAAACACATCAACTTAATTTTAAAACACATCACTTGAAATTTAAAACGAATTAATTGAAATTTATAAACGTAATATAATATCGGTTAATGATTTTTGAATTTCAATTGACGGCTTTTATATATGGATTGACGTAATTTAAATTTCAGTTTATGGTTTTTTTGTTTCAATTGGCGTCTTTGAAATATCTCACCTCAATATACCTGAAGGTAGTATTCTTGGTCCCTTACTGTTCAACTTGTTTGTTACTGATATTCTGTATATCTTTAATTCAAAACATCTTATGTACGCGGATGATCTTAACATTTTTAAGGGGATTTATTCACTAAATGATGTTGCCTTATTGCAAGAGGATTTAGATAGAGTTTTTACTTGGTCTTATGTCAACGACCTACCATTCAATACTAATAAATGCTTTCAATTAACTGTTCACCGTTGTAGAAATATTATTGACTCATTTTATTATATTTCTAACACAAATTTAAATACAATTTTGGAATATATGGATTTGGGTGTTGTTTTTGATGTTAAATTAACATTCATTTACCATCTTAATTATATTTTTCCAAAGCCATATTCCATGTTTTATTTCATCCGAAGAAATATTTCTGCGTCTCCATACAAAAAAAAAAGTTGTCTTCTCTTTTGTGCGTTCCAAGTTGCAATATGCTTCTTTTGTTTGGAATCCAACTGCTGCAAATCATGCTAATCGTATTGAAAAGATTCAGAAGTCTTTTCTAAAGTTTGCCTTGTTTTCTATCAACTTTAATGTTCCGTTGCCTTCAAATGAAAATCGCTGTTTACTTATATCGCTGAAGTCATTCGCATCCAGGCGGGACATATCCTCGGATAAGTTCCTATATGGAATTGGTTCTGGAACTGTTGATTGTCCTGAGTTGTCTCGCTTATTCGTTTTAATGCGACATTACGATCTCTGCGCCAATTCCAAACTTTTAATATTGATACTCATTTAAGTAATTATGCTATAAATTAGCCCATTAATCGAGCTATGATTATTTTAAATAGTATTTGTTATCACACTGATCTTAGTCATCCAAAAGTAAAGTTTAAAAAAATGTTATTGAGAAACGAACATAGAAATGTTGCATTTTCTCACAACTGTATGCTTTTTTAGCCTGTCTTTATTACCTCTCTTAGCTATGTTATTCGACCAGTGTATATGGAAATCTAAGCGATATTCAGCAATTTTAAGCGACTCTATATACAAACTATTCGACAGGTAGCAATAGAAATGGTTTTTGTCGTTATTCCCGCTTAACAAAATATTCGACCACTTTGTTTGAGAATGTAAGCGAATTTAATTGAAGCCGTTTAAATAACACTTGAGCCCCTACGAAAGGTATAAAAATTAGCTTAGCGACGCCAAATAACACAAACAAAATTGGCGAAAATTTGCCATTTTATCGGGCAACATTCTCCCCCATGACTCGCTGATTTTTGCACTTTTTGAGTGCAACATTCTCCGAAAAGAACACAACACCTTCAAGTCGGGTTGCACTTTTTCACAAACGAACTCTTCGGGCAAAGGGCAGAAAAAATGTTGAATTTTTTCTCAGAATCGAAATCGCCCTTAAATAAAGAAATTAAATTAAATTAAATTTTGACATTTAATTGAAATATTTTCAATTTCAATTGCGGTTTTTTAAATATCAGTTGATGTATTTTAGATAACAAATAAAAATTTTAATTTACATTTTTAATTACAATAAAAATTTCCACAATTATTTAGGTATATCATCACACATTATAGGGATACAGAAATCTCAAGTAAGCAAAATTGTCTAAAATCCTACTTGTGCGAAAATATCCACTACAATACTTTGCCATAACCATCAATATTCACAACACTTCTTTCCTATGCTTTTATCGAAAGCCATTGCATAGATGTTGTTGTTTCAAAAAAGAAACAACGAGGCGTATCATCTTGTGGAGAAGGTAGCTGATGATATGCCTTGGTGGGAATTGAAATAGCTATATTCCCAACCATCCGCCATAATGATCAATTTTACACATATCTTTTTTAAAATTTTCTTTTTAAAAATTTATTGATCTTGAACCCAACAATTATTAAAAACATAACTAAAAAATCGAATAATATAAACTCAAACGGATATAAAAATTCATTTTCTAAAAAGTACATTTTCTTAAAAATAAAATCAAACCTTTTCTTTTCTTTTCTTTTGTTAAGATAAGTAGCCTTTCTGAAAATAAGTACATTTTCTTAAAGAAATAACATTTTCCTAAAAAGAGTACCACTTCTTTAAAAAGTACCTGTTCTTAAGAAAGTACTTCTTTGTTAAACAAATGCATACTCTTATGGCTTTTTCTTACAGAAATACTTCTTCTTAAAATAGTGTCATTTCTTACAAAACATTAGCTTTTAATAAAAGAAGTACCTCCCCTTAAAAAATTAGCTTTTCAATATTATCGTTCAAGCTCGAGGCCATTCTATAACTCTATTATTAGAGATATAGTTTTTTTGAAAAAGGAGTTTTGCAAATGTTTCCCTATGATTCCTGGCAAACCGTATAGCTATTTCAGATCTAGCCACAGATCTTCATCAGCGGTTGTTTGGAATAATGCTATTGACAAATTTATCAAACTAAATGCAACCGAAATCTCATTTGAATTCACTATAATGCAAGTGTTCGAAAAAATCGCAAGCAAAACACACAAGAAAACATTTGCAGAAACTTCTTTCCATCTCCAGAGAACCATCGGTACTCATTAGACATGTTTTTTGTTGTTGCCTAAAAGACAACACAATTTTTTACATACAATAACAATTGCATGCAGTTTCGTCGTGCTCCACGTTATTCAATATTAATAGGGAAACATTTGCAAAACTCCTTTTTTAAAAAAACTATATCTCTAGTAATAGAGATATAGAATGGCCTCGAGCTTGAGCGATAATATTGAAAAGTACCAATAAAAAGGCCGAATAAACAAAAATCATCCCTGATGAAATTACCTTTTCGGTAAACTATAATACATATTCGTACAAAAAGGACCCAAAAATATCATTTTTGTTTTTTTAAATACATACATACATTCTATAAAAAAAAATTTTTTCTTTAAAAAGTTTATCATATTCAAAAATTAAATTGTTCGAGCGTTTGGTCGTATTTTTAATTAATTTTATTCTTCGATACCCTTTGGGTAGCATCGTCATTAAGATAAACACAATTATTAATTAGAAACGAAAAGAATTGATAAACAATTTGTTTTTATGCGTGGACTTCTCATGAATTATTTGATGTGTACATTTTCTGGCTCTCGCAAATGCGTGTTGGAAATGGTTTGTTTGATTCAACAAAGGCTCATTGCCGCAAATATATTCCCCAAATGCAGTTCATTTGTCTGAGACTTCGTTTGGGAGTAACGAATTGTTTCTTTATATATTACATATATAAACATATACTCGAAGAAAGCCCTAAAATAGGATGACGCAGTCTTGGATAAAGAAATACGGTGGATGAATATCACCAAATGATGGGTATTACCAACTGGGGAGAAAAATATGATTGTTAAATAAATAAGCTTTCAAAAATTTGTTACCTTTATTGTGTAAAATATCCCTAACACAAACATATTGTAATTGACAAATGAAGGTTAAGTAAAATTTTGTCAAAGTCCAGGATTTATGTTTTCTCTGTGTTCACGATTTGTATTTTAAAGAGAAGTATGTATGGACAAACGGCAAACACAGTTAAAGCGATTCACACAAAAATATTTTATGACCATTTCATTTTACGTCGTATTTATTCAACCACCCTGTACAGACAACAGCAATTTCCGTTTAATACCCACAATTAAGATGCAATATAAAGTCATTCAGTGAAGTAGTCAGGAGAAAAACAAAGTTAAACTACCTAATGCACCACAATTCGCACATATGGGAAATATTCATTGTGCGTGTGTGAGTGTATTTGTATCAATAAAAGGATTCACAATTGTCTTGTTCATAGCGATACAAATATAAATATATACAGATATTTTACATCCTCTCTCTACAGAAACAATAATAATGGTTTGAACGAATGCATAAGGTTCATAATTAAATTACGAAAAACGGAGTAAAAGAAAACATGCAGTTTTGTTTGTTCTGTTGGACGCAAGTAATAACAAAGGAACAACTCTTCTTCATGTGAAGTTAATCGCTTGCAGTTCATTAGATGCATATGCTTCAGTTTTTAAAAATAAGAAGATACTTTCTTCGTGCACTTTTCGGACTTTTTGGTTAGTAACTACACCATTTCTAAATAAAATTGAAAAAATATAAATTTTATTTTAAAAACTAACACTTACAATTTTAAATTCTGCTTGAAATTTGAAATACGAGGGCGGATTAATAAGTTCGTGACTTTTTGAATGAAACACAGTTTTTTTGCAATAAACAAATTATTTTTCAACATAATCTACTTTTAGCTCAATACACTTCGTCCAAAGTTTCTCCAAAAGTTTCTCCTTCCAAAAAATAGGATTTCTCGAGGTCCATAAAACAGGCATTTGCTTGATCAATAATTTCATCGTTGAAGCTAAATCGCTCTCCATCGAGCCATTTCTTAAGGTTTGGAAATAGGAAATAGTCACTGGGGGCTAAATCCAGAGAATATGGCGGATGAGGTACCAATTCGTAACCCAATTAAACAACACCAAACAATCCTTTGAAGTTGTCACACGATTACGTTTATGGTCAATTGAGAGCAAACGCGGCACCCATCTTGCAGACAGCTTTCTTAAACCCAACTGATCATTTAAAATCGAAACCACACTGCTATATGAAATGATTATGGCATCAACAATCTCAAGCAGTTATACTCTTCGATCGGCCTACACCATATCCTGGATTTTTTCGACATTTTCGGGGATATTGACCTCAATTGGCCGTCCAGAACGTTCAGCGTCATTTATACTTGCGTCATTGTCAGTAAACCACTATTTTACCATTGAAATCAATGGTGCAGAGTTCCCATAGTATTTACCAAGCTTTTCTTTGTTTTGGATTGATGGTTTTTTTTCGCAAAAAATAATGAACACTCGAAATTCACTTTTTTCCATTTTTAAAAATATGCACGAGGTTGTATGTTTTGAACAGCTGTTAAACGCAAAGTAATTGACGGAACTTGCTCAAAATTTGACAGTAGTCTATTAACGGGTGGTACTTGATGGGAGCAGTGTTGCATTTCATATAACTACGAAGGAAGTTCGAAAACTCACGGACATATTGATCCGCCCTCGTATATCAAATGAAATTTAAGAATTCTGTTTTGAAATTTAGAATACATAAATTGAAATTTGAAAACAATCAACTGCAATTTAAAAGGCCCCAATTGAAATTGACAACATATAAATTGAAATTTGTTCTAACAATATTTCTATGGAATAAGTATTTTTTGGGGGTTTTCATATCGTATGGAAGATTTTTTCAAAAATCTCGCCAAAATAAGAAAATAGCTAAACTAAAAAAATGAGTATATGTCGGAAACCGTGCGTCCAATCGCATAAATAGTAATTTTTTTTTATGAGGTTTATCTAACGGATGTCTTCAACACTTAAAAAAAATACTAAAAAAAACTTTTTCATATAAAAACTCGGTCAAACATCCAAAGTATATCTTCGACACTGAGCGTCGAATCAAAAAAATAAAATTTGTTTGCCGATTTCTAAGGGGTTTTCATTAATTTGTCCAATTCGCAGGAAATAATTTTGTTTTTAAAAATCGCTCAAATAGGAAAATCACTAAATTAAAAAAATTCCTGTAAGTCGGGAACGGTGCTATAACCAACACTTTAACACTTTTTGAAAAGTGGAAAAGTTTTACTTCTATCGATTTATTTTAATTGATGCCGTATTAAATACATCCTTTGCTTAAAGTCTTCTATGGAGGCAAAACAAAATAAATTTTTGTGATTGGCCGCACTGTTTCCGACTTATACGAATTTTTGAGTTTTAGCGCGTTTCTTATTTTGAAATTTAAAACAAAAAAAATCTTCCATACGCATTGAAAAACCCTTAGAAGCGCCAGAAATTAGTTATTTTTTCGATTTGATGTTCCGTTTCAGAGATATAGGCAAGTTTGTGTGTTTACCCTGTGGGTAATAGAGTCGCGATCATTACCCCTTCCCCACGGCGATGGGTATGGGTTGCTGAATGATGGGAGTGGGGGAGGGCGTATAAATACGAACTCTATTTGAAAGACATCAATTCAAATCGAAAAAATCTAACTCAAAATTTAAATACCATCCGATGTACTCTAAATTTCAGTGAATAGCATTTAAATTTCAATAGTGGTATATCAAATTTCAATTGATATTTCCTAAAATCCATTTGATGACTTTTCAATTTCAATTAATGTCTTTTAAATTTTAATTAATGTCTTTTACATGCCAGTTGATTTTCTTTAAAGTTTAATAATATTCTTTTGAATTTCAATTGACTTCTTTTAAATTTGAATTGGTTTTTGTAAAATTGCAATTGGTTTCTTCTAAGTTTCAATTGGTGTAATTTAAATTTAAATTTGTGTACTTTAAGGCCAGTACCTAAACAGGACGGAAAGCACAATTTCATGCACAATAAATGACAAACCAGGTTGTTATTACGCTCTCTATTCCGAATACGCACCAAATGCTGTCAGATCTAAAGAGGAAGCATTCAGTGAATGGTGTCGAAATAAAAACGTCCACACTGAAATGCTACGCAAGCAGGCAAGATCAGAATGTGCCAAAGTACTTCTACGCGAACAATTTCTTTACGAACAGCATATTCGTGCTAATGTCCTCTCTTTCCCTAGGGGAAGTAAGAACTTTTGGTCATTTGCGAGAAGAATAAAGAATAGTTCTTCTTCTATTCCAACTCTTGTCAAAGATGACCACTTATTCACTGAACCGGTTGATAAAGCAAATCTTTTGGCTGAAATGTTTGCAAGGAATTCTTCCTTGACGGAAAGCAATCAACCACTCCCCGTAGTAGATAACGTATCTGGCTTCATGCCTGAAATATTTTTTCGAACACGAGGAGTTAAAAAGGTTCTCGCGAATCTCGACGTAGGTAAATCCACGGGTCCGGATGGTATATCAGCACTGGTTCTAAGTAAGTGCTCTTCAACGCTGGCACGCCCACTGCGCAAACTTTTCAATCTTGCATACCACGCTGGGGTTTACCCGGCGTGTTGGAAGGTAGCCAACGTCCAGCCTATTCCCAAAAAAAGGTGATGCAAGTGACCCCGCCAATTACCGCCCAATTGCTATTTGTTCTGCGCTCTCGAAAGTTATGGAGAGCATGGTTAACCACCATCTTGTGAAGTATCTCGAGTCAAATTACCTGCTTAATGATCGACAGTATGGCTTCCGTAGGAGAAGATCTACGGGAGACCTGATGGCGTTCCTTTCGGAACAGTGGAGTCGATCCATCCACCGGCTTGGTGAGAGTAAGGTGGTGGCTCTAGATATTTCCAAGGCCTTCGACAGAGTTTGGCATGAGGCACTCTTGTCGAAGCTGGCTGCTTTTGGTGTTGGTGATAATTTCACTCGATTTATATCGAGTTTTCTCAGAGATCGCACTATAAGAGTTGTTATAGATGGCATCTCTTCCGATGAACATAAATTAACGGCAGGGGTACCACAGGGCTCTGTTCTCTCTCCTTCTCTTTTTCTTATTTTCATTGACGATCTCCTCGGTCGGACTGTGAACCAAATCTACTCTTTTGCGGATGACAGTAATCTCTGTCATTCATATTCATTCGGCCACAGGCCAAATCTTCAAGAAATTAGTGATAAACGTCAATTAATGAATGAAACACTCAACCGCGATCTCGAGGCCATTGTTGAGTGGGGTCGATTGAATAGAGTAAGTTTTAATGCGGGGAAGACCCAGTGCTGTCTGCTTTCGCACAAGCGGACAGCTGACCCAGTCGTATCGTCATTATCTATGGATGGTGTGGATATTGAGGAATCAGACGCTCTTGATGTTCTGGGCATGAAAATACAATGTGATGCTCGCTGGGCAAAACATGTATTTGAAGTGTCGAAAGATGCATCGAAGTGCCTAGGCTTTTTAAAGCGGTGCAAGAAGTACTTCACTCCATCTGATCTCCGTAATATCTTAATATCAGGCCGCGAATGGAATATAACTCCCATATATGGGCAGGTGCTCCAAAGTCATCTTTGGAGTTGCTGGACCGTGTACAAAGGAGAGCAAAGGTGTTGATAGGGGACAGTAGGGTGTCCAGCTCTATTGCCTCCCTTGAGCATCGACGTAATGTGGGTTGCGTGACACTGTTCTATCGGTATTTTCACGGTGCGTGTTCCTCGGACATCCGTCAACTTATACCAGATGTGAGGACATTTGGCAGAAGTACGCGGCTTTCAAGGAACTCCCATCCGTTTACTATCTATTGGCCAGTCAATCGCACAACACACTGCAGAGAAAATTCGTTCTTCAATCGTACGGTCCGTATGTGGAATAAACTTCCCGCAAGTGTATTTCCCGCCAATTGTGACATACAGCGATTCAAGGCAAATGTAAATAAGCACTACTCCCTCTTTCCACTCTCCTCTACCTAAATTTCCGTCGCCAGCACAATGCATTGCATTTATAGGGGGCATACCCTGAGTGCTGGTCTTAAAAAAAAAAAAAAAAAAAAAAAAAAAAAAAAATATGAACTATTTACACAATAAAATATATATTACAGGTTCTGTTTAAGATGATTACACGTTTTTATTTTGTTTTCACATTTTTATTACTTAAATGTGTTTTTTATTCATCGCACAAAAGATCTTCTTTTTAGCTGAAATGTGGAAAAGAAATGCTTTACAAATACCAGATAGGGGAAATGGTTCAAAACAACGAACAAATTATCGACAATGACATTTCGTTTTGTGTGTTAAAATTATTGTGTTAAATACAACAAAAATGAATGCTAACAATAACAGTCAATAAAAAAAGTGTAAAACACATTTAAATTTCACAACTTTTCACCAAAAAAAAGAGTGGTGTGCCATGAATGGTCACTGATTGGGACCTTCAGTTTTATACCGGTTCCGAACGGTATTTTGAAAATCTTTTTCATGGCTAAGTACTCGATAGTGTCGCCATCACTACATGCTGAACAATCTGTCGTGTTTTGTTGTTTGGATTCAAATATAACATGTGTTTGTAGCTTGTTGCAAATATGATATACTTGTGCACAAACGCATTGTCCTTGCTATTCAATATTACATGTTTGAGACACAATGTGTTATAACACATGCGTTTGCGACCCAAATATATCTGTTTTTGTGATATAAATACAGACGTGTATGTTGCATTGTTTATGCTCTCTCGAGAGCACGAGAATAAAAGAGGGGCAACGAGTGTGTATATATTGTAAGTGTGTATCTGATTTTTGCATTATTGTCTCAGTGAGTGTGATTCATAAATATTCCTGAATCTGCGTGATGTATTGCGTGGTTCATCGGACAGAGGATATCAAAAGCGCTTGATCAGTAAAAGTAGAATAAACAAACGCTCGGACGGTTAAATGGTTTGTTATGTTGCTTTGGGTTTTGTGTACGTGTTTCGGATATATTTATGTGTGCCACCAAAGTGAGAAACGATTTTGGGGGAAAAAAATGGAAATGGCAACAAAGTGAAGCCCTTTTTCTGCCCGAGCCTCTATTGAAAAAATCGGAGTGGCGGACCATTTGTGAAATATAATAAAACAAAACACAAGAACTTAATACACACTTGTCTTGCATGAACTATATTTGTATATAAGTAGATATGTATATTGTTCGTGTACCAACGCATAGTTGAATCATTATGAAGACAAAAACGTGTGAGACAACAAAGAAAGGAGAAACAACAGAGAAGGAGATTCAAAACAAAACAAATAATGCATTCAATACCAGTAAATGACAAAATCATTTAAATCTTTTAATTTTTGTATTAAGTAAATGTGGATATATATTGATAAAATTTATTATAATAAATGAAGAAAGAATGAATAATTCGTTTCTAAATATTATTATGTTTGGGAGAAAATGCGCATATGTTTCCACGTAAGCATATGGAGGTTTGGGGAAAACACGCGAATGCTTCCACGTAAGCATATGGATGTTTTGGATGAAGCACGCATATGTTTCCACGTAAAAGTATACATATTTGTCAGTAAACATGCTAATGTTTGCATTTAAATACACCTGAGTTTGGGATTTGTAAACACATAAATGTTTGGAGTGTGTTCCAAACATATTCATGGCTCCTGCAGAATATTTTGGGGGAGAATATGTTACAAAGGCTGTTTTGCAGCGTGTAAGCGAGGTGACCGTCGTGGAAAGAAATGTACATGTTCTCATGTACAAGAGCCGCGACCACAAACCAGTGCACCACAGAAACGACATGAAAAATTAAAGTCTGGAATTCTTGTTATTGCACCAGGTGTAAGTCACTTGTCGTCACGCATCTCTCTACCGCAGCACGAAGAAACGACCGCACCACAAAGAAACGTCAGATGAGTCAAAGATTCGCTCTTTAAAGAATTATTATATTGATTTTACGCTTTCTGTCGTTATGTAGGTATTGGCCTAAATACCAAGTGGAATTTTTGAATTTTATTTGATGTATTTTAAACTTAAAATTCAATTTTCAAATTACAATTGATGTGTTTTTGATTTCATTGAAATTAATTATTAGCCTTTTTGTTATTGTTTGGATGCAAATATAACGTGTTTGTAGATTGTCGCAAATATACTATGCATGTGCTCAAACAGATTGTGTTTGCTATTCAATATAACATGTTTGAGACACAATCATTAATAGGCTATAATTTACGTTTTTGAGAGCCAAATTTTAATTTTTTTGTTGAAAACCGCTAAAGACAAAAACGAGACAAATAACAAAGAGACAACAAAGCAGCAGATCTTCAATTCATGAAAACAATGCTTGCAAACATGTACATGTTTGCTGCAATATGTTGCTGGGGCCATTATTTTTAAGAGTGTAGAATATCCATCCATCTCTGTGCTAAGTAATGCCCATCGGGAATATTTAAGCTGAGATAAGCATCTTGGCTTTATTGGAAAGAAGTACTAAGTAGATCCCTAAAAAGATCGAACCACCCTTACCGTGAAAATGTTCTTATATTTGTGTACGCACGACAGGACTATTATAGTTTTTGCGTAAAAGTTTATGCGGATATGTGTGATCCTATAGTAATGTCTTTATCATCCATCCACATGTGTTGTTGCAGTTCATACATGGGACAATTTAATTATATAACAAGAATAATTTGTAGATTGTTTTAACGAATTGGATTTTTGAGAATATTTGTTATGGCTAATTACTCGAAAGGTGGCCGTCTGTGATGCAATGGTGAGCGTGCGCGGCCGTTGTACAGCAGAAAGTGGATTCAATCCCTGTTCTGACCAGCTTACATTTATTTCCTATCGAGGTGTTAGCCACGAAAAAGCTTCAAAAATACAGATCGGATCAGGTGCAAAACTGTAGGTCCAATCAGTGAGTGTAAAGTCTTTAAATGCCGCAGCTCATTGGTAGTGAGGAACTCTCCCAAATCTCTTCATCTGATATATTGGAAAACCATTTTTAATTACTCGATAGTTCCTCCATCACTAGGCGAGTAGACTTTCGCCGAAATAAATGTAGTATGTTGAGGGTACGGATTTGAGAGAGCACAAACCTACGTTCTTATTTACAAGAGTCTCGTACACTAACCATTGCACCAACGACGCACAGTAGTTCAGAATCGATTTCCATTGCTCAAAATTCAATAACTTGTAATCTAGTAAACAGTTTACAGTCCTCGTTTATAGGCAAGGAGCCAAACATTAAACATTTTTGAATTTGAATTTTATTACCGACGTTTTCAGTTTTATCACGCTGAAAAAAACGGTCCCAACAACATATTGCAAGAACCATGTATATTATTGCAAGCATTATTTTCATGAATTGCAGATCTGCCGCTTTTGGAACAAAGTTCCGTATCGCATGAAAAAAATAAACAACTTTTGTTTTAACACTATTATCAACTATACTGCTTACTTTTGCTTTGGTTTGTGTCCAGACTAACTAGATGTCTCACATATGTTTGGAAATTTCTTGTTTAATGGGAAGTTTTCTAGGTGGGGCCTTTAACCAATATTTAGTATAAATTGTAGTTTTGAACCCAATGAAAATTAAATTTAAAAAAGCCAAAGTGGAAAAGTTTAAAAACAGTAAATTTTCTCCAAAAAAATATTTATTCATATTCTTAATCAAAGTAGCTTTTCTTAAAAAAATACCCTATCTTAAAGCCCTGTCTTTCTTACAAAAAGTACCATTTCCTAAAAAAAGGAATTTTTTAAAAAATAAGTACCTTTCTTACAACAAATTGCCTTTTCTTAAAAAACTAAATTTTCTTTAAACAGTACCTTTTTTGTGAAACAAAATAACTTTTCTTGAAATAAGTACCTACTCTTAAAAATTTACCTATTCTTGAAAAAAGGACCAATTCGAAAAAAAAATTTCCATTTCTTAAAAAAAAAATTTCTTCAAAAAAATACCTTCTCTTAAAAAATATATTTTCTTACAAAAATGCCTTTTCTTAAAATTACATTTTCTTAAAAATAAAATAATACTTTTTCTTTTCTTTTCTTGAGATAAGTGCCTTTGTGAAAATAAGTAAATTTTCTTAAAAAAATAACCTTTTCCTACGTTACGTGGTACGTCTTTAAAAACTACCTGTTCTTAAAAAAACGTACTTCTTTGTAAAAAAAATGCATACTCTTAAAGCTTTTTCTTACAGAAAGTACTTCTTCTTAAAAATAGTACCTGTTCATCGTAATATCATCCAAATCTATTTCTTGTTCTAACTCAAATTAATCGTATAACTACGTATTTGCAAACCAAACAAATCTAATGAATTTATGAATCAAAGCATTGAATTATTTACCTATTTATAATATTGTATTATTTTCTATGAGTAATTCCAATACCATATATTTTAAACTCACCCTGTTAACCAGTATTTTATCTAAGATTGGCACCACTTTATCTTGAATTTTGTCATATTGCACTCAAACCGAGTTTTCATGCATTCTTACATTCGCCAAATCGGCCTCTATTTCTCCTACCAGCGCAAGAAGTTAAGTCATAACATAAAAATTTTTTTTTGGTTAATTTGTTTTTGTATGAAAAATTGTTTCAGCAACTAACAAATCTCGTCAAAATATATACTAAATGGATTGTAGTAGACCCCAAAACATAAATCATGTGCGTCTTCATTCATCGGCTAGCTACAGCGGTCGTAATCGGTTGTTGATTCAGGAATTTTACAAAATTTTACCGAAAATTTACAAGTGAAAGCCCCCTAAAACATTTTAAAAAAATATTAATTCACAGAGTGCATTTTTTTTTTATTTTATACGCAATGTGGCAGGTTTTAGAAATCAAACAAGCTACTTTTTAAGAAAATCCATCAATTAATAATGAAGTTGTGAATTTTTTCGCTAAAGCCCTCAGAATCTACTTTTTAGTTCGAACATTGCATTTTACCTTTGAAATTATCTCACTAGTCAACCAAATGAAAAAATGTCATGTACTTCTAATGAAGTATTTTTTTCTGTGTAGATAACCTTCAGATGAGCTCGAAAAATACAACAATCGCAGTTTTTAAAAACAAAGGGGTTGTAGCCATTACTATTAGTTCTTAAATAAAGTAAAATAAATTTTAAAAAAACAAGAAAATCTGTTTTTCATTAAAATTAGTTAAAGTGCCTTTAATCAAGTGAACCAAAAAATATCACATTTTTGGACTTTTTTTTTATAAATTGCTCAAAAAAAGGTCTTTAGTTAAGAAACCACTATTGTCATTATTTTTTTATATCTCAGGATGTCTAGCTTCCATTTCCATTTTAAAATTCTGCAATCGGTTACAAATTGCAAAAGATACAGGCTGCCGAATATGAAATTTTTAGTGCCTTTAAATAAATGAACCGGAGTGTATGAACATAATTTGATCTGTGACCATGTAAAATAAATAAATGGTTTCCCATTACATCCCATGAAGGGACAGGGGAGAACTTCTCACAATCACTGAGCTGTGCGCTTTCCAGTTTTCACCCACTGTGACCATGTAGTCTGTACAATAAAATAAACAGGAATTTTACAATTTAAAATATTTTGTAGACCAATAATCTTTCCGTTATGGATTTAAAGAAAGTTCTTTAAAGAGTTTTGTTTTCTCTTTAAAATTATAATTTTTCTTTTTTCATAAATTTCTTTAAAATCACAATTTTCTTTAAAATCATAATATCTTTAAAGAATTTCGTTTTTTCTTTAAAATCATAATTTTCTGTTTTGCTAATAACTCAATCACGATTTAGTCATACAACAAAGACGGAAATATTTTCCTACAAACATGTTGTCCTTTCATCATCAACACAATCCTTTCGTATGATGTTTCTCTTATAATATATTACAGCAGTTGCCACAGAATGACATTAAATCACTTAACTGTGTATGTCTTTCCAGGGAATGCCAGAATTTGTCATGTAAAATATGTAAATTGACTTCACTTCATGCCACACACATTGAGATTCATATTCGAAGAAGAAGAAGCAACAGAATATAGATGTATGAGTATTCTGGCAACACCCACAAATAACTCCTCGCCAGCTAATTCAACGGCAGTAATAGACCAGACCTGGACTACCCAAGTAGATAAATAATACAATGGAAATATGAAAATGTGTACGTGACGACAAAGAACAAATTAAAATACACCGAATGTCATAAATATTACAACATTGGAAGAGCAAGGAGCAAGATACGACGAGTAAAGTCCAATCAAAGTGAGTACATACTATATTTAAGACTACTAATAGTTAATTAATTGTAGTTATATGTAACTACTTGAATATTTGTAGATTAATATTTCATGGGTGGGTTTGATTGTGCTGATGGTTATAGCGTAAAGAGAAGCAGGAAACAATTTATGATTTTCCTTCTATCACAATTTTATTAATATATTATAATCTTTGGACCAACTTCGTTTAATCATTTTCAAGAATATTGTGAGATAACACAAAGTGTCTATTTTGAAAAAAAAACTATAGGCATAGAAAATGCAACTGTGTGTTATAGACTAAAAACTAATCTCAAAGCAATTTATAAGGAAAGTAGGACATGGAGAAAAACATATCTTGTGCTCTTGTGTTGGAATAATAGACTTTCAGTGGGAGTTGCTACGTAGGCATCTTCGAAATTTCATGTAATAATTTGTATATAATTATCTACAGATGGGACCAATTCAGATCAACTACTCGTGGAATTGGAAACTATTTATGCCAGGGAGTGTGTTTACCTGAATTATATATTATTCCCAACAAAACCCATCCAGATTTCTCTAAGAAAAATGTTTCTGATCTTGTAAGTTATACTATGATGTTTGTCTCATAACACAGTGCAACACGAAAAAATATAACCATATACGGACACCACTACGTGATAAAAGACCAACAAAAAAAAGACCCGTTTCTCCCAGTTTTTCCCAAAGTCATGCACTTTTTTATGGGCCCCCAAATTTTTGGGGCCTCGGTGTCATTTTTGCAAAAAAGTGATCATTTTGTCAGGCTCATATCTTGCAAACCGTTCGGAATTTTGATTTACTCTCTGAGGGAAAGTTGTAGATCATGTCATTAGGAACATATAACATATAAAACATATAAAATCAGAACAAAAATTCATCTTCAAGTTCAAAATCGCAAAAAATTTAAAAAAATTCGATTTTTTTAAGTTTTTCCCCCTGTTCAGATCCCCAGGTAGCAAACCGTTAAAAGTTCAAGAAAACAATCAACTACAAAAAAGTACCTAAGATCTCAATTAACAACTTTCTGGAACATATGAATTTCCTAGGAATTATTCTTAATACCGTTTAAGTAGCGCTTAGGTAGCGTTTAGGTAGCCGCAAAAGTGAAAAATTTCCCGAACATTTTTTAATTTCACTGTGTGTAATTTTTTAAGTCATGAAAATATAACCATATACGGACACCACTACGTGATAAAAGACCCAAAAAAAAAGACCCGTGTCTCCCAGTTTTGCCCAAAGTCATGGACGTTTTTGTATGGGCCCCCAAAGATTTGGGGCCTGGGTGTCATTCTTGCAAAAAAGTGATCATTTTGTTAGGCTCATATTTTGCAAATAGGTCGAAATTTTGATTTACTCTCTGAGGGAAAGTTGTAGCTCTTATCGTATAGAACGATTGGTACGCGATTGGTTTGGTCCCCTATCAAGCATCTCCTTGCGCAAATTTTGAGATTGGTGATAATTCCAGAAAATATATTAGATTTTTTTTCCAAAATTCACTGGGATCATCATTAAAAATTAAGTGGGAATAATGTTGTTAAATAATTTATTATTTTACATGGTGACGTCTGACAAGTTCATACTAAAAGCTTACAAGATACGAAATCTGTGTGAAAAATGGTTGGATTTGAAAACCGCTAAAAACAGAAACGAGACAGACAACAAAGAAACGAAAATGCAGCAGATCTTCAATTCATGAAAACAATGCTTGCAAACATGTACATGCTTCCTGCAATATATTGCTATATCCGTTATTTTTCAGCGTGTACAACTTCTTTTCAAACAAGTAATTGTGTTACTCTCTTTACTTGCATTATCACCATATTTTTACGCATGATTTGAGTGTTATTACATATTTTTGACGTAGAATACGTCTTACCTTACGGTATGAGGAGTCATGTCAGGTTTTTATTGTTGTAATCTTTATTTCATTGAATTTGAGGAAACGGCTAGATGAATTTTTTTAAAATTTTTTTTGTAGGTAAATTAAGATGTTATCTTTCGTTTGATATACATTTCATATTGGTTGATATATTTCTAGTATTTTAATTTCTCAAATGAAAATTGTTTAAACACATACACTCAAACATATGTGTGGTGTTTGGTTGAGTGTTTTTGGTTGCTCAACATTGCTTAGGAACATGTATCTAGTAAAAAGTGAAACGAACAGCAAGCTAATGTTGCTTGGCAACATGTATCTAGTAAAAAGTGAAACAAACAGTAAGCTAACGTAATAAAGCTTTTTTGCGAAAGCTTCAATAAAGCTGTTGTAACATTAATTTTAAGCTTTCACACAACGCTCGAATGCTAATGCGAAGACTCGATAAGGTAAACCTTTTTTAATATTAGGGCGGTCCTCTCAACATTCGCAGAACTTATTTCAATAAAAATATTAATTAAAATACATAAATTAAATTAAGTTTAAAAAAATTGAACATAATATTTTTTTTTAAACGGACTTGAACCAAATGCCGTTGGTAAATATAAAAATTACAGCAGACAGTTGTCCGAGGCCTTCGGCCACGGACTGTCCCTGCAGGCTGTGTCAGAGACACGGCCATTAAGTTTAACGTAGAATACGCCATCCGATAAGACAGAAAACATATATAACAATAAATGATAAATAATATAAGCAAATGAAGGCCTCGGACAACTGTCTGCTGTAATTTTTTTGTTGTCCGACAGAACACCATAATTAATATGTTTCCAACAATTTTTGAATGTAACAGCTTCAACGAACTTCGAAAAAATATAAGTGATCTACAATAACTACATAAGTGCTTTCTTTTATAAAAGAACTTAAAAACATAGTTGTAGTAAAATCCCTAAATTGGATTATAAAACCAAACGTCCTTTTTTAATTTAAACCTATCCGACTTATACGATTTTGTTTCTATTTTAATTTCACAAAATTTGTGTCACTTTATCTACGCCCATCTAGACAAAATTCCATAAAGTCAGTAAAAGCATTAATAACTTATTCGGGGTTAGAACATTTGATGTCCTTGTTGCAACATAATGGCTCATCAGATATTTATTTGTCCGTACATAGTTATACATTTATGTATGTATATTAGGCCGACTCACCAAAAAAAATTTTTTTTGATCCACTCCCCAAAATGTACCTTGGCTTGTTTTATGATGATTCCTAAAAACTGACGTGCCTAGGATTAAGATCCAGTGAGCTGGACCGTTTTCAAGAAAGGTTTGAGTTTTTCGAAGTCTTTTAGAATTTAGCAAAAGACAATATGTGCAATATTAGTATTATATGAAAGGGGGTTAAAGGACGCATCCAACGGTATGAAATGCATGTCCACTAGGGTGGGTAAATTTTTTGCCAAACAAGAGTATAGCAGAAACGTAATCTACTGCAAATTCTAAGAAAATGTTCCCTAGACACAATGGTTCTAAAATCAAAATCGAGCCCGCCATTTTTTCACTTGAAAATTTATATATTATCGTAAAAAATAGACCCAAAAGCCATACTTTTGAAACTTCGATTTGATTTCTATGAAAATTCCTCACGGTTCATGTTTTCAGGTGTGCAAAGTTGGCCATCTGCAGCATTTTTGTGAAGGGATACCTGTGGTAATGTTTGAATAACTTTTGAATGCGATATCAGATTTGCAATTTGTATTTTCAAGTCCCAAAGAGAATGTTAAAACCTATCAGGCGCTACCATCATCGTTACAATCTGATATCGCATTCAAAAGTGTTTCTAACATTACCACCGGTATCTCTTCATAAAAATGCTGCAGATGACCAACTTTATTTACACAGCTATAAAACATGAACTGTGGGAGTTTCGACCTAAAATAAATTGTATTTATTTTTAGAATACATTTCTGTTACACTCTTTGTCATGTTTTTTGGTTACATACAAATTGACCCACCCTAAAGTCCACACATGTCCTCACAAGCCCTTTTTTCATGAATATTCTGCAAAAAAAACGAATTTTTAAGATTTTAATAGGGACATTTTTCTGAAATAAATGTCAAATTGACATACATATATTGATCTATAGTCGTTTTAGGTAAACACGTGTTTCAGCTTTATTTGAAATTCGCACTAGTTCGCGTTTTATCAAAAATTCAATGCAGTGGAAAAATTACGTTCTGAACAGGGAAAAATGGGTATCAAATCGTTTCTTTTGACAAGGACATCGTTGTTGTATATCGTCGTATTCTGTTTTTATTTTGTAATACATTTTCCGATGTGATCTGGACCAAATTTTGAATATTTAGAATTTCTTCAATCTGGCATTTAAAGCAGAAAAGCCTCCGTACTATAAACTTAAAAATTCGTGTTTTTGGAGAATATCCATGAAAAAAGGCTGTGTCAGGATATGTTTTGAAATGTTTTATATACCGATAGACGCGCCGTAAAAAAGCCTTTCGTATGATACTCATATTGTTTACATTGTACAAAATTTCTACAAATTTCTTTGAAAAACTAAAAAAATACCATTTTTATAAACGGTTCAGCTCACAGGATCTTAACCCTCTAACCGGCAAAAACGAACCAATGAATATTTTTCGTCTGGAACTTTTTTCTAGCGTAATTTTTGCTAAAAAAGACAATAAAAAAATTTCAAGTCAATCTTTTAACACGTTTAGGCTCCAGGTGAGAAAAGAGTAAGCGTTCCTGTAGGAACGGATGCCGGTTCAAGAGTAGTTCAAAGTGGATAGGTATGAAAAGTGATATTTCATTGTGAACAATAGTATTCATTGTAAAAAAGAAAGGTAACAAATTGTAGATGAATACAAAAAAATTAACAATGAATAAGCAACTCAGGCTTTACGGTGGTAAGCACCAAAACAGTTCTTTAGTAGTGTGATGCATAAATGCATTCGAAATTTCTCACAAAAAAATTGCAGTCTCTTTTCTCTTTATTGGACAACATCACTGGATTATGATGCAGCCCATCGAAGCGAAGATCAGCTACCAGATGTTTGGCATTTTCACCAGGCTTGGTGGTGGTGTCGACGATATGTAGTTCCGGCGCTGATGGTCGCGACCACCTGGTGCCGGTGGTCGACCGGCTCCAGGTTTCTTCACACGATAAACGAGACCAGCCGCAATTTGTTCACGAAATTGGGGATGCTGCATCAATTTTGTTTCGATCAAGCTGCAACTAGAATTTTGCGTCATTCTGCATACGATCGTCGATACAAAATATACGCATTCATGGCGGCTATGTCGATGAAATTATAGAAAAGCCGCACCATTGCGTTTCGAGTTTTCGCTCTGATGTGGTATCGGCCCGTCAGACCGACCATCAAATCTACGCCACCCATATGGCTATGGTATTCGCGTATGATTTGTGGACAATCAACTACGATGTAACGTTTCTTTTTTCTATCATATCGCGGCGCATTTACTTGTTGGCGATCTGAATTCAGGCGATTGAATGGTTTTATGCCAACATATGTCGATGCTAGCGAGCCGTACACTTTTGTTGTCTTTCCACAACACGGTGGAAATATTAATGCCGTAAGCAGTCCCAATAAATTCAACTGCATGGGCTCTTTTTTTCTTGTTTTATTGCCGCATCTGTTGGCAGATTGCAATTTGTAATCCGGTTGACTCAAATAGTGTCCAAACTGTAGATTCCTCGAGCACACCATCAACGGCAGCGATGTGTAAAAATTATCGAAATACAAAATATGGTGTCTGTAGTCTGGAATTGTTTGTGATAAGCGAACGACAACGATCGAAGTCCTACCAAGACCAGGTTGACCGTCGAGCACCACATTATCCCCAGCACCATTGTATATTTCGAATCGATCAGCATAACCTGCAGAATCACAGAACGAGCAATTTGATTCCCAACGTCAGATCGAGTTCTCTCCGACTTCAAAATGTAACGGTAACCCTAGAGAACTCATATTAGCATAGATTTGCATATGAGTATTGACACGTGTGTGGGAAATTCGACTTTTCCTACAGGAACGGTTACCGGTTAGAGGGTTAAAGCTAGACACGAAATATTTTGAGAATCATAAAACAAACCAAGGTACATTTTGGGGGGTAGGCAAAAAACTGTTTTTCCCCATCATACAATGTGAGTCGGTCTAATGTATATAATAGTATGTGCAACATTATGAATTCTTGTTCAGTAACTGTTCTTTCGCCTGTCCGTCCGGCTCTTGATGTATCTGTCTATTATGTCTTTTGGGTGGTAAGTTATATGACGTCTTGTAGTACCTGATGTTCAGAACATACACAAACTGTCATACTGACATTAAGAGACTTTAAGTTCCCTATAGTCTTGTGTTCGTTGTTTTTTTGCATTCCCTCATAACAGAGTTGTATAAAGTTAAGACCACCCATATTTTGCGATATCGTTGTATTAATTTCATATTTTATTTTTCAGTTTAAACAAATTACAATTTCTTATGATATTCTGACTAATGGCAAATGGAGGTTGTCACTATTATGATACTACACCTGGAGAAATCTTCTGTGGCAGTTTTCGCAATATTATATTTTTAAGTACAACTTGTATAGACCTTGCCGACCAATTTGATGCCAGTCGTGTAGGTGTAGGTGGTGTAGGTGTAAAGTGGCAATCTATCTTATAATCTGTTCAACATCTCAATTGTCATAATAAACAGAAACACAAAAGTAAATTCGAAAAATATCATGGTTGGTTGATTGGTTGGTTGAAAAGGCTGCAAGACAGCACGCTGTCTAGCACACTTAGGCTAAAGAAGCCCTTTGTGATACCTGCAGTTTGCTCCATAGCAACTATTGACTAGTCGTCTAGCCAATTTGTCCTTTCAATAAATTTGTCTATAAGACCTACAGGAATATCCTGTAACTAAATGTGTACCGAATATCCTACTTCTCAGTCCTGCCAGAGCAGGGCAATCCAAAAGGAGGTGTTTCGTCATTTATTCGTCCTCTTCCATTCAGCATCTACAGAGAGTGGAGTTTCTATGTCCCAATCTTAGGGCTTACTTTCCTACAAGACAATGTCCCATAAGTGTTCCTATCATTGTGGATAACAAGCCTCCCGGCAAGTTAAGTACATAGTTGCCTAGTCCTCTTCCTGTCCACCTGTGGCCAGAGGACCCTGGTTTGATTGCAAGTTGAAGTAAGTCTACACTTGTCCTTGAACATATTATCGGCCCACTGCCTGATCTGAAAACGGCAGGTAGAGATTGGCATACTAACACCTTCTTTTGCCGGAAGAACCTATGCCGTAGTACCCTGTCTAGCTAACGCATCCGCTACGCAATTGCCTGGAATGTCGCTGTGTCCCGGTACCCAGATGAGCCTGATGTCGAAATACTCTGCCATCAGCCATGAGTGGCATTCTTTCACCATCAGGGATGTAGGAAACATGGCTTCCAGGGATTTTATTGCAGCCTGGCTGTCTGTGTAGATACATATTCTCCGGAGGGTTGTGACACTACTTTTCAGTGGTTCAGCAACCTCCAGTATGGCGGTAATTTCCGCCTGATATACACTACAGTAATCAGGCAGCTTGAAGAAGATATTTACATTTAGGTCCGGTTAATGGAACCCATAGCCTACTTGCTCGTCCAACTTTGATCCATCCGTGAAAAATGTGATACTACTGGTGTCCCCTTCCAGTGACTTTTCCCAGGTATTCCTGTTCGGAATAGAAGTCCTTAAATTTGTCGCTGGTAGAAGGTAGGGGATATAGTAGTACGTTTTTACGGGAATAGAGTTGATCCGGTGTACTAAATGTCCGGAATGCCCCAATATCAAAACGCCACAATCTCTGATTCTCACCAGGGATGTAGCGGCTGCAGATTCGGCCATGATAGCAGGAGTACAGATGTTCAAGATAGCACTAAGTGCATTGCCTGACGTCGTGCCCATTGCCCCACTAACGCTAATCAGTGCTGTTCTTTGATTTTTTTTCAAGGAATTCAGAATATATTTCTTTTGGAGGGACCTCCACCAAACTACGGTGCCATAGAGAAGTATTGGTCTGACTACTGCCGCATAAATCCATATGGTGGTCTTAGGAGACAGTCCCCAGCGCTTTCCTATCGCCCCTTTACAGCAGTAAAGAGCAACAGACGCCTTTTTCACCATCTCCTCCACATTCGGTTTCCAAGACAGTTTTCTGTCGAGAATTATTCCCAGATACTTGACCTTTTCCGTCAACTGTAATTGCACCCTATTAACTGACGGCAGTTCAAATGCGGGTATTTTATATTGTAGTCCGTTGTTAGCGGCCCAGTTTGAAATCAGACTAAGTAGGCTGGTTGTATGAATGCTAAGTAAATTGAGGTTTCTACCCGTACAGATGATAGCAATAACATCGGCATAGGCAAAGACCTGGCATTCGGCCCTCTCCAATTCAAGAAGCAGTTCAATGACAGAAGTTAACCATAATAGTGGAGACAGAACTCTCCCTACGGTGTCCGCCTGTTAACGTTCCTAGCAATTGTAACACCACCCCATTCAGCTTTGACGGTTCTATCCACCAGAAGCTTCCCAATTCGACGTGTCACTATGCTGTCGACTCCTAGATTCTGTAACGACCTGAGAATCGCCGAAGGTTGAATGTTATTGAAGGCTCCCTCGATGTCCAGGAAGGTCCCCAGAGCGAACACCTTATTCTCAAGAGAGTTTTCTATTATGCTGACTAAAGAGTGAAGAGCCGTCTCAGTTGACCTGCCCTTGATATAGGCATGCTGAGAACTCGATAGAAGATTCTGTGGAAGATTACTTCGAACATGAATATCAAGTAACCTTTCAAATGTCTTAAGAACAAAGGGTGATAGACTGATTGGTCTAAAGTCCTTTGGTTTGACATGAGAGTATTTGCCCGCTTTCGGGACGAAAACCACTTTGGTTTGCTTCCAAATGCCATACGAGAAACAATACCATACGAGAAGAAATACTACTGTAAGAAGTATTTTCAATCATCGAGCTGGAGTTAGCGAAAGTAATCATTAAAACAGTGAAATTTTGGGTAAATCCATTCACACCAAGCTTTCGCGTAACAAATCCTTTTACCGAAGTCTTAGTGGTTCTACATTTCGGCGTTCTTCGAGGACGTGTTCGAATACCTCTCGAGAAGATTAAAATTTAGGCGCCACGAAATAACCCCTAATGAAATAACCCCCAAACTCGAAAATGAAATAATCCCCAAAAACATCAGGAAAAACGAATTTGGGGATAATTTCCTAATTTTCGGGAGTTATTTCATTTTTATTTTGGGGATTATTTCATAATGAATAAACCCCCAAATGAAAAAAGCCCCAAATTTTTTTTGGTGATAGTTTCATTGTGGTTTTGGTTTTGGGGGTTACTTTATCTTATTTGGGGTTTATTTCATTTCCACAAAAAATTACCCTCTAAATCCTTCAATAATAATATTATAATTAATAATAACTATTTTGGGGTTTATTTCATTTACTAGGGGGATATTTCTTTTCTATTTTGGGGGTTTTTCATTAGGCGGTAGTACCGATATCTTTTGGGGGTTCTTTCATTTCTAATTTGGGGTTATTTTCATCTTATTTAATTTTTCATTTTGGGGGTTATTTGATTTGATTTTAGGGGTTATTTCATTGGGGATTATTTAATTTTCGAGTTTTACGGTTATTTCATTGGGTGTTTTTCGTGGCGCCTCAAATTTAGCGATTCTACCGAAATGGCATTACCAGCGTATTCGCGATAGTTTGATTCGTTTAATGACGTCCATGGCGGAATACAATTCATGCATCTCGTGGTGAATACAAAGTCTATAGCAAAGATGGATCAGGGGGTTTCTGTAGCACAGCTGATCGAAAGGTCCTAGCGAAATGATCTAGAATTAGAGACCAAAGAAGACATTGAGAATATATACCATGCAGCAAACTAAGTTTAAATAATGTTTGCATCGAACGAAAATGTTTGCATCGAACGAAAATACGCATTGCTTTTTATTTATGTTCGTATTATGACCAACCAAAGAGTAAATTACAAAAGCAACCGAACTCGATGAAATGACCGCAAAGAAAAGGATTGCGGCTCTTGTCAATTTCTCTATGGATGGACGCGAGTCATGTGATTGTCGTGAATAACTTAATTCACATGTGAATGTGAGTAGGACAAAAATTTGTTCGGTGACCAGTCATAAGGTACATCGGACACAAGGCCCAAATAACTTTTGTGCCTTATGACCGCTCATAATTTTTATTTGGGTCTTATGTCCTCCAGTTGGGCCTTTTGACCGGTCACAAAGTTTCTCACGTGAGTGTGCGTGAATGGGGGTAGCGGGACCAATCTTTGCGTGAGTGAGTGTGCTTGAGTTGTATTTTCGTGTGAGTCACGTATATTTCCGTATATTTGTTTTTGTTTTAATACTTCTCTATTCAACAAAGCAGCCTTTCGCAAGAGTGAGTCAAAACATACTCATGAGCCCTTCTATTGGTCGATTCTCGCCATTGTCAATTATAATAGTTGATTTAGTCATGTGTAGGTACTTTTTGAAGGAAAGAATAAAACCATTAAATTTGATAGGGTAATCATTATTATCATACACAAAAAAATAATTCGTTACATGTATTTTTTAAATACTATTTCTGCCAAATGTTGGTCGTAACTGTGGCCGACTTGGCCCATTCTGACGTTCCAATTTTCAATGATGCGTTCAGGTATTTCGACCGGTATATGTCCAATGATGCAATTGCTGTTGGTTATCAATTCCTCAATAGTAGCCGGCTTATGGGACTTTCCGTACCCCAAAGTAAAAAAGTCTATCACATTCTCTAGGCGGCAAATTCACCGGTGGGAGTCATAAAATTAGCAGTTCACCGAATTGTTATCGCATTACAGGCACGGCGCTGAGGGATGTGTGCCGGGTATCGCCGTCTTCTTGGAACCAAATGTTGTCTAGATCAAGAGCTGCAATTTCAGACAGCATATAGTCCGTTATCATGACGCGATAACTGAAGCCATTCAAGGTTACGTTCCGCTCATATTTTTAAAGAAATATAGGCCAATGATTCCATTAACTCATAAACCACACAAAGCGTTTGATTTGTCTAAATGCAATTGCAGCATTTGAATCTCTTCGGGTTGCTCTTCAGCTCAAATATGGAAATTTTTTATTGGTGTAGGTATTAAGCCGATTTTTCAATACCCTAATGGCTGAAACAGTGACGAATTATAAGATCGGCCGCACTTAATTCTTGCTTTTCAAGTGTAATGTGGTTTTAGCTTGTCGCAAATATACTATAATTGTGCCGAAATATATTGTGTTTGCTATTCAATACAACATGTTTGAGACATAATGATTCATAGGCTATAATATATGCTTTTGATACCCAAATGTGGCTTTGTTTGTTGAAAACCCATAAAACCAAAAACGAGACAGACAACAAAGAAACATTAAGCAGCAGATATTCAATTCATGAAAACAATTCCTGCAAATATATACATGTTTCCTGGAATATGTTGCTGGGGCCGTTATTTTTCAGAGTGTAAGTAAAATACGTCAAGTTGTTAAATACGATAAAAGTATCATATGAGAACGACAGCAAATTGTTTCATCACGGTCATAACGTGCTGGATGTGGTATACATGCTGACAATTTTGTCTTTTTTGTTGTTTGCGTGCAAATATTACGTGTTTGTAGCTTGTCGCAAATATATTATACTTGTGTCCAACCACATTGTTTTTGCTATTCAATATAACATGTTTGGGGCACAATGCTTAATAGATTATAATTAGAGAATGCATCCCGGGGAATCCTGGGGGTGGGGGGGAAATTTGTTCAAAATAATAAATTTTAATTTGCCATGAATTAACAAAGGTCTAAATGTTATAAAATGGGTAAAAGAAGGGTGCTGGATGACTAAATTTCCAAACCAGCTTCGTACAACAACGAAACATATTAATCACAACAATACAACATATTTATCACTGTAATGCAACATATTCGTCGCAGTGACAAAAGTTTTGCTTTGAATGAAATTATTTATTACAATTTTATTAAATTATATTTTGTCAAACGCAAAAATAAGTTTAAACAATTGAAAAAAAAAACAAAACAAAAAACAAACAATTATATTGGGGACATTATCAGCGACAATCTTTTTAGGTTGTCACCCATCACAATTTACTACAATATTTATAATTTATACGAACTAGTATAAAAGGCAGAGCAACTCACTACTCGGGGTGCTTCGGTATACAGACGTTGAAGGGCCTATATAGCCTTAGTAGTGAAGTAGACATCCTCCTTGTGGGATATAGTTCAAAACGAAGACAATGTAACATTTACCCTGGTTCAAGTCAAAAATTCCCTGCCTGCAAGGTCTCGACTTTGGTGCCGGACTTTCCTCTGGTTCAAGCTAGAGATTCTCGAACTTGGTGCTCGACATTCTCATGTTCCAAGCCAGAGAATCCCTGCCTTTCAGGTCTTGAACTTTGTATCAGCCGTTCCCAATGGTTGCCTTTTGTTTTCCCCGGTTCAAACCAGAGTTGTCCTGCCTGTGGGGTCTCAACTTTGGTGCCGACGTTTCCTCTGGTTCAAGCCAGAGGTTCCCTGCCTGTGGGATCTCGAACTAGGTGCTCGCCATTCCCATGTTTCAAGCCAGAGATTCCCTGCCTTTGAGGTCTTGATTTTTGTATCTGCCATTCCCACTGGTTGCCTTTTGTTTTCTCCGGTTCAAACCAAAGATTTCCTGCCTGTGTGATCTCAACTTTTCCCTGGTTCAAGACAGAGATTCCCTGCCTTTCGGGTTTTGCCTTTGGTCCTCATTTGTCCTCACTGTACGCCGGCAATTCCCTGCCTTAATGGTGTCGAATAGGGATGTTTGATTAATCGATTAATTGCAATTTTGATTAATCCATATGGTGATTAATCATCGTGATTGAATAAGCAACAATTCTGGTTAATCAGAACTATGATTAATCAATTAGTTTGAATGTTCGTTAATCACATTTGAATAATTTTGCTTATTATAAAAATGAATACAAACACAAACAAAGGGAACCATTTGAAAAATTTTGCGTAAAGAAGGTTATTGAAAAAAACCTAAGAACATAATAAGCTGAATTTTTAAAATTGATTGATTAATCAATTTTTAGATTGCTCAACTATTTGTGAATGTTGATTAAGCAAAATCAAGATTACTCGATTAATCGTAAATTTGATTAATCAAAATTATTAACCAATTATTTGATTGATCATGATTAATCAATTATTTGATTAATCAGGTTGTGGTTTAATCAGGTTGCATGAGTAATCAATTAATCGCACATCCCTTATATCAACCGTGTACAGTTAGAGGTTCTCTACCTGTCTGCCATACTCCGAAGTGCAGAGTTTCCCTAAAGGTCACGGAAACCCGTGCCATCTAAGGTGCATTTTAGTACCAATAGGGGAAACCGCTTCGAACCACGACCACGTGCCACTCTCGCGCTACTTCTGTCAACGATGGACTCCACCGGTGTTACCTGTCCAGATTCATCATCAGCCGGAGACAGTCATCAAATAGCGATCTTGCCGTTCCTTACTATTATCTGGCGACCAGGAAAAGGTTTATCGTCGTATGCAACCAAAAATATATTCAAAATATGTTAAAATGTTTATTCGACATCCTTACGAAGAAAGGATAACCTACCATATATTTACCTTTTATTTTTTCGACGTTTTACTGTTCCTTAGGGGTGAAATATCAACTCAGTCAATACATTTTTAAGTACATGGATTAACGTAACTTTTTCGCGCAGACCGCCTTGTTCTGAAAAAGTCATGGGATAGGAAATGCAATAAATTTTGTCAGACTTTTCTAGGTAGTTTTTTCAGTGTACCAGAAAAGTACTGTAGTTTTTTCCATTTGGATTTTCCATTTCATCGAAATCACATACAACCTATGGATAGGAAGTTCACTCGATAGTCTATTGTGGATTTTGTGCAATATTGAACTTGTATAGGACAAGTTTATGCATGTCTGTGAGAACAAACAAACCAACAACTTAACACTTTTGTCAATGTTGTCTGATAATAATTCTTGCCAAGTTAAGCTATTTCATTGGAATTATGTTTTATTTATAATTTTGTAACATAAATACCTTTACACTATAAAATATATATATTTGCAAACAATCAGTCGTGTATAGGTATATACAGTTTCCCGCAGTCATACAGTGATGTCAATGAGATTGTGCAGTATTAAACTTCAGTTTGGTGAAAGAGGCTGTCACTATTGACACACTTAGTTCACTGAGGGCCGTTCTGATACTACGGAACTGACATGTTCCGCCCCCATAAATGTAAACTGACCTATTGCCGTTAAGACGTATTCAAGTCAGTTGTTAGCCCATCCCGAACTTCCAGGATGTGGCTAAAAAATAGAGATATATTTCTCCCTGACAAACCAATTTGTGCTCCGCAAAAATATTCCAAAATCAAGCAGTTCCAAAGATATGTACTTTATATACAAAAGCAGAGTAGTAGCATAGTATATGTTTGGCGCTCCCGTTTATCCCCACAGCTCCTAAAGTTAACATGAGACCCGTGTCTGTCTATCAAACAATGCCCAGTATTCGCCGCTAGTAGCTGAGGTATATCCTATCCAGGAGTGGATACCAAGTTTTTCGAACGATTCAGGTCATAATTTGGCCAAATCTGCCTAGTGATTCTGGGGGTTTTGCCTCCATATCATGCGTCATTCGGCTGTCTGAGACCTTCGGTTGTGAGAATGAACTCGCATATAGAAAGTGTCACACATATACGTTTCACATGCAGTGGATTAGACCTGTGTTTTTGTTATTGCTTGTATACAAATGTAACGTGTTTGTAGCTTGTCGCAAATATAGTATACTTGTGTCCAAACATATGGTGTTTGCTATTCAATATTGCATATTTGAGACACAATAATTAATAGGTTATAATATTTGTTTCTGTGACCACATATGGCTTTGTTTGTTGACAACTGCTGAAAACAAAAACGTGGCAGACAACAACGAACAAACACGGCAGAAGTAAATAATAAGACCTACATGCTGAAAATTCTGTCGTTTTTTAATGTTTGTCGCAAATATACCCTGCTTGTGCCCAAACATATTGTGTTTGCTCTTCAATACAACATGTTTGAGACACAATGATTAATAGGCTATAATATATATTTTTGAGACCCAAATGTGACTTTAGTTGCAGAAAACCGCCAAAACCAAAAACGAGACAGATAACAAAGAAACAAAAAGGCAACAGATCTTAAATTCATGAAAACAATGCATGCAAATATGTACATGTTTCCTACAATATGTTGCTGGGGTCGATATTTTTCAGCGTGTATACACGATGGAAAATCTGTATTTTGTTGTTGGCTGGGAGCAAATATAACGATGCAAATATATTGCAACATGTCACAAATATGGTGTACTTGTGTCTAAGCACATTGTGTTTGCTATTTAGGACTACATGTTGGTGTCACAATGATAAATATGTTATAATATGTTTGTGGCCGAAGTATATCAATGTTTGTGATGGAAAGATTATGCCGCACAGATTATGATATGTTGAGAGCAAGAGAATAAAAGAGGGGCAAAGACAGATTATTCAAAGTGAAAGTTGTAAGTGTGTAACTGTATTTTTTCATTATTCTTTCAGTCAGTGACTCATAAATTTCCAGAATGCATGTGGAAATTGGAAATGAAGTGTGGCTTTCTTACGCTGACTAATCTGTTGCATTTTAATTTCATATACGCTGAAAAATCGGTTGTCTTTTGTTGCAAATATAACTCGTGTTTGGAGCTTGTTGCAAATATAGTATATTTTTGTCCAAACGCATTGTGTTTGCTATTCGATATTACCTGTTGGAGACAAAATGATTAAAATTTTATAATAAATGTGTTTTTGTGATTTGAAATATATCTGTGGCTGTGATACAAAAACTGTTTGCAGAACCGTTGGGACACGCGGCATTAGGAATGGTTTTCGCAGTAACTCTCATATTTTGTTTGTGATTGGTCCAGGACGATTTTTTGGGACTGACAAAGAGGTGATGTTCTGGAGACTGGCAATTCTATGTAGCGATGGTTGGAAAGAGATTGCTTACTAGAAACATTCCATTGTTTGGTCAATTCAATGGTGTCTTTGATTAGCTCAATGGTGGGTCTTAAAGGATCTCCCGTCCATTATTTATTTACGTCCTATGTTGGGGATAAATAAATTGTTTCCCATTACATCCCATGTAGGGATTAGGGAGAGCTTCCAGTGAGCTGGGCGCGTTCTAGTTTTACACTGACTGATTTTGGGGATGCTTCATTGAAATATTTGGAGTCGGATTGAAAATGTCCTACCGATAATATGTTTTCCATTCTGGACTTAACAAATGTCAGGTCAAACTGTATTGCTGCCCAAATTACGAGTACATTCCTAAAAATTTTTATAATTTTCGTGTCTGGGCGATATTTATTGGGTTAATATTAAAATCTGCAACAACTCAGCTTTGACTTCCTCCACTCGCTATGTAACTTAAGAATTTAAATTACACAGTGCAACACGAAAAAATATAACCATATACGGACACCACTACGTGACAAAAGACCAAAAAAAAAGACCCGTTTCTCCCAGTTTTGCCCAAAGTCATACACTTTTTTTTATGGGCCCCCAAAGATTTAAGGCCTCGGTGTCATTGTTGCAAAAAAGTGATCATTTTGTCAGGCTCATATTTTGCAAACCGTTTGGAATTTGTATTTACTCTCTGAGGGAAAGTTGTAGCTCTTGTCATAAAGAACAAAAATTTTTAACATATAAAAACTTCATCTTCAAGGCAAAAATCGCAAAAACCTTTAAAAAATTCGATTGCTTTTACCTTTTTTCCCCTGTTCAGGTCCATAGGTAGCAAACCGTTCAAAATTCAAGGAAATTATCAACTACAGAAATGTACCTAACATCTCAATAAACAACTTTATAGAACATAGGAACTTCCTAGGAATTCTTCACAATTTTTGTTCTTTATGACAAGAGCTACAACTTTCCCTCAGAGAGTAAATAAAACATCCAAACGGTTTGCAAGATATGAGCCTGACAAAGCAAACCTTGAAGGTGAAGGTGAAGTTTTTTTGATTTTATATGTTCACAATTGTTGTTCTTTATGACAAGAGCTACAACTTTCCCTCAGAGAGTAAATCAAAATTCCGAACTATTTCCAAGATTTGAGCTTGACAAAATGATAAATTTTTTGCAAGAATGACTCCGAGGACCCAAATCTTTGGGGGCCCATAAAAAAAAGTCCATGACTTTGGGGAAAACTGGGAGACACGGGTCTATTTTTTGGCTTTTATTACGTAGTGGTGTCCGTATATGATCATATTGCCATGACTTAAAAAATTACACACAGTGTTACTCAACCTCGCGCAAACCCCATTACCGTTGTTCCAAATTCTAATTGTAATATTAGTCATGTTTGTACTTTTAAAAATGTTTACGTGCTGGCACCAACTCTTTGATGACACTGTACAAACACATGTTTGTATGTATAACATTTCCACTAACAACATAATTAATATCTTCGTCATCAAAATGGCTCTAAGATATAAAACTTTACAACAGCACCTTCCGTCTATTTTATGGCTGTACAAACAATTTATAGCTTTTAGGTTTGGTTGGGTCTTCCTTCAAATGGGGACTGTTACGTCTACTTATCGTACTCGTACTCGTTGTCGTAGTCGTTGCTCTTCTAAGCCACTCCTTCAATTTCTTGGTGGTTTCTGTGTGGCAGACAAACCACGTACTCATTGACTTAATAGCATTCAATAATCTTAATAGAGTTCTACAAATTGTTAACTGGTTGTAGTTGCTGCTATCGGCGGAATTGTTCATTCAATTTTAATTAGATTTTGATTTAAATTTATGTAATTAATTACATGTTTGACACTCTATGAACTAAATTTGAAATGACAAATTATAAATGATGTTATGTGATATGTTTTCATACATAAGTATGTCGTGTATGTGTGTTGTGGGACTTCCAAGCCGTGACACTTTAGTGGAAATAATGGATTCATGTTATGAAATTGGAATCTTTTAGTGACGACCAATGGCACATTTGATAGATTTCCATTTTATCTCTTGGCCCATCGTCGATTATGTTAAAAGGTTGCACAATAAATTTAATGTAGTATCAGGTGTCTTTATTATTTGAGTGCGAATATGATTTGAGTGAGGTTTGAGGTTTCTCAGTCCAATATTATATTATTTTTTCTAAACATATTAGATCAGTTTTTGAAGAGTTCAATTAGAATAGGTGTGTTTTCGTTATCGGTTGCTTGCTAGTAACGAAAACGTCAAGCTTGCGATATCACGCTGCAAAAAACGGACCCAGCAACATACTGCGGGAAACATGTATATGTTTGCAGGCATTTTTTTCATGAATTGAAGATCTGGTGCTTGTATGTTTCAATGTTGTATGTCGCGTTTTTATTTTCAGCAGTTTTCTACAAACAAAGCCACATTTGGGTCAATTAATCGTTGTGTCTCAAACACGTAATATTAAATAGCAAACACAATTTGTTTGCACACAAGCATACTATATTTGTGATAGGCTACAAACACATTATATTTGCATTGCAGATTTTTCAGTGTGTATATAATCGACTTTCTGTAACACTTCTTGCAAACTGCTTATTTTGTTCTTCTAATCTATTAATTCAAAGTAACGATGTCTAACTTTCTCACGTGCCTTCTCTAAGTATGACAATAAATCTATTTATGTATAAGGGTTGCGCTCCTGATCGACTGACCACCGCTCAGGCTAAAGTATGGATAGTGGTATTTGAGGAGCATGTTCTTCACATCAGGGGCGTGGCTTTAAAATGACGTAAACAAAGCTTTGATCAAACACCTAAAGTTGATACTATAAAATTTGGGGCGAATGTTCCCCTAACCAGAGGTAACAATTGGCTATGAGGTGCCTTCAACGTGGACACTTGAAGTGCCTGCTGGAATTAAAGGTTATCTTGCGTTTGCCAATGCGGTTCCTGAGGGCATCAAGTTATTTATATAGGTACCCAAGATCTAATCGGCATACATCCTTCTTTTTTGCCTAAGAAGGCGGATGACCAATACTACTGATCAGCAGCGGCTGAATGCAGGGGAAACAAAATGCAGGTCTGACAAACTCATTGAGAGATTCATCCTGGTCAGCGTCTGATCCAGAGTGGGCGGCTGTAAATACAGACTGGCACTACATAAAATAAATAGCGTTTGTTCGCCTTCGAGTAATGTATGCGATGCCCTGGTGGAAAGGCGGGTGGATATAAGGAAAATCATAGGTACTAAAAATTAATTTTATATTTAACCCATTAACGCCCGCCAGTCGATTCCGTTATTCGATTGAAATTTCACTCATTTATATTGATGTTATTTTTTTTCTTTTGTTTTTAATTTGTGTCTGTCACACAGGAGCCTATGGGTATTTTTCCGCCTTCCCAGGATTGACGTGTTCTACTTTATAATATATGTTTCTTTCTTTAAGGTAATAACCCAAAAATAGTAACAATAAAAGTAATTAAAAAAATCATAATTCAAGTGTCTTAGAACCCATTAAATACCCATGCTACAAACTTATATCTGTAGTCAAAAGGAGGCCAGCCCCTCATTTTGTTTTCGAAGATAAAGGGCATCAAAGGCTATAGGATACAAAGATGGTTTTCGAGTAGTCCATTCCCGAAATTTCCGAATCCATTAATGTTACAATATTTCAACTTTGTAAAATTATTGACTTTTGGCCCGTTAACTTCATCTCCAGGACATGCAACTATGAGCCCAGAACAAAGGGTGTCTCTTAACTAAAGGGTGTCTCAGTAAGAACACTGAAAGAAAAACCTTCATACCATTAATGAATTCTTACATTGCATCAATGAAAAGTGTAACGCTATGAGCAATGTTACATTAAACGAAAAATGTTTCATAGACCTGAAATTAATGTAAACTTTCTAACCGGAATGAAACATTATCATTGTATTAAAGAAATATGTTACATGGTTATTATAAACCGTTTCATTGATATAATGAAATATAGTCATTGATGTAATGAACATGTTACATTGATGCTATGAACATGTTTCATTGATGCTATGAGCATGTTTCATTAATGCAATGAACATGTTTCATTGATGGAATGAACAGGTTTCATTGAAGGTGTGAATATGTTTCATTGATTGTATGAACATATTTCATTGATGGTATAACACGTTTCATTGACGGTACAAACATGTTTCATTGGTGGTATGAACAAGTTTACAAGGTATACAAGGTATACAAGCCGATCGATGACTCTCATAAGAAAGGCATAAGAAATAAAAAATATGTATGTAACAATGCTTTTGCAAATGCTATTAGGAGATGCTATGAATTTCACATTCTTTATGATTAGGTGGAATTACATATGTACATATGTACATATATAATGCAATTTTTTAAAGGTCCGTCTGAAACGACGTTTATCCAAAAACGTCCGATGGATATTTTCTACCGAAATACATATGTATGTATGTAGTACGTACGTCCATCGTAATATTGTCGCAATTATATACATATGTAACATATGACCACAATTTCGCATAATGTTACATAAATATGTAGTTTCCAAGATATTTTCCATAACTGAATGCAATTTTAACTTTTGACACACAATCATGTAAATTATTTGGAAAAAATGCCGGCCGACAAAAAAATTGTGGTTTTTGAAATCCCCTTATTTTGCTCGATTTTCGGTTTTTTTTTAAATGGCGCGGGATTCTGCATTTCACATGTAAAGGATGGCCTATTTAATAGATTCTACTTTACAATGCCGATAAAATGTCTGCAATTTTACATGGAAAACATACTTCATTCCATCAATGTAAAAGGTTTCTTAGCATTAATGACGGTCCACAAATTCAAAAACTGCAGCAATGAAGGAGTTCATTGAAGTAATGTAACATTTCATAGCATTAAAGATACTTTCCATTGCATCAATGTAAACCCATTAATGTAACCCATTCATTGATGCTATGAAGCGTTTTTCTTTCAGTGAATGCACTTTTTCATTTGAAAATAAAAATACGTATTTTTTGAGATAGTTGTAATTATTTTATTGGATTGAAAACAAGACATGATCCGAATAAGAATGGAATAAAATATCCGTCAAATGGCCCCCACGACCCTGATGACAGGCGATTACTCTTTTCATGAAATTTTCCATGTCTTTTTCACAGAGATGTAGCTGTATCTCACCGATGACGCGTTGGATCGCGGATTTGTGCTCAGGAATTGTTTCTGGTTTATTCGCCTAAACACGAGATTTCACAAAACCCCAAAGAAAGAAATCGCACGGCATTAAATCGCATTATCTTTATGGTTAGTAGATATCAGAATTTCTTGATATAATTTGTTCTGGAAAACGTTGCTGCATTAAATCGATTGTTTCATGCGCGGTGTGGCAGGTGGCGCCATCTTGCTGAAACCACATGTCGTCCAGATCCATGCCGTCAAGTTAATGCCACAATAATTTCGTTATCATATTCCTGTAACGAATGCCGCCTGACAAAAATCCGCACCACACCGTTGCTCGTTGTGGGTTCATTTGTTTCGCATGGATTGCATCAGGATTATCTCAGCCCCAAATTGGACAATTTTGTGTACGCACGAAGCCATTCAGATGGAAATGCACTTCATTGGAGATTATGACTTTGTTGAGAAATTTGCATTGACTTCACTTTGCTCCATCACTCATTGAACGAATTGCTGGTGATTTCCATACTTTGCTGATTTGAGCTCCTGAGTATGCAGCATTTTGTACGCGTGAAAGTGGAGGTCTTAATTCTCTCCGTAGTGTTCCGCGAAATTTGAAGTTGTTGAGAACGATGATGAATTGATGTTTTCGGGTTTTCGGCGACACTCGTTTACAGCAGTGATGTTTTCAAGAGACCGACCGGTGCGTTGATACATAGGAGTCTTGCAGGGGGTTTCTGTGGCACAGCTGATCGAAAAGGTACTAGGCAAATAAGGTGGAGAGTCCAAAGAAGACAGGAACTAAATTTAAATAGTGTTTATTGATACTAATGCCAGCCAAATTATGTTTTATGTTGTTTGCATTGAACGAAAATACGCATTTCCTTTGATTTCTGTCCGTTTTATGTCCAACCAAAGTGTAAAATTGGTAAATTACAGCAGCAAATCGAACTCATTTCATCGAGGTCTACTACCTCGTAGTCATGAAGAGACAGCGAAGAGAGTAATAGAAAGTCTTAGGTATTACACTATGAGTCTTACTTGTCATAACCCACCCAGTTTCTTCTAAATTGTTGACCACTCTTCGAATGGTTGACACATTAGGTGGATTTTCTCGACTGAAAATTCTTCGAAGTTTGGAAGCGGTCTCAGCATAAAATTGCAATTTTTTGTAATAAATTTTCACAATTATAACGCGTTGCTCATTCGTAAGGCGCTCCATTTTAAATAATCGGAATAAACATATGTGACATCTGCCAAATTTCAGAGTTGCCACTTGCACAAAAAAAAAATTACACTAAATTTAAAAAGTCCAATCTTACTGAAACACCCTTTAGTTCTATCCATCATCTATATGAACGTGAAAACCGATTTGTCTTACTTCTCACCAGGCTCTAACTAAAATTTATCTAACACAGCTCTATTTTTGGATATTTTTCTACCCATTCATCGTTAATGGGTTCTGGGGAAATAAAAATCGTTTGCGTTAAGCAAAAAAGTTTGTTGAAAACATTTTTGTTTCTCGAATATGTTTTTGGGTTTAGAATTACAATTTCGTCGCCGTACAACTGAAATCCCCTAAGTCAATTTTTGAATGCTTTTACTTAAGTCCACCAAACTGTTCTACTCAAAGTCACTACGAGGTTCTGAGTCCAAAATTCCAAATTCTTAACTCACTAAATGAATGCATAGGAATGGAAACAACCGAATAAAAAAAAAATGTTGTCGACTCTCATTTTGACTTAACTGATTTTACTTGGAAGTCGAAGTAGTTTGGAGTAAAAGTTTTCCGGTTCTCATGATCAATTTTATTTATTCAGCACAAATGAAGTGATATGTGTAATTATATGAATGTTTGCTGCAATTCTATTCCCCAAACATAGTTCATTTATTTGAGTTCCGGTTTCTGCGTAAGAGGTAATGTTGGAAATTGTTAACTAGTGAATAATCCATCAATTGGAAAATACTTCTGAATCTTATTTTGTAGATAGTGAAACAAACCAACAACTGATACTGATTATTTGTCAACTCTGACTCAAATTTCAAACGGCTAATGTCTGAGAATTTTCCAATGCAAAATGGATGTCAAGAAATGAAACTGAAAAAAATTTACACAGAATTGTGCATGACTTAGTGATGCTGCTCCTACACGCTGAAAAATCTCTATTTTTGTTGTTGGTTGGATGCAAATATAACGTGTTTGTAGCTTATCGCAAATATATTATACTTGAGTCTAAACACATTGTGTTTTCTATTCAATATTACATGTTTCGAGACATAATGAATAATAAGTTATAACAATGTGTTTGTGACTCAAATGTGGTTTTGTTTGTCGAAAACTGCTAAAAATAAAAACGTGACACACAACAAAGGAACCAAGTAGCAGAAAGTCTTCAATTCATGGAGATAACGCTTGAAAACATATACATGTTTCCTGCAATATGTTACGGGGGCTGGTTTTTCAGCGTGTAGAATTAAAATGTGTTATATTAAAAATTCGCAAACTTTTATGTTGCTTTGAACTTAAGATTTCATTCTTTCGAACAGCTGATCGGTGTACAGCAAATGAAATGTTTAGGATACGAAGTCTTGAAATCTCTACATTTCGACTGCAGCATAGAATCAGAAAAATTCTTGTTTTTGTTTCATCGCAAGTGTAAATTTGTCAACAGCGAAGTTGAGCAACTTCGCTTAAGGGGCCCTTAGACCTGTGGATAAGTTGCAGCGACTTCAAGTTGACATCAACTTATCCATGGTGTAAGGTTAAGCTGGTGGTTTGTACAAACTAGTTGATGTAAAATCAAATCGATTTTGATTTTTTTGTAGTTGATATCAACTTATCCATCAGTGTAAGGGAAAGTTGCATCAACTTTCATACGCATTTCAATGAGAAACGTTCATGAGGAAACATTTTCGGTGAAATGTAAATAAATGAATCAAACAATAAATAAATTAAATAATATCGGAAAAATATAAACTAAATAAATATGGTTTGTAGTGTTATTTATAAATATTTAAAGAAAATACAAATAGCGTTTTTTCGTAAAATTTGTGATATTTTCGCAGTGTGCTCACCACCTTTCATTTCGACATCTGACAGGAAAATTAAGTTGCCTCAACTAGTTTGAGAGTGTAAGGGCAAAATCGAAGTTATGGAAGCTGATGTCAACTTGAAGTCGAGCGACTTGTCCACAGGTCTAAGAGCCCCTTTAGATCAGTTTACGGGAAGGGTTGTATTTTTCAATTCGCTGTTGTGATAACTAGTAATAGTGGCAATTACAAATCAGAAAACTTTAATCGTTCCGTTACTCAAATAAAATCGAATCAATTGATGGTTATGATCAATGTCGAAAACAAAAACCCATTCTGCATTTTCATACCCCATCAAAGAAAACAATTTGATAGTGGGAACATCTATCAAGCAGTAACAAAATATTAGTAAAATTTTAAATTTATTTCATCTATCCACTCGTCCTTATATGACTAATTTTTAATAAAATTATTCGTTAATTGAAATTCATTTAATTTACTCAGACAATAAATAGCACATAAGCTTTAGACTACTCTACGTTTAATAGCATTCACGACAATTTCATATCCTTTTAATAATCCATTAAGGACATTTGCTGTTATTAAATTGTACAATTAATTAAAACGCAGTAGAGTCCAATACAATCAAATATCTATAAAATACTCATCAATTATACATAAGTATGTGTAAGATGTCAATAAGCAACAACGACAGAGAAAACAAAAACAAATTGACGCACTTACAGAAAAAAATATATAAATGGAATTGACAATTAATTATCTGCTTGGGAAATACAAGGACAAATAGGCCAATACCAATGCACGCGTACACATCTCACACACACATGGAATTTACATTAACATGCATGCATGTATTCCATGTAATAAACTTGCCACATCGTACGGCAACAGTGAATGACAATAAATCACAATTGGATATTGCAACTGTTGCAGCAATAGCAACAACAACAGCAGCAATAAAAGCAGTAGTAGCTGGAGCAGTAGCAGCAACGGATGTGCATAGCAACGATGACCACAGATGTAGACATGAGACTAACGGTCCTATATTGTAAATGTAATTGTATTTTTATGTTTCAAGAAAATTCCAGAGATGTAGCAAGAGCTTTAGAAAAGGCCTCCTTTAAAGCAGCAGGCTAAAAGTTTTATACGAAAGGCAGAGGGAAATTCCGTAAGGACAGAGGTTAGAGTAGTAGAGATTTGTTCTACAAGTGATTACACAGATATAAAGTTTCGTATATTTTCATACGCCACACTAAAATTTCAAAATCCTCTCGTTGCTCAAAATACATCTCGCGAGATTCGAGTCGTATATTACCGCACGCAAAATGCCGCTCGTAGACAGTTTGTTGTAGACAGCTCCACATTCTTGGGAGTGCTTACAAATTTTTAATTTTAATCGCACGCGCTCTTCAAAATTGTGTCGTACACGCTGTAAAACAAAGCCCCTGTAACTTTATGCAGGAACCATGTATATGTTTGGAACATCCCGATACTTACGTCCAAGCATTGTTTTTCTGAATTGAAGATCTGCTGTTTTTTTTGTTTCTTTGTTGTCTGTCAGTGTTTTCTTTTCAGCAGTTTTCAACAGGCAAACCCATATTTCGGTCACAAGTATAACATATTAATCATTGTGTCACCAACATGTAATATTCAGTAGTAAATAACAGGTGGCGCAAAAGTAAACTTCCGATGTTTTTTGGCTGTAATTTAAAAAAAAAATGAAAAACTTTGATTATTTTTGTGGATTATTTTTATTTGGTCCTTTAATTTTTTTTACATCAAGTCGGGAATATGATGCCATGTAAATGGCCGCCGCCACAGTTGATTGTCATTTGAGCCCTTTTTATGGCATTTTCCATCACTTTGGCCAAAACTTCCGGCGATACGTCCTCACATTCTTGACGGATATTGTCTTTAAGAGCTGCAAGAGTCTGAGGCTTGTTGACATAAACCCGCGACTTCAAAAAGCCCCACAAAAAGAAGTCTGCAGCGGTCAAATCGCCAAAACGGGAGATAAGGCACCCGGGAAATGCATCCTTCAGCATATCGGTTGCAGTGTGTGCCGTTGCACCGTCCTGTTGGAACCACATGTTTTCCAATCCCAATTCATCAAGTTGCGGCAAAAAGAACTCGTTGATCATTGATCTGTAGCGCTCACGGCGCTTCCATGACATCGACGGCGCTTCCATGACATCCTCGGCTACAGCAGCAATATTCTCTGCAGAACGGCTACTCCGGGGTCTGCCACGCCTGGCAGCATCTCGTGTTGTGCCAGTCTCTTCGAGGCGAGCGGCTAAACGTCGCAGTGTTTCACCAGTAGGCGTTGGACGGCCAGGAAATCTGCGACGAAATTCACGTTGTGCCAAAGTCACCGACCGATTATTGGTCAAATAAATAGTCAGCAATATTACGCGTTCTTGAGCAGTGTAGCGTAACATTGTTTATTAACGTGTATTTCGCATGTGTTTACTACACAAATGTCAAAACAGAACTGACATTAAGGGCCAATGGCAAAATTTATAGCATTTTCTGATAGGAGCATTACTTTTGCGCCACCTTGTACAATGTGTTTGGACACAAGTAGGCTATATTTGCGACAAGCTTCACACACGTTATATTTGCATCCAAACTACCTAACGTTTTTCCTACACTACCAACTACCATCTTGGTTAGGTTCGGTTCTTTAACATGTATTCGCTCCTGACTGCGTCCGCGTTCGTTGGGCAACAACCCACTACTATACGCTGAAAAAACGGCCTCTGTAACATATTCTCCCAAACATATTTTGCAGGAACCATGCATATGTTTGGAATACACTTCAAACATTTATATGTTTGCAAGTCCGAAACTCAGGTGTATTTAAATGCAAAAATTATCATGCTTACTGACAAATATGTATGCTTTTATGGGACGACCTTTACGCTTGAACAGCCAAAATGAAATGTTTACAACTATTTCTCTTTAATGTTGTTCTTTACTTACCCATTAAAGCGGAAGATTTTCTTTCCAGTTGTATTTGCGTGAATACATCTCCTCAATGTTATTTGTTGCAATGTGAAACTTGTCCAGTATTCGTTGTTGCTGAAAAATCTTTAATGCAACTGTTCAGACAATATGATATCAACGATGTACTGACAGGTAAAATAACTACGGATTCTTAATATACAAAAATAATTCTATAAATTTTTAAAACTTCTAATTTTATAGGGCCGAAATCGAGGAAAAACGGAGCCAGTCGTGGCGTTTTTGGTTGCATTTAAGAGCGAGTTAAAAACTCTTTTGATACACCATTTTATTGCCAAATCTCAGGCAGCGTATTTCAGGGATACAAAGCAGTCTACTGCTGAGGGCGACTTCGTTGTTAGCCTTGATTTTTCTGAAAACTATACCTTTGAAATACAAGATGGCATTCAATCGCACCATTGGGCAAACACACAAGCCACTATCCACCCATATGTTATATATTTTCGGAGCAACGGTGAACAAAAACATTTAAATTTTGTCGTAATATCTGAAAAGCTCACGCACGATGCGCATTCCGTTGACTTATTCAACAAAAAATTGCACACATATTTAAGTCTAAAATTTGCCGAAGAATCTATTAAAAAAATTGCATATTTTTCTGATGGCGCTGGGTCGCAATATAAAAATAAGTAAAATTTTTTTAATCTGGCTCTTCAAAAAACAAAAGTTGGAATTAAATGTGAGTGGAATTTTTTTGCTACTTCGCATGGAAAGGGAGCCTGCGATGGGCTTGGTGGCGCTTTAAAAAGACAAGCTTATCGAGCGAGCTTACAACGAACCAATAATAATTTTCTACAAAGCCTTCGAGAACTTTTTAATTGGTCGAAAAACTATTTTACAAATATAGAATTTGAGTTTTGCTCTTTACATGAGCATATAGAACATGAAAAAGACAACGGAACACAATTCAGAAACACGATAACAATTAAAAGTACTTAAAAGTTCCACCAATTTATACCTATGGATAATTTTGTGTTTCATTGTAAATTTTACTCAGATAGCAAAACCGTTTTTGGAAATGCCGTCATAAAAGATAAATATTCTAAAAAAAATAAATTTAATTGAAAAATCTGAGGTCACAAAAATATCCTTTTGTTTATATCTTTCTAAACAGAATATTTTTCTTTTATTATCTTTATAAATAAAGTTATTGTTAAGGGAAATGTAACAAAACATTTTCCAACAACAAATTGCATTTTTCAAAATACTTTCAGTACATAAGCACTTAACTGCTCAGTGCGTCAAAGTTTAATGGGTAAGTAAAGAACAACAATAAAGAGAAATAGTTGTAAACATTGCATTTTGGCTGTTCAAGCGTAAAGGTCGTCCCACCAAAAATGGTGTATCTCAGAAACTACTTGAGAGCAATAAAATTTTTTTTCTGTTTCTGAAAGATAATTACATTTCCTAAATTCTGATGAATGATTGATTATTTTTCTTGCTCCGGCTCTATACTTAAAATGCGATTGTTTTCTTTAAACAGCATTTCCGAACATTTTTGTTTGAGTGTAGACTATTTTCTGATTTTTGATTTTTTTCCTTAACTGTCCTTAAAAAAACTAAAAAAAACAAAATTGAAATATCTCAAGCCGTTGTCAAGATATAAAATTTTGAATAGTTCAGAAAAATACTACAATTCTGAAATTGCAACAACAACAACAACTTCAGGAATTTTACTTTTATTTTTGGTGAAGTTTTATATATTGACATAATCTTTCGATATATGGACCAAACATCAAAATCCCTCACCCACTATGTCACACTTCTCGTAGCCTGACCCAAGACATAAATAATTTTTACAGTTACTTGCATTGAATGCATTACTTGTTTTGTTTTGAATCTGCCGCTCTGTTTTTTCTCCTTTCTTTGTTGTCTCTCACGTTTTTGTCTTCGGAAGGTTTCAACTATGGGGTGGTTATTACTAGGCGTTAGTACACACACAATATACTTATATATAAATCTAGTTCACGCAACCCAAGCGTGTATTAATTATTTGTGTTTTTTTATTACATTTCACAAATGGTCCGCCGTTCCTATTATCTCAGTAACGGTTCAGACAGACAAAGGGCTTCACGTAGTTGTCCTTCCCAGTTTCTTTCCTCAAAATCGTTTCCCACTTTGGTTGCACACAAACAGATATACGAAGCAACATCACAAACCATATAACCGTCCGAAGCTTTGTTTATTCTATTTTCAGTGATCAAGCGCTTTTGATATCCTGTGGCCAATGAACCATTGACGACTGAATACATGAAACTAAAACGTAACACATCAGTCAAAATAATAAACACTGACTTTATCGCACATTCAGGAATACTCATGAATCACTGACTGAGAGAATATTGCAAATATACAGATACTCACTTACAAGATATACACACTCGATGCCCTCTTTTATTCTCTTGCTCTCGAGGGAGCATAAACAGTGCAACAAACACGGCTGTATTTGTGTAACAAACACCGATATATTTGGGTCGCAAACACATGTGTTCTAACATATTAATCATTGTGTCTCAAACGTTTAACATTGAATAGCAATCACAATGTGTTTCGCCACAAGTATATTATATTTACGACCAGCTCCAAACACACTTTGTATTTGCATCCAAACAACAAAAAACGACAGATTTTTCAGCGTGTTGCACTCATTTTAAACGCTTTTGTTGATAAACAAAATATCATGTAAATATTTTTTTTTACATAATTTTTACCAACTCTCAGGGGATCCCCCTATAAACGCAGTGGATTATATTGGACTTAGGAAGTACTGATAGGAATAGCAGGAAACGAGGATTATTATTTGTTGATCTTTGACTTAAATTTGTTGATATAAATAATAGGGAATACAACCACCTGAAACTAATTCCAAATACGGACTATTCGGCTGAAAAACGAATTGTCTCTGTAGTGCGTATTTCGATCCACTCTGAGTGACAATAAATGTATGTGAATCGCTGGAACAATATTATTGTGTAGTTAAATTCTCTTATCTCCAGTATGATGTTATATGTCTAAGATGAACACTTTCCATGGAAATATCGATTGAACAACGATATAATCAAAGAACTAATTGTTTAAATTAAGGTTGTAGTAACAGTAAATTTGGATGTTGCCACCGAATTGCGGTTGCAAACGGATTGAGATTGTCATGTCTGAAATTATTCACCACAACTGAAATTTGGTTGTAGCAACCTCGTTTCATTCTTGACTCGGATCCGACAACTCAATTTTCAATAATATTCGTTCTGTCAGCTAAATTTTCTATAATTTCAGTTGCAATAAACGAATTTCAAATTAATTCGGATATAACAATCGAAATTGGTACCAGCTTCGTTTGCAGGAACCGAATGTGGCATCAATACTACAGGTGCTGCAACCGAAATTGGCATCAAGTCGGTTCCAACTACCGAATTGGATGTCAGTTCGATCGCAATAACCGAATTTGGCCTTAAGTCGGTTGCAACGACCGAATTTGGCATCAATTCGGTTATTGTAACCGAATGTCTCATAAATTCTGTTGATACAACCGAATTAATTTTCAGTTCGTTTGCCACAACATTTTTCGATATATTTCAAACGTGTCTTTTAAAATTCTAAAAACAAATATTATATTGGAAAAGTTAAAGAATATACAATTGTTGCTCTTGCGGAGATATCACGAAATGGTTTATGAAAGAAAATTTTTTATTTATAAGAAAGTGAAGTACAAAGATTATTATTATGGCGTTTATTTTATTGGTAGAAAGTGATCACATATTTAGCTGTAGTACTCGTACAAACTGATGTCAAAAGTTCGGAAGCTTTTCAATGTCGGTCGTTTGAGGTGTGCCGTCATCGTCTGGGTCTAATATAGAACGGTTTAGGACCTAAATCAACAGACACAACAATCCAGATGGCCGGTACTTCAAAGGCCAGAAGTCAGAAGTGGCATATACTTATAAAATGAACTTGTTTCCCCAAGGATTACCACCTATTTATTATTTCTTCGCTTTAATTCGGCTGTGACAACCTTTAATTCGGTTGTGACAACCTCTAGTTCGGCAGTAACAACCTTTAGTTCGGTTGTGGCAACCTCTACTTCGGCTGTGGCAACCTCTAATTCGATTCTGACAACCTCTATCTCGGCTGTGACAACCTATAATCCGGTTGAGACAATCTCTGGTTCGTCTGTGACAAACTCTTATTAGGTTGAGACAACCTCTAATTCGTTTGTAATGATGGTTGTGCCAACATTGAAAGTCGGTTGCGAATAATTCAGCTTCCTAAACCGAATTTGTCTGTGAGTGAGCTTCTATTTCGATAAGCTAAACTTTGTGGGATATTGTTATCTGACTTCCATGTATTCGTATAATATTTTGGTTTGGTCCAGAAACTAAATTCACTGTTGCTGTGTTATTGAATATTGAATTTCATCCTCTTATTTAATGGAATGTATTATCAATGGTTGCAGAATTAGATGATAATTGAAATGAAATTAAGAAACGGTTTTAATACTGGCAAACGTTAAAAGATTGATTTTTGAACTTAATTCTCCAGCATACACGCAGAAAAGAGATTCTTTGTCAAAACTATATTTACAGCCAACTAAAATTTGGCGGTTCCGTGGACTATCACAGTATTCAGTTGTGATTACCAATAATTGTGTTCAGTATCACTAAATGTTGTGCATATCAATTGATTTGTAATTCAGTTTTGGTTGCAAGAACTGAAATATTTAGTTGAAACCACAGCAAGAAGAAATAAATGTTATCTCTCAATTGAGTTTTAGTTCTAGCAATCAAATTATCCTGTAGTGGTGAATATTCTCTTACTTGGATGAACGAAAAATGTAAAAACTAATTCGGTTGTACCAAATAATATATTGGTATGCTCAACTAAAGTAATTACTTGAATTTGATGGCTGTCACAACCATGGCTGTCACAACCAACCAAAATTCTTATTGTTTATATTTCGTCCCTTTTTTGATCGAAAATATGAAAAAAATTTCTATATCTCGAAAACGGAGGAGCGTCCAATCGAAAAATAAAAGTTTCTCACAAAGTGTTCCAATATCCATGAAATAATTTTTTTTTTTAAAAATTGCAAAAGTAAGAAAATCGCTATAATAAAAAATGGCTATATCTCGGAAACGGTGCATCCATAGGAGGCTGTACCCAATGGATGTCTTTCCTACGGACTTTTTTGAATAAAAAATCGCTAAACCGCCATTATGTACATATTTTGCAAACTGAGCGTTCAATCGAAATGTAACTAATTTTTTCGGCTTTCTAAGGGTTTTTCATAAAGTGATCCAATTCGTATGTATCGCCAAAATAAGTAAATCGATAAAATAACGATTTTAGCGATTTTTTATAAAATTAGTGATGTCGTATTAAAGACATCCATTGGGTAAAGTCTCTTATAGAGGTAACAAAGTTATTTTTTTTTGTGATTGGACGCACCGGTTCCGAGTTATAACCATTTTTTATTTCAGCGATTTTCATATTTTGATGATTTTTTGAACAAAATGTTTTCCATACGATTGGACCACTTTATGAAAAATCGTTAGAAACGTGTAAAAAATAAGTTTGTTTTCGATTGGACGCTCCGTTTCCGAGATATTGGCATAGAGGCCTGTCAGCGATTTTTGAGTCCAGAAATTTTAGTTTTAGCGATTTTTTTAAAAATAAAAGTGATACTGTATTGACGACATCCACAGATGAAAGCCTCTTAATGAGTTAAAAAATTTATTAGTTTTGCGATGGGACCGTTTCCGAGATATAGCCATTTTGTTATTTTAGCGATTTTCTTATTTTGGCGATTTTTTGAAATAAAAAATAATTTCATGCGAATTGGAACACTTTGTGAGAAACCCGTTGAAATTTGATATTTTTGCGATTGGACGCTTCGTTTTCGAGATATAGAAATTTTTTCTCAATTTTTCATATTTTCGATCATATGTATGTTTAAGTTAGTTTCTGTCATCCACAATAATAGCTCCTCTAGACAAGTGCCCACAATTGTTTGCATGTGTTTGCGAAGGCGTCAATAGTGGCACCAGATTCACTTCACCTCAATTTATGATAATATGTATTCTTCGCTGGCCGATATCTATGCACTTTATTGTTTTTTCACCACTTTGTTTATCACTTTCTGTTTAAAATATTAGTTTTTCTGTAAGGTACTTGTGTAACATTCAAATATGTGTAGTTTCTCTTTAACAACAAAGCCTCTTGTGAAAAATCGAATACTTAGCTTTGTAACAAGTGTTTTTGCAACAAAAACTAAATTATGGTTACAGTGACTAATATTTAAACACGAATTCTAATATTGTACTTTTTATTAGTTGTACCTTCCATTTCAAATGAATGAGGGTTTTGAAAAACTCAAATTAGTTAAAACAACTTAATTTCGGTAGTAGAAACTTGTATTTAGTAAGACCTATTTTTAATCTATCAATATATCGTCGGCAAATAATTCTGATGTAATCAAAATATAGATTTTAGCATGGCATTTCCAATGCCTGAATTGATTTCCATGTTGATTTCCATGAATGTTTCTGTCGCAAACAAATTTTTGTGTTAAACTTGCATGAAGTTTAAAATTATGTTTTTGCAACTATTCAGGACTTTTGTGAGATACAAATAATATATTTTGTATTATAAGGCCTTGCATTGACCGCCCCTGAAACTTTCAATCAAAGTAAATCGATGAATATGAAATGCATACGGTAATTGCAACAAAATGCCACAATGTAAGATGCAATCAAACATCGTCATCATCATCAGTATATCGATGATTACGATTAAGTGCACCAACATGACAAAATGAGAAATGCATAGATTTTAGAAGATTGACTTTCATATTTGTGCGTTTAAGTCTTGATGAGGCCCAAGAGTAAACATTGGTTGGTGGGTGGAAGTCCATTATGGGTGGTGGTTATGTAAATGATTATAGGAACATTGCCATTACCATTGTCGTCATCATTATGATGATCAGATTGCACAAGTCGCATAATGGCAAAAATCAATTTAACTTCCATACAACAAACATTCGAAGCAGCATATGCAACTGCATCAGTCATCCATTTACTTGCTTCATTCCATTGCAAATCAGAGTAAAAGTTTTAATTGCGTAAATAATAAAGGTAGCAGCACAATAGCAACACATAGGGCATTTACTGTTTGGGCATTTACTGTTTGTTGCAATATCGCACATTTGGCAAGGTATAATATTCGTAGTACACACAAAGAAAAAAAATCGTTTTCGCTCAAAAATATTGAGTTTCAAATTATATTATTTTATATTTACATTGACCGCAACACTTAAACGTTATTCCCAAATCAAAAATGTTTATCATAAAAGTAAAACCCGTGTTAAACTATTAGTACAAATGGGACGATTCGCTGAGAGAGAAATGGAATGAAACTCTCTTCCATGAGAAAGAAAGAAACTGTCTGCAAGGTGACAAACTAAATACTACAGTTGTAAAATAGAATACAGAAAGCAGAAAATTGTGATTAAACGTTTGTAAACAGTAACAAATTAAAAGCTTTTGTTCGTTTCATTCAAAATACAAACCTAATCGCATAATTTTTAGAGCAAACACAAAGAATTAGTGAAGTCAAACAGATCTGTTAAAAGTTTGGCTCGAAATCGTTTTCCTCAAGTCACTGGTTTACAGCCAAAAAATACCAAGAACGCCACATGCCTAGATATGTTAATTGGGACCTACTGAACACGAAAGTCGCTGAAATTTTTTTCTAAGTACCGTTTTTTAGATAACGGTACTTTTGTGTTTTTCGGTGTATGGTCCCATTCAAAACCTTGTGGAGCCCAACCAAAAAGTCCGATCGACATAAATGACATATTGTTTGAAAGGTAATTGAATTATGGCACCTCAAAAATTTTGTACGTTTTTTTCAAAATTTTTAATTTTTATTTCGTTTTTTTTCTATGTTATAGTGAAGATCTGGAATGTTTTATTTTTTTAACAAATATTTTATTTAATTACCAAAATTTTAAGTGTAATTTGAACAAAATCGGATGAAAAATAAAGTTTTACTAAGGATTTTGTGGAACGATCATATTTTCATTTTCATTGCTCACACACTATATTCGGCGTTAATTCAAAAAATTTCATTTAAAATGACGAGCGACTTGAACGTAAAAAAGGCAAATTTTGAACTTTGGGGTGCCATAACTCAGCCATTTCTTATCACATAGAAATTTACAGCATATCGACGGAAAGGGCATTCAATTACATTTCCAACAATATGTCATTTATCTCGATCGGACTTTTCGGTTGGGCTCCACAAGGGTTTGAGTGGGACCATACACCGAAAAACACAAAAGTACCGTTATATAAAAAACGGTACGTAGAAAAAAAAATTACAGCGTTTTTCGTGTTCAGGAGGTCCCAATTAACTTATCTAGGCATGTCACGTTCTTGGTATTTTTTCAAAGATACAATTTGTAAAGCAGTGTAACGAGTGTGAGTATTCACTGAATTATTTATCACTTCTTTCATGAAACAATTAGCACGAAAACTCTAATGCACGAAAACTCTAATGTATTCGCGCGATGCCAGTGATAGGTCGTTCGACATCAACCCCATTTCAGGGAAAGTGTAAATACTCATCAGGCATTATAAACGGACGCGGGGTCGCTCGTCACGAAACGTAACATGTAGTGTAGACAAACGCACTTTCGAGTACGAGCGTAATGAAATATCGATTTCCACACGATTTTTTTTTGGATGTAACTACAGAAACAACACTATCCAACAACACTATCCACATTCGGTTGTGACAACCCCTAATTCGGTTGCGACAACCGCTAATTCAGTTCAGGCAACCTTTGATTCAACTGTGATGACATCTAGGGTGGTTGTGACAACCACTAAATTCTGTTACGGCTAATTCGGCTGCCTCAACCGGATTTGTCCGTTATTGTACCCACTGGCCAAGTAACAACAAATCGGTGTAAATCCTTGGACAACATCCGGTATGAGGTTATGTACCTCAGGGGAACACTTCCCGTGGTAATATTGATAGAACAACGATTCACAGCTGACATTTCGATGATGTTCCACGGAGATTACTTATAACCTATTAGCATTATCGCTCTCCTTTGCACACGGCCTAGAAGCTACAACGTAGATTTAGAGTCACCAGCTTAAATATGAGAGTTGTATCCCATCTTTGGCTGAATGTACGTGATGTAGATATTGAGGGAGTCAGATAACGTGAGTGCTTGAATGCTTCTTTCGACACATTAAATACTTGTTTGTATGTCTGATTATGAATGACATACGTATATTGCTGTCATCAGACAATGAGTAAATAGGGTTAGCAGGCAGATCAAGTAGGTTTTTGATGAAAATTAGAAAGAGAGAAGAAAGAGTAGAGCCTTGTGGTTGTCCCGTATTCATCTTAGTCGTATACTCACCGTATGAGATGTCCTCTATAACGACACGTATAAGTATATAAGGATCCCTGAGCAAGCTCGTAATAATTCGAGAGAAGTTACTACCCAAGCCAAAAGTATTAAACTTTGATATCAGAGCGTCGTGCAAGAATTTAACAAGTGTTTTGGAAACTGAAGTGCATGCAGTGCCCATAAAAGTAAGTGTGTACCAAAAAATTGCATAAAGTATTGCATAACGCATGGCATATGTACATTTTGGTACACGATGTGTACTATTTTGGGTACACACTGTTGTTTCTGGTTCATGATATGTTATTTTAAATACATTTCATGTAGTTTTTAGCACACTTTTGCTTCCATATAGTTGTTTACACCCAAACATATATATGATTGTGTGCAAACATATAGTTGTTTGTAGCCAAAAGTGCTCCCAACCATTCATATATTTGTAGGCCAACATATGGGTGTCTACCCCCAAACATATACCTATATGATTGCATGCAAACATATTTATAGTCAAAAGTGTTTCCAAACATTCATATGATTGCATGCAAACAATTAGTCGTTTGTAGCCAAAAATGTTCTCAAACATTCATATGTTTGCAGGCAACCATATAGTTGGTTACACCCCAAACATATATGTATATGGTTTATGCAAACATATAGTTGTTTGTATCCAACAGTGTTCCGAAACATTCATATGTTTGCGGACAAACATATATTTGTTTACATATAGATGATTGCATGCAAACATATAGTTGTTTGTCGCCAAAGGTGTTATGAAACACTCATATGTTTACAGGCAAACATATAGGTGTTTACACCCGAACAGATATGTGATTGCATGCAAACATATAGTCGGTTGTAGCCAAATGTGTTCCCAAACATTCATATGATTGCATGCAAACATATAGTCGTTTGTAGCCAAAAGTGCTCCTAAACATTCATCGATTGCAGGCAAACATGTATTTGGTTATACCCCAAACATATATATATTTGCAGGGAAACATATAGTTGTCTGTAGCCAAAAGTGTTCCTAAACAGTCATATGTTTGCTGTCAGTCATATAGTTTGTAGCCTACAGCAGTATTTCTCAAAGTGTGAGCCGCGGCCCGCTAGGGGGCCGTGGTGTTCTTACAAGGGAGCCGTTTGTTTTTTCTATTATAATTCTTTAATAAGTATCTTCTATTGCAATTATCTAATAACTAATTGATTGTAAAGCGCCCTCTTGCGCCCTCTAGCGCCCTAAGAGTTCTAACATATATTAGCAAGATGGCAATGATGTAACATATTTAAGTATGTTGGCAATCATGTAATGTATTCTAATGCTGGAGTTAATGTCGACGTCGTCGACGGCGTCAAATGTCAAAAAAAAGTTGAATCATATGAAATTGTATGAGAGCAGTTAATCTCAACGACGTAAGAAATTCGGCGTTGAAAAAGTTCAATCCGTTTCAACTTTTTCGGCGTCGTTGCGGCGTTACTCAGACAAAAACATAAGCAGATAAAGCAAAACAAATATAATGCAGTTTTGAATACCAAACTTGTTGCTTTCCAACAAAAGCTTTGTTCTTGGGCAAACTCTATTAATGAAGGAAATATGGAAAGGTTCCCTTGCCTTAATGAATTTCTTACCACCAATGAAATATTAATTTCAACTTCAATAAAAAAATCATATTAAATCATATTGATGAATCTAAACGATTTTTTCCAAAATATTTCCCAAACCTAAACGAAGATCGAAAGTACGACTGGATAAGAATGCCATTTGCTAAATCATTGAAATATGATCATATTACTTGGGTGGCTCAAGAAGAATTGATTGAAATTAGATCAGATAATTCTGTTGAATTAGAGTTTCATGAAAAAACTCTTACAGAATTTTGGATAAGGCGTCAGCAAGAATATCCGTCCATCTCAAAAGAAGCATTGCTAAAATTAATGCCTTTTGCAACAACGTATCTTTGCGAAACAGCGTTTTCTACATTGCTAATAATTAAAAATAAACATAGATCGAGTCTTTCAACGGAAGCTTTGGAACACAACCTTCGAATTACTACTTCAGATATTTCACCAGATATTGATTTATTGTGTAACACTATTCAATCTCATCCCTCCCATTAATAATTTGTAAAGTTTTACCGTTTAATATACTATTATTATAAAAAAGAACTTTATTATTTGTAATAAACTTAAAAATTTTAATGATAAATGGTATTTTATTAGAACTATTTTGTTGGGAGGATTGATTTTTTTTTGTTATATTTAGGGAGCCGTCGTATAAAAAAGTTTGAGAAGCACTGGCCTACAGTGTCCCGAAGCATATATATGTTTGCAGGGAAACATATGGTTGTTTGTAGTCAACAGTGTCCCCAAACATATATGTTTGCAGGGAAACATATAGTTTGCAGGCAAACATATAGTTGCCTGTAGCCAACAGTGTCCCCAGCCAAAGTTGGTTGCAGCCAAAACATATATATGTTTGTAGGCAAACATATAGTTGGTTACAGCCCAAACATATAGTTGGTTGCAGCCCAAACATATATACGTTTGCAGGCAAACATATAGTTGGTTACAGCCCAAACATATATATGTTTGCGGGCAAACATATAGTTGTTTGTAGCCAAAACTGTTCCCAAACACTCATATGTTTGCAGTCAACCATAGTTGATTGTAGCCTACAGTGTCCCGAAACATATATGTGTTTGCAGGTAAACATATAGTTGGTTGCACCCCAAACATTCATATGTTTGCAGGCCACCATATAGTTGGTTGCATCCCAAACATTCATATGTTTGCAGGCAAATATATATATGTTTGCAGGCAAACATATAGTTGTCTGTGGCCATAAGTGTTCCTAAACAGTCATATGTTTGCTGTCAAACATATAGTTGTTTGTAGCCTACAGTGTCCCGAAACATATATATGTTTGCAGGCAAACATATAGTTGTTTTTAGCCAACAGTGTCCCCAAACATATATATGTTTGCAGGCAAACAGGCAAACATACTGTTGGTTGCAGCCCAAACATATATATGTTTGCAGCCAAACATATAGTTGGTTACACCCCAAACATATATGTGTGCAGGCAAACATATGGCTGTTTAAAGGCAAACATGAGGTTGTTTGTAACCAACTGTGTCCCCAAACATACATAGGCTTGCAGGCAAACATATAGCAGGCAGACATAGTTGGTTACACCCCTAACATATATATGTTTGCAGGCAAACTTATAGTCGTTTGTAGCCAACAGTGTCCGAAAACATATGTATATGTCTGCAGGCAAACATATGGTTGGTTATACCCCAAACATTCATATGTTTGCACGCAAACATATAGTTGGGTACACACCAAACATATATATGTTTGCAGGCAAACATATAGTCGTTTGTAGCTTGAGAATTGCACTTACAAATAATAACTGCACAACAAATTAATTTTGAATCTAACAACAAAATAGGAACTCTTTCAAATTTTTTTGATAAACAAAAATATTTTTAATGACTTCAACGGAGACAATTGTCAATTTTTGTTGTCTCAATATTAGTGATTTGGTAGCATCTATGTTATTTTGTTGCCCCTATTTTATACAAATTTCAAAATTTTTTACAACATCGTCGTGGTTGATTCTGGGTTCTTCTTTCGAAGGAATGATATATTCACCATTAGTATTACTCCCCACATCGTCGTCGCCATTTTCAGCATACTCCAGATTTACACAATCAGTTTCATCAACCCACCTATTCATATCATATTATGAAAGGTCATTGTACCTGCTGTCCATAGCATTATGGCATGGTGCTATGTAGGACCTTAAAGACATAAACTGATTTTACTTACATTTGGAAACGCTGAATTGAGCGACTGCACTCCATGAGAAATACCAATCAGCTGTTCATCCTGGCGCAATAATATAGACAAAGGAATATCGTGATCTTCGACAAAACTTTCGGTTTGTTTTAAAAGATTATTCTATTTTCCGAGTGCACTTTCGGATATAGATTTCCACGCTGATGCTATCAATGACATGGTTTCATATAAAGTAAAGTTCTTTAAAAAGGATATTACATCATTTTGATTCTTTGAAAATAGTCTAGATACTAAACTATTTTTGTAGCACAACTTTAATAAGCGAATTGCGTTTTGGTCCATTGGGTGAATGAGTATTGTAACGTTAGGTGGCATATAAAGTACCCAAATTTTGCCATCACGTGTATCTTTAACTAGCTCTTCTGCTGGGGGATGACAAGGTGCGTTATCTAATAACAAGACAGCATTTATAGGCAAATTGATGCTATCCAGATATGATTCCACCATAAACGTTGGATTAATACAATTATCGAGATGCATTAAATGCGCATTACAAACCTGAGCCTCAAAATTGTCGTTAAACCAGCTTTTGAATAATGACAACGTCATTCATGCATTTTGGAATGCCTATAATCCAATGCTAACGGCGTATTACGGAAAGAGCGAGGGTTTTCGGCGTTTCCAATTAGAATAGGTTTGATTTGTTTCGTGCCACTCGCATTGCAACATGGTAGAAGAGTTATTCTCTCTTTTTATAGGTTTATTCCCGGAGCAGATTTCTCGCAAGAGTGAACGTAAGTTTTTTCAGGCAACATCTTCCATAATAGACCTGTCTCATCTGCATTGAATGTTGCACGATTGCTCAAATTTTGTTTACTTATAATTTGGCGAAGTTGGTTTTTAAAAGGTTCCACATAGTCGGCTCAAAACGAAAGTTTTTCTCCACTAAGCTTAAGCAGTCTAATTCCATACCTTTTCTTAAAACGCGTCAGTCAGCGATGGCTTGCATTAAAACTGTCACTGTAGTATCGTTTGTGGAACTCTTTATCTTTGTGTTGCAGAATAGCGCCAGTCACTTGGATATGGCTTTTTCGTTGCTTTTGGAACCACAAAAACGGCTTTGCTTACATTTTTGGAAATTCTCCGTTTTTAATTGCTTTTCTGTTCTTTGAACCAAACCCTGTCATCTCCGCATTTTTTAACAGATTTTCCTTAGATTTTAAAATATATATACGGTGGCATGCAAACATATTGTTGTTTCTAGCCAAAAGTGTTCCCAGACATTCACATGGTTGCAGGCAAACATATCGTTGGTTACACCCCAAACATATATATGTTTGCAGTCAAACAAATAGTTGGCTACACCACAAACAAATATATATGTTTGCATGCAAACATATAGTTGTTTGTAGCCAACAGTGTTCCCATACATTCACATAACACCCCGAACATTTATATGTTTATAGGCAAACATATAGTTGGGTAAACCCCAAACATATATTTTGCAGGCAAACATATAGTTGGTTACACCCCAAACATATATATAGTTGCATGCAAGGATATGGTTGTTTGTAGCCAACAGTGTCCCCAAACATTCATATGATGCATCCAAACATAGTTGTTTCCACCCAACCATTCATATACTGGCATGCAAACATATTTAAACAAATTTTAACATATTTCGTTTTGTGTCCCTCGCCTTTCTCGCCAGTTGGTAACACCAAGGATACGGGGGGATTCGTCGGCCTAGGCCTTTCTAACGGAGTCTTGGTTGTCCTAATTTCCTGCTTCTATCGGGCACGTTATCGAAAACCTTTCGCGCTGGCTCACCTTCATCCATTCTGATATCATGGCGAAGCCAACGCAGTTGGCCTAATATGAATCGGAATACAAATTATATAGGCCTTGGTTCCAACGACGTCGGTTCTCGCCGATTTCTTTAATAGGACCATATATTTTACGGGGAATTTTTCTCTGTCGAGAGAGAGCTTTGCCCTTAAACTGATTGCTGAGCCCAAAATAGCATATATTTGAAAGCACGATTCTCCAATTTGTCTCTTGTCCTTGTTTACGACGAATCCAAGGAAGATGAATTCATCTAACACTTCTTAAAACAAAACTTATCTTAAAGAAGTACCGTTGCTTAAAAAAGTATATTTTTTTCCAAAAAAGTATAATTTCTTAAAAAAAGTATTTTTTTAAATAAGTACCTTTTCTTAAAAAAGTACATTTTCTTCCAACAAATTGCCTTTTCTTAAAAACTACCTTTTCTTTAAAGAGCACCTTTTTTGTGAAACAAAATAACTTTTCTTGAGATAAGTAAAAAAATAACTATCCCTTTTTCTTGAAAAAATTACCAATTCTAAAAAAATCCCATTTCTTAAAAGAAAACCTTTTCTGCAAAAAAGTACCGTCTCTAAAAAAATAGCTTTTCTTTCAAATATTCCTTTTCTTCAAAGTGCCTTTTCTTAAAAATACAATAGTACATTTTTGTTTTCTTTTTTGAGATAAGTAGCCTTTCTGAAATTAAGTAAATTTTCTTAAAGAAACAACCTCTTCCTACAAAGAGTACCACTACTTTAAAAAGTACCTGTTCTTAAAAAAAGTACTTATTTGTAAAAAAAATCATACTCTTATGGCTTTTTCTTCCAGAAAGTACTTCTTCTTAAAAATAGTACCTTAACTTAAAAAACATTAGCTTTTAACCCTGCTGTTAGATTAGAAAAAACTTACGAATCTTAGATTGAGGGACCATTTGGTCCATACTGCAATTTTCATCCAAAATAATAATTTTATCTTATTCTTTGTAACTATTTTGGTTCAAAAATTTCTAAAGCAAGTATTTGACATATCAAAAACATCCGCTAACATATCAAAAACATCTTCTAAATATTTGACATGAATTTACATTCGCTTGGTAATGAAAAAATTTACGAATCTTAGGTTGAGGGACCATTTGGTCCATACTGGAATTTTCATCCAAAATAATAATTTTATCTTATTCTTTGTAACTATTTTGGTTCAATAATTTCTAAAGCAAGTATTTGACATATCAAAAACATCCGCTAACATATCAAAAACATCTTCTAAATATTTGACATGAATTTACATTCGCTTGGTAATGAAAAAATGTACTATTGACCAAATGGTCCTCTAACCTAAGATTCGTCATTTTGTATTTTTCTCAGTCCTGAATAAAGTTAGAAAATTTAATTTTCGCACATAACATTGTTTTATTAAAAGACCCCATTAGCAGAAAAATTTAGTCAGTATATATCACCGTTCCAAAGTTACAAGGGAAAACAGAAAAAATTTGGACCAAATGGTCCTAATCTAACAGCAGGGTTAATAAACGAAATACATCTCTTTAAAAAATTATCTTTTCGGGGAATTTCGGGGACCTAAAATTATTCTTTAAAAAAAAAATTCATTCAAAAAAAAAAAATCTTAAAAAATGTTTATCATTTTACAAAAAGTATCTTTTCTTAAAGACCCATTCAAATTATCGTATTTTTCAACGGGCGCCTTAAGCGTGTTTGAACTAATTAATACATAATATATAGCGAAAGGAACTTTGTTCCAACCGGGTGTCCCCTGACACCTCCTGATTTTTTTTCGAGTTATCTATGCGTGCTCGCGTGCATTTGCGATGCCTGGTGCTAACATAAATTTTCATTTAAAATTAAAAGGGCTATATTATTCTGAATATTGCGCTGAATGGGATTAATTGTGGATGGAAATATAACCTTATACGTCCATAAAAAATGAATCATCTTCAGCATAATTTACATATTTTTTCACTTCCTATGAAAATTTCAAACATAATTTGAATTTAAAGTAATAAATAAAAAAGTAAAATTGTTTGGCTCCTGTTTTCTAAACGAACGTGCTACCGCCCTGACACGTTTATCCTTTCTCATAAATATAAATATAAATCTCATCATTTCTGTGCTGGAGTTTTTAGTCGGTATGTTTTTTAAACTTACAATTTTCTAAATTTATTCAAGCTCTAGACCTTTTTAATAATATAAAGCATATTTATTAGCTTTTTTTGAAAATAATATAAAGCTAATAAATAAGCTTTATACATATTTTTATTCTGTTGTTCGACCTTTTCTTTATCAATAAATAATCAATATTCTCCAAGCTTGAGGTCAGATTTGCTGTTCTTGTATTTATTTTACTCGATATTTCGCCACTCCATTGTGTAGCATCATCAGGAGATATAAACAATATTTAACAATTAAAACCAAGTAACAATTGTGAAAAATTATGTCAATATAAAAATGTTGGAAAACGTTTTCCCGCCTTTTTCAAAATTTTCTGAAGGTAAGATATGAATTAAGATATTAGCCTGCCAAAATTATCACTTTTATGCAAAAATGACACCGAGGCCCCAAATCTTTGGGGGCCCATAAAAACAAAAAGTCCATGACTTTGGGCAAAACTGGGAGACACTGGTCTTTTTTTTTGGTCTTTTATCACGTAGTGGTGTCCGTATATGGTTATATTCCCAGCACAAAAAGAGTATACCAAGAAGTAGAATTTGCACCACAACTACTTGGTAAGATGTAGTGCTAATTTAGGTGCAGAAGTACTTCTTTTAATATGGCGTTGTCCAACGCAGCACTACTTCTTATTTGACTGTTTGGAAGAGCAGTTTATGTTAACATTTTGATGCTACATTTCGTCCGCAAACGAGCAACCAAAACTATTATTTCAACAATTTTTAAATTTCTTGTCATTTGAAACTTGGCAATAAGTTATGACTTTAAGCTACAACTTTAGGTCTTAACTTTTTAACCTTTTATATAACTAATTATTTTATTAATTGACCTTTTATTAGTACTCCAAATGCTTCTGTCAACAGGTGAAAAAGAAAGGAAATGAAAAGCGATTTGAAAGAAAGTAAATACAAATTAACAGCAAGTAATATATTTAGGCATCTTTGCACTTGTCCACTATCCCTTTAGCTCTTTAATAAATTTGCATCATAATGGATGTGATGCAAATGTAGATTTTTCGGAGTTGTTTTTGATCAGAATCAAAATTGCATTAAAAATGCACATAGTGTTGCAGAAGATGTACAAAAATAATAACTTCTACTAGAACTTAAAAAATTACACACAATGAAAATAAAAAACATTTCAGGAAATTTTTCACTTTTGCGGCAACCTAAACACTACCTAAACGGCGTTAAGAATCATTCCTAGGAAGTTCATATGTTCTTCATATATTGGTTATTGAGATCTGAGGTACAGTTTTGTAGTTGATTGTTTCCTTGAATTTTGAACGGTTTGCTACCTATGGACCTGAACATGGTAAAAACGGAAAAAATCAATTGAATTTTTAAAAGTTTTTTTTGCGATTTTGACCTTGAAGATGAAGCTTTTTTTTGATGTTATATGTTCTTTATGATAAGAGCTACAACTTTCCCTCAGAGAGTAAATCAAAATTCCGAGCGGTTTGCAACATATGAGCCTGGGAAAATTATCACTTTTTTGCAAGAATGACATCGAGGCACCAAATCTTTGGGGGGCCATAAAAAAAGTGTATGACTTTGGGCAAAACTGGGAGACATGGGTCTTTTTTTGTAGGTCTTTTATCACGTAGTGGTGTCCGTATATGGTTATACTTTTTCGTGGTGCACTGTGTTATTAAAAATGTCTTGTCTTTTAAGTATAAATATAAATGTTCGTTTGCTGCTAATAAGTTCCGTAAACGAAATTAAGTTCTCTATATTTTTTTATTGAGCCGAATGAAATATTTCTTTACGTGTAAGATTTGCAAATACTCCCATGTCATCCAAATGTAGGCGGCATGAATCATGCAACAGATTTTTAAACGTTGCTTAATTGTTCCTGGTACATTGCTACAATGCCTTTAGCTTACAACGCCAATTGCAATGGACATTTGCTGTGTATTTGTCTGTCATTCTCTTCCATTTGTTAGTTCCTGATTGTTTAAGCTGAGTAAAATGGATTATCCCCTTAAACAACAAATGTATCACACAGAGATTCATATTCACAGTTAACGACTGAATTCATATCTCTTTGGCAAAGGGTGTGTTGTATCTCCTTTGTTTATGGGAGGTTTGCTTTTATTCGATTACAAATAATCGAACATCGTTCGTTCTAGTCCTGACAGTTCATCCATTCTGCAGGCCTCTGTACCCATCCATCTACATACGTTGAATGTCGTACTGCTGAGCCATTAATAAATCTACGACAGCCACGGGCAGATATTAAGTTAAGGCATCGCGACTACAGTGACTTGAAAGCCGGCTGACTGTCAGAAAATGCATTTGCCCTCAACATTGCTGGATTAGTATCCTCCAGCAAAACGGTCACTTCAAAATATGTGTCTATGTGAAAGAGACAACTCTAGTTCCCTGCAATAGATCCCATACCCTACCTAATCATTCAGATTCCAGCCAGACCTGATTAAATACATCTGCGCCAGGAAATTCTTTGTTCCATGAATAACCTTTTCGGTATAATAGTCTAAAATTCCCCACGGAATAAAAATTCCGAATGTAACACGTGGCTTAACCTAATATCAGATGTAGAAGTCATTTTAGTTCCCATAATGTTTAACGGCAGCAACATTACATTCATTGCATTAGTGGGAGTGGTGCGCAGATCAGGTTATTCCCTAAACCCCTATCAGTACTGCGTAGTAGGTCGTCCAAGCACTTGTCACCACACGATTACCCCAGACAGCATTATCGGTCACAAAAGTGAACAATCTGCGAGGAGAGCCTCTACTGGCAACCTATCATACTAACTATAAATTGTTATCATCTGCAACAGTGTAGATAGGATTAGCAGTACGACCAAGTAGTTTGTGGATGACAATTAGGAAGAGAGAAGGTGTGAGGACAGACCCGAGTGGTACCTCCGCATTAATTGTATACTTACCGGGTAAGATCTCGTCTAAACAGCGCATGAAACGATCCCCCAGAAAGCTTTTAATAAATCGAGAGAAGTTATGACCTAAGCCATGAACCATGACCCTGTACAACTATGTTCAACTACGTCCCTTGGCGTTTACACGAGACAGTTTTGCGAAGACAATTTCAACACAGTTAAACTTTTTTTCTTCTTACTAATAATACACTCATACTGAAACGATCCCCCAGAAAGCTTTTAATAAATCGAGAGAAGTTATGACCTAAGCCATGAACCATGACCCTGTACAACTATGTTCAACTACGTCCCTTGGCGTTTACACGAGACAGTTTTGCGAAGACAATTTCAACACAGTTAAACTTTTTTTCTTCTTACTAATAATACAAGCTTTTAATAAATCGAGAGAAGTTATGACCTAAGCCATGAACCACGACCCTGTACAACTATGTTCAACTACGTCCCTTGGCGTTTACACGAGACAGTTTTGCGAAGACAATTTCAATACAGTTAAACTTTTTTTCTTCTTACTAATAATACACTCACACTTCTCTAATTGCCATCGTTCCTGTCTCTGATTTTTCAACCAGGCAACTTTGCATGGAATGGACCATAACACATTCGCCTTCGTATAGTATTTTGGACATTAAGACTTGAAAAATGCTTGAAGCATTGATGTTTAAACCGTACCTAAGACGTAGTTGAATACTTTATCTGTTCAAAAATTTGGTGAAACGTAGTATTTCTTCGAAATTAATCAAAATAAAAAATATAGAAATGAATGAGGTATATCAACGAAATTTCGCACTTTGCTTTCTAATATCATGTAAATACAAAGCCATGGAAATATGTAAAAATTCAGCCCACCGCAATCCTAGAATCTTAAAAATATAATCTAAAATCCCCAAAGATGGGATTTTTCAGAAACATTTGTTTTTCAGACATTTGTTTTAAGTAATTTATCTCTTCAGCGTGATTTGTTGGAACATGCGTAGATATCAGAATTTGGTTAAAGAAATCGTGAGGCAGCTTTTCACGTCGGGAAAAATGATTTTTTTTCTTTAAATCGATCGGATTTCGAGGGCTCTGGAGAGAGTTGTGTGAAGGAAAGGAAACTCTCTCTGGTACACATAAAATCTACTAAATTTAGACTTCTAATCTAATCACCATTTAGCTATATTTGAAATACATATACAAAACCTAATATGTTTGACAAATTATTTCTCGTGTTTTGATAAAAATGTGATGACACGTTTTTTCCAAAAAGGGTAAAAAGTTGGAGTTTTTGTAATGTTTTGACTTGAAATGCATGCCATTGTCTTAAAAAAAAGCCCTGGATTTCAACAAGTTTTATCCTAGTTTACAACATATGCGGATGTTAATGTAATACTTTTACCAAAATTAATGTTGCGTTTCAATTAGCCAAGATATTCAAATACAGATAAACGAAGTAAAATTGAAAAAATAATATTTTCCCAAATATTTCGAGAACCGTAAGGGCGATTCTAACCCTATCAGTATGCTTTTTGTTAAGGCTAGAAATATATAAAAAATATTTTCAATAAAATCAAAATTCAATGTTCAAATTGTTCAAGGTTCAAACTGTTTTAATGGCGTGGTAGTCAAGTTTAGGCTCTTACTTCTCTAGCTCCAAGACGTCTCTAGCACAAGACCTCAGCTACGGTCATGTGAAGTTTCATCTTGATCGGTCCAGCCTTTTAGAAAGGGCTGAATTATTTCCACTTTTTTTATTCCAATTAGTATTTCCAAGAATTATTTCCACTTTTTAAATATTAACGAAGTATTTGTTGAATTTCGACCGGAAATTATCATATCCCATTATCATCTGTATGGATACGTAAACAAACCAAATTTTATCTTCTGGGAAATAATATAGAAAAATGTTATCACTGAAATAAATTTAAATACAACAATTGGAAACACCACGTTAATATGGTGTCCAGAAAAATAAAAGCTTCATCGAACTTGAACTAACGTGCAGATTTATCGCCGTAATGAAAATGGCCACAGCGGAGCTGAGGTTGTCACGATTGAATTCCGTCCTCATAACTGAAAGTCGGCTGAAGCGATATCTTAATTCTTTCTTTGATATCCATATCACTTTAATTCTTAGATCGCCCCTAATACCCAGGCAGCACATGCGTTGGACCGATTTAAGTTTTTCAATGTAGCACTTCTTCATCATTGCCGTTCACCAAAACTTAGATGCGTAAATCGGTCTTATCATGCTCGTGTTGTTATCCTAAGGTTGAGGCCTCGTTTGGAGCCTATAACTCTTCTGCAAATATACCAACATCTGTGAGCCTTTTTACACTCTTCTCTCTAAATGGTATTTGCAAAGGTTCCAACGTTATATCACCAGGCAGTTACTAAGTCGTCTATACAGTTTGACTCATGAACTTTTATACCCGGTGCATTAAGCTTTCCTATATTCCACTTAGATGGAGAGAATCTAAGGTCCTATTCATTCCGAATGCAAGGGAACCATCAGTCTGTCGTCTTTCCTTTTAAAGACTTTGGGAAGGATAAGTGACTTAAATCTGCATAGAACCATTAAATAATTAATCAAATCAACTACGGAATTTGTCAACTCAAGTACTTTTCTATTTCGATTTCAAGTACATAAATTGTAGGCCGATAATTGCAAGTATTACAATTAAATTTACGACCAGCTTGAGTATAAAGTTAATCAATCCTTTATAAACCACTTTTCGATTAAATGTGTACTTGTGTTAAACCATAATGTGTTAACCAATAATGTATCTATTTTGTCAATTATATACGTGATCAACTGGACTAGAAGTTAATTAATATCTACTACTTTATTTCAGTTGCATGCGTAATCAACTTTAGTACGAAATTAATCAACATTTTATATCCGTTTTCAATTTCATGCATAATCAACACGATTACGATGTTAATTGCAATTCAATATTTGTTTCGTTATTTCGACACACACAAACCCAACCCCATCAGCTGTCTTCTTCACAAGTATTTGGGTATATCACCACACCATATGGGGATAAACAAAACTCAACTTAATGAGAATTGTTTCAACACATACATATTAGTGAAACAAATTTCAGAAGCACTTTCCTACTAAATTCGATTTAGTCTATTAAATAAAGAATTTTTTAATGTCAAGTACACAAACAATTGACCCAAGTGAAATTGTAATTGCTGCAAATTGCATTTATTTATTTCGTGATTTTTGCGTAAATTTTGTCAGTCGAGTACTCCAGTAAAAGTAATTGGATCGGATTTTTGTGATTAAACAATGTCCTAATTAATATTATCTGGACAATGTTTTTTTCTGTGTACAGTAAGGACGAACATACGGAACTTCATTGAGAAATCTATATAACTGAAGGAGCACACTCTTATAAAATGTACTCTATCGACACTACATGTTATCCAGGGGATCATTAGTTTGTTATATAGACTACTTGCGCGTAGGCGCATAACTTCGCCCTTGGGTTACACCACCTCAACAAGAGTCATAATTCCACTTTTCTGGAATTTAGCGCTGTTAGTACTTTACCGCCGCTAGAGGGATCAGTTTGCAAAGCCATTGAACATGGATGACCTGGCAATTGCAGTACAGGAAAATGACCCTCCACCTACAGGGATGTGCTTCGGGGCTTTATCAAGGAGACTCTCTAAGTGGCCACCGAAAACTGGATTGGGAGTAAATCCAGAGAAACCCAACGTCGTGACCTTAAATCTATCACGATGGAGAGGATCAATTAACCCACAGAGGCCCTTTGTTCGTGCAAAAAGGTCGTCGGATGGCGATGGGGCCTATTTCCGAAAATAGTTTACTGTATATATTACTGTATATATACCCGATATTGCTTTACTGCATTCTCGTTTGGTGGGCGATGCTGGCAAAGTCGACTTATCCTAGTCTATTGGCAAATGGTCCAGAGAATTACAATGGTGTGTATAACGGGAGCCCGTCGCCCACTACCTACCGATGCTATGGGGGCTATCCTTCACCTGTTACCATTAAATGTTCTGGGCATGCAACTGACGGCAATATCAGCAATCCGCCTAGGGCAGTCTTCACTATGGATAACTATAACTATAGTCACGGCACAATTTTAAAGGATCTGTGGCCAGTCACATTTGAAGTGGATAATATGGTAACAACGTCACTCATATCCTAGACAGACAGGACTGGAAGCGACGCATACTAGGTAATAGACGATATGTATGCACTGAAACCTCCAAACTATTCTAAAGAGGTGGATATAGACTTTGCACAATGGCTACCTGACCATTATAGTGTTTCAGGCAGGAGTCGTGGTAGTCAGAAAAGCTGTGCTTCTGTCTCGGACAAAACATGATCACTGTCATAGGTATCAATATCTACTCTGGCAGTCAAACTGCTGTAGAATTTCTGCAACCTGTATTCGATATCCACCTTACAGGTGTGCTGGACTACAGGAACACTCCAGGTGTCAACATCTAATCTGACATTGAGGCTGCTACAAAGACTCTGGAGTCTGTATTCCCGAGTTCAATATCTTTAAATTTCTGCCGCGCATCTCTACATAAGATGGTCAAGCAGTTCGATATCCACCTTATAAGGGTGCCGGGAACAGGAACACTCCAGGGATTGATAGAGTAGATAAGGTGGAGAGATTTGGAACTAATTTACTTGTTCCACTGGATATGGATCATGTAGATATGCCCAATTTACAGCTCATGCTTAAAACCGAAGAACTTGGACATGTCAATGATAGATGGTCTGGAGTTACAAATTGCTGAATCGCCAGGAAGATATGTCCAAGTCATGATATGAACCGTTCGAAAATCTTGCTATCCACTTTTACATAGCGTATCTCAATGTTAGTAGTTGTGATCACGGGATAATTTTTGATAGGCATAGATGCGCCTAGACTTGGAATTTCTGCAGAACACAAATTAGTTCGTCAAGAACTAATCTACGTCTCTTTATCACCCAGGTGGCATATCATATGGATTGACCACTCCAAAACCACACTAGGTCAATTTCCAGGTTTAATAATGTGGACGGAATCCGCGCGAAAGTGTGTCAATAGTGACTGCCAATTCTGCTTTACCCAATCTTCGAAAATGGTATCTGTTCATGGATTATTTGACCGTGAACGTGAGTTACTTGGAGAAATTTATAGTCTTTCCTTGATTCGACGTTATGGGGCTATATTCATCTTCATCAAGTTCACTTGAAGCCATACTTCGAAAAATATTCGAATATTTCCAGTAAGAAATATTGCCACATCATCTGCATAGTAGACGGACTTGGATCTAATGTTGGCCAAAATCCTGCGTAGACTATTCATGCTGATAGAATTCCGCCCTTGTGGTAGTCCATGACATACTTTGTTCGTTATGTGCAAGTTATTCACCCCACAGCTAATTCAGCTGTTCCTTATCATATGATCTAGTCAAATTATGTCAGATTGACTTCAAACTGGTCTAAAAACTGGATTCTCTCGTATAAGATGTGCCGGAAAATGTGGATATGCAAGTGTTACGATCTCCGCGTTCAATGACTTATAATAAGGATTCGCATTAGCCCGCGAGCCAGTTTTTGACTAGCGACGGGCTCGTGATTCTTTGAATTTATATCAGTATTCCAGTTTTCAGTTAAGAAAAAACTAATACAAAATATGAAAATGTTACAACGATTACAACGTCTTTGTATTATCAAGTTTACGATTGAAAATTAAATATTTGTGGTATTCTAGCAAACATACGTAAGTTGTTTTGAGCAAACATTTTGTCTCGTATTTTATCAACACTGCACGCTGAACAAACGGTATCTGTAACATAACACACTCCAAACATTAATATATATGTATATGCAAGTGCCGAACTCGCTTGTATTTAAATGCAAATGCAAATATGATTACATTTTAGTTGTCTTTGATCCGAGTTATTTTTAAAGTTGTAATTCCCTTTAGGCTTGATTTTAATACATAATATATTATTTATTATGTTTTTTAATATTTGTTCGGTTCAAGATCAATAACTATTAAAAAGTGTTTTTTCTATGAAAAAGCACATTTTAATACACGCTGAGAAATAGTGGCTTCTCTAACATATTTTCCCAAACATTCTGCAGGAACCATGTATATGTTTGGAACACACTTCAAACATTCATATGTTTGCAAGTCCAAGACTTACTTGTATTTAAATGCAAACAGTATCATGTTTACAAAAATGTATGCTTTTACGTGGAAACATATGCGTTCTTCATCCCAAACATCCATATACTTGCGTGTTTCCCCCCTAACCTAAATACATATACTTACGTGTAAACATATGCGAATTTCCTGCCAAATATAATAATATTCAGATATGAATTATTCTTCGATTTCAATATATTTGTATTATTAATTATAATTAATTTTAACAATATAAATCCACATTTAAAAACAACACTGTGCGACACCAATTTGGCGGGTGGACGATTCCTGCGCCAAATTATCACACTAGGTGAGCATAATCTATTCCACAATAAATCGGCTGAATCGACGATATTTTGGCGGTTATTTTGGTTTCTTGACCTTGTTTCAGAAAAGGACGTCTTGAAATAAAGAGAGAACATTTTTGTCTATTACGACTCATAATGAAATTTAACGAGGAGTAAATTCGTGGAACATTCTGGACCCGTAGCTGTCCATTTTAGTGTAAATTTTGAACAAAGGACCCTTTAATCTTAGAAATAGAGCATTTGAATATTCTACGAAAATAATCCCTGTCAATCTTCACTGCAGACAAGAATTCGTCCAATTCAAAATTTATACTCGTTTTTTACATTTACATATCTCGGACAGAATCGGATAAGAAAATTCAAATTTTCCACAGCCGTAAAAAAAATTGTAGGTGTTGACTATACTCACCTAGTGTGATCATTTGGCGCAGGAATCCTCCACCCCCAAAGCAAAAAAATAAATTTTGTTGCATAGTGTAATTAATACGAAAAATTAAAAATTACCGTTTTTACATTTATTTGCATTGAATGTATTTGTTTTTTTTTTCATTAAATGAGAATCTGCTGCTCTTTTGCTTCGCCTTTCTTTATTGTCTCTCACGTTTTTGTTTTCAGAAGGTTTCAGCTATGCGTTGCTCATCAAGTTCATGCAAGCCAAGCGTGTGTTTTTATTATACTTATTTCACAAATGATCCGCCGTTCCGATTTTCTCAGGAAAGGCTCGGACAGACAAAAGGCTTCACGTTGTTGCCCTTTCCAGTTCCTTTCCTCAGAATTGTTTCTCACTTTGGTAGCACATATAGGAAAACCATAGCAACATCACAACCCATTTAACCGTCCGAGCGTTTGTTTATTATTTTTTGCACTGATCAAGCGCTTTTGATATCCTCTGTCCGATGAACCATTGACGACTGAACACATGAAACTAAAACGCAATACATAAGCCAAAATAAGGAACACTTCATCTGTAATTTTCAAACACATTCAGGAATCTTTATGACTCACTGACTGAGAGAATAATGCAAAATACAGATACACACTTACAAGATAGACTCTCTCGTTGTCCCTCTTTTATTCTCTGGCTCTCGAGGGAGCATAGACGGTGCAACAAACACAGCTGTATTTGTATCACAAACATAAATACATATATGTGGGTCGCAAACACATACATTATAACATATTAATCATTGTGTCTAAAATATGTAATACTGAATAGCAAACACAATGTGTTTGGACACAAGTATATTAAATTGGCGACAAACTCCAAACACACTTTATATTTTCATCCAAACAAAAAAAGACGGATTTTTCCGCGTTTATAAAAATTTATATTTTAACTTGACCGTCTACTTTATTTAATCATTAAATCGATTTTATTAAATCATCAAATGAAAAGAGAAACTTCACAACTGAAACAAGTTTCAAGTGCTTTAAAAAATTGGAATTTATGTCGATATATCCCCCAAAACAACCCATAATATAATTAATAAAATCATTTCCTTTCCATGCATTTCTAACCATCCCCTAAGCGGACGCTTCTTTATTTAATTACTCTATCGTTTTTATTTAATTTGACCTTTAAATTCGGTGTCTCTTCAATTATATTTACAACAATGTTGCACATATACACACTAACTACATGGAATAGTCGAAGTAGGATTGACTGCAACTGCTGCTGCCACCACCAATCAACCCCCCTCCCACACTACTGTTGTTGCAACTATGTCATCATAGCAACTATGTACTACTGTTGCGGATGATAACTGCTGCATGCAGTATGCGCTTGCGGGCAATTAACTTCCCCAATCGTATTTTTTTTTTGTCGCTTTACTGTCTGTTGTTTGTGCTACAGAAGAACTTTGTGCTGCTGTAAATTGAAATTGCTGAACTACGACTACTGGATAGAAACAGCTACGAGGCAGACGAAAACATACATATGAAAGAGATCAAGTGATGAGAAAATCCGTAGAGAGGGTGTACGAAATTGGAAGAGTGGAATGGAAATGGAAAGAAGAAATGATGACGATGATGATGATGATTTTATGGGATACTTTTATTTTTATGCCCAGGCCAGGAATTCAATTCATTTTACAATGTTTACCACAAGTGATTAATAGGCAAATGCGTTTTTATCGTTTACAAAGTCTGTTATTGTGGCAGACGAACAAACGAGTGGCTCCTGCATCATGCGTGAGTAAATGTCTTTACGAGGGTAATGTTGAAAGTACTGCGGGAAGTAATGACTCCAAGTCGTGCTTCAAATCAAGGGAATTCATTTCAACAAAGTGCCAATAAAGTTCAGAATTTCCTCAAATGCTTCCTTGTCTAGGCTAATAACACAGTGTAACAACATTTTACGGGTGAAAAGTAATTGGTGTATTATAAGCAGTTTTTTTTGGGCATAACACTGCCAAATGAACTCCTATCGGTATAAAATGTACCATCAGGAGGAAGAGAACTTGCTCGTGTAGTTAGGTTTTCAAAGTCGTTGAATAGAAATGTAATTAATTTTATTTTATTTTTTAAATTTAAATTTTTTTCAAAATTTATATTTGTGAAAATTATTAACCAAAGTTCATCAAGATTTAGATATTATATTAAAGCCAAGAATGCAAGATTTCCGATATAAAAAATTGATACCTCTTATAGGTCTAAAACTGTCCGAGATACAGTTCAAAAAAGCCAAAAAATGAAATCTGACTTTTTCAATGTTCAAACCCTGAAAGAAACTAATATTTGTAAATCAAAAAATAATAAAATATTGTGTGCGTGTTACACAGTGCAACACGAAAACATATAACCATATACAGACACCACTACGTGATAAAAGACCAACAACAAAAGACCCGTGTCTCCCAGCTTTGCCCAAAGTCATGCACTTTTTTATGGGCACCAACGATTTGGGGCTTCGGTGTCTTTTTGCAAAAAAGTGATCATTTATCATGCTCATATCTTACAAACCGTTCGGAATTTTGATTTACTCTCTGAGGGAAAGTTGTAGCTCTTGTCATAAATACCAAAAATTGTGAACATATAAAATCAAAAAAACTTCAAGCTCAGAATCGCAAAAAACTTTAAAAAATGCTATTTATTTTTACCGTTTTTGCCCTGTTCAGGTCCATTGGTAGCAAACCGTTCAAAATTCAAGGAAAAAATCAAATGCAAAAAGTACGTAAGATCTCAATAAACAACATTCTTGAACATATCAACTTCCTAGGAATGTTATATCACATTAAGCGGATTCTCACGTATAATAACAAAAATTAAATAAAATAAATAAACGTAAAGGCGAGCAGAATTGTATAACGTGTGCAATTGTGGACCTGCACTACTTATGCCTAATATCACAGAACAGAGCTTGAGCTGATGCAGTCGACGTCCTCTTTTCCATCCGTTGTCACCGCTTGTCGTCGTTGTATCCGCATACTCTCTAATGTACATCCCGTATCAGTCCGCCTCCTCATCTAGTTATATCTGGTTATATTTTGCGTAAATAAACGAAGCACATATACAAATCAATCATCCACCTTTAAAGCAGATACCTCAATTTTGATGCACGGAATAATCGAAGACGTGCCCTTCATGACCCCACACAATGAACATAATTTGGAATTTTCTCCTAGAAGGTAATCAGTTGTATTACGCATTTCAAATATTTTCACTTTTCCTAACACTGTGGGTCCAAATTAATATGTATGTTAAAGTATTGTACAAAGTCGATGTATTAACTTTGTGATAGTTATTTAGGAGTGAGGTAAGAGATGATGAGATTGGTGAGACGTTAAAGATGATTTGCCGCAGAGTGAATTTAGAGGAGAATTGAAGTAAAACCGGCCGGAATCGATGCAGGAGAATGAAATTAGAAAAAAATATTCTTTTATTGTCGCATTTGTGTAATCTCTCACGAGTCGGAGAAATTACCCAAATTAGATTGAGTATGTTAGAGCAAATTAACATATAGTAGGAGGACAAATAAAAGAACAAGAGGTTAGAGTTGAATTTATAGATGTAATTATTGTGGGGATGCTCACCAATTCAATCGACTTTCAAAATCCAAGTGTTCGATTGATCGGTAATGTATGCACATTGCAGTTTGTGTTTCAATTTCATTTTTTCACAATTTGTAGTTTGAAGTGCAGTTGCCTTCCAATGAGCAACAATTCACAATAGTGTGAAGTAATTAGGCCGAAATACTTATTTCAGAAATATTTAACAATTTACAATAGACGGATTTATATATTTGAAAAAAAGTATTTAAGGTATGAATTCAAACATACAATTATGTATTTCAGATGATGATTCAGTTAATTTATGTAGTATAAGTCTAGAAATGTAGTATTCTAGACAAGTATAATAACGAACTCTGGTTAACTACGCTAAGTTGGATACTAAAACTCGACATCTAGAGCAATCTAAATTTCGGGGACTAAACATTTATTTTTCCATACAAATAGCAGCTGTTCGGGTTAACGAAATTTACAAAATCTAAATCTCAATTGCAGCATTATCGCAATAACTCCAATGAAACGCGAAAAAGTGTTTTTTTGTATTACACAGTGCAACACGAAAATATATAACCATATACGGACACCACTACGTGATAAATTACCAAAAAAACAAAAACCCCGTGTCTCCCAGTTCATGGAAAGTCATGCACTTTTTTTTATGGGCCCCCAAAGATTTGGGGCCTCGATGTCATTTTTGCAAAAAAGCGATAATTTTTTCAGGCTCATATCTTGCAAATCGTTCGGAATTTTGATTTACTCTCGGAGGGAAAGTTGTAGCTCTTGTCATAAAGAACTTCATATTCAAGGTCAAAATCGCAAAAAAACCTTAAGTTTTTTTTACCTTTTTTCCCTTTTTTCCCTTTTTCAGGTTCATAGGGTAGCAAACCGTTCAAAATTCAAGGAAACAATCAACCACAACTTGTCTTTATGACAAGAGCTACAACTTTCTCTCAGAGAGTAAATCAAAATTCCGAACGGTTTGTAAGATATCAGCCTGATAAAGTTATTACTTTTTTTGCAAAAATGACACCGAGGCCCCAAATCTTTGGGGGCCCATAAAAAAAGTGCATGACTTTGGGCAAAACTGTAGTGGTGGTGTCCGTATATGGTTATATTTCCATGACTTAAAAAATGACACACAGTGTTACACACACCAAATACTGAGGCAAATTTAAATGTTTTAATATTTTACAAACCACCCTCGTACATGCGTGTGAATATGTGACCATTCATATTGTTAAATTGAATTCAATCGAATACAGTTGAGTTGCTTGTTGTTTGGTCCCAATGTACAATGGCTGCCATATGTCAAAAAATATCCCCAATGATTTGTCAATTTAATTATTGGATTCAATTGCTGCAATCATCATCATCATTGGCCAACAACAAAGGATATTTTTGGATGTATCAGATTTGTACACAAATTGCATAGGAACAGCGAAGAGACACTTCTGGTTTCCCCACACGTCATACAATGAGTGAGTATTTAATATTAATGAATTGGCATAAAATACTTTATTATAATCTATGATTAATTTTAATTGACATGACCGTTGTCCCGTTCATTAAACACAAAAGGTCAGACCAGACATGCACACGTTCTCATACCATCGAATCGTCCTTTCAAGGCATTTGCCATCATTTCCATATAAAATTTTCCTTTTCCAACAAACTAAGCAAGTGAATGAATGGGCATGGGAAGCACGATATCTTTTTTATGGCTACAGCAGCAATCTCAGCAACTTGAAACGGTGTGTGTGCCTCAAAGGCGTAATCGAGTCATTTACAGGCCATAATACCCACACAGACATTTTAATTTGTTTCCCTTTTTCGGGTGGAAGTGGTGGGGGACTTCCCCTGTCTCACGCAACGAACATGCCACATAGAGCCCGTCAACAACACCATTATCAACTTCATTATTGATGGATGTTGCTGGTTATACTTATGGAGGAAAACAAAAGTCCCATCGTCTGGCCAGTCAGAGTTCAATCGGTCGTAATGACTGTATTTGTTTTGGTATAGTACTTTCATAGATGTTCTCGTAAACAGCCTACATTTTTTATTGATGAAGATTTGTTGATGAGAATCTGAACGAACAACAGTTGGTGAAAGTTTTCGTTGAAAAGTTCTAATTTAAGAGATATGTCCGTAATCAATGTCGTCGTCTTAGTTTTGGAAACTGTTAAAAACACCGGAAAATTTTGTCTGCTACCGTCAAGAAGCAACAATAACCATGGCAGGAGATTTCTTGTTGTATTAAAACTTTACAAATAGTTAATTTGTATGATGTTCTAAATTAACTGAGAATAATTTGGAATCTAAGTTTTCAAAAAACGATATAGCCTTGTGGGATTTTGAATTGAGGATTTGATGTAAATATAATAAACGAAATGCTGATACATGCTGAACTCGACATACATAAGTCGTTCTGGTGAGTTGCCACAAAAATAATTTTCTTTGTTCAGTTTTTCTGCGTCAACTTATTTTAAATTCAAAGAATGACGTTGACTGACACAGAATCCTTCGTGAGAATTAGTAAAGTCTAGCTAACGTGTCGAAAGAAGTCGTGAGTGGATCAAATTGCTCTTGATCTTAATAATTAATGTTTTTTCAAACCAATAGGTTTTGTTTTGCATTAATTTTTGAAGATGATATCGGTCAAGTGGTTTTTGATTTCAATTTGGGCCTTTTTAACGCGTTTTAAATCGTTCTGGCGGAATTTTCGGGCGATAAATTCTCTCACTTTTGTCGGGTACTATCTTTGAAAGCTGCCAGACTCTGTAGCTTGTTCATACAGACCCGGGTCTTCAATAAACCCCTCAGAAAAAACTGTAGAGTGGTAAAATATGTCTCCAATACCGGTCACCGGTCAATCGCCATAAGGAGACATCGGGCGAACGTAACCATCAAAATGCCCATTGTAGTTACATATGTGTGAAGTTACACCGCCCTGTTGGAACCACATCTTATCAATTTGCGACATCATAACCGTGTTAACCTGGGCTTCCTCGAAAAATAAGCCCGGATGATACATTCGCCGTAAATGTTGCAACTTAACCCTAAATTTGAGTGTATGCAATGGCGTGGCGCCGCAGTCAATATTAGATATCGGAGCACTCGCTGAAAAAATGGGCCCTGTAACATTATGCATGGACCATAAATTCAAATTTTTAAATTTAGTGGCCGTCGGTGGTGCAATGGTAGTGTGCGCGGCTCTTGTGCCTGAGAATGTGGGTTCGATCCCTGCTCTGACCAAAATTACTTTCGACGGCGACACTATCGAGTACTTAGCCATGAAAAAGCTTCTCAAAATACCATTCGGAATCGGTGTAAAATTGTAGGTGCCAATCAGTGACTGTAAAACTAGAACGCGCATAGCTCACTGGTTTTTGAAAAGTTCTCCCTAATCACTTCATGAGATGTAACGGGACACCATTTATGTTTTTTTTTTTTAAATTTAGTGTAATTTTTTTTGTTCAGTGGCAACTCTGACATGTGGCAGCTGTCACATATGTTTATTCCGATTATTAAAACTAGAGCACTTTACGAAAGAACAATGCGTTATAATTGTGTAAACTTATAACAAAAATTTGAAAAGTTATGCTGAGACCGCTCGCAACCTTCCATAAATTTTCAGTCGAGAAAGTGCACCTAATGTGTCAACCATTGGAGGAGTCGACTAAAAATATGAAGAACTTGGGTCGGTTATGGACAGTAAGACTCCTGTGTGCCAACGTTCCGGTCGGCCTCTTGCAAACATTGCGGCTGCTGAAACGAGACAGTCGCTGAAAACCCGAAACACATAATTCGGCATCGTTCTCAACAACTTGAAATTTTACGAAGCATCACGCAGCGAATTTTGACAAAAGACACCACCTTCATGCGTACAAAATTCAGATCACTCAGGAGCTGCAACCAGAAGACCACGGAAACCTCCGGCAATTCTTTTCATGGGTAATGGAGCAAACTGAAGGCAACGGCAATTTTTGAAAACAAAGTCATCTTCTCTCATGAAGCGCATTTCCATCTAAATGGAAAAATTGTCGAGCTGCAACCAGAAGACCACGGAAACCTCCGGCAATTCTTTTAATGGGTAATGGAGCAAACTGAAGGCAACGGCAATTTTTGAAAACAAAGTCATCTTCTCTCATGAAGCGCATTTCCATCTAAATGGAAAAATTGTCGAATTTGGGGCTCAGAAAATCCTCATGCAAACCATGATAAATAAATGCACCCACAACGAGCAACTGTCTGGTGCAGATTTTGGTCAGGCGGCGAGATTGGGCCTTACTTTTTTGAAGATGAGGCCCGAATTGCAGTGACTGTGAACGGCATTTGTTACAGGAACGTGATAACGGAGTTCTTGTGGTCTCAATTGGAGGGCATGGATCTGGACCACATGTGGTTTTAGCAAGACGGCACCACCTACTGCGCATGAAACAATCGATTTATTGCAGCAATGATTTCTGGAACAAATTATCTCAAGAAATTCTGATGTCAACTGGCGGCAAAGATCATGCGATTTAACGCTGTGCGATTTCTTTCTTTGGGGTTTTGTGAAATGTCGGGTTTATTGCGAATAAACCAGAAACAATTCCTGAGCTCTAATCCGAGATCCAACGCGTAATCGGTGAGATACAGCCACATCTCTGTGAAAAAGTCATGAATTACCAGAGGTAGCCACAGCCTACTCTAGGAAGCTTTCGCAACTTTTGGCACAGAATCCATCCCCCCTCCCCCCCGATGACGATCATAAAGCGCAGTGGAAACCCATTTCCGACTCTATAAAAACTGCCGCAACAACCGTACTTGGTTTTGAAAAACCGCTTCGCACCACATCATGACACCATGATGAGTGCCGCATTGCAAATGACGATAAGAACGCTGCTCGTTTGGCAAATGCTTCAGTCAATTGCACCGCGAGCTCCATCTGAGTATAGGGGAAAAAGAAAAGAGATATACGGTCTCTTTAGGTGTAATAAACGGCAGTGGAGAAAGTGCAAGAGTGAGAAGAAGAGAGCGCAGGCCGAAAATTGTACCCAAAAGTCAAAAGCGGACCTAATGAACGGAGTTCAGGGCCCCCTTCTGTAAAGACGAGGACGGAAATATCATCGCAAATGCGCAGAGTATGTCGGGAATATGGATAGATCATTTTTCCGCGCTAGTGGTACCTGAGATATCCAATGACGATGAGCCAATCGATCACAATTTGAACGACGACGTCGATCGCCCGCTCCTAAACAAGACCAGGTCAGAACAGCTATTTGACGGCTTTAAAACAACAAAGCCGCAAGAGCCGATGTATTATCGGCGTAGCTTTTAAAGCGCGGCGGCGAAGAGCTGAAAAGTTACATGCATCAGCTCATTAACAAAATTTGGTTAGATGAATGCATGCCCGGCGATTGGATTCTTAGTGTACTATGCCCCATATTTAAAAACAGTGACCCGAGTCTCTATGCCAACTATCGTGGAATAATCGTTTTATCCATAGCATATAAGGTCCTATCAAGTATAATGTGCGAAAGACCAATTATCGCTGACCTGATTGGACCATACCAGTGTGACTTTAGGCCTGGAAAATCGACAACTGACCAGATTTTCACGCTACGCCAAATCCAAGAGAAGACGCAAGAAAAACAAATCGACACTTATCATCTATTTATCGATTATAAAGCGGCCTTCGATAGACCGATACGGGAGAAACTCTACAAGGCGCTGTCTGTGCTTGCTATTCCTGCAAAACTCATACGCCTTTGCAGGATGACCTTGACGAACACCAAATCCGCAGTGAAAGTTGGTAAGGATCTTACAGAAGCTTTCGAATCTAAGCGAAGCCTCAGGCAAGGCGACACCCTATCGTGCGATCTCTTTAACATCTTAATGGAGACCAGTCTGAGAAAAGCTGCAGTCAACATGAATAAAACCACCAGCAGCAAAAGTCACATGCTGCTCGCGTATGCTGATGTTACAGATATCATAATTAGAGAAGTTTCTGAGAGAAGCCCTCTCTCGAGTAACAGGGGTCCAACTACACCAAACTCTTAGTCAACCTGTCTTGCTTTATGGCGCAGAATTCTGGGTGTTATTGCAAGCCGACCAAACATCTGTAGGAGTCTCCCATAGAAAAATATTCCAAAAAATGTATGGCCCTATAGTTCACAACGGCGAGTATCGGCGACGCATGCATCGTGAGCTGTATGAGCTTTATCCCGACATTGAAATAGTTAAGCGGATCAAAATAATTTTTTTTTTTTGACAAATACGGTAAAACATGCACATTTAGCGCACTCTGGTGTCTGCAAAACATATTAAATTCAAGGACGACTTTTTCATTTGTAAGGGAATGGCTGGTAATTTTATCACAAGTTTGTGTCTTGATTTCTGTCTATGGAACGAAGCACTATGCGGCGGCTCCTTGATCAGCTTCCAAGGAAAATGGAACTATTGCAAATATCTTAGACATTTTTACCACTCTCAACTCCAAATTGAAAATTTTAAAAATACCCTGAAAAACATTAAATTAAAAATATAATTTAAAATTTTCCAATTAAATTACGGTTAAAAAGAAATTTCTCAAAATTGTAAAAATCTTCTTTTTGAATACGTGATGATTTATCCGACCTTTCGTGTTGTATTCAAAAATTAAATTGTTCGAGCGTTTGGTCGTATTTTTAATTAATTTTATTCTTCGATATTTCGCTACCCTTTGGATAGCATCGTCAGGAAGATATGTTCCTGAATAAAATTAATTAAAGATACGACCAAACGCTCGAACAATTTCATTTTTTGAATCTTCTTTTAGGTTATATCTGATTAAAAAATTCATGCATTCCGCAGGCCTTATTTTGGGAAGGCATTACAAAATAATCATTTCGCATGCCTTATTTGTGGAATTCGCGTTACAAGTATTTTTTATAATAAAACCAAAATTGTTTCTTGTTAACTACTGTAATTAAAAAGAAGCGAATGAAAAAAGTGGGTGGTTTTAAATATAAATGAATTTTTGACATTTAAATAATTAGAATTTTTATAAAAAAGATGCACAGAAATATGATGAATATAGACGTTTAAAATTGTTTCTTTATTTTTCATTTTAGGGATAAAAAGGCGTAATTTTACTCTTCGATTGTATAAAATACAAGTTAGACTACCGGTAAGTGAAAAAACACATTTCAATTAACTCCATGAAACTTTTACTCCATGAAACTTTTGCAACATTTTAGATTTCGAAATAAATTTAACAATTTTTGTCATCAGATTTGCTATTTTTCATTTATTGTCAGTGCAGTATTTTAAGAAAACCGGGCAAAACTAAACAATTTGGTTTAAAACTAAATTTTTGAGAATTGTTTGAAAATACATGTCAAAATCGATTTTTGCAAATACGCTGAAAATATACAAACTTAGCGCCCTCTGGTGGCTCCAAACCAAACTGAATTCACAGAAGACTTCTGCATTTTTATGTGAAGTATTGCTAGCTTTTGGGAACTGCAAATGTTTTCAACATTTATTCACAACTGTTTCTTTTATTTATTTTTGTCCATGGGACAAAGTACTGTGCGCCGCCGCCATTAACCATAAATTTGTTCAGCCGCTGCCGCCGATAACTTCGGGTCATCTCTACTGTCTGGTAGTGTCTCTTTGTCCCGTCCATTGAAAATGGTTGTCTGATAAATTTCGACCGAAAATCGTCCATTGCGTTTGTAGAGGTGCAGGATAGTGTGAGCGTAGTTTATCGTAGATACTCGTACCTTTAGCGGTCTGTAGGTGGTAACTGGTGGACTGCCCGGACTTTGTAAGAGAACATCTTCAAGTCTTGTAGCAAAATCCGATCCAGAGACGATCGAATTATGCCCATTATGGGGAACATCGTCTGGTCGACGTTGGTGACTCATCCGCGATATCTTCAGCCGCAGCGGTGATATTTTTGCCGGTACGAGCAACGTATTGTCTATTCGGCAACGTATTGTTCCAGTGTCGTCGATTCAAGCAGTTAAATCATAGAGAAATAGACAAGACTCTCTATTCTTTTCTTTCCGTTCTCTGGATGGCGACGAGGCAGTAGGCCATTTCATCGAGTTCGAGTTGCTATTGTATTTTACTCTTTGGCTGTCATTAGTATCAATCAAACACAATTTGAATTTAGTTTGCTTCATGGTTTGCTTCTGGTTGCTTGTCATTCTCTCGCCTATCCATCATTTGCCTACTACATAGTCGATCAGCTGTATCATGGATACCCCAAAAATGGTGTACAAGTAGACAGCCAAAATTTCTCTTCACTCAAATGCCAACAAACACAACCAGTGAAACCATAGTCGTTCTCTGTTCTCTCTCTTACTCTCTTACTCTCTTCATTGAATATTTCAATACACGAGCAGCTTTTTGATAGTGTTATTGTATATAACTATACAAATTCGCGCGTTAAAGTAAAATTACATGAACTATGCAAAAAGTATGAAATATTCAAGATATGACGCGTGAGGGAAATGCCTTTGAGTGAATTTCTAGCAGTTTTTGGTTCTCTTTTACCAGGGTTGCCAAATTACGCACATCTTCTAGATCGTCGTAAGTACGTAGTTAACTATCGGATTACGTAATCGTATAACTATCGCATTACGTAATCGTATAACTATCGGATTACGTAATCGTATTTAATTGATAAAAAAAAATTATTTTCGTTTCTAATTAATAATTATGTTTATATTCCTGACGATGCTACCCAAAGGGTACCGAAATATCAAAGAATAAAATTAATTAAAAAATACGACCAAACGATCGAACAATTTAATTTTTGAAAAAAAAATTTTTTTATGAAACCGTAATTGTAACTCAAGAAACTAATGATGTAGTTCGATTCCTCATACCTGAATTAGGGTAAATCCATCCTCTCCGGACTTGTCTTCGAAAATTTTTGCCAAAAACTATCAGACAGGTTTTTTGGTTCATCAGTTGGTGTTCGACGACCTGAAATTCTGCGCCCGGTATTCCCTGTTCTTGAAGAGTGCAGCGTTCCATGTGGCCTATCGACGTGTATTCTGTATCTGATTACTTTATAAATATCAAAAGCGAAAGTTATGCCATCTTCCGCTTGGGTTAGAGTTTTCGCATTGTGTAATTATTATTTTTTGGTTCACTCTGTAGTAACGGGAATACTGCTAGATAACTCAGGCAGAGTGTGTCAAATAACTTGATATCAACTTTTCGACAGCAAGCTTGGATTCAGACCCAACATAGTTATATTGGCAAAAAGTGGCAACGATAGCCCTCTGTGTTGGAAATAGGAGCTCTCCTCTCGGATTGTTCACTGTTGAGGTTGAGACGACCTCTTTTTGTGTAGTACTGGCTGTGGTTCAAAGAATGGCCACGATGTGTATCACGGGTGATCTGCGCACCGCTCTAAGTAATTCACCGACTAAGATATAATTATGCTCCAGGTGCAATTATGGGAAAGCTGACTGCTTCTACGTCTGATATCAGGTTAAAGCAACTATCACAATCGGATAGCGGAACCAATATCACTATGCAATAATATTTAGGCTTTTACTTTGGCCTTTTTACTTCCTGCGCCATATGATCAGACTACGAGAGTATAGTTAGAGCACTGTATAGCTACACTTTTTTTATGGGCGTGGCAAGTTTGAATTTTCTTTTCCGATACTGTCCGAAATTAATTTGAAAATCGGGTATAAATATTGAATTGAGCGAATTCTTGTCATAACACGTCTCTGTGAAATTTGGCAGGGATTATTTTCGCGGAATATTCGCATGCTCTATTTCAAAGTTTAAAGGGTCCTTTTCGTCCTTTGTTCAAAAAGTACCAACAATTTGCATTAAAATGAGCAGCTACGGATTCATAGTGTTTTACGAATTTTTTTTTACTAAATTTCAACAAGGTCAAGAAAACCAAAATGATCGGCAAAATATCCAAATGGTCTACCAATTTATTGTGGAATAGAATTGACTAGAGAATTTCGCACGCGAGAATCCTTCGTCCTGAATTTGCATATCTCCTTTTAGCCCTTTTTTAAAAATGTAAATCTTGAAATCTTAAATCTGAAATCGTTTATTTTGAACACACTATGTTCTACAAATATATTGTCAAACAAATATGTATTTATTCTACAACAAGTTTCTCTTTATTGTTTATATGTCCTTTAGTCCCTTTTCAAAAAGTATCACAAAATTCCACCAAAAGTGAGAAAACAAAATAGCATAAACCATTGATAAAATATTTAAGAATTAATGATGTATTTATATTTGTAGAAAAAATACCATTTCAGATTTCAAGATTTAAGTTTTTAAAAAAGGACTAAAACGACATCTGAAAATTCAAGATGAAGGATTCTCGTTCGCGAAATCCTCTAGTGAAATCTATTTCACTAAAAAGTGGTAGTACATTTGGATAATTTGCCGGTCATTTTGGTGCAGTTTTCTTGACCTTGTTTCAAAAATGGACTAAAAGGAAGTCTGCAAATAAAGATAGAGAATTTTGGTCTTTGACGACCCACAGTGGAACTTAATGAGGAAAATATTCTGAATCCGTAGCTCTTCATTTTAGTGTAAATTTTTGGTACTTTTTGTATAAAGCACGAAATTCCCCTTTAAGTTTTGAAATAGAACATTCAAATATTCCACGAAAAAAAATTCTTGTCAAATTTCAATGTAGACATGTCATCACAAGAATTCGCTCAATTCAATATTTGTACTGGATTTTTAAATTTATCTCGGATAGTATCGGATAAGACAATTCAAACTTGCCACGCCCATAAAAAAGTGTAGCTACACAGCACTCTAAATTTTTGGGGTTTGACTATACCCACCTAGAGTGATCGTTTGGCGCAGGAATCGTCCATCTCCAAACTTGGTGTTGCACAGTGTATCCGATCGGAAATATCCCAGTATCATGCAGGAAGGTTTTCCTGGAGCAAACGATTTCCTGGTGTGTGCATTTCTACACGAATGGCTCGAAACTGAATGGTTTGGTAGGGTATGGGATATATTCTAGGGCACCAGGGTTGATTATTTCGTGTAGACGACCTAATTATGGTCCCTGGAACCAGAATCCCAGGACTCAGTAACTGTCTGGAAAAAAGAATGCGAATAAAGTCGATGAAGCTGGCAACGTAAAACAAATCTTATAAATCTGATTGAATGCATGTTTTATTGTATAAAAAATATAATATTTATTGTTGTCTGCATTAAAATTGGCATTATTCCAACAATACGTTTACATAATTGTTCTTCGTTAAATATTTGGTGGATTGATCCCTTAATTATCAATTAAATACTGTCCATTGCTGAACGCATACATATTTATGGGACAAATGCGATGCGATTCAGTGATAGCATTAACATTCTACCAATTAATTTATATCACGTCCGAATTATAACTGGCGTAGTTTTATTGTAAATAAAATGATATGTCATCGTATTTATAAATACCAGGGTCTATTAGAACGGCTCGCCGAAAAAATTATAATGGAACAACGAAGTCCGAAAGTCCAAGAAGATAGAAGCTAAGCGAAAACGAAACATTGTCAGGAATCCTCTTCTATTAGAGCCAATGTTACACTATCACATCTAATAAAATTATTTGTGGGAAGCAAAATGGTACAAACCTGTCTCTAGCCAGGTACGCGCTATATAGAATAGAATATAGAATACTCGCAAATATAGAATACTTGTGTCTAAACACAATATTAAATGTTGGAAGCACAATAACTAATATGTTATAATATATGTTTTTGGGACCCAAATATGCCTTTGTTTGTTAATAAAGGCAGGAAACAAAAACGTGATAGACAACAAATAAACAAAAAACCAGCAGATCTTTGGTTCATGAAAACAGTGTCCTTATTGTACTTTACGAAAGAACAACGGGTTACAATTGTGAAAATTCATTACAAAAATTTGATAAAGTTATGCTGGCACAGTGCACCTAATGTGTCAACCATTCTAAGAGTGGTTTTAAGAAACTGGGTCGGTTATGGACAGTAGACTCCTGGGCGTCAACGTACCGGATGGTCTCTTGAAAACATTGCTGCTGTAAACGAGAGCGTTGCTGAAACCCCGAAAACATCAATTCGGCATCGGTCTCAACAACTGGAAATTTCACGAAACACTACGCAGCTAATTTTGGCAAAAGACCTCCACCCTCATGCATACAAAATTCAGCTTACTCCGGAGCTCAAACCAGCAGACCATGGAAAGCCCCGGCAATTCGTTCAATGGGTAATGGGAGCAAAGTAAAGATAATGCCAATTTTTCAAAAAAAATCATCTTCTCCGATGAAGCGCATTTCAATCTGAATGGCTTCATGAATACACAAAATTATTGAATTTGGGGCTCAGAAAATCCTCATGCAAATGCAAATGCAAATGCAAACAAATCCACCCACAACGAGCAACTGTCTGGAGCGGATTTTGGTCAGGCGCCGTGATTGGGCCTTACTTTTTTGAAGATGAGGCCGAAATTGCAGTGACTGTAAACAGCATTCGTTACAGGAACATGATAACGGAAATCTTGCCGTCTTAACTGGAGGGCATGGATCTGGACCACATGTGGTTTCAGCTAGACGGCGCCACCTGCCACACTCCGCATGAAACAATCGATTTATTGCAGCAACGATTTCTGGAACAAATTATCTCAAGTAATACTGATGCCAACTGGCCACTAAGATCATGCGATTTAACGCCGTGCGATTTCTCTCTTTGGGGTTTTGTGAAATCTGGGGTTTATACGAATAAACCAGAAATAATTCCAGGGCTCATTTCCAAGATCTAACGCTTCATCGGAGAGATAAAACCACATCTCTGTGAAAAGGTGATGGAAAATTTCATGAAAAGACCTGTCACCAGAGCCGTGGGGGACATTTGACGAATATTTTATTCCATACTTAATCGGAACATGTCTCCTTTACAATCCAATAAAAAAATCAGAACTGTCTCAAAAAATGCGTGTTTTTATTTTAAACTGAAAAAGTGCATTCTTATTGAGACACCATTTATCAACTTTACAGAATGCAAAAACATATGTCTCCAAAGTGACAAACAAAATACAACATGTATAAAATTAAAATAGAAAAATAGACAAATTCATGACAATAGTGGTTTCTTAACTAAAGAACTTGTTTGAGCAATTTATAAAAAAAATTCCAAAAATGTGCTATTTTTTTGGTTCACTAGAATAAAGGCACTTTAACTAATTTTACTGAAAAACTGTTTTTCTTGTATTTTTAATTAGTTTTACTTTATTTAAGAACTATTAGTAATGGGTACACAACCCCCTTTGTTTTTAATTACTTCAAATATACGGGTTTTCATTGAGAGATAAAGAGAATTTATGTAATCCAACGAAATTTGATTCCAAGCATCCTTAATGGCCTGAATTAGTGACTGCTTGTCATCAAATTATCTACCTCCTTCATGGACCTTACGAGATAACCAACCCCAGACATTTTCGATAATGTTTAGATCTGGCGAGTAGGATATCCAGTCAAGAATATCTGTATGTCTTCCTACTAATAGAAAATACATTGGTTGCATGGGGACGAATCATGACCGTGAGCTTATATGGCTCATAAGCGAGGGACGTCTCGCAAACAAATGAAAGTCACAGGCGATACAACTTACGTACATGTCTACCAGGCAGAAATATTAGTTATTAAAGAAGTTACGGAATGGCTGAGAAGTAATGAACTGAGTAAAGATGAATTCGAGAACTGCTCTCCACTGTCGCAGATCTCTTAATAAGATGGCTGAACAGTTTAATAGTCACCTTATTTGGGTGCCGGGCCACATGGACGTACCAGGGAACTGTAAAGTAGATTAATCTGCTGGACTAATTTAGATGCTCCAGCGGAACTAGTACTTGTGGGACATCTCAATCATCGTGTCTGTCATGACGGGTCACTGTCTCATTTTACGAATGAAAGTCCAATTGGCAGAAGCTGTAGTGACAAAGAGGAGGTGAAGTCAAGAGAACAACCATGAAAACCATCCAATCAACCACGCAATTGCCTGGAATATAACGCCTTCTGTGTAAGTGCCCCGCTCTTTCCAGAAGGCGGCAGGCTATGGTTGGTTGGTTGAAAAGGCTGCAAGGCAGCACGCTGTCTAGCATACTTAGGCTAAAGAAGCCCACTGTGATACCTGCTGTTTCGGCTATAGCAACTATTGACTAGCCGTCTAGCCAATTTGCCCTTTCAATGAATTTGTCTATAAGACCTACTGGAATATCCTGTAGGGCTACGGTGATAAATAAATGTGTTCCGAATATCCTACTTCTCAGTCCTGCCAGAGCAGGGCAGTCCAAGAGAAGGTGGTTGGTCGTTTCCATGCAGCATCTACAGAGAGTCGAGTTTCTATGTCCCAATCTTAGGGCGCGTTTTCCTAAGACAATGTCCCGGTAGTATTCCTATCATTGTGGATAACCTGGCTCTCGGCAAGTTAAGTAGTTGCCTAGTCCTCTTCCTGTCCACCAGTGGCCAGAGGACCCTGGCATGTTTGCAAGTTGAAGGCAGGTGGAGATTGGCATACTAACACCTTGTTTTGCCGGAAGAACCTGTGCCGTAGTACTCTGTCTAGCAAGCGCATCCGCTACGCAATTGCCTGGAATGTCGCTGTGTCCCGGTATGTCAAAATACTCTGCCATGAGTGATGAGTGGCATTCTTCCACCCACAGAGACGTAGAAAACATGGCTATACTAGGCTCATATTTCTTTGGGGATTTAGCAACCTGGCTGATGTTATTACCATCCGCCAACTCTTGAGCTTTTTAAAGCAATCAAACTTGTTCAACGGGAGGCACTAGGAAAACCTCGTTGTTTCCTTTTGTCCTTCTGATATCACTCTAAGTAAGCCTGACATGCAGTCTGCCACTCTAACTAACCAACTTAACCTACGTAGTGACATCATTAAAGAGTCCACCTGACGGATGGTATTAAGTTTGAGCAGCGGGAAGGTTTTCTCTACGGATACTCTAAGGTACAGTCACGCCGCCACTGGATAGGCGAGGCGAATGAGTCACTGCGTGATGTTGGTGTGACTAACTGAAGAGAAAATGCTAAAAATCTTGCTTTTTGGAATCATACCCAATCAAAAATTTTGAAGTGGGACTAAAGAGTAAAGTAATTTGTATTGCTTGGTATGCCGCACAGTGGTTCAAAATAGTGCAATAAATTCTGTAAATTTTGAATGGAATAAGATATCGTGATGAAAGCTCATATTTTATAATCGACAGTTAGTCCTAAAATTGGACAGATCGGTATATATTTTGATATAGCCCTCATATAATTATATGTACTCGCAAATAAAAAAAAAACGTTTATTGCTCGGTTGCCACAACAATTCTTTGATTGATTTGTATTAATTTATTGATCGCAACCGTTCATGTAGTTTTCCCAAATAAACTCATATACCGCAAATGTTGTTGTTGCAAACGAGATCTCGAAGTACGTAAATTTCGCTCATTCTCTCGACTGTATACACAGTCTTATCCACTCGTTTGGCATACACACTCACGCATACACATTATAGTGATCACACACTCTAATGCTTCTACCTTGTCAATATATCTTGGATGGACAATTGACGCATTGTAGTTTGCTGCGCTTTTAGTTGTTATTTGAATGCAAAGCGAAACAGACGTGTAGGTATACATTAAGAAAATAGATCAAAATTTCAACTTTTTTTGAAACAAACTTTATGGGTAAAACCAAAAACAATAAAGTTGGAAATTTAAACAAAACATAGCTTACGGAACCCATAAATAAAAGTTTTAACTACAACTCATTTGCTGTAACCGAAAGGACAGTTGGTGGAACCGATTTTCGTTTCTCACAAACGATTTTCAGCTTTAATTTTTCATAACTCGTTTACTGCAATCGTTTTTCAGATCTCGCAAATGTTCTTTTAGTTAGGATCAAGTACAACTCGGTTGCTGTAACCGAGGGAACAGTTGGCGGAACCGTTTTTCGTTTCTCGCAAACGTTTTTTTCAGCTTATGTTTTTCATTACTCGTTTGCTGCAAACATTTTTCGGTTCTCCCAAACGAAATGAAATGGCTTAACAGAAATTTGGTTCTCCCAACGACAGTCCCCAAACGAACTTCAGTTATCTTAGATTTTTATCTGAGTTATCTGAGATTTCGTTTGGGAGGAACGAGTTTTTTTCTTTGAGTGTATATCTCATCGTATACGGCGTTTTCACTGGGGAAGGAAAATCATATTATATTTATGAAGCAGTAAAATACACTTATACAAAAGTTATACCCTTTTGGAAAGGGCAGAACACGGGATTTAATAATATGCAACAGACGATAAATAAAGAGCCAGGGTTTGTGCTTCATTTCACGTAAAATACAAAATTTAAAAAAAGTAGGTTTTAGACGAAAAAAACGTCGTATTGAATATTTGCGTCAAATCTACACAAATTTAGATATAATGAAATTTTGGAGATAACTATATAAAAAAATGCCTCCCAAATTAATGGCTAACAGGTTTTTGCATTTTTCCCGAACAAAATAATCAAATTCCCAAAGCGGGGAAAATATCTTTAAGATTTGGGGATGTTTTAGTAAAATGGTCGTCATGACTTTCTTTACCGCAGTGCTGTGATAATATTTTTTGGGGATGAAGTCAACATATGGGTTTAATAAAGTATGGTGTATATTTTCTAATTGGTGCTTTGGCATTTGAGAATTTATTACAAATTTTTTATATTGAAAAATTGTTAATTCTGGAAAGGACCTACTGGGAAGGCACGTTGAACAAAATGACTCAAACAGAGCAGTAAACTTCTCTTCTGAAACATAAAGAAATTTGCACCTGTCTGAAGACAAAAAATTCAAAAGCGAAATAATGTTATCGCTTTTTGGGGGAAAAAGTAATAAAAATGGGATCTTCTTTGGAAGTTTTGTTTTTAGAAGTGTCTAACTTTTGTTTGAAGTAATATATTTGCACCAAACTTTCCACTGGTTCATTTTAAGACATTCCAATAATATACATATATCATTTGTGAATCGTTCTAATTGTGAAACCGTACCGTTAAAAACACGGAATCAACTTCGTAAACAAATTTGAAATTTTTTTCTTATAACTTAATATCACTTAAACTATTTTTTGCAGCATATTTTTTGTAGGTGTTTATAAGCACTATCACCATGCAAAACATCTGTGCAATCAGCTCATAATTGTAGTTTTGACAGAGAATTTAACATTTGACATGGCCGATGTCAGATTTTGACCTTGAAGATGAAGTGTTTTGATTTTATATGTTCACAAATTTTGTTCTTTATGATAAGAGCTACCTACAACTTTCCCTCAGAGAGTAAATCAAAATACCGAACGGTTTGCAAGATATGAGTCTGACAAACTGATCACTTTTTTGCAAACATGACACCGAGGCCCCAAACCTTTGGGGCCAATAAAAAAAAGTGGATGACTTTGGGCAAAACTGGGAGACACGGGTCTTTTTTTTGGTCTTTTATCACGTAGTGGTGTCCGTATATGGTTATAGTTTTTGTGTTGCATTGTGTAATCAAGTTAGCCAACTTTGGGCTGATGTCAAAAGCAATATTGAAACCTTAAAATAATCCTTGACTCCTTGCGTACAATAAACTCAAAAATGGTAAATAGATCAAAAGTTATTGTAATTTTGAGTTGATGGTCTCGCGTAGATGGTCTCCTATCAAAGCAAACCCGTTCGAAAGCGGTGTAAAAGTGTTGGTCCCGATCAGTTAATCTCCAAATGGAAACCATACACGCAGAAAAATCTGTCTTTTTTTGTTTGGAGGTAAATATAACATGTTTATAGCTTGTCGCAAATATACTATACTTGTGTCCAAAAACATTGTGTTTGGTATTCTATATTACATGTTTGAGACACAATGATTTGTTTTTGAAACCCAAATGTGGATTTGTTTATTGAAAACCTATATAAACAAAAACAAAAAGAAACAATAAAGCAGCAAATCTTCAATTCATGACAACAATGCTTGCAAACATATACATGTTTCCTGCAATATGTTGCTGGGGCCGTTTTTTTTAGCGTGTCAGATTGTGAGAAACTGTACGCACTCTCATGATGTTATGTAATGGGGAAGTGCGTTTCAAGTTGTTAAGAGTCTTCATATTACGTTTCAAGTCTTTTCGAGCTTGGGTGATAATGATTGATGAGCACATAACTTAAAATTTTTGAATTTCACCAATATGTACGTGGTTATCTTCTTTCAATGCTAGACAAACACATGCAGAATGTCGCAGCTTGCAAAGATTTTGCCAAATGGTAGTTGAATGAAAAATAAGCCACAATACAAGGTCCTTTTCATGGTGAGTGATTATTGCTGCATTATCAAGTACATTACATGTTTGTTTTCTTTTATTTTGTATGTACAAGTGGAGTCGCTCTAATGCCTCGATACATGTAAATTCATTAAAATAATTATTCGACTGAATATACATAACATATCCAATTATCGATATTATTACAATAACAACTGCAATTTTCTCTGTGCCTAGAATGGATACATGTGTCTGTGCAGAGAGTATATGAGTGTATCAGTAAATTGAATGATTACAAATACAGTATCGTTGTATGTATACGTATTCATGAACCTCCGGAACTAGAAACCATTGGGCATTGGCAATGCCGCATTGTCTCACTCACAAAAATCCCATTCAGACCATTTATCTAATGGATACATTTGTTGTTGTTGTTTATATGCTTATCGTCACAATTGTTTGGTTAATCTGTTTATGTTTTTTTTCATACATTTTTGTTTTCGTTCTTCCTTTAATAGCCACTTAGCAATAAAGTCATATTTGTAAAGGGTTTTGCGATAGGCTTCATAGTATCATATTATCATTTGCCATCGAAATATTTATCTTTCACAAAAAAGTTGATTGTAAACTACTCAAAAATAAATATGTTAACATTGTACAAATTGTACACTCTCCCCCATAGTGCGGCATTCAATAGATAATACAATCCATACTAATTGCACGCTGAATAAAAACCTCTGTAATATATTCTCCCAGACATATTCTGCTGGAACCATCTATATGTTTGGAACACACTTCAAACATTTATATGTTTGCAAGTCCAAAACTCAGGTGTATTTAAATGCAAACATTAGCATGTTTGGTGACAAATATGTATGCCTTTACGTGGAATCATAGCATTCGCGTTTTCCCCAAACCTCCATATACTTACGTCGAAACATATGCGTATTTTCTCCCAAACATAATATTATTTAGAAACGAATTCTTTCTTTCTTTATTTAATACAAATAATTAAAATATTTAAAATGACTCTTTTTTACATTTACTTGCTGAATGCTTTACTTTTTTATGAAATGAGAGTCTGCTGCCATTTTGCTTCTCCTTTCTTTGTTGTCTCTCACGTTTTTGTTTTCAGAAGGTTTCAACTATGCCTTGGTTATCACTATGCGTTGGTACGCAAACAATATACTTATATACAACTCTAGTTCATTCAAGAAAAGAGTGTATTAATTACTTATGTTTTTTTTATTATATTTCACAAATAGTCCGCCATTCCGATTTTCTCAGTAGAGGTTCGGGCCGAAAAGGGGATTAAACTTGTTGCCCTTTCCAGTTTCTTTCCTCAAAATCGTTTCTCACTTTGGTAGCACATATAAATATATGCGAAACACAAAAAAACCATAGCAACATCACAAACCATTTAACTAACACTGATCAAGCGCTTTTGATATCCTCTGGCCGATGTACCATTGATGACTGAATACATGAAATTAATAATAAATAATGAAATTAAACAGCCAAAATAGGAAACACTGACTTCATCTGCAATTTGCACGCACATTCAGTAATGTTTATGAATCACTCACTCACTCAATAACGCAAATATACAGATCCACACTTACGGTGGCCCTCTTTTATTCTGTTGCTCTCGAGAGAGCATAAACAGTGCATCAAACACGGCGGTATTTATATCACAAACACAAATATTTGGGTCGCAAACACATATATTATAACATATTAATCATTGTGTCTCAAACATGTAATATTGAATAGCAAACACAATGTGTTTGGACACAAGTATATATATTATATATATACATGATATTTTAGCATCCAAACAACAAAAAACTACAGATTTTTCAGCGTGTGCTATTGAACAATGTTTGGTGCATTGATGCTGTTTTTCGAAAACCTTTGCTGGTTACACATTCTGTTCAACGTTTGTGTTTGATTTCAAACCTAACGGAGGCTACATTTTTATCGGAGTTGCGTTACAATTGTAAGAAATTTTGGAACCAACCAACATCGGAAGGATTTTCATTAATATATGCCGAAAAACATACCTGTCCCACACATATTTTGCCTGGTATTACTTATGTCCGTCCAAGCTTAAAAAATGATCCAGCAACATATTGAAGGAACCAGGGATATGTTTTCAAGTATTTTTTTGCTCTTTGTTGTCTGTCACGTTTTCGTGTTCATCAGTTTTCAACAAAAAAAGGGCACATTTGGGTCACAAATACATATATTATTACTCATATTAATCATAATCATTGTCCCAATCATGTAATGTTGGGAGCAAACACAATGTGTTTGGACACATGTATAATATATTTTTCGATAAGCTGCAAACACGTTATATTTGCATTCAAACAATAAAAAAGACAAAATTTTCATCGAGCAGTACAAGTGAGAATTGAGGAAGCCTAAAAATTAATGCTGGATGGATTTTTGCATCAATGTGGAAAGCCCATTCGCAGCCTCCAGGATTAAAAAATTCCATCCGCAATACCTTGTACTATTGGGTATCTTAGAAAAACTGATTGTTCCTGGATGACGTGTTGTGACGAATCATAGGCGGTCCTCCTGGATACACAATTATCTGGTAATTGTTAGGGTGAACTAGACACTTCAATAGGATATTTGGTTGAAGTACAGCCAACGGGTGTTGCCAGTGAAATTTTAACCGAATCTAGACTTATTTGAACTATAGAATGCTTCAAACCTTTAAAGTCGTCACGACTGGACAATGTCTCGCCGGCTGACCTTTCCGCATTGGATTATAGACTAGTGCCGTGGCTCAAAGAGCTCTGCAGTGGACGCGTCAAGCAGGCCTACTTACCTTTGCAATGGAGGGAAGTACGGTTGTATTCATTCCCAAAGTGGGGAATCCGTCCCACACAGGGCCTAAGGATTTCCAAGCGATTAGTCTGTCGTAATTTCTCTTGAAAGCCTTTGAGAGATTACTCGATAGCTATCTTAGGGCCTACAGTGATCACGGGCCTACAGCAAGTGTAAGTCTACCGATACCGCTCTGCATGATCTGGTCGGCTTTATTAAATGTTATTAAAAAGTATGAATACAGAATGTGGCCGTCGATGATGCGATGGTAGAGTGCGCGGCTCTTGTACACGAGTGCGTGGGTTCGATCCCTGCACAAACCACCTAACATATCGTTCGAGTGTAAAACTGGAACGCGCACAGCTTTGCGTGGATGTAATGGAAACCATTTATTTTTTTTATTATTATAGAATATAGTATGGTAGCCACATAGAGGGAGAATTTAACAATCTAAAATCAGTCCCAATAACTGCGGCACACGCGGCTCTGAGGTTAGACATCAATATCAGATTGTTTGTTCACAACTTTCTGTCAAAGTAACTATTTGGCTAGTTTAGGGTGAACGGACTCTTTTAGATTTGTCAACAGGGTACCGCCCCAAGGGGGCATTTGGTCGCCTCGGCTATAGAGTCTGACCATGATCCGTATTTAGCTTTCTCTGGAGATGATGGATGTTAAGGCTGTGGTCTTCGCGGATGTTGTGGTAATAGCGGTTAGAGGCAAGTATCCAAGCATTCTTAGGTACATCCTGCCACATACTCTTCATACCACCGCAGGATGAAGTTCGGATAATGGTCTTGGGGTGAATCCAAGCAAGACGGAATTAGTTCTTTTCAGCATGAGGATATTGAAATTCCTTTTTCTGAAAGCACAAAATACTTAAGTATTTTACACGACAGAAAGTTTAACTTCAAACAGAATATTCTAAGAAGAAACCCAAAGGCTGTGTAGCTCTTATACCAGTAAAAGGACAAAGGAAAACTGCCGTGGTCTGCACCCGCGTATAGTTCATTGGATGTATACGCCAGCAGTTAGACCGATAATAGTGTATGGCTTCTGGTGGACGGCTCTACAAAAATCCATCCAGTGCGCGATACTGAATAAAGTTCAGCGAATGTCTGCTATGGGTATCACTGGTGCTTGGGGAATGACACCGACTGACGCACTAAATGTCACATTTACAGCAATATGTTGCTGGAGCCTCTTTGTGTTTTCATATTATGGAATCAGCTGTTCTTGATATTTTGTGCTTGAAAATAGAGAGTGATGTTGGATGCAGATATTTAAAGTGTCGGAAGAAGCTTTCAAGTATCTACGATTTGTAAAGTGGTGTAAAAGGCATTTCACCCCAACTGTTCTACTTAATATCTACCCTACTGATATCCGGCCGACTGTCCTTGGAGGTGGAAAGTTTCTGATGGCCAGAAATATGTCCTGGGCAATGGCTTATCGGAAACCTCCGTTAGCTAGCTAAAGTGAGAAGGCGAAACAAATGAGCAACCTGAGTGGAAATGCGATCACTGATACGTCTCAGGATTATTAGTTGACCCTGTGACTGAAACTCTTCTAAGTAGTGGACATATTTTTCTGTCCTTTGAAGACGGATGAGACAACACCCCTGGCCAACGGCGGATCAAAATTGGAAAAACCAAAATCCAGTTTCGACACACTGCATTCTGGTCAGCGTCTGATCCATAACAGGCGGCTGAAACATAATCATCCTGGCAGTAGGTAAAATGCAGACCACGGTGGCCTGGGTTTGCCTCCCGCCACCGTTATATTGGCAATGAAACTACACGATAAAAATAATGAACAAAGACACCCCCCAACTGTTGACGACCCTCGCAAACTTTATAAGGACCATGATTTAAGGATATGTACCTGGAATGTGCGAACGCTATACAGGACTGGTGCCACTTTCCAACTGGCGGATGTCCTCGGAAAATATAAAGCTGACATCACAGCGATCCAGGAAATGCGATCGTGCGATGGTTGCACCAGAAAGAAAAACTTCGATGTTTACAACAGTTGCCATGAGCGTAAGCACGAATTTGGGTGCGGATTTATAGTTGGCAAGAGACTGCGACACCTAGTACCAGGTTCAACCCAGTGAGTGACCATATAGCCACAATTCGCATCAAAGCGAAATATTTCAACATCTCGTTAATTTGTGTGCACGCACCGACAGAGGATAAAGATGCTGAGGTCAAAGGAACATTTTATGAGCGTCTGGAGGAGGTATATGAACGCTGCCCTGACCACGACATTAAGAGTATTCTAGGCGATTTTAATGCCAAATTAGAAGAGGAAAGTGACTTTCGACCAACCATCGGTAATCACAGTCTACATGATACAACCTCCGATAATGGAATAAGACTGATAGACTTCGCCGCTGCAAAGAACATGGTAGTTAGTAGCACACGATTCCAGCATAAGGACATTCTTAAGGCGACCTGGATATCTCCTGATCAGCGGACGAAGAACCAGATTGATCACTTGGTAATAGATGGCAGGCACTCTTCTAGTGTAATGGATGTACGTGTGATTCGAGGTGCCAATATCGACTCGGATCATTACCTGGTGGCTGCGAAAGTTCGCACGAGATTGAGCAGGGCGAAAAACGTACGGAGCCGAACACAGGAAAAGCTGGATATTGACAAGCTGCAAATACCGGAGATATCAATGTCCTATCGACAGAAACTCTCTCTCCTGCTGGAGCAGGATACCCCCCCCCCCTCCCGAAGACCCAGATGCGCAGTGGAAGCACATCTCCCATTCTTTGGAGATCGCTGCAATGACTGAACTTGGCTATGGAACACCGCAGAACGATAATCCATGGTACGCAGTGTGTGCTCAAAATCTGGAGAGACCACTTTTCAGCACTACTCCACTCAGATTCTTCCACTGAAGATCAGGAGGTAATGATAGTGGAAGACAGTGTAGATTGTACCCCTATCCAAGACGAGATTAGAACGGCGATCTCCCGCCTTAAGAATAATAAATAATAAAGTATAAGGTCTTGTCGAGCGTATTATTTGAAAGACTTAAGCCAATTATTGAAACCTGATTGGACCTTATCAGTGTGGTTTTAGACCAGGGAAGTACACGACTGACCAAATATTCACGCCTCGCCAAATCCTGGAAAAGCCCCACGAAAAGCAAATCGATGCATACTACCTTTTTGCCGATTACAAAGCTGTTTTCGATAGCCCCATACGGGGAAATCTGAACGACGCTATGATTGAACTTGGGATTCCGGTAAAACTGATGACGCTGACCAACACCAAATCAGCAGTGAAAGTGGGGAAAGACCTCACTGAACCATTCTGTACCAACCGAGGACCGAGATAAGGCGACACACTTTCGTGCAATCTCTTCAACATCTTAATGGAGATAATAATGAGAAAGGCTGCAGTAAATACGAACAAGACCATTAACACGAAAAGCCTTAGACATCATTGGACGAAATTTGCGAGAGGTTACTGCAGTATTTTCAAGAATCGAAAAGGAATTAGCGAAGGTGTTTCTTGCTGTTAATGAGGGCAAGTCAAAATTGATGGTGTCAACGACTAGAGAAACCTCTCGACTTGGTCCGCAATTGAACGTTGGCAACCGATTTATTTTGGAAGTGGTGGATGAATTTGTCTACCTTGGATCCGCCGTGAACAAGGATAACAACATCAGCCTGGAGATAGATAGGAGAATTGTGCTTGCAAACAGATGCTACTTTGTGCTCAGCAAACAGTTTAGGAACAAAGCCCTCTCTCGACGGACAAAAGTCCAGCTATATCAGACTCTGATTTTACTTGTTTTGACATATGGCTCCGAAATTTGGGTCATATCAAAAGCGTATGAGAAACACCTGGGAGTTTTCGAGAGAAAAATTCTCCGTAAAATATACGGTCCTCTTAGGGAAACGGCGAGTACCGACGTCGCTGTAACGCAGACCTATATAATCTATATTCTGACGTGGACATAGCTAGACGAATCAAAGTGGGCCAATTGCGTTGGCTAGGCCATGTTATCAGAATGGATGAAGATGAGCCAGCGCGAAATGTTTTCGATAACGTACCCGATGGAAGCAGGGAAAGAGGACGACCAAGACTCCCATGGAAAGACCAGGCAGAAGAATCCCTCCGTATCCTTGGTGTTACCAACTAGCGAGAAAAGGCGAAGGATAGAACCAGTTGAAGAATACGTGGAAATTTGTTTGTTTAATTAATATGTGTAAGACTTCTGACCTCATGAGGTTGTACAATAGTCAATAAAAGTAAAGATATCCGGCCGAAACTGGAATACAAGTCTATACCCTTGAGGGGGAGAATGCCAATTCTCCTCTGTAACACCAGGTATATATATTGATTCCTTTTACTCCTGTAAGAAGTATAGGGCCTCAACAATTACGCGATCTATTACATGACATTTAATTTCATTCCAGCTTAGAGGTACTTAAGATCTTTCAAGTTCAATTTACCGCTTCCATGTGAACAAAGGACGCCACCTGCATCTAGTACCCTGCGGGTTCCAATCCAAATCATCTGTCGTCTTTTTCAGAGTATGACCTATCAACCTCCACTTACGTCTCCGCATTTCTTTATGTCTCTGTTGATATGGTCCCAAGAAAAGATAAATATGGTCAAAAGAAATAGATGGTGGGTGATAATAGAGCAACCTGTAATAATGCCTCCTTTGATCTTCGTCGAAATTGGAGTTGTATGACATTGATTTATAGATACTGCAATGGAATTTGTTCTGCTGGAATACGCCACACATTTTCGGAGGTCGGGCAATTCAACCGGGCCACTAAGCTTTCCCAAAATACGTACCTAGATTTTATTCAATAGTCAATTGATCAGAGGACACATTACAGGAAAAATTTGGTCTTCAGCCGAACTACACATATGTCTAAAAACTTTCCAACTTCAACAACTCCTGACACTTTTGTCATCTATTAGTTTAAGCCAAACATCAACAAATGCTACTTCTTCTTTCTCTATATCTATCGTAATTTCCTGTATTCAATATAATGCACTGCATTTATATGGCGTATCCCATGGGAGCTGGTATTAATTAAAAACAATTGTATGAATGCGGCGACAAATATTTGTGTGTTTGGACATAACAATTATAATTGTGGTGAAATTAAAATTGTAAACATATTATGTTTTTCCAAAAAAAAAAGACATAAACACAAACATTACAGTGTGTGAGTATATGTATATTATCTTTACATCCCGTGAAAGGCTGTGAGAGAGCTTCTCACATTATAGTATTTACCGGGAAACATATACCCAATAATCTTTAGTATAAGGCAATATATAGACCATATACCAAACACATACGTGGTAGATTGAAAACATTTTATAATTACAGTGGTGTGCGATGAAATAGAGTCACACACTCGTCAAAACTTTTATTCTCTGCAAATCAATGGTCCAAGATGTTTCATGTCAAGAAATTCTGAACCTGATTGACTGGTCCTCTGCTGAATATAATGCCGTAATTTTTAATAAATTTTGTACACTACTGTTCTCCAGGTCAGTGTCAGTATTTTAAAGGCTATATAATGACGTGTGCTATAAAATAGAGTCAATTACAAAAAAATATTTTTTTTTTGAAATGGTTAATGGTTTGGATTTGAATTTGAAAACAAAGTTTAGCTTCTAAATATGATTAATGTTTATAAGTAGCATTAATAAATTGTCATTATTGACGTTCCAAAATGGGCCGATGTAAATATTGCAATCATGAGCGCCAAGAAAGAATAAGAGAATTCAGAAGCTATATACAAATTACTGACATAATTGGATGCTCAAAGAAAAGCTATCGAAGAAGCTATATACAAATTACTGACATAATTGGATGCTCAAAGAAAATGTTGGAGACCGGAATAAAATATAACCCCAATCCAGGAAACAGACAGTAAAACCCTGAAAATTACAGAACATTTGGAACCAAAAATATTGCGCCACGTAGAGTTCGACTTTTGTTACCTCTACATTAAGAAAAATGCTAATTAAAAACAATTTAAAGGCTAAAAGTGTCCGAAAAATTCCATTTCTATCCAAACGGAACGTTCAAAAAATGTTGCATTTTGCCAAGGAGCATGTGAAATAGTCAGTACGCAAATGGCGACATATTTTGAGGACAGCTGAAACAAAATTGAGCTTGGTTAATTATGCTAGGAGTAATCTTCCTGTACGAAGGCCTTCCAACACCCAATTCAGGCCCCAGAACACAATCCAAACAGTTAAACATGGCAGCGGCAACATAATGGTACGGGGTTGTTACTCTTACATTGGGACACAACCTTTATTCCAAATTGAACAGACAATGGACGCTGTATATTATACCAGTGTATTAAAAAAACATCATGATGCCTTGTGCTAAATGGGAAATGCCGCTTAGTTTGAAAATAATAGTGTCATAGTTTTAAGGTGGTATATGCAGTCGCCGGGCTTAAATCCTATTCAGAATTTGTGGCGGGACATTAAAGTGTCTATCAAAGGAATAAACCAATTTAATAAAGATGAGCTTATGACACTGGTACAATCGGCGTGGTAAACATGACTTGTGGAGACTTGATGATTCAATGTCGAGGCGTTGCTTAGCTGTGATAAAAAATAATAAGTATTTTATATAGTACTGAGATAATATAAAAAATTCACAGGCAAAACTGGGCATTTTGAAATATTTTGATTTATACCTAATGATTTAATTTTAAATTACTACATTAATGTTCTAAAATGCTATATCTAGTTCTTAATTGAACAACTAAAAATAAAAGTTATAAACAAAATTTTATTTTTCTACATTTGTTTTTGTTTTGAAAATGTTGATTAGTGTTGACTCTATTTCATCGCACACCACTGTATGTGTAAACATATATTCAGATGTCTGCTGCCTATGTTTATATATAAAATAGTTGCTACTACTTCTGTCATTAACTCGGAATGACGTCCCTTACGAATTACTCTTTACGAGTAAAGTTTGCCAAACGTCTTACTATACATATATTCATTCATTCAGTAGTATCGTATGAATCCGTAGGGCAAGAACTGTTGTACGATTGTTAAAAGCATTTAAGTTGATTTTTATGACCATTTAACAGCCATAATGTTGATGATTACGACGATGACGACAACATAGTCATGTATCCACTTTGAAGTACGAGAAGAATTGATTCCTTTGTGCTCCACGCGCTCACTTAAAGACTTTGTGTTCATATACAATTCCTTCGCACTTATCCCTTCGATCCGCATGCCCTGGGTTGAAGTGCTTTCCATACAAAAAAAAAACACATCGTTGACTTTTATTTACTTTACTTAATGGTTTTATTAGTCTGAATTATATTTTCAGGGTGTTATACCTCAATTATTTTGTATTTTTATCAAAAGGGACAACAGTTTTTTGTTTGTCTCTGCGATAAAAGTCATTTATTGATTTTCAATTATTTGCCTTCATCGTCTATCATACCATAGTAATGTAGTTCTAATTTCATTACCTTCATGTTGCTTAAGAAATATTCATTTAAATAGATAATGTCTATAAATAGCGTAGGTCTATGAGGTATTTCGAGGAAACCATGAACACAGGATGTTAGGGTATACGTAGACATCCACGAGTTGTTGACATAGCGATGTATAAGTACACGCAAAACCACAGTGTCCCAGTGGCAGAAGTCATGACCTGGAAGGCCTGAAATCATGACCAAAAAGGCCTTCTCTAAAATACGGAAGGCCTTCCCTACACATCTTTCTTTTTAACAGTGCGTGAGATTGGGAGGCAAGGCCTTCCTAAAGAAAGCCTTAGAAGGCATACAAAACGGAAGTCCTATCTTAGAAAATTTTACCACGCTTAAGTTCAAATTATAAGTCGGTTTCTTCTATAGTTTTAAAAATATCCTAAAAAATATTATATAAAAGATATCAATTTAAAATTTATACGAAATTTTCCATTTAACTAAAGGTTAAAATGAATCGGAAAAGAAATTTCTCAAAATTGTAAAAAACTTTATGTTTCAGTCATGCATTCCGCAGGCCTTATTTTAGGAAGGCATTACAAAAGATGCATTCCGCATGCCTTATTTGTGGAAGGCCTTGCGGATTCCGCCGCTGGGGTATGTGCTCATTTGTTTGTGTTGATAATTGTAACTATGATTAACTATAATTGGACAAAGACTTAAACCACAGTACGAGGAGTTTATGTCTGAAAATCCTACTTAGGCCGAAGTTATATTTACCTTTGCCACAAGAGAGATTTGTTGGGATTTGCAATATATGTTTGATGGCAGTGCCGTTAGTATTCTTTGTATTCTGGTGTAGTCTATGTTCTTTATACCCTCTTGATTTCTATAGACATAAGAAAATATAATAGTCAATTAAATTACTTCGCCGCGTTGCCACTGTCCGCGCCGCACAGTGAATCTATTTCCATGGGCCAAAATTCAATAACTTTAGATTTAGTAAATATGATTGTGTTCTGTAAAGAGTCAAGGATAAAACAGGATTTTTTCGTGTTTGGATGCAAATATAAAGTGTGTTTGGAGCTTTTCGCAAATATATTATACTCGTGCCCAAACACATTGCGTTTTCTATACTATATTCTATGTTAGAGACACAATGAGTAATATGTTATAGTATATATGCTTGTTAATTCACAACCAGCTTTGTTTGTGATGCAGTTTACACGTTGGTGGCATCATCGGACACTATTTCTTCAAAAATGGAGCCGAAACTCGCGTTACCGGCAATGGAGATCGTTACCGCACCAAGATCAATATTTTTTGTTTGAAAATATGGATGACATTGATCAGGGCGAGTAAGAAGTTACGTGCCATACGGCAACCACAACCATCGATTTATTGAAATCAATATTTGGCTATTAGTTGATTTAATGAAATGGACCTGTGAATTGGCCTCCAAGCTCATGAGTTTTGACACCTCTCGACCTATCCTGGTTACAATTGTCGTGTTATTCGTGCCATACGGCAAGCAATGCTCGAAAAGTGATCTAAAATTGGACGTCCAAAATGCGCTTCGTTCATGACAGCCGCGGAAACATTTTCAGATGTTGGCCGTCGATGGTGCAATGGTAGTGTGCGCGGCTCTTGTGCATGAGAACGTGGGTTCGATCCCTGCTCTGACCACCTAAAATTTCTTTCGACGGCGGTCACCTCGCTTAGTGACGGCGGCACTATCGAGTATTTAGGCATGAAAAAGCTTCTTAAAATACCCTTCGGAGCCGGTGAAAAACTGTAGGTCGCAATCAGTGAGTGTAAAACTAGAACTCGCACAGCTCGCTCTTTGTGAGATGCTGTCCCTAATCCCTACATGGGATGTAACGGGAAACCATTTATTTATTTATTTAATGCCGTGTATTGATCTTTCGAATTAAAAGTTGGTTTTGATTAAAATTTAATTTGTTGTGTTATTTTTTTAGAATTTAAATTTCTATCGAGCTTAATACAGCGCCCAACATCAGAGAGGCACTTGAATGGAAGCCTCAGGTGTATCGCTGGCCAGAAGGACCATCATATGCATGGAAGTGATGACTGGAAAGGAGCACAAACAAACTCGGCTATCATGGAACCAAATTTAATCACTTGCCAGAGACAGGATGAAGAGAATTCGTTTACAAGAAAACGTAATGAGACTGCGATAGAATCTTTTAAATATTCCAAAGAAAATCTTTCGATCTTTTGGACTTGTGTAACTAAGTGTAACTGCTTGTGTAACTAAGCTGCAGTTTAGATTTTTCCTGCTTTATGCTGGAGATATTGTTCTAAACAAAATGTTGGACGATGAAATGAATAAACATTTCTTGATTTTATATCCTTAATTGTTGTATTTTATCTTCTACAAATTTAGCTACATTATGAGCTCATTATGTTGAAACTAATTTAAAGACATTTGGGCAGCTGATGCCACAATACTACGGCCTTATACACATAGCAGATGATGTTCTTAATATTGGAGTGTCGACATCTCATTATACTGGTTTTTATTTATCTTATGAATCCTCTTATTACAACCATTCTCAGGTAGTATTGGCAGATCACTGGTGTCTTTTTAAACGACCAGTGGTTTTCCAGTACTGTATGCTTGTGCCGTCGCCAATTTGTATCTGTCAGTTCTATGCCAGTACTGATTTTATTGCACCGTCGCACAGTGGCGCCCGTTGAGCAAACGAGGTTGCAAAAATCAAAATTTTCATGTGCGCCGACGAAGTTTTGAATAAACCCATGTTATAGGAAACTTTTCAACGATTTCAAATATGCTACTCTTAATAATATCACATTTTTAGTTTAGAAGATATAACCGTTCAAAGTTGACCGACTTTCGGTTTTCAAAAAAAACACACAATTTTTAGTCAATTTGTTGCGATTTCAGGTGTAATATCACGAAAAATAGGTAACGAATCGCCTTATTTTTTATTTGTATTTATTGATGTATTTATTAAATGTATAATGATAAAAAAAATTAACTGTTTGCTTTGTGTTTCTCCTGGTAAAACACTATTTAACAACTATCCGTTTTTTCACTATTTTTCAACTTTGACGGAAAATAAAAAAAATCTATATATGTATTTCTATATTTGCCATATTTTCAAAATATGTTCTTTGAGTATTCCTTTACATAATTCCAAAGGTTTTATCTGCCTCTAAGTGCCCCTTTGGCTTCTAGAGGTCAAAGAGTTAAAAAAGACATGGTTCTTGAGTGGGAAAAATCAAATCATTAACCCTCCGTCATACACATGTCTCTATAGTCACATTCGTAACACATGGGTCAGGCCAGACCAACTGTGTATTCATTGTGTAAAACAATAAAAACAACTCGCGTAAACTTCTGTAACTGGCACTCATGATAGAATTATTGGGAAAATTAGCTGTACGGACAGCATGGGATGCCATCATTTCCAACATGAAAACCCTTTTTTGTCTGAATTCGTGGAAAGAACTAACAATTCTTGGAAAAACAAAATTACGTGATAAAATGGACGCAACAATTGTCATCCAGTCCAGACGCATTCGTATTTTTAGAACCTGTACACGACGTGATTGGTCACCCGCCCTGTAGATAGGCAGGTAGGCCAGCACTCCACCACACCACGCACAGTCCAACCCCGTTAAGACTCCGCCCACAAGAACCCAAGCGCACACTGGAAAATTCTACCTAATTTACCAATGACCAAAACATGGTGGTAAAAACTTGCGTCATGCACAGCTACTATATAAGTGTAAACACTTAGCGTGGTTTCAACAAACCTGATTGTGCTACTATTGACCAACCATCTAACCGCGAGTTATTGAAAACATGGCGTTGAACAATTTAAAATTATTTGAACTGTTCAGAAAGTCAACCACACCAAAGTTTTTCACGGAAGCTGCTTTAGAAGAACTTGATAGCTTATACGGAATTGAGAGAAGCGAAATTATAAAAAATAATTTTTATCTGATATATGCAAATATTAAGGCAAAATGGGTGAAAACTAATCGAACCATTCAGAAATTCAACTCCAAATACGAGGACTGGCTTAATGAAGACACCATCCTGGATATATTGCCAGTAGATAAACCCACCACATCAACCAGAGGAGCAAAAGGAAGGCCAAAAAAAAGTATTGAGGAGTGTTCAATTTTCACAAGAAAGAGTGACTTGACCACGAGGCATTTATCTATTAAATATACAAAGGATAGTGAAAGAGTGAGGTCGCAGATTACAAAATCTATTGCTGATGCAAGCCCACTGCGACTAAAAAGGATTAAGGAAAGCATTCCCACGCCCACAAACGCACAAAAAGTATGGTTCCGAAGAAGCCTTGGCCTTGTTTATGGACTTAGAACTTTCCAAAGAAAAATATGAGATACTACGGGCGTCCTTGATGCGACACGGGGCTGACGTTTTACCAGGATACAAGCATATTACGCAAGCCAAAATAAATTCACGACCACTGCATACGGAGTTTACGGAAGTCTCTGTGAAAGCCAATCTGCAGTATCTCATGGGCCATGCAGCAAAACGGTTGTTGGAGAGTCTTCCTGAAAATGAGGTGAAAATTCTTCCTGAGAAACTGACATTGATCAGCAAATGGGGCTGCGATGGATCATTCGGACAAAGCGTTTATAAGCAAAGGATATCTTCCGATGACGCTACAATATCGGACGGAAATATGTTTATGGCATCTGTTGTTCCTTTGCGGCTAAAATCTGATGTTTTCCTACACTGGAATAATCCACGTCCGTCATCAGTGAATTATTGCCGACCAATAATGTTTCAGTTTGCAAGGGAATCGGCATAACTCATAAGGACCACGGTGAAGGACATTGAAGAACAAATAAGCAAGATTAAGCCTACAAAGCTGCAAATTGGAGAAGGAAAATATATTGAATGCAATTACGAGTTCCACCTGACCATGGTTGACGGAAAAGTCGTAAACGAAATGACAGGAACAACCTCAACATTGTCATGCCCGATTTTCAAAAAGAGTCCGAAGAACTTTGGTAATTTAAACGATTCTACAAACGAGGAGAATTACGAATATGGAATGTCACCATTGCACGCAAGGATAAGGTGTATGGAGTTCTTGCTAAAACTGGCGTATACCCTACCACAAGAGGAGGAAAACTTCGTTGAAAATACATCAATAAAGGATAAGGAAAAGATCAGAAAGAAGCAAATACAGGATGCTTTTTTTAAAGAAGTTGGACTAAAAGTAGACTGTCCCAAGCACGGATACGGTAACTCAAACGATGGAAACACTTCTAGGAGATTTTTTGGAAATGATGAGGCAGTAACTACAATCACTGGAATTGACAATCAAATTGTGAAAAGATTGGGAACGATCTTGAATGTTTTAAACTGCAAAGAAAACGTCAATTCTACAAAATATGGAGAATATGCATCGAAAACTGCATCTCTTTTAGCAGAAATGTATCCACAGAAGAAGTTGACACCGACCGTCCATAAAATATTGGCGCATGGCAAAGACATAATTGAGTACCAGTGATTGCAGAACACATTCAAAGCATCAAGGGTAAGGCAAAATGAGGACCTTTTCAACATGTTGGCAGCATCTTCCGATCCACTTATTTCTTCCCTGCGGCATTGAAGTCACGAATAGAGTTAGAAAATAATTATAGTTTAGAAATGATTAGTCTTTTAGATATACCTTCTCCTACGAATTGTGATGAATATTTTACAGAAAATTGAAAAAATAAATTTAAAAAAGAAGTAATTTTTTTTTAATTTGTTGGGTAATAATTTAAAACATAAAACCCTAAAGAAAAAAAATAAAAACAATCTAAAAATGTAAAAATAATTTTTTTTAGTTACCATAAAATTGATTTTTCTACAAATTTTAACTTTGATAACCCATAAGTAGGCCCCTACAAAGCGTAGCACCCTTTCCAAACGCTCATTTCATAGGCTGAACTGTTATATATCATATGCTGTTTAAACTGCTCAATTATCTTATTCGGTTCAAAAGATATGATTTTTGCAACGAAAAAACTCAAATGGCGCCACTGTGCGTCGGCACTTTGTGACTGAGACATATCACGCACTCACTATAGAGAGTCATAGCTCAATATTTACGCATTTTCAGTAGAGGTAGAAAACTGAGGTTGCCGACCGATTTTTACAACTGCTAAAAATGTCCCTAGTAATGGGTTTTAACCCTTCAACGTATTCTGAAACTAAAAAAAAATAACAAAAATTTATTTTATTTATTTTTACATTTATTTTTTATAAAAAAACAAATGACTCATATATGAATCACTGCGCATTTGTACATATATAACGGGGTTTTCAACAGAGACGCTACAAAAGTAAATCGATAGGGACAGCAAACGACGCCATATTTTTCCCCGCTCTTTTGACGTTTCTCTTCAGTAAGGTTTACCATTTCATCATGGAAAGATATACGGGCCAACAACGAGTCGAAATTATTAAAATTTACTACCGAAATTTGGAGTCAGTGGCCTCAACTTTAAGAGCGCTACGTAAAATTTATGGTCGTCATAATCGTCCTACCAGATCGACAATTGCGCGGCTAGTGGAAAAATTTGAATCCACAGGAACAGTACACAATGTTCCCGTGCCAGTGAGTCAAAGAAGTGCCCATAGTGTCGAGAATATTGCTGCCGCTGAGGCTTTAGTTCAAGAAAGCCCAAATGTGTCTCTCACACGTCCTTCTCAACCGTTGGGCATCTCTGTGACGTCGTTGTTTGCGAAAAGATCTTTTGCGAAAATATCTTGGCCTACATTCTTACAAGATCAAATTGACGCAAGAACTGTAGCCGCTTGACCACCATAAGCGTCGTATGTTCGTGAATTGGGCTGAGCAACAACTTGAAAATGATTCGGATTTTCATCGGAAAATCATCTTCAGCGATGAGGCTCATTTCTGGCTGAATGGTGTCGTCAATAAGCAAAATATGCGTTATTGGTCAGACAGCAATCCACACGTAATCCATGAGTCATCATTGCATCCCGAAAAAATTACGGTTTGGTGCGGTTTATGGGCCGGCGGCGTCATTGGGCCGTACTTCTTCCGTGACGATCAAGAGCGGCACATTACTGGGAATGCGAATCGCTACCGTTCAATGATAACCGAATATTTTTGGCCCCAATTGGATAATATGGACTTGGAGGACATGTGGTTCCAACAGGACGGCGCCACAAGCCACACAGCGAATGCCACAATCAATTTATTGGAAACCAAGTTTGGTGAACGTGTTTTCTCACGAAATGGCACAGGCGATTGGCCGCCTCGGTTTGCGATTTGACGCCGTTAGATTATTTCCTGTGGGGCTACGTCAAGTCTACGGTCTGTGCCAAAAGAAATCGAGTTCCATACATAATGGCAAAATGGCAACGTACTTTCACAGGAATAAAGAATTTCATTGGTATCTAAAACCGGGTTTGTTATTTAAAAAAAACTTTTGTAGCGCTCTTATTGAAAACCCCGTTATTTAGACATTTTATGAATGGCAGAATATATAACTTACATCTAAAAATATAAGAAGGAAGCAAACAATAAACAAAGTATTTATGTATGAAATGCTACAAAACAATTTGTATCTTTGTTAAAACACAGAGCAGTGTTACATTTTTGGTTGGTTTGTGTGATGTGAACCAATATTACACAGCGTACTGGCCAATTCTAGGCGAAAATCTGCAAGTCTCATAGCTCGACGTGCTTGGAAACATCTTTTATATAACAACCATGCATTTAAAATGGTGATATCTATTAGATGGTAAAATAGTCGCATATACCATTTCCGTGATCGCATTTTTATACGATATCTTCCAACAAAGCTGTCCAATAAATCTACACCTCCCATATGTTTGTTATACATACATATTGTTTTACAACAGCTGGGCATGTAATTTGAATGCTTTCGTTTTTCTTCTTGTCATACCTTTGAACCATTTGTGTTGGTTCTGATAACACAAGAAGATAACACCAGTACAATTTTGTTATCCTTCCACATAGTATTGGATACAGTTGTCCCATCGAAATCGGTAAGAAATTCTAGGCTTTCTCCCCTTTTCATTTTTTTTGAATTCAGAATCGGTATCTTTTGGCATCTTGCATGATGGGATCCTATTCCTTCTCACAGTTCCTAATGAATGTATTTCTTGTTTTTCCAGATAATTTATTAACGAAATCGAGGTATATTATTTGTCAAAGTATATTTTGTAGCCACAGTTAACAGGAACTTCTCGTAATCGTATCACTACATTCGAAAAAAAAAAAAATAAATGGTTTCCCATTACATTCCATGAAGGGACTGGGGAGAACTTCTCACAATCACTGAGCTGTGCGCTTTCCAGTTTTCACTCACTGATTGGGACCTACAGTTTTACACCGATTCCGAACGGTAATTTGAGAAGCTTTTTCATGGCTAGATACTCGATATTGTCGCCGTCACTATGCGAGGTGACCGCCGCCGGAAGAAAATTTGAAGGTGGTCAGAGCCGGGTTCGAACCCAGGATCTCATGTACAAGAGTCGCGCACACTACCCATTGCACCACCGACGGCCACAACACTACATTCGAACTGGCTCCTAAATCAGCTTCGCCACACTCACAGAAAAACTCCGTTGAGACAGCCGAATTAGCCGTAACCGAATTGAGAGGTTGTCTCAACCGAATTAGAGGTTGGCACAACCTCATCAGAGGTTGACACAACTTCATTAGAGGTTGACACAACTTCATTAGAAGTTGACACAACTTCATTAGAAGTTGACACAACTTCATTAGAAGTTGACACAACTTCATTAGAAGTTGACACAACTTCATTAGAAGTTGACACAACCTCATTAGAGGTTGACACAACCTCATTAGAGGTTGACAGAACTTCATTAGAGGTTGTCACAGCCGAATTAGAGGTTATCACAGCCGAATTAGAGGTTGACACAACCTCATTAGAGGTTGTCACAGCCGAATTAGAGGTTGTTACAACCGAATTTAGATACTGTCACAAATGAATTTTTAAAGTTTTTTTATTATTAAGTGATTATTTATTTTCTTGTGTTTTTATAAATGAATCAAAAAGCGAGAAAATAAAGTCATATATATGGGGTAATCTATACCTATTAGTAGAGTAATAAATTTGATTTACATGCCTCTTCCGACCTTTATTGAAGTCCCTGCCATAATGGGACACCGCATTAATTCTGACGTGTGTATCGGTTGATCTAAGCCGTTTCTATACAGACTACTGCAAATATATCTGCTGTTAATATCTGCTGAAATAAATTCTGCAAAATAAGACGTTTTAATACAAAACATATTTTACTTACCTTTCTTAATTCTTTTTAAAATAATATTTGATTATAGAATTTTAAACGTCAGATTTGAAATACATAGAATTATGCTGTGGTTACCAAATTGAAAATTAATTCGGTTGTACCCACAGAATTCTTGAGAAATCCGGTTACAGCAACCATATTGACGCCAAATTCGGTCGTTGCAACCGAATTCAGGCTACATTCGGTTATTGCGACCGAATTGATACCAAATTCGGTAGTTACAACCGAATTGATGCCAAATTATGTTACTACAACCGAATTGAAGCCAGATTCGGTTACTCCAACCGAATTAGGTACCAATTTCGGTTGTTGCATCCGAATTAATTTGAAATTCGGTTGCAACAACCGAAATTTTAAAAAAATTTAGTTAACTGAACGAATATAATTGAAGATTCAGTTGTCACAACCGAATCAATTATGAAACAAGGTTGCTTCTACCGAATTTCGGTTGTGGGGACTAAATTTGGTCGTAACAACCTCAATCCGGTTGTGGCAACCTCAATTCGGTGGTAACAGCCGAATTTACGGATGCTACGACCTCTATTCAAATAATGAGTTCTCTGGGTGCAGGCAACCGTTTACTATGATCATTTTATGTGGCTTCAAAGGCATATATTGCTTCATATGATGTCGAGCTTTTGTTGAACTGAATTTGTTCATCGAGCGACAGCATATCTTCCATTGGTTCTGATGCAAAGTTTGATGTAAGTGAATCAATAATGGGTCTCAATTTTTGTAACTTCTCATTTGATTGTAGGAAATTATCGCTAAAATGCAAGCAAGAACGAATTTTTTCAAATTGTTTTCGGCTCAGCATTTTTTACAACGTCCAATCCAATCACACTACTCCAATACATTCTTATATTAGCATATAAACAACAGATGATACTATACATATATCGATATATCTCATAAGATCGGCTTTAGTAAAATTAAATGTTTGTTCTGGATTTTTAGAAATTTTTTTCTTCTACAATAACATCTATAAGTTGGTCGTCAAAAAATTATTTGAAAAATTGAAATGGTGTTTGCAAATTTACTATGTTTTGAGGCAACATTGTTGAGCTGATAAATGAACATGGTACATTTCTCACATTGTTTGTTCGCCATAACAATTCTCTAGGTTTGGATGAATAAGATGATGTCGATGGTTGTTCAACAGATTGGCCTGCAGCCGCTTGTTCTTGATTTACAGGATTAGAAGTATTGACATTATTTTCTTGAAAATAATGGTTTGTTACTTCTTCTACAGTATGAGCGATTTCTTCTGTATTATCCATTTCAATTCCATTTCATTTTCATCAATACGTTCAAATTCGTCATCGCTGTCACATGGTATATTGTCAATCAAGTCGAAGAGTTTGTCTCCACTCAGGGCTTCTAAATCCACTCTTACAGTTCCATTTTTGTAAAAAGATGACATCTGAAATAAAGGTGTACAGGAATCATATCCAAGAAAAAGAAAATAGGAGCCACGTTTACAAATGAAGACATTTTTACAAGCAGAGTTTTTATTAGACACGTGTTTGTTACTCAATGTGTTGAGTTATACGAATGCGCGATGATTCATATTTGAATCAACCGAGTTTTTCGATCTACAACTTGAGAAATTACACATTTTGCATAATAAAATTTATAAAACTTACCTTGATCACCAATCGCGAATTATTTTAATTCAAAATAGTTATAAATCGCAAAACTGCAATGTAATGCAAAAATCGCAATGACAACTGACCAAATTGTTGTCAAAACATCCGTTACAAATCATCTATGGTTTTACAACAACAAATGTCATCCATTCGTGTTAGAGTCAGCTGAAACTTAATCACTGTAATGTCTAATAAAAAAGTAACATGGAAAACAAGTGGTTGATACAAATATGCATCACGGCGCACTGAAGGGTTAAGAATAAAATTTAAATATTTTGCAGTAAAGGTGCGATATGTCTTTGGAGCTATTTTTATTGTGAAAAACTGTTTTCTTTCTTTATCTTTCTTTGGTGCTTGACAAAAAAAATTTGTCTTCCCATTTATTGTGCATGTAATTACACTTTCCATCCTTGTTTAGGTGGAACCCCAAAAGTGGAACCCCTCTCAAAAGTTTCTTAAAATAAATTCCCAAACACAATTTTTCCTAAGAGTTTTTACACAGTCACCCCGTAAAACATTTCCATGGAAACAGCAAATTTGAATTTATGATTAATCACGTCATCGCAACCTTGTGTCTAACTGCAAAAACAAAATGTGATTTATTATAATTGTCCTACACATAAAAGAGAGCAATTTAATTGACAACTTGAAATAAACAATTAACTTAATTGTCCGACGCCAAAACGAAATGTCATTTAAACATTTTTTATACACATACATATTTCTAACTAAAAGAGAAACAACAACAACAAAAATAAATAAAAACAAACAAAATACCACATGTGATTATCAATTGATTTCGCGTGTTTTGACCAAATGACAGAGATGAGCTGAAATTTATGTGTATAGCATATTTCATAATAGAGATTAAGATTTTTATGATTTTTTAATGTATGCATTTCGGAATATTTTCCAGTCCAGAAATATAATGTCATAAACACCGAAATCAAAATATTTTTTACGATCGAAATTTTGGTTTAATATTGAATATTTTCTTTGCTGAACACAATAAGCAAGCAAGTGAACAAATGGCCGGATTTCTTTTGGACATTAAACCAAATCGAAATTTTAACAAACAACATAAAAATATGAATAATTAATATGATACAATTTTATTACAAATAACATAAAACCATAAACTACCACGAACAAATTAAATAGCTTGTTTTATTCCTGCTCTAAAGCACAATTCAAGTGACACCTACTGACAAAGCGATAGGCACGTACATATACTAGATACTTAAATACTGTAACTAATATAGATACAAACATAGGCGTTTGAGTACACGAGAAAATAGCTTCGCACACATGCAAGCCGACCTGTTATTAGAGTGTCCAAATCCGAAACCGAAAACCCGGTGAAGCCGGTTAACCTGGTTTTTTGCCATTAACCGGGGGTCGGGTTTTTAAAAATCGTAATTTTCGAACAACCCGGCAACTGGTTATTTGACGTCAGTTAACCGGTTAGCTGTTTCTATCCTTAAGAATTGCTTTTAGAATTTTAAAGAAATTTTGGCTTAAGAAAGATGATTTCTATTTTCAAATATGATTTATTGCTTCAATACGTTCTAAATGACATTTCCAAACAAATTTTTTATTCAAATTTGAAAATGGTTTTATGATTTGAATAATATCTCCCCAATTTAGAATTTGTAATTTGATTTTGGAATTTACGAGGGCGGATCAATAAGTCCGTGACTTTTCGAACTTCCCTCGTAGTTATATGAAATGCAACACTGCTCCCATCAAGTACCACCTGTTAATAGACTACTATCAAATTTAAAGCAAGTTCCGTCATTTACTTTGCGGTTAACAGCTGTTGAAAACATACAACCTCGTACATTTTTTTTGAAAAATGGAAGAAAGGTAATTTCGAGTGCTCATTAAAAATTATTTTTTGCGAAAAACAAACCGTCAATCAAACCCAGGAAAAGCTTGATAAATACTACGGGAACTCTGCACCATCGATTTCAATGGTAACAAAGTGGTTTACTGACTTTCGTTGTGGTCGCCCAAGTACAAATGACGCTGAACGTTCTGAGGTCAATACACCTGAAAATGTCGAAAAAATCCTCGATATGGTGTTGGCCGATCGAAGAATAAAAGTGTGAGAGATTGTGGATGCCATAGGCATTTAATATGGCAGTGTGGTTGCGATTTTAAATGATCAGTTGGGTTTAAGAAAGCTGTCTGCAAGATGGGTGCCGCGTTTGCTCTCAAGTGACCATAAACGTAATCGTGTGGCAACTTCAAAGGATTGCTTGGAGTGATTTAACCGCAACTCGAAGGAGTTTTTGTGGCGTTTTGTAAGTGTGGATGAAACTTGGATCATGGATCTAAACAATGGGTTTCTCCGGGTAAACCGGCTCCGAAGAAGGCCAAGGTAAGTTTGTCGGCCAACAAGGTGATTACCACAGTTTTTTTGGGATGAGCGCGGGATAATCCACATCGATTTCCTTCAAAAGGGAAAACAATAAACGGTGAATATTATGCCAAATTATTGGACCGATTTAACGAGGATTTAAAAAAAAAGACCCCATATGGCCAAGAAAAATAATGGTCAAATAAAAATCAAGATAATGCACGCGTGCACACCTGTGTAGTCTCAATGCCAAAATTCCATGAATTGGGCTACGGATTGGTACCTCATCCGCCATATTCTCCGGATTTAGCCCCCCGTGTTTATTTTCAATTTCCAAACCTAAAGAAATGGCTCGGTGCAAAGAGTTTTAGCTCAAATGATGAAATTATTGATCAAACAAATGCCTAGTTTATGGACCTGAAAAAATCCTATATTTTGGAAGGGATACAAAAATTGGATAAACATTGGACTAAGTGTATTGAGCTAAAAGGAGATTAAGTTGAAAAACAATTTTTTGTTGCAAAAAATACTGTGTTTCGTTCAAAAAGTCACGGACTTATTTATCCGCCCTCGTAAATCAGACTAATTTGAATTTGTTTAAAATTTTTACATTTTATTCGAACAAACCAAAAACCGATTTTATAAAAAGGCCGGTTTTTTGACCTACCTGTTATGCATATATCTACAAATAGTGATATTAACAGCTTAAAAGAGTGTGACCAACAAACCGTAGGAAAATGAAGACGTTACTTGGGTCAAAACGACTATGCAAATCTCACACACGGAGTCACATACGAGGGGGGTCCAAAAAAAATAGCCGACCTGACGTATAGGTGGTGCCAGTAGTTTGAACAAACAAATAATAAACGTGTTTTTGTTACACCGCTTGTTTTGTATGAAGCACTTAGCGAAGACTTAGCGAGAACTTAGCGACGAGAATCATTTTCGCTAAGTTTAAATAAATTTTTTTTTTACAACTTTTACCGTTTCTTTTTACCCTTAGTCATATTTTTGAATAAAATGACTTATCGCTAAATTGCCGTTTTTTTGCAACTTAGCAAGAGGCAATTGCTTGCTTGTAACCACAACACCTTATAAAATATAGTTTTTAAGTTTTAAGGTGAAACGTTGTTTAGTATTTTTATTGGAGCCATAAAAAGTAAACGATCTCAATGAATTTGTAAACATGTGAATTTGTAAACAATATTTCCATTTGAAAGGTCTCAGTCCAAGCAACATTAAAGCCTAGTTAGATTCTACTCTCCTGCCGTACGAGCTGCAAAGACGAGCACATAATGGTCGACCAATTGAAGTGTTCACGTCAGACACGGTTAAGAATATCCTCAAAATGGTATTGGATGACCTCCGTGGTATTGGAGGTGCGTGAGCTAGCTTGAAATGCATTTCAGAAAGTGCTATACATCGTATAATGAGTGAAGATTCGAAGATGAGAGAGCTGTGCGCAAGATGGGTGCCGCGTTTGCTTTCAATAGAGAAAAACAGCATCGTGAAGACGTTTCAGTTGAGTGTTTGGCGATGTTTCTCCGCAATAATGCCGAATTTTTGCGTCGGTTTATAACCATGGAAGAGACAAGGGTCAACCACGTCACACCTGAGACAAAGGAACAGTCAAAGCAGCGGACTGGAATGGGATAAGTTCCATTCTCTGACAGTACTCCGCAACTGGTTGCTTCGCAAATATCAAAATAATTGGAACCATTTGTAAAAGTTATAGCATCCTCCGGTAAGGTAATTGCTCTAACAGAAGAGATAAACATTTCATGCGATTGCTCATCTTTGAGTGAATGCAGCTTTTCGGTTATAATACACGGTTGTCTTTATTTGACACAAAAGAAAATTATGAAAATTTAGCCGAAAATGAAATTTCACCGTTTTCTAGTTATAGCCATATTGTTAAATAATAATAATATATAATAAATTATAAATATTACATTCCATGAAGGAATTGGGGAGAGCTTCGCACAACCAGTGAGCTGTGCGCTTTCTAGTTTTATACTCGCTGATTGCGACCTACAGTTTTGCACTGGTTCCGAACGGTATTTTGAGAAGCCTTTTCTTGGCTATATACTCGATAGTGTCATCGTCACTATGCGAAGTAACCGCCGCCAAAATAATTTTTTTTAAGGTGGTCAGCAGGGATATATCCCAGGATCTCATGTACAATATGCGCGCACACTACCATTGCACCACCGACGGCCATATTTTTACTTTAGCAATTTTCTTATTTTCGCGAGTTTTTTTTAAAATAATTCTTCCTTTCTTCAAATCCCCTTAGGAACCCGAACAAATTAGTTATTTTTTCGTTTAGATGCTCCGTGTTCGAGATAAAGATATGTTTTCTGAATTTGTCATATTTTAGATCACAAATGGGGATGGATTAACGAACGACTCCATTTCGAATTCGCAAAAGTTTATAAAAGAAAATCCTTCTCAAAGTCTTTTTGTTTAAAACAATCGAACTCGAAACGAATTCGAATACGAAGTCCGTTCCGAGTTCGACACGATTACGAAAATGTGGACAAATCGATTCGCATTTTCGAGAAGAATTTCGTACGCAAACGGATTCTTTATGGATCCGTAAAACGATCATTCATGCGCATGAACATCAGCTGGCGTTGATGTTTATTGTGATACCAACTAAGAATGTTATCGAAATTATTCGCAACACTATCATGTAATATTTTTTTAAAATTCATCAGCCAGTTAAAAAGTTATCGACCAAGCTGATGCTCGTGAATGACAAGACTGTGGTTCGCTTAACTACTTTCCGTTTCGGATACAATGTACGAAGAAGCAATTCCGTCTCGAATTTGAAACGGATTCGTATGGAACACTGAGTAACTAATCAACAATTTTCGTAAATTACCCAATGTGCACAAAAACGGATACGGACTCGTTTCGTGTCCATTACGGTAGCGTAAATACTTAAAAAGCGAATCAGTGAAAATGTGATTTGGCGGATCCGTCTCGAACCCGTTACGAGTCCGTAAAAACATAAAAAAGCGAAACGGTGAAATTGTGATTTGGTGGATCCGTCCCGAACCCATTATGAGTCCGTAAAACATAAAAAAGTGAAACGGAGAAATTGCGATTTGGCGGATCCGTTTCGAACCAGCTACTAGTCCGTAAAAACATAAAAAAAGCGAAACGGCGAAATTGTGATTTGGTGGATCTGTCCCGAACCCATTATGAGTCCGTAACACATAAAAGAGCGAAACGGCGAAATTGCGATTTGGCTTATCCATCCCGAATCCATTTGATTTACAAAAAAAAGGGAAAGGAATTCGAATATGAATCTGGCCTGAAAAAGAAGTAAAAACGACTCACGTTTTCGAGATGAATGCGAATTCACAACGAATCCGCAAAACTTATAAAAGAGGATCCGTCTCGAATTAATAGTATGTACAAAAACGAATCCAAAACGGATTCGAATATGAAGTTCGTTACGAGTTCGAGACGTTTCCGAAAAAGTTCTAAAACCGATTAGCGTTTTCGAAAGGAATGCGAATTCGTTTCAAATCAGCAAAAATTGATAAAAGCAAATCCGTTTCGAATTCATTTTACTTCTAAAAAACGAATCCGAAACGGATTCGGATATGAAGTTCGTTCCGAGTTCGAGACGGATCCGAAAAAGTACAAACAACGATTCGCGGTTTCGAGAGGAATTTCATACGAACACGAATTCGTTATGAGCGGACGTCCGTTTCGGGCAAAATGTCCGCAGAAGCGGATCCGTCTCGAATTCGTACCGGATTCATGTGGCACATTGGCTAACGATTATTTTCAACTTCACTCGTTGAGATTAATCAATAGAATCACGTTTACAGACAATTGTAGGTAAATACCGAATTTTGACGTTATCTATCTACCGAATTGTGTCGAATTGCGGTATATTATGATGTAGGAGTAAATTCGGAATTAATCACACTATGATGCCACTAACTAGAAATCTTAAAAAAAAAATTAACCGATTTAAATTCTCTTCCTTTAAGTCCTTTACTGTTACAAGCAACTTTTCGAACTCATAAGACCTTTCTAAAATGCTGTTCCTATGTAGAAAACATATAACAATTCAAATCGTTAATAGTGCGATGACATTGAGTAATTCCAGCCAAATTGTCATTTGAATCAATTTCTCAGATTATAATGTTATCACATGCCATATCTCTTTAACCTCCCCCAAAACAAAAAAAAAAAGGAAACAAAAATTGGCGAGTGTGGGCTAGGGAAGTACATAGAGAGATTACTACAAACGACGTCAGTACGCATGTCTCTCGCAGCAAATGTACTCGTTGAACGGCAGCTTAGCTTAGTACAGCAAAATGGTTACAATTACAACAGCATTCCATACAACTGCCGCAGCTAACATCCATCCCCATACTTTATCTACTACATTTGTTAATGTAGTGTGTGTATAGTAGAATTCTGAGTGTGTACGTAGTTGTGTGTATCTAGTACACTGCCATGGTAAGCTGTAGTCGCAGCTGTTGTTGTTGTTGTTGGGTCATAAAACCTCATCATGATAATTGAAAAAGATTAAATAACTCTTACTCACAATGCAGTGAAAAATCCAACAAGTTTATTACAGTTTTATAGCTTTAGCAACATTATTGTATTGTACATACAAGGAGTGTTGTGCAACATTTAATATGTTGCTAAACTTTGTTTAGCCGCATGGGTTGTTATATTGTTTACTATGCATTATTTTTGCTTCTGCTGCTCCTCTCATCTTGTGTATTTATGATTTAATATGAGTTCTGCTGGCGCTGCTTGGATGTAGCTGTTTTTTTAATACAATGTCGTTGTTGGTATTGTTGGTATGTCTTCACTGCTGCTGCTACTGCTACTGTTGGTATTTACGTTTCCTGTTATTGCTTTTAGCCATTTCCGTTGCATATTTTTTAATAGCTTTTGCACATTTGAGAGTTGATTTGGGTTTACACACTCTACTATAGCAGTTTTTTGTTGGTTTGGCTGTTAATGAACATAAATATGTAATTGCTATATTTTTTAAGCGTGTGACTTGTAAAACAAAACGTTTCTCATTAATTAATTAGTTATGTTATTAATTGTTTTATTTAATAATTCAAAGGCAACATTAATTGCGCATTAACTGTCAATTCCACAGTGCAATACGAAAAAATATAACCATATACGGACACCACTACGTGATAAATGCCCAAAAAAGAAAAAAAGACCCGCGTCTCCCAGTTTTGCCCACAGTCATGCACTTTTTTTTATGGGCCACCAAAGATTTGATGCCTCGGTGTCATTCTTGCATAAAAGTGATCATTTTGTCAGGCTCATATCTTGCCAATCATTCGGAAGTTTGATTTACTCGTTGAGGGAAAGTTGTAGCTCTTGCCATAAAGAACAACAATTGTGAACATATAAGATCTCAATAAACTAGTTTCTAGAACATACGAACTTCCTAGGAATGATTCTTAACACCGTTTACTTCAACATTGAGATACTATGCTATCTCACCGACCGCAACAAGGGACGCAGTACACAATATAAGAATCATTCGTAGGAAGTTCAGATGTTTAAGAAAGTTGTTTATTGAGATCGTAGATACATTTTTGTAGCTGATTGTTTCCTTGAAATTTGAACGGTTTGCTACCTATGGACCTGAACAAGGGAAAAAATTAAAAAAAAAATCAATTTTTTTAAGTTTTTGCGATTTTGACCTTGAAGATGAAGTTTTTTTTTGATTTTATACTTCGACTTTATGACAAGAGCTACAACCTTCCCTCAGAGAGTAAATAAAAATTCCGAACGATTTGCAAAGATATTAGCCTGACAAATTGATCACTTTTTTGCAAGAATGACACCGAGGCCCCAAATATTTGGGGGGCCGTAAAAAAAGTCCGTGACTTTGGGCAAAACTAGAAGACACGGGGTTTTTTATTTTTGGTCTTTTATCACGTAGTGGTGTCCGTATATGGTTATATTTCCATGACTTAAAAAATTACACACAATTTTAATGATTTGGTTTTTTGTCATTTTCATTGTGGCTAATACAATTTTTTTTCGTTATAGTCTGGATCTGTATGCCTTTTGAATTCAATGAAATTTGACACACATAGTCTACAAGTTACGGCGAATATTACCAATTTAATGCGTGTTTGCATAATTATTGTGTGATAATATTATTGAAATATAATTATTGATGTTTATGCTAAAATGGCTTTCGAATAGGATACCAGATTAAACCCACGAAGGTGTTGCCAAAAGGTTTCATTCTGCTCTATGAAAAAGAAACTGAAAATTGCATAGACTATTGATATCAAATGTGAAGAATGGCCTTGGAGAACCGAAAATAAATTCCTTTGATATTTTGAATTTTATTTTCAAAAAAATATCACGTATTTCTCTCTACATGATGAAAAAGATTTTAACAAAGGCTGATTACAGTGAAATTACCCTAAAAATAAAATTTCATCATATATCTTAAATTCAGGTTAAATTATATTAAATAATTTTATGTTTCTATAAGACTTTATAAATATGTTTTATATGAAAAAGGACAAAAGTGTTACAAGAGTCTCGCCCATAAACCATCATAAACCATATACTCTCTCGAAGTTTTTAAAACGACAAGTCGTCCGACGTCCATATTTACCACAAAGCACAAATTTTTTGTTGCCAAAATACACCGCCGGAAGGGGGCTAGAAATATAACTTGAAAAAATTAACTGACATTCCCATAATCGAGTCTTAAATACGCATCACTTGAGAGATACATTAATTGGGCTCGAGTTTTATTTAAATTGGTGTTTATCCTTTCAGACTTTAAGGGTAATGTTTTTTGGAATGAAGTTCCTTATCGCACGTTGCGTGATGGGTGCTATATGGAAAAAAAATTAAACAACTTTTGTTTTAACACTATTATGTTACATCCCACTATTATCAACTATATTGTTTACTTTTGCTTTGGTTTGTGTCTAGACTAACTAGATGTCTCACATATGTTGGGAAATTTCTTGCTTAATGGGAAGTTTTCTAGGTGGAGCCTGTAAATAATATTTAGTATATATTGTAGTTTTGAACCCAATACAAAATTTAGAGAAGGCAAAGAGACAGAAGCTTAAAAAAAACAGTTTCTTAAATAAATGACTTTTATTAAAATAAGTAAATTTTCTCAAAAAAATACCTATTCATTTTTTTAAACAAACTACATTCCTTAAAAAAATATCTTAGTAAATTTTTTTGCAAAAAGTTCATTTTCTTAAAATAAGTAATTTTTTAAATAAGTACCTTTTCTGAAAAAGGTAAATTTTCTTACAACAAACATCCTTTTCGTAGAAAACTACATTTTCTTTAAGAGTACATTTTTGGAAAAAAAAATTAAATTTCTTGAGATAAGTACCCACTCTTAAAAATGTACCTATTCTTGAAAAAATGACTAATTCTAAAAAAATCCCATTTTTTAAAAAAACCTTTTCTTCAAAAAAAATACCTTCGTCCCTTTGGGCCGGCACTCACATAAGTTGAATTTTAATCTTTTCAACCATCTCGTTAAGAGATCTGCAACAGTGAGGAGCAATTCTCGAATTCAGGGAGACAGTTTTCAGGGACTGGACGCCAGCTTGACTATCAGAGCAAATATTCATACCATACTTTATTCAGAACATTACTTCTCAGCCTAATAGTCAAGCCTTCTGCCTGGCAGACACTACTACATTGATCAGACAGTCTTTTCGCCTATTTTATCGTCAACATTAGAAGTTCGTGAATCTCCTATGCCCAGGGAAGGGACCATCATTCTGATCTATCGGGTCCAAGAGTGCAGTACGTCTTGACAAAGAGTTTTATAGTCAACTTTAGAAGTTCGCGTATCTCATATGTCCAATGAAGCGACCATTCAATGCTGATCTAGCGGGACCAAGAGTGCAGTACGTCTTGACAAAGAGTGGATCGGTCAAAGTCAAATCAACTGCATCTTGAAGGTTAAGCATTGTGTTGAGAATGACACTGTGTCTGAAGCCATTTTCTGTCAACAGTTCCCTAAGTCTAGTGACAGCAGCCGTGGCAAGCTGTCTACCTACAATGTTTAGTGGTATTAAATGTAGTACGACATTTACTGCATCAGTCGTTGTTGTTCTCAACGCTCAAGCGACATAAAATAAGCCATTCTCTGAAATTTATTCAGTATCGTGTAGTAGGGGGATTTCCAGACGATATCTCTAGACAGCGTTATCGGCCTAACTACTGCCGGATACATCCAATGAACTATTCGCGAGTTCAGACCCCAGCTTTTTTTATTTTGCTTTTACAGGTATGGAGCCCTATTACAGCCCCTTTGGCTCTTTTCAGAATATTGTGTTTAAAGTTTATCTTCCTGTCGAATAAAATACTTAAGTTTCAGCGAGAGAATCTTCTACAAAGCCGACCAGGTCATCCAGAGAGGTCTCGGTAGACTTATCTTTGCTGAAGGCATGCTGTAAACAGTAGACTGTGATCAATATTGGTCCTATGATGGCTATCAAGTAATCTATCCTAGGTTTTCTAGATAGACCAACCGGTCGGAAATCCTTAACTCCAGTAGAGAATGGTTTCCCCGCTTTAGGAACAAAGACAACCTAAGTTTCCCTCCACTTTAAACGTGCTTGATACATCCAGTGTAGAGCTCTTTCAGCCAGGGCACCTGTCTATCAGCCACTGCATGTAGTTCCGCCGGCGAGACATTGTTCGGTCCTGGCGACTTGAAAGGTTTGAAGCTTATTATAGAGGGCGGATCAGTAAGTCCGTGACTTTTTGAGTGAAACACAGTTTTTTTTTGGAAAAAAAAATATTTTTCAACATAATCTCCTTTTAGCTCAGTACACCTAGTCCAACGTTTCTACAATTTTTGTATCCCTTCCAAAAAATAGGTTTTTTCGAGGTCCGTAAAATAGGCTTTTGTTTGATCAATAATTTCACCGTTGGAACTAAATCTCTTTCCACCAAACCATTTCTTCAGGTGTGGAAATAGGAAATAGTCACTAGGGGCTAAATCCGGAGAATATGGCGGATGAGGTACCAATTCGTAGCCCAATTCATGGAATTTTGGCATTGAGACTACACACGTGTGCACCCGTGCGTTTATGGTCAATTGAGAGCAAACGCGGCATCCATATTGCAGACAGCTTTCTTAAACCCAACTGATCATTTAAAATCGAAACCACACTGCCATATGGACTGCCTATGGCATCAACAATCTCACGCACTTTTACTCTTCGATCGGCCAACTCCATATCGTAGATTTTTTTCTAAATTTTCGGACGGATGTATTGACCTCAATTGGCCGCCCAGAACGTTCAGCATTTTTTGTACTTGTGCGACCACAACAAAAGTCAGTAAACCACTTTTTTAAAACTGAAATCGGTGGTGCAGAGTCCCCACAGTATTTATCAAGCTTTTCCTTTGTTTGATTAGTGGTGTTTTTTCGCAAAAAAATAAACCGAAATTCACTTTTTTCCAGTTTTAAAAAAATGCACGAGGTTGTACGTTTTGAACAGCTGTTAAACGCAAAGTAGATGACGGTACTTGTTCAAAATTTGACAGTAGTCTAATCATTTTGTCCCAAACATTTTATATTCAATAGCAAACACAATGTGTTTGGGCACAAGTATGGTATTCTTGAGAGAAGCTACAAACACGTTATATTTGCATTTAAATAACAAAAAAATACAGATTTTTCAGCGTGTATAATAGACACAGCTGTAGTGCAATAATATATAATGTTAGTTTGAATTACTAATGAATGTGGACTTTTAAAACAGACCACGAAGTTCAGTTTCTACAGATTTTTTGTAGGAAGTTAATCGTTTTGGCAACTAGCACATCCATTAGTTAATCGTTTCATTCGATTGCAATTTCTGTGATGTCTCTTTACTCTTTCCATTGCCTTCATTTCCACATAAACTCTTAATTATATTTTTTATTTCATTTCATTCCGTTCAATCTGCACTCATTACACTCATTTACTTCAATCTTAAATGTCCACTTCCTTTTTGGTCACAAAATTTTGTTTAATTGCAATAAAATGATAATAATTACGTTGAGATATCAACTCCATTCTTAATTACAAATGACAACTTTTCATATGCAGCGTCATGACATTTCTGTTGTGCCGTTAACAACGATCATGCGACGGTAATGACGACAACGGCAACGACGACACATGCCACGCAATCGTTCAACAAATGCATCAGCATCTGCATCTACATCTGCACCAGCACCAGCATCACCATCAACATAAACCAACAAAATTGAAGAAGAGTCGTCGAGTCACCAACGCTGGGGACACATTGCTCGATTGCATTCGCTTTTTGTTTTGAAATCTGCTGCGTCTTTAAACGCGTTGCTCAAAGGAACGACGTTGATGATAAATAAGACAATTTGCAGCTCATTGCAATAGACATTATTATGATGTGACAACAATTCATAATGTTGACTTTTCCTCTCCGAGAGAAGAACAAAGGAAACACGGACCACATCAGCATCAACATCGCAACATAAGACACACAGACCAGCTACAGCAGCAGCAGAAACATCTTTGATCTCAGTGAATTAATGAATGAATAAGTGATATTCGTGGAATGTTAATTTTTTATTTCAGAAGATTTAACATTTGATTAATTTATGCCTACAATTTAATCTGCGAATGACAGGAGGAGTATCTTAATTGTTGATGTATTTATGAAAGTAGTTTCCATATATGCACTCTAAATGCTATTGGGCATTGTTTTTTTCAGGTTTGTGGCCTGGCCTTTCCATCGGCAAAGAGTACTTTTTAAATATTTTAGATTATTTTGGATCAAACTAACACCACAAGATAGCGTGGAATGTAGTTGAGCCCAGTGCAAGAAGTTAGTAATTAGGTGGTGCAATTCAATAATGTCCCAACAATTATTGTGTAGGACAAGTCCTAATAAAGTGATCAGTATTTTTTGTTCATAATGCGCAATTATAGCTTCAACGAAGTCATTTGCCCGCATTCCGGCTCACTGAATTTTCAATAACACTATATGTAATTTTTTAAGTAATGGAAATATAACCATATACGGACACCACTACGTGATATAAGACCAAAAAAAAAGAGACCCGTGTCTCCCATTTTTGCCCAAAGTCATGCACTTTTTTTATGGGCCCCCAAAGATTTGGGGCCTCGGTGTCATTTTTGCAAAGAAGTGATCATTTTATCAGGCTCATATATTGCAAACCGTTCGGAATTTTGATTATAAACATAATACGAATATTTTTTTTAATATTTTTGTAAACAAATAACATTAAACAATTTTCGAGAAATTGTTCACTTTTACGGTTACCTAAACGCTACCTAAGAGCTACCTAAACGGTATTAATAATCATTCCTAGGAAGTTTACATGTTTTAGAAAGTTGTTTATTGAGATCTTAGGTAAATTTTTGTAGTTGATTGTTTCTTGAATTTTGAACGGGTTGCTACCTATGGACCTGAACAGAGTATAAAAGGTAAAAAAATCGAGTTTTTTTAAAGTTGCGATTTACCCATGAAGATGGCGCTTTTTTGATTTTATATGTTCACAATTTTTGTTCTTTATGATAAGAGCTACAACTTTCTCTCAGAGAGTAAATCAAAATTTCGAACGATTTGCAAGATATGAGGCTGACAAAATGATCACTTTTTGCAAAAATTTCACCGAGGCCCCAAATCTTTTGGGGCCCATAAAAAAGTGCATGACTTTGGCCAAACTGGGAGACACGGGTCTTTTTTTTTGGTCTTTTATCACGTAGTGGTGTCCGTATATGGTTATATTTTTTAGTGTTGCACTTTGTAATCAGACAGTGTATTCATATACACTGTCAGACCAAATCCAGTACAAAGAGTGAAACAAATAGAGTTTCTATTACAGCATATATATGTTTGTCTGTTTATCAAACATTTTTCCCGGTAATTTAACAGTTTGTGTCTACGCAAACAGTTTGTTTCTATGGCGGTAACAAACATTGTTTGCTGTTAATGGTATTTATTGACTCCGTAGTTTCGTTCCTTTACGTGCACGCAAAAGAAAAAACTCGTTCCTCCCAAACGAAATCTCAGATAGCTGAAATTCGTTTGAGGACTGTAGTTGGGAGAAACGAACTTCTGTTTAGACATACATGAAATTTGGGTTGGGAGAACCGAAAAATGTTTGCAGCAAACAAGTTATCATAAACATAAGCTGAAAAACCTGTTTGCGAGAAACGAAAAACGGTTCCGCCAACTGTTTCCTCGGTTACAGCAACCGAGTTGTAGTTGATTCTAACTAAAAAACGTAATTGCCGGAACGCAAATACGTTTGCAGTAAACGAGTTATGAAAAAATAAAGCAGAAAAATTCGTTTTCGAGAAACGAAAAACGGTTCCACCAACTGTTCTTTCGGTTACAGCAACCGAGTTGTATTTAAAACTTTTGTTTATGGCTTCCATAACCTCTTTTTTGTTTCAACATCCAACTTTTATGATTTTGGTTTTACCCATAAAGTTTGATGTAAAAAAGGTGGAATTTTTGTCTATTTTTTCACTGTATACCTACACGTCTGTCTCGCTTTGCATTCAAATAACAACTAAAAGCGCAGCAAACTACAACGCCTCAATTGTCCATCCAAGATATATCGACAAGGTAGAAGCATTAGAGTGTGTGATAACTTTAATGTGTCTGCGTGAGTGTGAATGCCAAACGAGTGGATAAGACTAAGAGAGAAATTTATAAGACAGAATGAGAGAAATATACGTTCCTCGTAATTTGTGGTCTCATTAGAAAAATGTATAATTTCAGTTCTCGCAAACGTTTTATAAATTTGCGGCAAATGTAATTTTGTACGCGTTTGATGCAAACGAGAACTCGTTTGCAACAACATGATACACATTTGCGATATATGGGTTTATTTGGGATAACTATATGCACGGTTGCGATTAATAAATTAATACAAATCAATCAAAGTATTGTTGTGGCAATCGAGCAATAAACGTTTTTTTTTGCATGTGGTATTAGTTACTACTACTTACTTAGTTCCACCACTATTAAGGGTCTTATTCGAGAACGTGTTCCCGTTCGTAAGAGAGAGCAAAGGTTAGGTTATGTAGAAGTGACTGTCACCATTGACACACTTGGTCCAATGAGAACTGTTGTGATACCACGGGACGTCATATTCCGTCCCCATCGTTGAACGTTTAAATTGACCCAGTATGGTTATGGGGCGTTCAAGCCATATGATACCTAATCTCGATATTCGAGGATGTGACCGAAAAATATATGTACATTAGTCCTTGGGAAACCAATTAGTACTCAGCAGAAAGATCCTAAAATCATTCACTTTAACGTCCTGAATGTCGAACAGTTATAACATGAAGTTAGCCTATGGGTGGATTGGTTCAAATATTTTGCATCGAACAAACTTTTGAAGTTTGCGTGGTGAATTTATGGTGTCAAAAATTAGACTACCCCCAGTGCTAAATGTTGACATCGAACCACATAATTACGTTTGTTTAACAACAAGATGTATTTAGTAAGGTGATAGCATAAATAATGCTGATTGGTTTTGTTTCATTGCTTTGGCCAACGAAAATTGTCAAATGTTGTTTAAATAATTGTGGTTTCAATGTTTAAAATAAAAAATATAAAGATAATCATATGGAATTTGAAGTAATTTTTACGGTTTTATTTTCATTTCAATCAGCTCATATTAAAACCGAAGTTTGTTATACCACAGCAACACCTTATTGAATACATCTTGCTAAACAGGGACACAAATTGTTTATTGGTTTTTGGTATCATCGTTAGGTTTTTATGCGGAAAATAGATAATAAAATAAATGCAAAATAAATAGTAAATAATAAAATAAAAAAAAAAAAATAATGTAAATAAAAAACGTCCTTTAGCTGAACTGTCACTTCCTCAATTCTTCTAAAGCCGCAAAAATAACGAACATATTATTTATAAATTTTTTTCATTTTGACGTAATTTTTTCAGTAATTTTTGCCATGTTTTGAGCGGCAACTGATTATCACAAAAATTTGTTCATGCTCTGTGAAAATTTCATCACATAAATACGCACAGAAAAATGACAAACCATACCAACATTTATTCACCCAATTTTACCACGGACTAAAAGAGTTCGATCCGCCCGCATCCTAAGATCCTAAATATTTCCTCCTACTTATAATGGGTGTTTTTTTAACTACATTAGAACTATCGATATCATAACTATGGTTTCACACTTGAGAATGTCAAACTGTTTTGACATTTCTGTTCCGTAAGGTTTGGAAAGTCATCATGAATCGTTTAACGCTGCAACAACTTTTCAAAAATGTGGAAATTTACATTGAAAAAAAAATAAATCTGTTCGCGAAGTACATAGAGTACTTCCTCCAATAGTGATGAGTCTCATTTCTGGTTAAGTGGCTACGTCACTTAGCAAAATTGCTGTATTTGAGGCGAAGACAATCCTCAAGCCGCCAACGACTCACGATTACATCCCTAATGTGGTTTACACGCTGGCGGCATCATCGGTCCTTATTTCTTTCGAAATGACCAAGGAGCTACCGTTGCACTGAATTGCGAGAGCTATCGAGCCATGCTGACTGAATTTTTGTTTCCAAAAATAAATTACCTAAACATCAACGACACTTGCTTCCAACATGACAGCGCAACTTGCCATAGAGCGAGTTTAACAATCGATTTAGTGCAAAATAAATTTAGTGACAACTTTATTTCCAGAAATGGTCCTGGATTTCTTTTTATGGGGGTATGTTAAGGCATTACTTTAAGCCGATAAATCAGCAACTCTTGAAGCATTGGAAATCAATATTTAAGCCAACATTGATGCCATACTGCTAGATTTGTAGGAAAAAGTAGTCAAAAATTGGAGTGATCGAATGGACCATGTAACTCGTAGCCGCGGTGGAAATATGTCGGAAGTCACGTTTAAAAAAAAATGTCATAATAGAGGGCGGATCAATAATAAAATGCAATGCAACACCGCTACCATCAAATACCACCTGTTAATAGACTACTGTCAAATTTTGAGCAAGTTCCGTCATTTACTTTGAATTTAACAGCTGTTCAAAACATACAACCTCGTGCATTTTTTTTAAAAATGGAAGAAAGTGAATTTCGATTCAATGGTAAAAAAAAAGTGGTTTACTGACTTTCGTTGCGGTCGCACAAGTACAAATGACGCTGAACGTTCTGGACGGCCAATTGAGGTCAATACACCCGAAAATATCGAAAAAATTCACCATATGGTATTGGACGATCGAAGAGTGAAAGACCGTAAGATTGTTCATGCCATAAGCATTTCATATGGCAGTCTGGTTTCGATTTTAAATGATCAGTTGGGTTTAAGAAAGCTGTCTGCAAGATGGGTGCCGCGTTTGCTCTAAATTGACCATAAACGCACAGTCGAACACGTGTGTAGTCTCAATGTTACAATTTCAGGAATTGGGCTACGAATTGGCACCTAATCCGCTATATTCTCCGGATTTAGACCCTAATGATTATTTCCTATTTCCAAACCTAAAGAAATGGCTCGGTGGAAATAGATTTAGCTCCAATTATTGATCAAACAAATGCCTATTTTATGGCCCTCGAAAAATCCTATTTTTTGGAAGGGATACAAAAATTGGAGAAGCGTTGGACTAAGTGTGTATTGAGCTAAAAGGAGATTGTGTTGAAAAATAATTTTTTTTTTTAAAAAAAACTGTTTTATTCAAAAAGTCGGTGATCCGCCCTCGTATGTACCACATTATAATAAAAAAATTTCATTCGAATAATATTTCAGTCTTGTGTGGGACTGTCCTTGGAGGTGGAAAGTTTCTGATAGCCATTCACTTGGGAGTGGCCAGAAATGATTCCTTCATTGGGCAGTCCAAGCAGCTCACTACTTCCACGCAGTATGTCCTGGGCAATAGCTTATCGGAAACCTACGTTAGCTAGCTAAAGTGAGAAGGCGAAACGAATGAGCAACCTGAGTGGTAAGGCGATCACTGACGCGTCTCAGGATTATTAGGTGACCCTGTCACTGAAGCTCTTCGAAGTAGTGGACATATTCTTCTGTCCTTTGAAGGCGGATGAGCCAACACCCCTGGCCAACGGCGGATCAAAATTGAAGAAACCAAAATCCAGTTTCGACACACTGCATTCTGGTCAGCATCTGATCCATAATGGGCGGCTGAAACATAATCATCATGGCAGTAGGTAAATTGCAAACCACGGTGGGCTGGGTTTGCCTCCCGCCACCGTTATATTGGCAATGAAAATACACGAAGAATATAATGAACAAAGAAACCCCCCAACTGTTGACGACCCTTGCAAACGTTATAAGGACCGTGATTTAAGGATATGTACCTGGAATGTGCGATCGCTATACAGGACTGGTGCCACTTTCTGACTGGGGGATGTCCTCGGAAAATATAAAGCTGACATCATAGCGATCCAGGAAATACGATGGACAGCATATGGTTGCACCAGAAGGAAAAACTTCGATATTTACTACAGCTGCCATGAGCGAAAGAACGAATTCGGGTGGGTGCGGATTTATAGTTGCCAAGAGACTGCGACACCTAGTTTCAAGGTTCAACGAAGAGAGTGACCGCATAGAATCAATTCGCATCAAAGCGTAATATTTCAACACCTCGTTAATTTGTGTGCACGTGCCGAGAGAGGATAAAGATGATGAGGTCAAAGAAACATTTTATGAGCGCCTGGAGGAAGTATATGAACGCTGCACTGACCACGACATTAAGATTATTCTAGGCGATTTTAATGCCAAATTAGTAAAGGAAAGTGTCTTTTGACCTACCACCGATAATCACAATCTACATGATACCACCTTCGATAATGGAATAAGACTGAGAACATGGTAGTTAGTAGCACATGATTCCAGCATAAGGACATTCATAAGGCGACCTGGATATCTCCTGATCAGCGGACGAAGAACCAGATTGATCACTTGGTAATAGATGGCAGGCACTCTTCTAGTGTAATGAATGGACGTGTGATTCGAGGTGCCAATATCGACTCGGATCAGATTGAGCAGGGCGAGAAACGTACGAAGCCGAACACAGAAAAAGCTGGATATTGACAAGCTACAAATACCGGGGATATCAATGTCCTATCGACAGAAACTCTCTCTCCTGCTAGAGCAGAATAAACCTCCTCCCGAAGACCCAGATGCGCAGTGGAAGCACATCGCCCATTCTTTGGAAATCGCCGAACGAACTAAACTTGGCTATCAAAAACCGCAGAAGGATAAGCCATGGTACGACGAAGAATGTCGCATTGAAACTGATGAAAAAGACGCTTCACATATGGCAACGAAACAGTCAGTTACAACGCGTGCTGCGAGTGAGCGGTACAAGAAGCTAAGAAGGGAGGAAACCAACTATTTAGGCGGAAAAAATATCAGTGGGAGCAGAGAGAGAGAGTGAAAGAACCGAAATGTGCAGGATAAATGGTGAAAGTTTTTCCAGAGGGCAAGAAGATCGAATAACGGGCCTAATAATGGGCTGCCCTCCTGCAAGGACGAGAATGGGAATCTGGTGACTGAGAAGCAGTGTGTGCTCAAAATGTGGAGAGACCACTTTTCAGCACTACTCCACTCAGATTCTTCCACTGAAGATCAGGAGGTAATGATAGTGGAAGATATCATTATTCACGCTACGCCAAATCCTGGAAAAGACCCACGAAAAGCAAATCGATACATACCACCTTTTTGTCGATTACAAAGCTGCTTTCGATAGCCCCATACGGGGAAAACTGTACGACGCTATGTGTGAATTTGGTATTCCGGCAAAACTGATTAGCCTCTGTAGAATGACGCTGACCAACACCAAATCAGCAGTGAAAGAGGGGAAAGACCACACTGAACCATTCTGTACCAAGCGAGGACTTAGACAAGGTGACACACTTTCGTGCAATCTCTTCAACATCTTAATGGAGATAATAATGAGAAAAACTGCAGTAAATACGAACAAGACCATTAAGATGGAAAGCCATATGTTGCTGGCGTATGCTGACGACACAGACATCATTGGGCGAAATTTGCGAGAGGTTACTGCAGTATTTTCAAGAATCGAAAAGGAATCAAAAGGATAGGAAAAGGATGAGGGTTAGACAAAATTGATGTCAACGACTAGACAAATAACCGATAACCGATTTAATTTTGAAGTGGTAGATGAATTTATCTACCTTGGATCCGCCGTGAACAACGACAACAACGTCAGCCTGGAGATAAATAGGGGTCAGCAAGCAGTTTAGAAACAAAGCCCTCTCTCGATGGACAAAAGTCCAGCTATATCAGACTCTCATTTTACCTGTCTTGACATATGGCTCCGAAACTTGGGTCATATCGCAAGCGGATGAAAAACACCTGGGAGTTTTCGAGAGAAAAATTCTCCGTAAAATATATGGTCCTGTTAGCGAAAACGGCGAGTTCCTACGTCGCTGGAACGCAGAGCTATATAATCTATATTCTGACGTGGACACAACCTAATCAAATTAGGCCAATTGCTTTGGCAATTTTTATCATGTTATCAGAATTGATGAAGATGAGCCAGCGCGAAACGTACCCGATGGAAGCAGGAAAAGAGGACGACCAAGACTCCGCTGGAAAGACCAGGCAGAAGAATCCCTCCGTATCCTTGGTGTTACCAACTGGCGAGAAAAGGCGAAGGATAGGGCCAGTTGGAGGAATGTGTTGAAATTTGTTTAATTTGTTTGTTTCATTAATATGTGTAAGACGTCTGACCTCATGAGCTAGTAAAATAGTCAATAAAAGTAAAGTAATCATTCCACCTTTGTTCCATATTAATTGAGTCAATAGTAAGTTTATACTAATAACCCGTTCCAAGCAAACTCAGTTTTGAAACCTTAATTAAGTGGCCGTGTGCATCTATCTCAAGTACAGATCCACTTGGCTGATAGACGCAGTTAGAAAATTTTAATTTATTTAAAGATTTCTATTTGCTCCCTATTTTCCTACTCCAGTTGATGCGCTTTCCGGGTTAATGCTAATGCTGCTGATGTTGCTGCCGATGATCTATTATGCTATTAAGTGGTGTTATTTATCAGTCTCGTCTTATGTGAATACTTGAAGTGGATGCAATAGATGGATGGATGGATGTATGGCAAAGAGTTTAGTTTTCAGTTTCGTTTTCTGCTTCATCAAAACCGTTGACATTTCTATTGCATTTTATGTATTTTCGAGTAAGCGACTTGTGAACATTAAAATGCGCTCCATGTGATCGACTGTGCATGCAGACAGGCTGGCGGACAGACAGATGTACGAAGACAGTCTATCATTGGATTGTTTTGCCTGTTTCACTTTAGTGCTACAATTTGAGTGCAATTAATATAGTTTTGAGTTGTGTTGGTTGCCGTTTTCATGTTGAATTTTTAAACTCGTATCTCTTAAAATGACATTCGTTGCGCTTTATTTAAAAGCATTTAGCGGTGTCTTAGCACATCGTCATCTCTGTCCCCATCGTCGTCGTCATCGTCGTCGTCGTCGTCGTCGTCGCCGCCGTTGTACTCATCATCATCGCCAGCATATAAACATTAGCATTTAACATGCAACATGGGAGCAGCATCGAACAACTTTAAGAAAAATTGCAGGAACCAGTCAAGTCAGCCAACTCTGAATTTCATGGATAATAGCACATTGGTTTGAGAAAATAAACCAGATTAAAAAAAACGTGAGAAATAAGTTTCATATGATCTGTAAATCCACAAATCTACCACCAAATGAAGAAAATAAATGAAGTCTATTCTAGAGTATATTCTAACTTCCCGAAAAAACAGTACGTAGTGAATTTCGAGAGTATTATAAGCACTACTCCAAAGTCATTTTGGCATTTTAAAAAGTCTAAGAATCGATGAATCGATTTGCAATAGTGATTGATTTTTTTGTGATATACGAGAAAATGCGAGAAAGAAAAAAAAAACAGATTTATGATCAAGTTTCTTTCATCAGATTTTAACTAAGGCTCTCAAGCAATTGATTGCAAACCACTGGATAATGTGAATTCAGTTATGGATGGATTGATTTTCCAGTATTCAGGCATAATTACTTAATTGGCCTCAGACAACATCGGGAGTGTACAACTAGAAAGCGCGCATCTCACTGGTACTGTGAAGATCTCCCCAATCCCTTTATGGGATGTATTGAGAACAAATTAATTTTTTTTACCCTAGGCAGTTAGGGGCCATCCATAAATGATGTCACACTCAAAGGGTGGGAGGGAGTGCAACTACCCGTGACAACTTTTGACATAGGGGGGCGGAGGCTTACAGAAACTTGTGATGTCACAATTTTTCAATTAATTTTGCTTAATATTTTAAAAATTTGGAAAAGGAAAACTTCAAGTTTGCTGCAGAAGTTCTGTGTGACATTTGGAAAAAAATGAGCATCGATGGTTTCGATGTTGAAACTTCTTACATTGATCCAGAAGAACAGGTTCTTGAAATTGAGGAGGTAGATCCGGTTTGGCACATGACTCATGTACAAGAGTCACAATAGTTTCTGCAAATCAGTAAATGTAACTCGCCAAATTGTTGTTCTGAACATCGAAGCAATCTTCGAAAGGTGTTACGTAACGGATTCTTACCTCCACCTATGAAAATTTCGAACGAGAATGGTCTTGAGGTTCATAGAAATCCGACACACGCTAATTCGTACTTCATGCCACTTTTTCATCGACGAGCTGTGCCTCTAGAATTCAATGCTCCAGGTTTCAATAAGGTGAATAACAAAAATGTGACAGCCAAATTTATTAAATAAGGTGTTTAATTTTTGTTTTGGAATGCTTTGGAACGGAAAAGTTACAAATTTTACAATTTGTTAATTTTAGTTAAATTCTTTACTGTAGCTAAATTCAGAATTGTCTAAACTCTTTTCGATTTGTTGTTAGGTGCCATACGATTTGATGTGCCCTTCCATCCAATCGCAGCTTTTGAGTCGTGCTTGTCAAACGTGCGGAGCTTATTTCGCCACACAATAATCTGCAATTTTGCACAAACGAGTTATCCACCAAAAACACCACGAAAGTGCCATTCGGGTACATCCTGTTACTATTTTGACTCGACGAGATTCAGAAGCGTTGTGTATTACTCGCAATGATACTGAAGAGGAAGATGTGGAGTGGATAGATGTCGAAGAATTAGACCCGCGAGCCATTGATGAGTACAGAATCCCTAGCGCAACTATAGACACCTTCCCACCGATTGAAAATATAAGAACCTGGCTGACGTCACCCTGGACATCTTAGTTGTGATCTCAATTTGTTCTCTGCGTACATTTGTTTCATATAATTTAATCGAAGATTATTTTTTGTTAAAATAAAATAGAGTATTTTATTCAATGTTTTGTTCATAGTGTTTTTTTAGGGGGCTCGCTTGAATGTGACGTCATTTTAGACGGGAGGGTCGATCTCATGTGACAGCCTTTGTTACAAGGGGTGAAAAATTGACTAATTTAGTGTGACATCATTTATGGATGGCCCCTTAGGAGCCTTACAAATCTAATATAACATATTATCCAACCAGTTCGATCTTTTGACATTTCTGCGCAGTTGCTTAAGCTTTCACAAGGATTCGTCTACCCAGCTTTCACAGGGATTCGTCTACCCAGTTCTTTCACAAAGGTCTGCGTTGGCCTATTTTCAGGCTTCCTTCGAATACGTCTTCAAATACCATTTACTCTGAGTCACTGTTATTTATTCGACTGGAATTGCCTAATTCTAGGCCAATATATTTTCTCACGATGAATCCCAGAGCTGTTTCATTTGGATGGGATAGGACCCATGAGTCTGATATAGCTGGATCTTTATTTTCCGACAGTGGGCTTTGTCTTTGGAGACAGTGGGGTTTGGGCTTTGTCTTTGACATTCTAGTTTAGCCTAGAATAACACCTATTAGCAAGCATAAGTCTCCACTTGATCTCATGGCTAACGCTATTGTTGTGTTTTCGGCAGATCAGATATAAATAAATTTATCCACTACCTCGTTATAATATCGGTCACGCTCACGCTCTGCGCCTAACAAGAGTCCGCTCTGATCAATGCAACCATTAACTTTGTCTTGACCTCGTTTTCTATCAGACCCAATTTTGCTGATTCTAGCTCTATTGTCGTCGAATATAATGCAGTAACTTCTCGCACTGGCCGCGCAGTGACATCTATATCACCAGCATACGCGATCGGGTGGTGGCTTTTGCTGCTAATGGTTTTATTCGTATTCACAGCAGCTTTTCTCATTATACTCCCTATTAAAACATATGGCAGTCGGTGGTGCAATGGCTAGTGTGCGCGGCTCTTGTGCATGAGAACGTGGATTCGATCCCTGCTCTGACCACCTTCCATTTCCTTCGACGACAGCCACTTAGTGATGGCGACACTATCGAGTACTTAGCCATGAAAAAGCTTCTCAAAATACAGTTCGGAACCGGTGCAAAACTATAGGTCGCAATCTGTGAGAGAAAAATTAGAAAGCGCACAGCTCATTGGTTGTGAGAAGCTCTTCCCAATCCCTTCATTAAGACATCGAAGAGATTAAGATATCGAAGAGATCGCAAGATGTTACGTATTGTCTATGGTCTCACCCGGTATTAAATGGTTCGGTTAGATCTTTACCAAAGTTTACTGAGGGTTTGGGATCTACCAGTATAATTCTACGGAGGTGTGTCAGCATAAGGGGTACAAACCTCTGGCATAGCATCCTAAAGTTTTATCCGTGTCGGGATACCGAAGGCTTATAATCAACTGGCTAGTGTCGTTTTGCTTTTCATTGGATTCTTCGGGGTTTAGCATAATGTGAATATATTGACAGATGTGTATTGTTCAGGACTAAAGCCACACTGATAAGGTCCGATCAGGTGCGCTGCAATTAGTTTTTGTCTTTTTCACATTTCGCATTTCGCATTTCACATTTAGTATGCAATGGCTAAATGACTTACTCCACGATAGCTGGCACATACACTAGTGTGGCATTTTTTCAATATAGACCATAGTTTGCCGAGACTTCAATCACCGAACATATTTTCGTCTATTCAGATTTTGCATATGAGTTGACTCAAACACCTTGCTTTGTAGTTTTTAAGTCGGGAAATTGTTAAGAGGGGCCAATCGACATCTTTGTCTTCTATTTGGATTCTTCAGCACTGAAAGAAAAACGTAACGGGTTTTTCAATAAGAGCGCTACAAAAGTTTTTTGTAAATAAAACAAAACCGGTTTTAGATACCAATGAAATTTTTTATTCCTGTGAAAGTACGTTCGATGCCATTATGTATGGAACTCGATTTCTTTTGCATGGCCACCACGGGCACGCTTGCAGAAGTCCAGACGCTGAACCCAATTTTCGACGGTTTTCAAGCATAAATCGGCCGATACTGCTACAATTTTACATTCGATATTCGTACGAAGTTCATCAATTGTCGCTGGCTTTTCATAGACCATAGACTTGACTTAGCCCCACAGGAAATAATCTAACGGCGTCAAATCGCACGACCGAGGCGGCCAATCGACTGGGCCATTTCCTGAGATAAAACGTTCACCAAACTTGGTTTCCAATAAATTGATTGTGGCATTCGCTGTGTGGCTTGTGGCGCCGTCCTGTTGGAACCACATGTCCTCCAAGTCCATATTATCCAATTGGGGTCAAAAATATTCGGTTATCATTGAACGGTAGCGATCCGCATTCACAGTAATGTGCCGGTCTTGATCATCACGGAAGAAGTACGGCCCAATGACGCCGCCGGCCCATAAACCGCACCAAACCGTAATTTTTTCGGGATGCAATGATGACTCATGGATTACGTGTGGATTGCTGTCTGACCAATGACGCATATTTTGCTTATTGGCGAAGCCATTCAGCCAGAAATTAGCCTCATCGCTGATTGTTGAGGCCTCTTGAAGTTGGCCGCTTAGAGTTGAGGCCACTGACTCCAAATTTCGGTAGTAAATAATAATAATTTCGATTCGTTGTTGGCTCATATATCTTTCCATGATGAAATCGCAAACCTTACTAAAGAGAAATGCCAAAAGAGCGGGAAAAATATGGCGTCATATGCTGTCCCTATCGATTTACTTTTGTACCGTCTCTGTTGAAAAACCCTTTACATGAAAATCACGAGTTTTTTCATTTTCCTTACATAAAAGTTTATCGATTTCCAACTTCCGACAAATTTTATTGGATAACTGTAAAACTTTACATCAATAGTTCTTCAGATTAATCCATCAATTATCAAGTGTTGATATAAAGTGTAGATCAGTAATATGAGTTTGATGATTTTTTGTATAAGTACATTCAATTAAAACATTGCTGCGTTAATGATATACAAACTTTAGCTCAATTAAAAAATAAAATAAATGGTTTCCCATTACATCCCATAAAGGGACTGGGGAGAACTTCCCACAATCACTGAGCTGTGCGCTTTCCAGTTCTCACTCACTGATTGGGACCTACAGATTTACACCGATTCCGAACGGTAATTTGAGAAGGTTTTTCATTCAGTATCTAGTCGATAGTGTCGCCGTCACTATGCGAGGTGACCGCCGCCGAAAGAAACTTTTTTTTGAAGGTGGTCAGAGCTGGGTTCGAACCCAGGATCTCATGTACAAGAGCCGCGCACACTAACCATTGCACCACCGACGTATTAATTACGATAAGTCACAATACAGGGTGTCTCGGCTGTACTCCTCCCTTCTTACTGAAATAGTCCAGAGGATTAAGGACATATAAGTTTTTTAAATTTTAGAGCTGTTTATTGTTCATTCAGTGCCTTTTGTTTATGTCAGACATAAAAGTTCAAAAATATCGTTTAATAATCACAATAAAACTGAACAAAAAAGTACAAAAACAAAAGAGAATATACAACTCTGTGTATTAGATTAAAAGTCACCTCTAAGCACTGCACCACTGCGAGAATGCAACAGGAAAAGAAGAATATGGAGAAAAAAGCTGTCTCTTTATGTGTGGAAAATTTGGAATTTTCAGTCTATGTTAGTACCTGAGATCTTCAATCGATACTAATTCGCATATGTAAATTGCATAATTCAGTTTGTATATATACGATTGATGATCTACCGATGGTATCAACTTAAGCATCTGATGACGAACTTGTTCGAAAGAAGCAATGCCAGTGAGTGTGCTTAACTGAATTGTCTATTTTTCCATTAAAAGCCAAACATTTTTCACTTAGACAATGTTTAATTTTTTAATTTTTTGTTATTGTTCTTTTTTCAAATGACATGAAAATATTTTGTTTATCAATTGTATTCATTTCTTATTAATAATTGTGTTTATCTTCCTGACGATGCTATCCAAAGAGTAGCGAAATATCGAAGGAAAAAAAATAATTTGAAAATACGTTTGGTCGTATTCAATTTAATTTTTAAATACAATACGAAAAGTGCGATAAATCATCACTTATTCGGCCTTGTAAGATTGTAGTGTGAGCTTCTCAAACAATAACTATATTTGAATTTGACAATTTCAGACCACAGCGATATGAAACAAAATTAATTTCACTGATCTAATGCTACCACTTGGAATATATACATCTTGGGCGCAATAAACAACATAACCAGAAAAGAAAGATGATTGGAATTCGAGTCGTCAGTCGTTACCGCCAACGGGTAAACTCCGTATAACAGCGAATAAAGTGCGTCAAACAATTCTTTAATACAATTTAGAAGAGACTTTGTGAAGAAATAGTACCCCCGTATTGCTAATACTTAAGTGTACAGAAAATTAAAAAAAAATAATCATCAGGATTTGAAATGTAAGTTTACAGAAATTCATCAAAGTGATGTAAAAAAAGCTTTAATTCAAGGATGACAAATGTGAAAAAAATCGTTACGTTAAGGTAGAGATTCATTATATCGACGATATTTTACATCAATTTAATGTAGATCTATTAGATTAATAATTTCATCGTTGGAGCTAAATCTCTTTCCTTCGAGCCATTGCTTTTGGTTTGGAAATAGGAAATAGTAACTGGGGGTTAAATCCGGAGTATATGGCGGATGAGGTACCAATCCGTAGCCCAATCAAGCAATCCTTTGAAGTTGTTACACGATTACGTATATGGTCAGTTGAGAGCAAACGCGGCACCCATCTTGCAGACGGTTTTCTTAAACCCAAGTGATCATTTAAAATCGAAACTACACTGCCATATGAAATGCCTGTGGCATCAACAATCTCACGCACTTTTACTCTTCGATCGGCCAACAACCTATCGTGGATTTTTTCAACATTTTCGGGTGTATTGATCTCAATTGGTCGTCCAGAACGTTCAGCGTCATTTGTACTTGTGCGACCACAACGAAAGTCAGTAACACACTTTTTTACTATTGAAATCGATAGTGCAGAGTTCCCATAGTATTTATCAAGCTTTTCCTTGGTTTGATTGACGGTTTTTTTCGCAAAAAAATAATGTTTAATGAGCACTCGAAATTGATTTTTTTTTATTTTAAAAAAAATGCACGAGGTTGTATGTTTTGAACAGCTGTTGAACGCAAAGAAAATGACGGACAGTTGTCTATTAACAGGCGGTACTTGATGATAGCAGTGTTGCATTTCATATAACTACGAGGGGAGTTCGAAAAGTCACGGACTTATGGATCCGCCTCGTATACCTACATAAGAATATATCGATACCTGTAACTTTAGAAAAATCGATATTTATTATTTACCAGTTTGGTTGACAAAATATTTTTTTGTATAAACAAAAATTGAAAATCAATAACTTTTTGACGCAAGCACCGGAACTATTAAAGAGAACCTCAGACTTGTCATTAATGATCATGAGCTTGGTCGATAACTTTTTATATGGCTGTTGAATTTGAGAAAATATTAGCCAAACATTTTGTAAACATGATAGTGATTCGAACTACTTCGATTACATTCTTGTTTTGGTATCAAGCAGAGTGGTTCGCTTAAATGTAAAAGCTTTATACGCTGCCGAGCTTAATAACACTTACCTTAAGGCTTCGGAAGTTATTAAAGCTCAAAGCTTGAACGGGCTTTGGGATCTTTTCTTCTGAGATGGCTTTAATACCGTCTTCGCCAAAGATTCTTCTGTTCTGTAGATCTCCAATATTATAAATAAACAAATTTCAAACTAAATTTCAGCGCCCCATATCTCGATAACTAAGTGAGTTATAGACAATTTTTATTTAATATTTCTGTATTATTTTGGGGTGTACATTATTCGTGATGCCCAGAATATCGCAGTCACGTCAACATTAAAACTTCAAATCGATTTCAGCCGGAGCGCCGCCACCGCCGATAATATCATGCAGGTTTCGCTCTCAGCATTTTAGGGCAAAATAAATAAGTTAATAGTTCGTTGAGCTTCAGTGACGTTTGTCACATGGTAACCTGAGACGCACCGGGTATTAGGTTTCTCAGAAACACGCTCCTAATACACATTTGGTGGTTCGCCCTACATATTTATTGTCTGTGGTATTCGACATATCTGTAGTGGGAGACACCGTGGAGGTGTACAGTAGGATACATTCATACTGTCACTATCTTTTGGCGAAATTTGGGAAAATGTAAATTCGTATTGCAAAGTAATTCTTGTCTTTTTTTTTAAATCTCAATTATGGTGTTGCACACCACTGTACACACTCATGTGCGGCGAAGGCAAATGAACAAATAAGCAAAATTGAAAAAGAACAGGAATGCTGATTCAAGCACGAATCTTTAAAGTTGTAAAAATGCAATTAAATCGACATGTTTGAATCCTCCTGCTAACATGTCATCTTTTGTTGCATACATTTGAAAAGATATGAACATTAGTACTAACAAATATTTATGTACATGTATCTGTACATGGACGAGTATCTGTTAGATTTAAGTGCGTTTGGCCCCGTTTTATTGCTTGATCGCATTTGTCTTTCCCCACCACCAACAACCGACCAAACATCCATACTCTTTCTTATTCATAGTTATTTCTAGAGACCATTTATGTTCCTTTAATTTTTACTATTTCCATTTTCCAATGAGCTATTGCTTCTTGGATCTTCACTGGCTTTGTTGGGTCCCTTTATTAAATTGTTTTTATATTCATTTTTACGGTCATAAAAACACGATGTTAAATAGATCATAAAATTAGTTTTGAAATTAGAAACAAATACGTTGGTGTCACCATAAATCTCGTTATGCGTCATAAAGTCTGTGAAGGAATATTATCTATACGTTCTGGTCACAGTTGTGTCATCTCATCATCAGCTTCATTGATCTTTACCTTTAGTGATTTTGAAATCGTAAAAAAATCAATTCGTTCCCTTTTGGGGGGAGCTATAAAAACCGCATCTGTAGTGTGAAAGATAACAAAATTAATGACTGAGAAATTACACACTGAAATGTGGTTGAAGCGTAAAATATTTAAAATTTGAAATTTAAAGTGTTAATTTAAAAGTTTCAGTTGGAAATTAAATTTAGTGTATTTTTTTGTGCAAGTGGCAACTCTGAAATTTGACAGCTGTCACATATGTTTATTCCGATTATTAAAAATGGATTTTGAGGTGAGTGATTTGGCCTTACCTTTTTGAAGATGAGGTCGAAATTACAGTGTCTGTGAACGGCATTCGTTACTTGTGGCCTCGACTGGACGGCATGGATCTAGACGACATGTGGTTGCAGCAAGACGGCGCCACATGCCATACCGCGCGTGTAATAATCGATTTATTGCTGCAACGATTTCCAGAACAACTTATCTCAAGAAATTCTGATGTCAACTGGTCACCAAGATCATGCGATTTAACGCCATACGATCTCTTTCTTTGGGGTTTTGTGAAATTTTGTGTGTATGCGAATAAACCAGAAACAATTGCTGAGCTCAAATCCGAGATCCAACGCGTCATCGGTGAGATACAGCCACATCTCTGTGAAAAAGTCATGGAAAATTTTATGAAAAGAGTAATGGGCTCTCATCAGAGCCGTGGGGCTCATTTGACGGATATATTATTCCATACTTAGTTGGAACCATATTATAAAATGTACCGAATGCAATGTGAATAATTTAATTATGGCACCTTACTACATAAACGATGATTATATACGTAAATCCTTATCCACAGGTTATGTACCCCCAGAGGCCTTTCTATACCTTGATAGCAAAGGCCTTATACAAAATCGTAATGGCATACCTATCTTCCATCATCTATATAGAAGATGTACCAACAAAACTATTGACAGTAATATGATACTTTATAATGATATTAGATTTGATACTAGCATATCTAAGAGAGATGAATACTCAACAAGATTAATCAATACCAAAAAGTTTTGGTGGATACAAAATTAATATTCTTTCTTTTTTATGTTATTTTACTATTTGATATACTTCTTTATTATAGAAACACATACAGTAATGATTTTTTAAGCTTTTTCAGTACAAATTAAAATTTATATAAAGTAAATTGTACCTTGAATTGTTATCTAGCTTGTAAAAGAAAATCACTTACTTATGTTTATATAATAAATATGCTAGAGTGCTCGATTTGCTAGAGTGCTCGACAGTGTGTATGTAAAGTAGACCATATCTTTAATACTATTTGTTTATTTTTAGTAAAAATTAAAAGAAAATCAAAAATTTAAATTAAATAAACGACTACCAAAAAAAAAAAAAAAAAAAAAAAAAACAATCACAACTATCTGAAAAAATTCGTGTTTTTATTTTAAAATGAAAAGTGCATACTTACTGAGACACCCTTTATATGAAATGGCTACTTTTTGAATTTTTAAAATACGTGAAGTTTTTAAATCCCACGTATTTTTTTTTTGGAACATATGACAAACAGAAGCAATTACATAAATATGAGCCTGCGAAAGGAATAAGATGGTGGGAAATCTGTATTATAATACCCACAATGCAAATTCGCTAAAACGCTGATATCTCTTCATCTTCATCTCAAAACACGAGCGTTCAATCGCTGAAATAACAAATCCTTGAAGATTGTTACGGGCTTTGGATAACTCATATGGTTAGTGAGTGATATTATATTATCGTGTTTTGGATTAACCCATACCCTTTTAGAACCAGCCGTAGATGGTTATTTTTTGACTGGACCCTCCATTTTGGAGTTAACACATATGAGCATTTTAGCAATTTTTTTTATTTGTTTTATTTTTTTTTTGTTGTAAATTTCTTTATTTGCAATGTGTTTATTACCAATAAGCAAATTATATAACAATTTAAGGCTAACATTTGATGTCGCTTACCAGTGTAGGCAACATTCGAAATTGTAATACACTCCGGTTCACTTATTTAAAGGCACTAAAAATTGTGGCCGTCGGTGGTGCAGTGGTAGTGTGCGCGCCTCTTGTACAAGAGATCCTGGGTTCGATCTCTGCTAAGACCACCTTAAAATTTCTTACGGCGGCGGTCACCTCGCATAGTGACGTCGACACTATCGAGTATTTAGCCATGAAAAAGCATCTCAAAATACCTTTCGGAATCGGTGTTAAACTGTAGGTCCCAATCAGTGAGTGAAAACTGGAAAGCGCACAGCTCAGTGATTGTGAGAAGCTCTCCCCTGCCCCTTCATGGGATGTAATGGGAAACCATTTATTTATTTTTTTTATTTAAAAATTCCATATTCAGCAGCCTGTATCTTTTGCAATTTGTAACCGATTGCAGAATTTTTAAATGGAAATTGAAGCTAGACATCTTGAGATATAAAAAAATTATGACAATAGTAGTTTCTTAACTAAATAACTTTTTTTGAGCAATTTATAAAAAAAAGTTCAAAAATGTTCTATTTTTTGGTTCACTGGAATAAAGGCATTATATACTTTTTTTTACTATTTTTAAAGTAAGCGATGATTTTTTGTAGGGAGCGTTTGTTTATTACAACTTATTACATCTTAATCATTTTACGAGTCAAAATGGCAAAACAAAAAATTTTAAATCTATCGGGAAAAACTCAAATCGATGTTCACCATTCTGAAGGATATTCTAACCGCGCAATAGTTAAAAAAATTGTACGGAGCCCAACATTTGTCGACAATTACATCAAGGACCCCGAGGGGTATGGAAAAAATTTTAATGGAAGGGTTTCATTGTCTTTGTCTACGTATGAGAAAAGAAAAATCATCCGAATTGCTTCTAATTCTGCATCATCCTTGTCAAAAATAAGAGCTCAAGCCGGAGTGGAAGCGAGCAGGTCATCAGTACGCAGAGTAATTAAGAGCTGTGAGTATCTCAAATACCTGAAATTACAAAAAAAGTCGTCACTTAATGCTCCTCGTAAGGAAAAGCGGCTTCAATTCGCAAGAGACTACATGGTATGGGATTTGCAGCTAAGAGGTCATGTAAATGCCTGGACAACCGTTGTATTTACGGATGAGAAGATGTTTAATTTGTATGGGCCTTATGGCTACAACTATTATTTCCATGATCTGCGCAAAGAAAATCGTTTTTTGAACCCTCATAACAGCCGAGAAGGCGGCGTTATGGTGTCGGGTGCTATTGCGTACTATGGCACCATCGATCTTGAATTTCAAAGTGCAAAAATGACTGGTGCAAGATATAAAACGTTATTGGAATCGGCTTTTTCGAAGTTCAGTGAACTATTTGGTCCCATATCTTGGATATTGCAACAGGATAATGCCCATATACACAACGCCAGAGTAGTAAAGGAGTTCATTGCAAGCCAAAATGTTAATATTCTTGACTGGCCATCCTATTCGCCAGATCTAAACATTATCGAAAATGTCTGGGGTTGATTATGTCGTAAGGTCTATGAAGGAGGTAGACAATTTAATGACAAGCAGGCACTAATTCAGGCCATTAAGGATGATTGGAATCAAATTTCGTTGGATTACATAAATTCTCTTTATCTATCAATAAAATCCCGTATATTGGAAGTTATTAAAAACAAAGGGGTTGTAGCCATTACTATTAGTTCTTAAATAAAGTAAAATAAATTTAAAAAACAAGAAAATCTGTGTTTCATTAAAATTAGTTAAAGTGCCTTTATTCTAGTGAACCAAAAATAGCACATTTTTGGACATTTTTTTTATAAATTGCTCAAAAAAGGTCCTTAGTTAAGAAGCCACTATTTTAATGATTTTTTTTTATATCTCAAGATGTCTAGTTCCATTTCCATTTTAAAATTCTGCAATCGGTTACATATTGCAAAAGATACAGGCTGCTGAATATGGAATTCTTAGTGCCTTTAAATAAATGAACCGGATTGTACAACAGCAACTCGAACTCGATGAAATGGCCTACTACCTCGTCGTCATCAAGAGCACGTCTATTTCTCTATATTCGAACTCCAACTTAGATATGGGTAGTTCGTGAACTATGTAGTTCATTTAGGGTGACTAGACATCGTCCCAATCAGTAAAATATAATATATTTGCGTTAGGCGAAAAAGTAGTTTGTCGCAAACATTGTTGTCACTCGTAAACGCTTTTTGAGATTCAACTTACTATAACTCGTTTAACGAAATAACAGTTAATGGAAGAGCAGAAAAATCTCTCTGATCTTGTAAGCTTTAAGTATGAACTTCTCCTAAATTCACATTTAAACTAACAAATTCGGTCACAACACAAATTAGGTTAAAAAACGAATGTGACATTAGCCCAGTCGTTGAAAATCTTTTTTTTACAGAAAATACAACTCTGTGTTGCAGATGAAACCGACCTCAAATAAATACTACTAAACTAGAATGCACGAGGAAAGAAGAACATGAAGAAAAAATGCCTTCCGGCCTTGTGTAGCGTTGATACTTACTGATCTACGATCAATTCTAATTCGCGTATGTACATTTTCATTATGAGTTTGTCTACAAGGTATACGATTGATGATCTACCAATTCAGGCACAGTAGTTTGGCATCTGATGACTAACTAGTCAGTGGGTTCGAAATTAGACATTCCAGTTAGTGCGGTTAACCGACTTGTCCAACCACTTTCCAAAATATATTTCCGATCTTCCAAGCTTGTAATACGAACTTCTCATATATTCACAGGTAGACTAACCGAATGGGTTATAATAAAAATAAAATGTGGAAACGTGTTTTGTTTCTTGTAAAAGAATTTTGATTTTAGGATTATATCTTTTCTTGTAAACGTTTTTTGGTTCTGGGAAACGATTTTATATTTATTTTCGTTTGCTACTATTGCAAACGAAGTTCATTTATAGTTTGGGTGTGAACTAATGTATCTTTGCGCCCACTGATTGTATGAAGTTCTGATCGATGTCGTTATGGTGTATAATGGAGTATCAATTTGTTTTAAATAATTTCAAAACGTTAATTTCTTATAAAATTGTATTCTACACAAATATTTTTTGGTAAAGTATTTTCTTTCCCAAGCGCTCGATTGTAACGACACACGTATGTATATAAAACAGCACATCAATCGCTGTTGGATTTTGTCCCAATTATAGCTCTAATTGCATCAAATTATTTTAAATATTTTTTATTTGCTTGCAGTAATGGAAACCATTTAAATTGTTTGTATATAAAATTGTTATTATTAATATTGTACACAATTGCACGTATATACTTATATATTTACATTACATAGTATAACCTAATTCTGGGAAATTCATATAAATTGTGGCAATCTTAAAGAAAATATTGCAACATTTCTCATCAATTCATAAATTTGTATACGATATGTACTTGAATATTGTAAAATGAGCGGCAGACGTCGATTGGTATTGGTGCCCTACAAAGAAATAGTATATAGACGGATAAAATGCAAAACAAAACCAGTGTTGGAAATGTATTTGTAATTGATTGGCCATGACTTCGGATAATTAATCAGCAAGAGTAAAGAGCTTCTGCAAAAAAGGTGAAAGGAAGTAATCGTTTTCATCTAACTGCGTAGTTGGGGTTTGTCTACGCAAGCAATTACTTTTCGCAGAATTGCTGTTGCTGCAGCAGTCAGTTGATATTACTTATACATACTTGCTTTTGCTTATCTTCTATACTGTATAGTGTTCGCAGTTAAAAGCAGAATTGAAGCAAAATTTTAAAAAATTCTGCTGTTCTTGAAATACTCATGTTTTTCATTAAATTCTTGTTTGTTCATATTTTGTTTTTATTTTTGTTGATATTTTAATTTTTATATATATTTTAATTTTTATATTTCAAAATAAGAATTTAAATATTTTTCGATGCACGCGGTGCCATAATTTGAAACGGTTACCATCATAATTTTTCGCAAAACTGAATGCCTGAATCAGCTTCAATTCTGCATTCGACTGAGAAAACTACCTAATAATGAAGACAAGCAAAAGCAAAGTTAATACAGTGTGTCCCGAAAGTCACCATGGGGTTTAAAATTTTAATAACTTTTTCGTTTATATATTTTTTTATTTTGTTTTTTTTTTAAGTATATTTTTAGGTCCCTTTTGTAACAATATGTATTATATTTTCCCGAAAAGGTATTTTTTAAAGAAAATTATTAAAAGCTATTTTTTTGTTTAAAGAAAATGTACTATTTATAAGAGGAACTACTTTCTGTAAGAAAAGGCGATAAGAGTAACATTTTTGGAACGAAGTTCCTTATCGCACGATGCGTGATGGAGGCTAATGAAAAAATTTTAAACAACTTTTTTTAACTACGTATTACAACCCATTACTGTTTGGTTTAAAGGGAAGTTTTCTAGGTGGAGCCTGTTTATTACTTATTGTAGTTTTAAACCCAATAAAAAGTAAATTTTGAAAGCCAAAGTGCAAAACTGGCACATCCATGAAATACAACCCTGAGCATGGAATTACATTTGGCAGGACACTTACTCTTATACTCGTACTTTTGGTTTGGTTTGTGTCTAGACTAATATATGGGGAGACATTTCTTATTTATAGGGAAATTTTGTAGGTGGAGCCTGTTTATTACATATTCTAGTTTTATAAAATAAATGTAAATTTAGAAAAGCCAAAGTGAAAGAAGTTTAAAAAAATAAAAATATCTTAAATAAGTGCGTTTTCTTAACAAAAGGAAAATTTTCTAAAAAAAATACCTACTGATATTCTTAAACAGAGTACCTTTTCTTAAAAAAAATACCTTATCTTAAAGAAGTAGCTTTGCTGAAAATAAGTACAATTTCTTACAAAAAGTACCTTTTCTTAAAACAGGTATTTTTTTTTAAAAAAGTACCTTTTTTTAAAAAAATTAATTTTTATAAATAAATACCTTTTCTCAATAAATTACATTATCATATAACAAATTGCCTTTTCTTTAAAAACTACATTTTCTTTAAAGAGTACCTTTTATGTAAAACAAAATAACTTTTCTTGAGATAAGTACCTACTCTTAAAATTTTACCTGTTCTTGAAAAAAGGACAAATTCTAAAAAAAATCCCCCTTAAAAAAACCTTTTTCAAAAAAAACAAATACCTTCTCTTAAAAAAGTACATTTTCTTACAAAAATTCCTTTTCTTAAAAGCGAATTTTCTTAAAAATAAAATACTACATTTTCTTTTCTTTTCTTGAGATAAGTAGCCTTTCTGAAAATAACTAAATTTTCTTAAAAAATAAGTACAGTTACTTTTTAAAGAAGTGGTACTCTTTTTAGGAAAATGATATTTTTTTACGTACTTATTTTCAGTAAAGCTACTTATCTCAAGAAAAGAAAAAGTATTATTTTATTTTCAAGAAAAGGTACTTTTATGAAACGGAATTTTTGTAAGAAAATGTATTTTTGTAAAGAAGGTGTTTTTTGAAGAAAAGGTTTTTTTAAGAAATGGGAATATTTTTTAGAATTGGTCCTTTTTTCAAGAATACGTAAGTTTTTAGGAGTATACACTAATCTCAGGAAAATAAACTTTTTTCCACAAAAAAGGTACTCTTTAAAGAAAATGTGTCGTTTTTTACGAAAAGACCATTTATTCTAAAAAAATTACTTTTTTAAGAAGAGGTACAATTTAAAGAAATTACTTTTTTTTGAAGAAAATTTACTTTTTGTAAGAAAATGTACTTTTTTTAAGCAAAGGTACTTCTTTAAAACTACAATATGTACTAAATATTGGTTACAGGCTCCACCTAGAAAACTTCGCATTAAACAAGAAATTTCCCAACATATGTTAGTCTAGACACAAACCAAAGTAAAATTACCCAATATAGTTGATAATACTGGGTCGTAGCATAATAGTGTTAAAAAAAGTTGTTTAATTTTTTTTCGTTTAGCCAAAATCACCCAATGTGCGATAAGGAACTTCGTTTCAATACAAAATGGATTTTTTTTTACACTAAGCATGGAAAATAATGTCACTTCAATGATCAGCGTTTTCAGCTTCGCACTAATTGGCTTGTTTTAGACCATTTTCCATAACATCTTTAAAAATTTCTGGCTTAACGTTCAAATTTCAGCAACAATGTTGGCCTTGCGTTCAAGGATTGTCTCGGACTTGTTCAATAACCCTAAAGAATATAGTCGGGTGCTGACAAATCTGGCAAACGCCCTGGCCAATTAATTTCTGAAAATTATTCGCTCTCCAAAAATTTCACTTAAAAGTGCCATTATATGTCGGGCAGTGTGGACAGCCGCTCCATCCTCCTGAAACCATATCTCAGGTCTGTTTTCAAGAGCAGGACGTAACAAATGTTCTATCACAAACCGATACCGCTCTCCATTTACGGATACAGCACTTCCGCTTCATTTAATGAGGAGCAATTGGCGTTGCTGAATGGTTCTTAGATTTGCAGAACCCCAGAACCTTTAGACCTGCTTATTAACTAAGCCATTCAAATTAAATTAGCTTGATTACAATTGCCAATTGTTAAAATTGAACTGCAAAATTTAGACGTTGCCAAAAATCTGCGCGTTTTAATTTTTGCAAAAATTACACCTTATATGGGAATAACAGTAAATCTTTTTTTAAAATTCGCCATAGTGACGTAGGAGGCATTCCTAGCTGAGCAGAACGCCTTCTGGTATATGTTTCTGATGTTTCATTGACACTTTGCTCTACACGTTCAATATCTTCCGCAGTGCGAATTAAACGTGGTCTACCGGTTCGAGGCAAATCTCTTACGGTGCCATGTTGGTGGTGACGATGAACTACGCAACGAATCATTTCTTCAGAGGGCGAAATTCTAAATGTAGACGATATGCTCTTTGCGTAAACATAATTGATCGCTGAGTTAAATACTAAAATTGTATTATTCTTGTTCTTTGTTCAGTTGTGAATCTCTCCATTATTTATTCTCCAGGTTCTATTTATGAAATCTGAAAAAAACAAATAAAAAAATATATAAACGAAAGTTATTAAATTTTTAAACCCCATGGTGACTTTTACTTTGATAGACTGCGAAAGCAAAACCAAACGGCGCAGTTAGATGAAGCCGACGATTTTCCTTCTCGTTTTCGAGTGTGCTGTTTGATAATGCTAATTTATTATTCATAGTCGTAGCTAAAACCGTGTTAAACTATCAGGGTAAATTGATTTATTCGTGGAGAGAGGTGTGGAATGACACCCTCTTCCATTTGAAAGAAAATGTACTATCATTCATTCATTTACGATATCAGTTTTGGAGAATGCAGCAACATCTGTCTGCGAAGTGACAAACAATCTACGACAGTTATAAAATAAAAAATATAGTATAGAGAAAAAGGAAAATTGCGTACAAACATTAACCATTTCAAAAGGAAGAGGAACTTCAAGTTATTGGAACGAAGTTCCTTATCGCACGTTGCGGAATGGGGCCTAAATGAAGAAAAAATAAACAACTTTTGTTTTAACACTTTTATGCTAATACCCACTATTATTAACAATATTGGGTACTTTTGCTTTGGTTTGAGTCTCGACTAACTAGATGTCTCACATATGTTGGGAAATTTCTTGTTTAATGGGATGTTTACTAGGTGGAGCCTATAACGAATATTTAGTACATATTGTAGTTTTGAACCCAATAAAACGTAAATTTAGAAAAACCAAAGTGAAAGAAGTTTAAAAATAGAAAATTTTCTATAATAAGAGCCTTTTCTGAAAAAAATGGAAATTTTCTCAAAAGCCTAATTAAAATACCTATTCATATTCTTAAACAAAGTACCTTTTCGTAAAAAAAATACCTTATCTTAAAGAAGTAGCTTTGCTCAAAATAAGTACAATTTCTTACAAAAAGTACCTTTTCTTAAAACAGGTATTTTTTTTTTAAATAAGTACCTTTTCTTTTCTTTTCTTGATATAAGTAGCCATTCAAAAAATTAGTAAATTTTCTTAAAAAAAATACCTTTTCCACTTCTTTAAAAAGAAGCTGTTCTTCTAACAGCACTTCTTTGTAGAAAAAATCATACTCATATTGCTTTTTCTTACAGAAAGTATTTCTTCTTAAAAATATTACCTTTTCTTTATAAAACATTAGCACATAAACACATTAGCTTTTAATAAAAGAAGTATCTCTCTTTAAAAAAGGATCTTTTCGGGAAAATATAACACATATTCTTACAAAAAGGACCTAAAAATATTCTTTTCGTTTTAAAAAAATACATTCTACAAATACAAAATTTTCTAAAAAAAAAAATTTAACATTTTACAAAAAGTATCTTTTCGTAAAGATCCATTTAAAATATCGTATTTTTCAACGGGCGCCTTACGCTTTTTGTAACTAACCAGTACAAAATATATAGCGAAAGGAACTTCGTTCCAACCGGGTCTCCCCTGACACCTCATGTAATTTTATTACTATTTTCTTTGTTTTTGTTAATTTCACTCCAAATGCAACTCTGAGACATAATTTTTAAAAGAAAATAAAAATCCTTGGACAATTTCACAGATCTGTCAATATGTTGTTCTGCAACGCGTTCTCCTCAACTTTGTACTATTCTATCCGTACTCATGAAATGCAAAATTTTGACATATCCAACGGTTTATCTAAAAGTCGAACACGACGTTAAGCAGTTAAAAATAGTCAAGCAATTTCAAGCAGTGGCCTCACATTAAAGTCAGGTAGAAGTGGCTGTCACTATTGACACATATATTCCAATAAAGACCATTGTGATGCCATGAGACGTCAAATTCTGTACCCATTGTTGAACTTTGTAGATTGACCTAGTATGGTTGTAGAGCGTGCAACCCATGTGATACCTCATCCCGATATTCTAGATTGTAGCTAAGGAAGAGATTTGCGTTAGTACCTGGCGAACCAATCAGTAATCTGCAGAAAGGTCCTAAGATCATTCAGCTTAACTTCCTAAATGTCGGTTAGATTCAACATGAAGTTAAATCCTAAATATTTTCTCCTAATCATATACGCTGAAAAAATCTCGGCCCCTGCAATAAATTGCAGGAATCATGAATATGGTTGCAAACATTGTTTTAATGAATCGAAGATCTGCTGCTTGTTCGTTTCTTTGTTGTCTGTCACGTTTTTGTTTTCAGGAGTTTTTAACAACAACAAAACACATTTAGGTCACAAAAACATGTATTGTAACCTATTAACCATGGTGTCTCCAAACATGTAATATTTAATAGCAAATACAATGTGTTTGTGCACAAGTATACTATATTTGAGGTAAGCTACAACTACGTTATATTTGCATCGAAACGACAAACAAAAAGACAGACATATGATATGTTCGTCCTTCTCGTCTTCCGCTTGATCTCCACAGCTTCTGCAGTAATCATGAGCTGAGATTTCAGGTCTAGATACATGTCTGCCTATTAAACCGCGTCCAGTGAACACAGCTACTAGCATAGATATACCTTGACTAGGAATTAATATCAAGTTTTGAATACGCTTCAGATTATCCTGCATTTTGTAACACCAAACCGTCTACCGTTCGCATGTCGGAGAGCCTCAGTTTTAAGCATGAGCTTAGACGGAAAAAGGGGATCAGATAAGGTAGCCTCTAATCTTGGCAGCTCATCTGCTCTATGATTCCCTAAATTGTCCATGTGCCCCGGCCTTCATACAACGTGATTAGTGGGCCGTTTGGTCATCTAATTTAGAGATATGTGGCAGATTTGGCCAGTTCTTGAAGTCAGGAATACAGAGTGCAGGGATTTTATAACATCCTGACTCTCATAGAAGATGGTGATGCCCCAGCACATTATGACCTTTCATACCAGCCAAAGGGAAGCTTCTCCTTTCGTCATGACTTCTGCTTCAAAGACACTACAATAGTCTGGTGCCCTTTGTGCATGGTTTAGACTATGATTTAGGTTATAACTTGGCCATACTTGCCTGGTGATCCTGCATTTTGTAACACCAAACCGTCTACCGGTAGCTCGTCTGGGAGCCTCAGTTTTAAGCATGAGCTTTCACGAAAAAAGGAACAAAAGGAGGAACAGATATGGTAGCCCCTAATCGTGGCAGCCCGACTGCTCTATGATATCCTAGAATGTTAATATGACCCGGCCTTCATACAAGGTGAATACTGGACTGTCTGACCATCTTATTTAGATATGTGTGGTAGATTTGGTCAGTTCTTTAAGTCAGGAATACATACTGCAGAGATACATGCTAGCAGCCTGATTGTCGTCCTAGATAATGGGCAACTTCTCCTTTCGACCCCTACTCTGACCACCTTCAAATTTCCTTCGGCAGCGGTCACCTCGCATAGTGACGGCGACACTATCGAGTATATGGCCATGAAAAAGCTTCTCAAAATACCGTTCGGAATTGGTGTAAAACTGTAGGCCCCAATCAGTGAGTGAAAACTGGAAAGCGCACAGCTCAGTGATTGTGAGAAGTTCTTCCCGGTCCCTTCATGGGATGTAATGGGAAACCATTTATTTTTTTATTTATTTTTTCTCCTTTCGACATGACTTCTGCCTGAAAGATACTTATCCTATCCTTTAGGTTTGACTTAAAACTAAGGTTTCTGTTTTCTCGGGTTGTGGTGTGTTGTGGCGCAATGGTGGTGTGCCCAACTCTTGTGCATGAGAACGTGGATTCGATCCCTTCTCGGACCACCTTAAATTTGTTTCAACGGCGGCCACCTCGCTTAGTGACCGCGATACTATCGAGTATAAACCATGAAAAATCTTCTCAAAATACCGTTCGGAACCGGTGTAAACATGAAGGTCCCAATCAGTGAGTGTCAAACTGGTTGTGAGAAGCTCTCCCTAATACCTACATGCGATGTAACGGGAAACCATTTACTTATTTATTGTATATACTCTGTCTTCTATTAATTTCCTACTTCATAGTCGATCAGCTGTGTCATGAATGCCTCCGGTTAATGGCACCCTCTCTGTCGACCAGTACGACAATAATGTATTCCTTTCTGTAAGAAGAATTTTCTATGAAACTCAGCAGAGCGTTCGCAGCTTTTTGCTTTTGTTGTAAGCGAACCGCTGAGAAGTACCTATGGTCTTTCGCAGATATGAGACAATCAATGCTTTCAATAGGAAAGCTGAGACATTGATTGGTCTAAAGCCCTTTGGACTAATGTGCAATGTTTTACCCATTTTCGCAATGCTTACGGATTCATATCGATTTCATACTTTCACAGATATGACACACTAATATCTTGTTATAATGTATGAGAGTAAAGTTCGTCCTTACTTCATGTCAATTCGACCAATGCCGCATGTACTGTGATCGCAATAAAAAATCACTTAAGCCAAACAAAAGACATGTGCAATATTTATGCGATTAATTTAAATTTAAATATGTACAGCGAGTGAGAATTACACATTCATATATGTATTTTTTCGTTTTAATTGGTCTGTAATGCGATGAAATTCGAAAATTTGTCATGACCGTATGTGACTGTATTTTGGTGGTCGTCTTCACATTGCGAAAAGTGTCAAATTCTTGGTTGCTCGATTCCGTTGTTGCCGCCGATGTCGTCGCCGCCGCCACCTCTTTTGCCAGTCAGAGTTTCTTCATGGTCACTGTCATGTAAAACGTGTTTCAAATTGTATAAGGGTTTACAATTACACCACCCAAACTTAATTCTCATGAAAAGTTACAAATTTAAACGATTAACTTCAGCAACTTCTCAGGAAAATCACATAAGAAAAATGCTTTGCTAGACATTTTTGTTGTTGAATTCATATTTGAAGAATGAATGCCCAGACACATTTAGAGATACGTATGTACATACAATGTTGTTGCGACGAACAACGGAATAATTGAAGCGTTAGTTTAATTAAAATTTAATGTGATTTGTCTATAATTAAATTAACATTTTATGTATAAATTCTATTAGCGGAAGACATATTTAATCACTTTTTCTATTCGAATTCCCTAGTACTGTATAGAATTTACATTAAAGACAGAAAGAACAACAGTAACATAATCCCCATCATCCCCAACTCGTCATCATAGTCATAGGCGTAGTCATCGTCATCGTCATCGCCAACCATCACTGTCACAATTCAACATTAACAACATACCCAGCGGCTATATAATTATGTATATATATGATATATACGCACAGTGGTTTGAAGATTCAATTAGCGAATTCATATAAAGTTTAAAAGCGACGCAAAGCGTTTCAGAGGCGCTTAACGCATCCGAAAAATATATTAGTTGAGGTGTTTACTGATGCAATTTTCTCATGCTGAAGAACTGCTGAAGGGAATAAGCAAACCTCCTTGCCAATTCAGCATTCATGTATTTGTTGTTCTAGCAAAGATATTATCCGATATTTTGTTGGGATGGAAGAACATTTTTGCCCAGGTTGAAGTTGAAGACAGTATAAACTAAGGAGTACTGGCAAACTACCAAAATACAATAAATATTGATGTGAATATTGATCTTTTCGTTATTATATTGTTTTGGATAGTTTCACACTAGTAGGTGGTTTTGAAACAATTGTCGTTAATTTCAGAATTTCTTATCCCTATAATGTATTATGAGTAAATAAATAAATGGTTTCCCATTACATCCCATGAAGGGACAGGGGAGAGCTTCTCACAGTCACTGAGCTGTGCGCTTTCCAGTTTTCACTCACTGATTGGAACCTACAGTTTTACACCGATTCCGAACGGTATTTTGAGAAGCTTTTAGATGGCTAAATACTTGATAGTGTCGCCATCACTATGCGAGGTGACCGCCGCCGAAACAATTTTTTTTTGTTTTTTAAGGTGGTCAGAGCAGGGATCGAACCCAGGATCTCATGTACAAGAGGCGCGAACAGTACCTAAATAACTATGGAGAAGGGAGCTGATGAGATGCATCGAAATAGCTATAGTCCCAACCATCCACCGAAATACTCGTAGCCAATTTCACTTCTTCTTTTATAAACTTTTTCTATTTAAAGTTATGTTTAATGGAAACAATTATCTTGAACCGGATAATGATTGAAAAACTTTAAAATGCAATAATTTTTGACCTAGTAAACATATCTAAATTATATAAAAGACGGTTCAGGGATCATTTTGAAATTTCAACATTGTAAATCGCAGAATTGGGTATCATTCATAAATTAACTCAAAGATTACTAGGTTAGATTTGGAAGATAAGACAAATTTCAATATTTTTCTGTCAATCTAGCACCAGCAAACTTCTTCCAGTTCTGGCAAACTATTGGCAAGAACTTTCGGCCCAGTGTTCTGGGATGTTATCATTTCGATGTTCTACCAGTATTGAAAACATTCAAACTCCAGAGGTTTGCCGATACTAGCACTGTACTGGGTACTGAGCCAATGACACGTTTTTCATGAGTACGGTTGGTGCAATCGAATTAATTTGATGTTCCCTTATTGGAACGGAAGCAATGAAAATGTTGTTGTAGCAACATTGGTTAGATAAAAGTGAATTCCACTTTCGGCAGGTGTTCCAAGATTGGGCTGAAATATTGACGTATATTAAGCCTTGATAAACCAGTTTGCGATCTCCAAAAATATCCTAATGTCATTCAGCTTAACTTCCTGCATGTACATTAGATCCAATAAAAGTAACACCCTACATATTTTCTCCTACTTATACAAAAGTGGAAGAGGTGCATATCAGATGTTCGACGCTCTCGTTCTCCTCTTCATCCCCGCAGTTTTTTCATTAGTCATGAGCTGAACTTCAAAGTCTAGGGGTGTAACTGCTTATCAAATAGTAATGCACAGTGATCACAGCTATTAGCGTAGATAAGGGCGGATCAATAAGTCGGTGACTATTTGAAAGAAACACAGTTATTTAAAAAAAAAATAAATATTTTTCAAGATAATCTCCTTTTAGCTCAATACACTTAGTCCAAAGTTTCTCCAATTTTCGTATCCCTTCCAAAAAATTGGATTTTTCGAGGTCCATAAAATAGGCATTTGTTTGATCAATAATTTCATCATTGGAGCTAAATCTCTTTCCACCGAGCCATTTCTTTAGGTTTGGAAATGGGAAATAGTCACTGGAGGCTAAATCCGGAGAATATGGCGGATGAGGTACCAATTTGTAGTCCATTTCATGGAATTTTGCCATTGAGACTACACACGTGTGCACCCGTGCATTATCTTGATGAAAATAACTTTTTTCTTGGCCATATGGGGTCGTTTTTTTAAATCCTTACCTTGGCCTTCTTCGGAGCCGCTTCAACCGGAGAAACCCATTGTTTAGACTGCTGCTTGGACTGCGGAGTGTTGTAATGGATCCATGTTTCATCCACAGTTACAAAACGCCGCAAAACTCCTTCGAATTCCGGTTAAACAACTCCAAACAATCCTTTGAAGTTGCCACACGATTACGTTTATGGTCAATTGAGAGTAAACGCGGCACCCATCTTGCAGACAGTTTTCTTACTGATCATTTAAAATCTAAACCACACTGCAATATGAAATGCCTATGGCATCAACAATCTCACGCACTTTTACTCTTCGATCGGCCAACACCATATCGTGGATTTTTTCGACATATTGACCTCAATTGGCCGTTCAGAACGTTCAGCGTCATTTGTCAGTAAACCACTTTTTTACAATTGAAATCGATAGTGCAGTGTGCCCATAGTATTTAACAAGCTTTTCCTTGGTTTGATTGACGGTTTTTTTTCGCTAAAAATAATGTTTAATGAGCACTAGAAATTCACTTTTTTCCATTTTTAAAAAGTGCACGAGGTTGTATGTTTTGAACAGCTGTTAAACGCAAAGTAAATAACGGAACTTGCTCAAAATTTGACAGTAGTCTATTAACAGGTAGTAATTGATGGGAGCAGTGTTGCTTTTCATAGAACTACGAGGGAAGTTCTGAAAGTCACGGCCTTATTAATTCGCTCTCTATGTCCGTTCTAGGTGTGGATATCAAGTATTCCGAGCGATTCAGTACATGAGTTGGCCATACCTATCTGGTGACCCTGTAATTTGCGAATACAGATCGATCATAAATTATTCGCTTGTATGTAAGAGCATCGGTTTTAAGCATGAAATTGCATGGAGAAAGTGGCTTACGCGCATACTTCGAGAACTAATTGTTTAAAAAGAGGTTGTAGTAAACGTAAATTCGGTTTGTGCCACCCAAATGACGTTGCCGCAAACGACTTGGGGCTGTCACGACTGAATTTAATTCGCACAACTGGAATTAGGCTGAAGCAACTTCGTTTCATAATTGATTCGGTTGTGACAACCTAATCTTCAATTATATTTGTTCTGTCAATTATATTTTCTATAATTTCGGTTGCAACAACCGAATTGCAAATAAATTTGGATACAACAACTGAAATACCAAGTTCGGTTACAACAGCGGAAAATGGCCTCAATTCCGACGCAACAACCAAATTTGACATCAATTCGGTTGCAACAATCGAATATGGTACCAATTCGTTCACAATAAGCGAACTTTTGCGAATTTAAGTTGGATCTAACGAATGAATTGGGCGTCAATTCGGTTGCTGTATACATTTGTTGCTGTCGCGGTGATATCCATTTTTTTGTGGTTAATTTAAATTCGAATTTTAAAGTAAAATTATTGTAATTACAGATTTGACGTTAAATCGTATTAATTTTCAGAAAATGTCCACATGTATCGCCGTGCACTACGTACATATGCCAACAGGTCTGAAGTTTTTCATGGTCGGTCGTTTGAGATGTACTGCCTTGCCTGTCTATAAAATGGTTTAGGACATACGTACAACACGTCTGAATTGATGTGGTGACTCTAAGCGCCGAGACTACCAAAACGGGCGTAAGTGGCATGTAAAATGATTTCTATACACTACAGACAACCTCCTATCCTATCGCTTTATGGCCGTCGGTGGTGCTATGGTAGTGTGCCCGGCTCTTGTGCATGAGAGCGTGTGTTCGATCCCTGCTCTGACCACCTTAAATTTCTTTCGACGGCGGTCACCTCGTGTATATAGCCATGAAAAGACTTCTCAAAATACCGTTCGTAACCTGTAGGTCCCAATCAGTGAGTGTAAAACCAGAATGAGCACAGCTCACTGGTTGTGAGAAGCTCTCCCTAAGTCCTATATGGGATGTAACGGAAAACCATTTATTTATTTTACGTAATTGGGACCTACAGTTTTACACCGGTTCCGAACGGTATGCTGAGAAGATGTTTCTTTTTCGCCATCACTAAGCGAGGTGGAGGGGATCGAACCCACGTTGTCATGCACAGGAGTTGCGCACTGTGGCCATTGCACCACCGAAGGCGTTAAATTGCTCGATCACGGTGGCAAATTGACTGGCCCATTTCGAGAAATAACGCATTCAACAAATGTATCCTGTGGAGCCGTCCTGTTGGAAAAACTTGTCTTCAGACAACATTCCATTCAATTGGTACACGAAATAATCAGCAATGATAGCTCTACAGCACTCTCCGTTGACGATAATGTTCTCGCTGTTCTCATTTTTAAAGAAGTAAGAACAAACGATTCCACCGGCTTATAAATGACACCAAACATGAGCCTCATCGCATTTACACAGCCGGTATTCGTTGTCAGGTTAGCGATAACCTTGTTCTTTTCCGTTTACACCAACCAATTTGAGATTAAATTGACATTTCAGTTGGCAAATCCGGGGTTAGACAAACTCCACGCCGAAACAAAATGTAGGAAGACGATGGTTCAGCAAAAAAATTAAGTTGGCGGGTTTTGATTTTGCCAGTACAAATTTTGGATGTTTTTGAAATAACTTATCCTTTAAAATTAGATCAGTGAGTCAAATCGGGCTAGTCGATAAAATCGGCTCATACTTGAAACCAATAAGAGCTATTTATATCGGCGGCGGCGTGAGCTTCAACAAAGTTTTGGTGACGACGACGCGTCAGGAAATTTTCGATCGGCTTTCATCTGTCAAACAGTTGATTTTCTGTGTATGTTATTATTATGGTTGTATTTTTTTGGTAACTACCAATGTTGCATTAAAATGTACAGCAGTTTAAAATTAGGTTAAAAACTAAACTGCAGTTTCTACGGATTACAATTCTATCAGTAATCTTCTGGGTTAGCGCGGGTTAACGAAGTTAACCTTCAAAATGCGAGAGTCTTGTTTTGTGTAAGTGCCGTATAACGATGCCTAGTAAATCTCTCGTATATTCTCTTCACTCCAAAGGCGGCAATGTGGTTTATTGCCATGACCATTGAGTCTAAAATGAGCCTCATCACTGAACAGAATATTGGGATAAAATATTCCTCTTGATTTTGTACCCATTGACCGAACGCAAATGATGGTCATTTGATATATTCATAATGAAATGACAAACCAAACTGAGCTTAGATGATAATAGCGTTGCCAGATCTGATCAGTTTGTGACAGTTTAATCGTTACCGGAAAATTGAACCTCCTAAAAAAACTCTATATCTCTAGACTTTTTGATGGGTCTACGTAAAGGAATTCGAAGCCAACCTTACTCGTGCTATTCACCTAAACAATTCGAATCAAAAAGGAAATTCAATTGTCAATAGTAACGTTTAATTACTTTGTGACTACAGAGTTGCTAATGACTTTGGTTGCAGCAACCGAATTGGACACGAAAAACAAAATTAAATATAAAACTAATTACATTTATTGCAATCGAATTTATTCAAATTTCGAATATCGTTACAGAATTCATGTGCGATTTGGCTGCAGCAACCACGTAAACAGTTGTTTGGAACGGAAAAAAATTAAAAATGTCGATGAGGCATCGTAAATATCTAAAAATTCGGTTGCCAGAACAGAAATAATTATGAAACGAGGTTATTTCGGCCGAATTTGTTATTTCGGTCAATTGTAGCGCTCACTAAATTTACGGTAACGACAGATAAATAGATGATTATTACCACCTCTTTTCAAGCACATAGATTTGTGAGTGTAGTTGTTAAAAACTTCAATTATGATTGATTTGCAGGTCCTACTTTAAAGGGTATGTAATGTAAATATTTTCTAATTTTGACCCAAATTACCAGGACTTTGTGTTTTTTTGAACCACTGTATAATATGATGCATATTAAGTCAGACAACAGAATAAAAAAACAAACTGTAATGATACATCCATCCCTGCGTTACACACGTTGCATTATAATTTGTCAAAGCGCCAAATACCAAAACTTAAGAATGTCAACCTTAAACATATTAAAATCGCAAACATATAGAGAAGACTCTTACACATTACAATTGCGAAGAAAACATGAAACGGATACGGCCGGGGCAGGATTCAGAGTACATTTTTTTTTGTATATGTGTACAAGTCGAGAAGGCATCGTCAAAAGTATTTCGAAAACAATTTTCCCATTAGCAATAAAGCACGATGCCGCAACTAATTAAAGTGATTTTGTTAAATAGTTTATACTTTACAATGTAAATTATTTGCATGTTCTCCTTTTGCCCTCCCGATCTTTGTTCATCTGTGTTCATATCCATTCTGTACTTGTATCCATTTAATTTTTATAAGAGCTTTAGAGTGCGCGAGTATTTTATTCAGCTATTTTCGTTGTTGCTGCTGTTGCTGTTGTTGCTGTTGCTGCTATTCGGTCGGTTGCTCTATTTAATGTTCATTACAACAATTTCATTTTAATTACAGTGCTGTCATTGAAATCCATTTAATGCGATGAGATTTCCAAGTAATGAAATTATGGCCAATTGAAGCTGAAAGATAGACGCAACGTAGAGGAACAGCAACCCAGCACTGGCGTACGAGTGGAAGCATCAAAAGAATTGCAAATGTGGAGGGAGAATCCTCTTAATTTTTGAAGGCAGTAACTTTAATAAATGCAACTGGGTGAATTAGGTGCAATACATGTAAACGGAAACTTTGTAGTTTGATGTTTCATTTGGAGTTTATAACGTAGAAATTATAGACTTAGTAACTAACTAATATTAACTAATATTATTTTAAAAAAAGCTGCGAACGCTTAGAAAGTACTTGGAATTATTTAAATCTGCTTCAATAAATTTAGACAATTTTTTTGTTGGTTCCATTTTTTCTGGGTTTCTTTGGCATATTGCACCCTAACTACTAAACAGTCATAACTCAAAATTTACAAATTTGCAGTAGATGCAAAAAAAAACTGGGTTTGTAAAGTTAACAAATGTATGAAAATTGTCAATAATAGACGTATTGATTTCGGATTTTTGTTTACTGAAAGAGAATTGTAACTGACGCCAGATGTTTACAGAAGATAGAAATGATTCTCGGTTATTATTGTTAAGCAAACAATGAAAATCTTAAAATTCTGTGTTATGACACTTTTGCAGTTAGGGTGCGATATGTATTAATTTTTCCTCCAAAATTTTTTAACCGACGTAGTCTGAAAAATTGCCGCATATTGACTTGGAACCAGGTACTGTAAGCAATTGCTCACAGCTCGCTCGCTTGCAAAGAGCCTTAAAATGAAGAGACAAAAAATACACACCTACCCGTTAGACTTGATATGTAACAACAAACACAAAATATAAAACTTGAGAGCGCGATCGGCAAAAAAAAAACCCAGCGGGTTAGCTTATATGAATTTTCGCACGCTCTTCCTTTCACAAAAGCCTCATTTTAATTGTAAAGTATTTCAATAACAAATTCAAAACCCTTTGCAACGCGGCAGAAAATGGGTTAAATGTGGGTACTCAAATTACAGTAAAGTGTTTTAGAATTTCAACTATGACACTTTGAGTTTTTTTTTGTATCACAAGTATAAATTTGGTTGCTTGAGCGTACGTATTTGTAGCTTGTCGAAAATATGCAATACTTGTGCCCAAATACATTGTGTTTGCTATTCATTATAACATGTTTGAGGCATAATGATTAATAGGCTATAACATATGTTTTTGGTACCCAAATGTGGAGTTGTTTGTTGAAAACCGCTAAAAACAAAAACGAGACAAACAACTGCATATTTCCTGCAATATGCTGCTTGGGCCGATGTTATTCAGCGTGTATATAAAGTTTAACATAAAGTGCAAAAAAGTATGATAAAATTAGATAAAGTCTACCAAAGCAAAACTTTTTGGTACACTTTGTGTACATAAAAGTGTGTGCTATCAGTTCACTGTGAGCTCACGGAGAACCCACTCGATTGATAGCTTCTTATACGCAAATCATTTTGTAAAATATTATGCACCACCTTTCATCACAAATCTCATGCGGAGCAGTTTATGCTTCGATCCCAAGATAAAAATAACTCGATATATGAGCTACTCAGAGGGAAATTGATCTAACTCCACAAAACAAAGAGTAAAGAAATATGGAAATGAAGTCTGTGACGTCTGGGCATTCTCATATAACACCAGCGCGAGTCTCAAAAATACTTCACGTTGAAATACTCTTTCGTTTTGATGATTCTAAACACTGGGTTTTAGATGTGTATATACAGGGTGATTCAGGAAGTTCCGGACAAATTTCCACAGCATATTCCTTGGCTCATTTCATGAAGAAAAGTCCAATTTGCTCAGCCAGATGGCAGGTAACTTATGTTTTTTTTTTTACTGAAATGCAAAAATTTTTGTTTTTGTTTTTGGAAGCAAAATGACAGCAATTAACACATTTAAGATTTTATTTTATTGAAATTTTCAGAAATGGTCATAACTTTGGAACGGTAAGACCTCTGGGTTTCGTTTAGGTTATTTTGGAAAGGTAAGAGGTATGGTTATCTTTCAACAGCTTTGTATGTCGGCGATTCGATTTTTTTATTAATATTAATAGATATTAATAGATATTTAGTATTAATATCATTGTTATCTCAATATTTTTAAAACGTGGATCTAGACCAATTAACGTGTGAGTGGCTAATATTTGGATATTGCAAATATCTTGAAATACATAAAAATATTCTACAAAAAACTTATATTGTAATCTTTTGCATTGAGTTGAAGTAAGAGATTATTTAAAAATTTCGTCATCACAAAAGAGAGGAGCTTTCTTAATGGAATTTATAATGTCTCTAGCCTAACCACTCATAATCCATTCAACGTTCGCAATGAAACTTAATTACGCATCAACATAATTAGACAAACTTGTGTCTGTTTTATTGCATATATCGTAGATACATTACATTAATTAAGTTTTTTATTGAATTATATCCATGTGTACTTTTCCCTAGAATTTAAAGAAATATGGATTATTTTATTCACTGCTTATTTGCATGTAAATCTACACTGAAAAAATATTCTTCGTAATATATGAAACATTCATCTTTAAATAATCTTCCTTTTGTAACTTTAAACAATTTTATGAAAACATTCATAATAAATTACATGAGGTGTCAGGGAACACCCGGTTGGAACAAAGTTCCTTTCGCTATATATTATTCACTTATTAGTTCCAACACGCCTAAGGCGCCCGATTCATATAAAATGCGATAATTTAAATGGATCTTTAAGAAGAGATAATTTTTGTAAATTGATAAACTTCTTTTAAGAAAAATTTTTTTTTTATAAAATTTATTTAAAAAAAAAAAAATTATATTTTTAGGTCCTTTTTGTAAGAATATATATTATATTTTCCCGAAAAGAGAGGTACTTCTTTTATTAAAAGCTAGTTTTTTTTTTGAAGAAAAGTACTAGTTTTAAGAAGAAGTACTTTCTGTAAGAAAAAGCCATAAATTTACTTTTTATTGAGTTCAAAACTACAATATATACTAAATATTGGTTACAGGCTCCACCTAGATAACTGCTCATTAAACAAGAAATTTCCCAACATATGTGAGACATCTAGTTAATTTCTTTCTGTATGATCCAAGCCATTAGTCTAGACACAAACCAAAGCAAAAGTAAACAATATAGTTGATAATAAGTCTGTTTTTCCATTAAGCTATCGCCACTTACGACTTTCCAAATAAAACGATCCACACTTAATACTACGAAATGTGGCAACATTTGCTATAATGGATGAAAAAAATTCGATACGGCAACACGTCCCAACAAATACATGGTAGCAGTAGATGTTGTTGTAATTGTAAGCAGCAACAACATACATTTTATTTTCGTTCATTCGTTCAGTTGTCAAACTCTACACAAATATACACCAACAATACAAGAATACAAACAAGTATAAAATCAAAATACGTATAATTTTGACAAGTGAAACGAAAAATGACATGGAAAACATTACATCACCTGTTTAAACGACTATACCTGATAGATAATTCCACCATGTTCAATATGTATAACATTTATCGCGCGTTGTTGTGAACAATTTATTTCCAATTTTGTTTTCAATCGCAAATAAAAATCTATCCATACAATTTAGATATATATTCCATTAAATAAAATAAGTTTAATGAACTTCAAATGTATATATAAGACATTTTGCAAATTTCTGCTTTTGAGTCTCTCCTTGATAACATTTGCATTCACAAGAAATGATAACAAAATGTATCTAAGATATCTTTATGTTGCCATTTCTTGAAATTGAACATGTGGCAACATTGTCAATGCTCAAGTCGGAATTTAAGTGGGAAGTTGAAATGCCACTTAATATCGCTTAGCTTCCCGTACAAATTAAACTATAATTAACTTTAGCGGGGTAACAAAAAACACACTTAATAGTGGGTTGTAGATAGAGTGTCGAAAAAACCGGCATTTTTTAGAAACCGGTTTTCATTTTGTTCGAAAAATCAATTTTTCATGAAACCGGTTTTCGGTTTGTTCAAAAACTCAATTTTTCTAGATACCGGTTTTCGGTTTTTAATTTTGGCAAAAACCGGTGAAACCGCTTTTTTCGGGTTTTCTGCTTTAAGTTAAATTACACATGTAGAACTTTCAATACATTTGTTTAACATTTATAATATATTTATTCGTGTTGAAAACTCAAAATGTCAGAACTGTATTTAATTAATTTGCGTCTTATTTTAAATAAAAATTATAAATGTTTAATGCGAATTTGAATAAAACTTTTATGATATACTTTTAAATTTTATATGAAACACGCATTCCAAATTGGAATATGATATATAATTTTAAAATGTGATGATGTGATGAAATGAAATGAAAAATGTGAGTGTGATGATTCGAAGTTTCGTATTATATTTAAAATTAAAATGTTCGAGCGTTGGGTCTATTTTAAATTATTTTATTCTTCAATATTTCGTTAACCATTGGGTAGCATCGACGGGAAGATAAACACAATTATTAATTAAAAATTAAATGAAAAAAAATAATGAAATTAAAAATTAAAATGAAATTTTTAATTTTCTGCCGATGCTACCCAATGGGTACCGAAAAATTCAAGAATAAAATAATTTACAATAGACCGAACTCTCGAACATTTTAATTTTAAATATGATATGAAACCTCGAATCATCACATTTCATCCCATTCACATTTTTCATTTCATTTCATCACATCATCACATTTTAAAAAATATATATCATATTCCAATTTTGAATGCGTGTTTAATATAAAATTTAAAAGTTTTATTCAAATTCGCATTAAACAGATTTTAAATCGGAAATCATATTCTAATTTCAAAAATCAATTTCAAATTTTGGTTTTGGACACTCTAGTTGTAGCATAATAGTGTTAAAACAAAAGTTATATAATTTGTTTTCATCTACCCCCATCCCGCAACGTACGATAAGGAACTTCGTTCCAAAAGTTTACGAATTCACGGATCGTACATTTAGAAAAGGAAAATTTTCATAAATTTGAGTTAAAAAAGTCCTTAAATTTTGTACAAATAATGTACATTTGAACCTGAATTTACTAAATCTGAGGAAATTTTACTTAATAATAGTACACGTAAATACTCCTTATATAAATATATAATATAAATACACATAATAATGATCATTAATTTGTTTATAATAAAGTTCCTCTAAATGAGTACAATTGTACTTAAGTTATGCAACGGTGTATTAAAAGTTAGTGCACAATTTCCTGAAAAAATGTGTATTTCAAGCCATTTGAACTAAAAGGGATTATAAATATTTAAACCGAAATAGGTACATACCTGGAATCGTTGCAAGTACAGGTATAATACACTTAAGTTAACATATCCTTAATATTCCTGTCCTTAATTTTATTGAAGTGAAGTAACTAGTTATATATGCAGCGAATTTCGATATTCAGTGTTTTGAATTTTGAATATTACATTCGCAATTAAATAGTTCTTGGTGGCTAACGTGCAAGTACTCGACTGTTGTTGATCGCGGATTACATTCTCTGACACGAGGATTAGTCCAGTCCTTACGACAATTGTTAAAAGATTTTCAAGGAAATTAATACTTTATTCCGTATTACCGCATTTTGAATTTCTTATTCCTAAATTTTAGGAAGTAAAGTACTTGATTTGAGGAAATACAATTTCCTACAATTTAAGAAATATGTACTTATTACATATGCAAATTCGTATTTGTTTAAGATGCTCAGAAATTTATGCAGAATATAATTTCCTAATTTTAACTCAACTCGTATTTAATTTATATAACAAATAAACTTGATTTGTGGGCCCAATCGACGCGTTTGAAAGACGTATTATTACTTCTGAAAAAAAGCTGTTTATTCTTTTGAGGAAATATGTACTCATTCGAGGGAACAGTTGAACTACGTTTAAAGAAATATGTACTTTAATGGATGAAATATTTCCTTGTTTTAAGTACATTTTGGCGTTAGAAGTCTAACGAAAAAATTAATTTAAATTGAGTTAAAAGTCGTTGGGCACCAACGAAATTCAATTTTCCATACACAGAAAAAAATAATTTTTCAATACAATTAAAAAATTCGAAAATTCAAACAAAATATTAATTGAAAATCCTATGATATAAAAATTACATGAGGTGTCAGGGGACACCCGGTTGGAACGAAGTTCCTTTCGCTATATATTCGCCCTTATTCCCGTTGTCGTCGTCGACGTCTATACAATATCGACACCATTTTCACTGGCAACTTGAAGGCATTTGGACAAAAAAAATTTTGTGTGATATTTTAAGAGGGTTGTTTTTGGATCATAGACATCAAAAACTTTGTTGTTGTCGATGTGGCAATACATATATAACGTTCTAAAGTTGACCAAAATCTGATGACGACGTCGACGACGACAACGGGAATAAGGCCGATTATGTACTAGTTAGTTCCAACACACCTAAGGCGCCTGTTGAAAAATACTGTAATTTAAATGGATCTTGTAAAATTATAAACTTTTGTTAAGAAATTTTTTCTTTATTGAATGTATTTTATTAAAAAAAAAAAGTATATTTTTAGGCCCCTTTTGTAAGAATATGTATTATATTTTCCCGAAAAGGTCCTTTCTTTGATGAGAGGTTTTTCTTTTTATTAAAATAAAAAAAATGGTTTCCTGTTACATCCCGTGAAAGGATTAGGGAGAGCTTCTCACAAACCAGTGAGCTGTGCGCGTTCTAGTTTTACACTCACTGATTGGGTCCTACAGTTTTACACCGGTTCCGAACGGTATTTTGAGAAGCTTTTTCATGGATGAATACTCGATAGTGTCGCCATCACTAAGCTAAGGAAAAGCCTAAGAGTATGAATTTTTTTTACAAAAAAAACTTTTTTAAGAACAGGTACTTTTTAAAGAAGTGATACTCTTTTTTGGATTAGATTATTTTTTTAAGAAAATTTACTTATTTTCAGGAATTCTACTTATCTCAAGAAAACAAAAGAAAAGGTGGTACTTTATTTTTAAGAAATTGTACTTTTAAGCCAAGGAATTTTTGTAAGAAAAGGTATTTTTTGTAAGAGGTTTTTTTTGAAGAAAAGCTTTTTTTTACGAAAGAACAGATACAATTTTAAGAGTAGGTACTTGTCTCAAGAAAAGTTATTTTGTTTTACAAAAAAAAGTATTCTTTAAAGAAAATGTAGTTTTTTAAGAAATGGCAATTTGTTGTAAGGTAATGTACTTTCTTAAGAGAATATACTTATTTAAAAAATGACCTTTTTTAAGAAAAGGTACTTTTTGTAAGAAAATTTACTTTTTTAAGCAAAGGTACTTCTTTAAGCTGTTATTTTTTTAAACTTCTTTCACTTTGGCTTTTCTAAATTTACTTCTTATTCGGTTCAAACTACAGTATGTTAGAGACAGGCTCCACCTAGAAAATTTCCCATTAAACAAAAAATATGTTAGTCAAACCAAAAGCACGAGTGTAAGAGTGCTGCCAAATGTAGTTCCATGCTGAGGGTTGTGTTGCATGGATTTGCCAGTCTTGCACTTTGGCTTTTCTAAGTTTACTTTTTATTGGGTTCAAAACTACAATATGTAATACACAGGCTCCACCTAGACAACTTCCCTTTAAACCAAACCCAAAAGTACCCAATATAGTTGATAATAATGGGTTGTAATAAAGTAGTTAAAAAAAAGTTGTTTAAACATTTTTCATTTAGCCCCCAACCCGCAACGTGCGATAAGGAACTTCGTTCCAAAATACACATATCAGGTACCATATTTGTAGGTTGTTCATTGGAAAAATTTTATTTTTAAATCGATGTAAAATTTCACCCATCTACAAATTTATCTGTACGTTATTTATCAAAAATATTTTCGTTTTCAGTCGATGTATAATTTCACATATTAACGAACCAAATTGTTTCTCAATTTTCGTTTTGCCATCGATTCCACTTATTTTTAGAAAGTCTGTTTATTTAAAACTAATTTAAACAGCCGCATTAGGATTCGAACTCGCATTCGCTGGAAGATCGTTTCGGTGTTCGTGAAGCCTCGTCCAGTCCGTTGCTCCACCGACTGCATGTACAAAATTTTCTCTAGCCGAAGTTATTTGGTTGTTCGTGACGTATTTATCGAAATGACCGAAAATAAACATTATTTTGTATTTTGAGAAGCTTTATCTTGCCGAAGTACTCAATAGTGTCGCAATAACTAAGATGACCGTTGTCGAAAGAAATTTAATGTGGTCAAAGCAGGGATCGAGCCCACGTTCTCATGTACAAGAGTCGCGCACATTGACCATTGACGGCCACATTTTTTTGTTCGAGCAATTATGTACCGAATAATTCTCATTGTATTGAGAGGTGTTGTTCCATAAAGCATGATACACATTTGATGGAATTATTGCGAACAGTCACTCCAGAGGTGCCCTAGATTTAAAATAGCTACCAAGATTTAAAATGTACCCTAGATTTAAAATTGCTTGGGATCACAGAAATGAATTATAATTCTATAACAGGCTTCATAACATCTATGAAAATGTTTCACATATTTTAATAACAAGTTCCATAACTTCCAGTTCATAGAATCTCTGAAAAAGTTGCAAAGATATTATGAACAATTTTCATAGATTTCTTCTCATAGAATTTATGAAAATATTTGTATAGATACAGGGCGTTTTTATGTTCCAGGAAGATGTTTTTTTTACCGCCATTTCTGTTTGGTTGACATTTGTCAGTTTGTATTTGACAGTTATGCAGAGCAGTGCATTAGAATTTATTATGGAGCATCCAACGCAGCATCAGCGTATTGAAGTTATTGAAACATTTTCTCTAAATATTCGTTCAAAACACGAATGATATTGCGGGATTTTTTGGTTTAAATAATGTTCCGAGCAAGTCAACCTTCAGGGTATTATAAAGAATTTTGAAATTAGTTGTTCATTAATATTCAAATGTTGGTGTAACACACCACAGTTGTAAAACAGTTTTTGTAATAATATGATCTTACAGGATTTCATTACATTTTCGAAGACAATTTGTTCAGTGTACCAGTCTATTTATAATTGTACATCAAATGTTTATGATTGTCATCACAATTGGTCTTTCTGTCAAAAAAAAAATGTGCATAGTGACAATTTGCATTTGGTGCGTCTTCTGCCACATAAATATTGGATATTTAGACAGACCATTTAGTGCTGTAGTTTCTACAAATAACATACAGTATCCTGCCACGACAGTAGACACTAAATGGGTAATACTTCACATTAACAAATTTCAAATAAAGATAACTTTAGATTGACAACGAAAATTCTCAGTTCGGTTTCTGTTTAATTTGAAATTTAGATTAACACATGCTTTCACGACCACATGCAAGTATGTTCTGCCTAGGGTTTTTGGCACCTATCATTGTACAGGTAGGAGAGAGTGGAAATGTATCTATAGGTGATTTTTAGAAGACGGGCGCACGTGGGGGAAACGTAATGTTAAGTTTTGAGTCAATTCCTTCACTTAAAAAAATTTAATTTCGAATATCAACGCGGTTACGTGAACCGAACATAAATACAGTAATGCCATATAGAGCTGCCATTCTTCTCATTTGACATTTCCTCTCACACTATTCGTGGTGCGGTCGGTGCGGTAGAGAATTAATTGACGTAAATTGACTTACACCAGGTGGAATTAGAAAAATTGTTGACTTAAATTTTTCATGTCGTTTTGCTGATAAACGGTAAAATTTAAACGTAGTTTGGGACTTTTTTGTTATGTTTTATTGTTAATATATATTTGTGAAGTATTTACACAAAAATTTTGGCACAAAAAGCGAAATCCCGTTGCTGATATAATGTTGGTTGGTTTGAGCCATTGGCTCTATCTGGTATTATTACAGCAATGCTTTCCAACACCCAACCGCCCATTTACAACACACCAAATGTCATCAATGTACTGAGAGAGTTGGCTACTCTATACGTCATTACTCTATGCGAACATATGTTTGGCAAGTATGTGTGCCGTTTATTTAAAATGGCTAAAATTAACCAAAAAAAATTGTTGCCACTTTTTTTGCGGCATAGCTATTAATTAGGTCAGAGATCACGAAAATAACCAAGCAATTTAAATCACCACGGCCGAAAGTGTATGATCGTCAAAGGGGTTATGGCCCGTACAACATTACAACAACATTTCATGTGGAACTGTACAAAACTTTTCGGATAAAGAAACGTCTGAAGACTATCGACGGAAAAATTTAGCCAGTGTACTACTACGTACTACTAGCCAGGGTACTTCTCCACTCTATAGTCAACATAAAAGAAAACTCTCTTCAGAATAAGGTTTTCGCTCTGGGGACCTTTCTGGACATCGAGGGAGCCTTCAATAACATATAACCTTCGGCGATTCTTAGGTCGTTACAGAATCAAGGAGTCGACAGCTTAGTGACACGCCTAATTGGGAAGGTTCTGGTGGATAGATCCATCAAAGCTGAATGGGGTGGTGTTACAATTGCTAGGACCGTTAACAGCGGGAGTTCTGTCTCCACTATCATGGTTAACTTCTGTCAATGAAAAAAAAATAAATAGTTTCCCATTACATCCCATAAAGGGACTGGGGAGAACTTCTCACAATCACTGAGCTGTGCGCTTTCCAGTTTTCACTCACTGATGAACTGTCAATGAACTCCTTCTTAAATTGGAGAGGGCCGAATGCCAGGTCTTTGCCTATGCCGATGTTATTGCTATCATCTGTACGGGTAGAAACCTCAATTTACTTAGCATTCGTGCAACCCGCCTACTTAGTCTGATTTCGAACTGGACCGCTAACAACGGACTATCACTTAACCCACTTAAAACCGAGCTTATCTAGTTCTCTCGGAAATATAAAATACGCGAATTTGAACTGCCGTCAGTTAATGGGGTGCAATTGCAGTTGACGGAAAAGGTCAAGTATCTGGGGATAATTCTCGACAGAAACTCTTGGAAACCGAATGTGAAGGAGAGGGTGAAAAAGGCGTCTGCTGCTCTTTACTGTTGTAAAGGGGCGATAGGAAAGCGCTGGGGACTGTCTCCTAAGATCACCATGTGGATTTATACTGCAATAGTCAGACCAATACTTCTCTACGGTATCGTAGTTTGGTGGAGGTCCATCCACAAGAAATATATTCTGAATTCCTTGATGAAAATTCAAAGATCAGCACTGATTAGCGTTAGTGGGGCAATGGGCACAACGTCAGGTATCCTGAACATCTGTACTCCTGTTATCATGGCCGAATCTGCAGCCGCTACATCCCTGGTGAGAATCAGAGATTGTGGCGTTTTGATATCGGGGCATTCCGGACACGCTGAATTACTACACCGGATCAACTCTATTCCCGTAAAAACGGACTACTGTGTCCCCCTACCTTCTACCAGCTACAAATCTAAGGACTTCTATTCCGAACAGGAATACGTGGGAAAAGTCACTGGAAGGGGAACCAGTAGTATCACATTTTTCACGGATGGATCAAAGTTGGACGAGCAAGTAGGCTATGGTCCATTCACCGGACCTAAATGTAAATATCTCCTTAAAGTGCCTGATCACTGTAGTTTATTTCTGGCGGAAATTATCGCCATACTGGAGGTTGCTGAACTACTGAAAAGTAGTGTCACACAACCCTCCGGAGATTATATATCTACACAGACAGCCAGGCTGCCATAAAATCCCTGGAAGCCATGTTTGCTACGTCCCTGACGGTGAAAGAATGCCACTCATCACTTAGGGTGATGGCAGAGTATTTTGACATCAGGCTTATCTGGGTACTGGGACACAGCGACATTCCAGGCAATTGCGTAGCGGATGCGTCAGCTAGACAGGGTACAACGGCACAGGTTCTTCCGGCAAAAAAAGATGTTAGTATGCCAATCTCTACCTGCCGTTTGCAGATCAGGCAGTTGGCCGATAATATGTTCAAGGACAAGTGGAGATTTACTTCAACTTGCAAACAAGACAGGGTCCTCTGGCCACAGCTGGACAGAAAGAGGTCTATGCAACTACTTAACTTGCCGAGAGGCAGGTTATTAGGAACACTTACGGGACATTGTCTTGTAGGAAAACACGCCCTAAGATTGGAACATAGAAACTCCACTCTCTGTAGATGCTGCATGGAAGAGGACGAGGAAACGACGAAACACTTTCTCTTGGATTGCCCTGGTCTGGCATGATGAGAAGTAGGATATTCGGAACACATTTAGTTAGCACCGTAGCCCTACAGGATATTCCTGTAGGTCTTATAGACAAATTCATTGAACGGGCAAATTGGCTAGACGACTAGTCAATAGTTGCTATAGAGGAAACTGCAGGTATCACAATGGGCTTCTTTAGCCTAAGTGTGGTAGACAGCAGCCTTTTCAACCAACCAAATACTACGTTGTTCATGCGAAACATCAGGAATATATCTTTGACGTTTGGGAATAAGGTCTTAAGTCAGAAACTGTAGTTTTTCGTAATTTTAAATTGAAAATTATTTATATATGAAATTTTCTGACTTATTGCCTAAAGAGCAAATGATTACGATTGGATGGAGTTGTGCTAGATTTAAGTTATTAATACCAAACGAAAGAGAAAAAAAAAATTGAGTTAAACCCAATCAAAAACCCAAAATGCATTTTTTTGACTTAAGACCTTATTCCCAAACGTCAAAGATATATCTATCAACATTTTAATGTTTCTTAGAAAAATGTAACGACCTATCAGATTGAAGAAAGAAATGATGAGTGTGGTCGCATTCTATTTCTCAAAAAATATATTTTTAATCTAAAAACATGATAGGGTGTCTCCTTGCCTGAGTTTTCGCCTCGAACTAAGTGAAACGTTTACCAAACTTTACTGAGGTATTCGTGTGGGCCAGTGTCATTCTACAGTGTTATATACAATATTCTCAAATCTTGCATTTGAATTATAGTACCAGTCCTACATTCAAGGCTGTTCAACTTCCCATTTCTCCAGTTTTCTTGTAACATTTAGTCTTTCAAATTTGTTGGCCCAACACTGTATGCTTGCAGCATTTTAAGATTTATTTCTCTTTGTTTTTCAACAAGTTCGAGTACTGTCACCAAGGAGGGGTCCTTTAATTTTACTGCAATTGGAAAACATGTAATGCAACGACAACAACAATGACGCATATCGTATGTGTGGAATCCAATGTTATTGGGTGCTGGCTGGCTGGTTATCAGGCAGTTGTTTATATTCTAGCTGTGTGGTTGTTGTTATTGTTAGTTGGTGTCATGCACTCATGTCTAACACAACAAATCGCTTACATTCCTTAAGACACATTTTTAAAAATGGATGGGATGCACCGCCGCCACCCATTCCAACACAGCAAACACACAAACAATAATCCATATGTTGGAAATATTTTGGAATTTTAATGGGCGATGTTGCACCTTATTGGGTTTATGTTCAAGTGGCTGTGTGCGTGTGATTCCACAGCACTTTTAGTTGAAAATTGATTTTTTTTTTGTTTTTGTTTGAAGAGAATGACTGTCTTGAGTATCAGATTTGCTTTCTTTGGATTTGTTTGCAGGGGAGATTCGCTCAATCTTTTTCTGAACATCCATTTCACTGGCATTTCGCTGAGCGAAAGGGGCACCGTAAGTGAACATTCTCCTCATACATCAGAAGCTATCATGGAAGTTTTTACTAATTGGTATTAAATGGACTATCGACAGCTCCAAACCGTTTAAGTCTCCCGGGCCGAAAAAATGCTGTTCAATATGTTTTATTTATTTATTTATTTATAAAAAATTAATGTTAATCCGTATGTAGAACCTTCTGCAGCGACTTTCTACTGCTACCCATTTCACCAACTAAGCTCCTTTGTCGAAACTTTAGGATTGCCTTCTACGGCAGCATGAATAGTTTCCTGCGTCCGATCTGAGGGCCCACGATGAGAAAGCCTTTTTGTGATTACCCCACGCTCCCCAAAATTGTTATGAGCCTCATTATTGTCCACCTGCTCAGAGAACAGTCGCCATGCGTCCGCCTAAATTAGCTTTTGACGGAAATGACAGACGGCGCGGCAACCCGAATACTTGTTTCATCATCCCAACCGTTTCCTTAAATTGAAAGACCAAACACTGACATAAAAAAAAATTTAACTGATTTACGTACACAAGTAAACGGTATTGCGGTAGCAACATTCATCAGTCACTCGTTCATTAGGGTTCTAGACTTTAGTCACATAGGTAAAGGGTGGAGAATTACAAGACTGGTGTATTTTTTCAAAGCTCCTAAAGACTTTAGGTCTTTAAGATTGTCACTGTTCCTACTGAAGGCTTTGGAATACCTGGTAGATAGATTCTTGCGAGCAAGTATTGATGTTTGATTTATATCTGCGTCACTATGGCCGTTCTGCAAGGCCAATCTACAGAGACAACCCTGCATGAATGTTACATACACGCTGCAAAGAAACGGCCTTTGTAACATATTCTCCCAAACATATTCTGCAGGAACCATGTAAATGTTTGGAACACACTCTAAACATTCATATGTGTTAAATTTCCACTCTGACTTGGATTTAAATGGGAACATTAGAATGTTAGCTGGCAAACATGTATGCTTTTACGTAGAAACATATGCGTGCTTTATCCCAAACATCCATATACTTAGGTGGAAGCATTCCTGTGTTTCCTCCCAATCCACCATATACTTAAGAGAACATAATAGAAGGAATTTATTTTTGAATTTGAATATACATATATATAATATGTATTATAAATAATTTTACTAATAGAAATCCACATATATAATCAATTAGATAATAAAAAAGCAAAAGATCTAAAACATCGCTTTTTACATTTTCTTGCATTAAATGCATTATTTGATAGTTTTATGAAATGGAAATCTGCTGTTCTTTTGCTTCTCATTTCTTTCTTTTTTTTTTTTTTTTTTTTTTTTTTTTTTTAAATCGAGCGAACCCATCGCCGCCACTCTTACCCGCCCCTACCGACCGAGAGGGCCACGTCCCCATAACGTGAGGACAGCGTACACATTATAGACCGGTCTATAACGGGAGAGCAAGGATTATAAGTTCACACGTTACAACCAACTACAGAAATTCTTCACCAGTTGGTATTACACTAACATAAATAAGTATAAAAGCACATCACGAGATATTAACATAAGATACTTCAATATATAATAATTACGAGCAAAACGAAAACCAAATCATAAATCAGACCAGATAGTAAGGATAAAGTAAATTAAATTTACATATGTACGTCAACGAATATACAGCACTAATGCAATCGGTTCAAATGACAAATTATGCTAGACTTTGTCGTTTCCCAACTACCTGTGAAATCAATAAACTGATATAGCTCATTAAAGTCACGACACATTCTCCTAACTGGATCAAAGGACGCATAATTCGAACGCTGAAACTCGATGTTTACGAGTTTATAGTACCTCGTGGGCCTCAATGGGACATTTATGAAAATCTTAGATAACAGAAATTCAGAACATATACATCCATCAATTATCTTCAAAACTGTAATAGAGTTTATCATGGTACGTCTACTAGTAAGAGTCGGCAATCTGATCAATGCTAGTCTACTGCTATACGAAGGAAGATTATGGTTCGGGTTCCATTGAAGATTTCTCAGACAAAAAATGAGAAACTGTTTCTGGACCGATTCAATCATATTAACATACAAATTGTACTGGGGGTCCCAAACAACTGATCCATATTCGAGAATAGGGCGGACTAGTGAAGTAAAAAGATTTTTCGTAACGTAGGGATCTGTCTCAGGTTTTTGTTCAGAAGGTTTGAACTTCGCCAAACGCTACAACATTTTAAATCACGATAACCATTATGCGTTGGTACACAAACAATTATTTGTTATTGTTTCGTATTTGTATTTCGGTGTTTGCTATTCAATATAACATGTTTGGGACACAATGATTAATAAGTTATAATATATGTAGTTGTGACCCATAGGTGTCTTTGTTTTGGGACCATTATTTTTCAGCGTGTAGTGATAATGCTGGAGGGGTGCAGATTGTATTGTGTATTCTATGATTATACTGAACATGTTTAAGGGGTCGGCACATGAACGAACGGGCAGAATATGATCCACAACTGGTGAAATCCGCTGCAGTATAAGGTTCGCCATTACTTTGCTTGTTGAATTGATAAAGGTAATTCCTCTCCAGTTTTTACACACTATTAGGTCATCAGTTTTCGCGGATTTGTATTTGGTTATGTATCCATGCACTTCTGATGATTGGAGTAATCACATCTAAAAACGTGGATGCACCATTTTTCAATGACAGGCTACAATATTATCAGGTCCAAAATGTTAGTACTACTTAAGTTGTTTCATTCCGCCAGGTGTTCCATACGTGATGGACGATAAGTTGATACTATGAATCCCACATCACGTGCCAAGTGGAAAAAGTTTGCCCTTATCTGTCGTTTCCATGTTGGTGTCTGGATCAAATGCGCATATAGTGGATGAGCTCATTACTGCGAATTTCAGTCCAACCTTTCTCACAAAGTACCTTCTTTAAGCACGAAAGTGAAAAAATTAATCTTACAGAAAGATGTATGAGGCCCGTAAATTCTACCGAAAAGTACCAAGCCAAATCAATGGAAATGGATCAGGGCGCCCATTTTGTAGAAATAATGACCTGCATCTTGTCACGGCTTAAGATAAACAAACCCCCGGAGCTGATGGACTACCGGCTGAGCTGTTTAAGGCTGGCGCCTGGAAAGGAAATATGCAAAATTTGGCTAGACGAATGCATGCCCGACGATTGGAGTCTTAGCGTTTACATACAAACTATCATGGAATAAGCCTCCATCCAATCCATCGCATATACGGTCGTCTCGACCGTAGTGTGCGAACGACTAAAGCCGTTTGTTGCTGACCTGATCAAGCTTTATCAGTATGGCTTTAGGCCTGTAAAGTCAATTGTCGCCCAGATATTCACATTACGAAAAATCCTGGAGAAACCCACGAAAAACAAATCGAAACCTACCACCTTTTTGTAGATTATAAGGCTGCCTTCGATAGCCCGATATGCGGAAAACTATACCTAGCTATGTCGCAGCTTGGTATTCCTGTTAAGCTGATACTCCTTACGGAAATCCTCAGTAATGATTGGTAAAGATCTCACCGAAACATTTAGTCCGAGGCGAGGCCTCAGGTAGGGCGACACTCTGTCGTGCGATCTCTTCAACATACTAATGAGATAATCGTGAGAAATGCTGCAGTCAATTCGAATAAAACTATAGCAGCAAAAGTCACACGCTGCTCCCATATTCTGATGACTTATACATCATGGGGCGAAATCTTACTGCAGTTATTTCCAGAAGTGAGAACGAATCAGCAAAAGTGGGTTCGACAGTAAACGACAAATGATCAAATTAATGATTTCGCCGAGAAGATCATTTATCCTTTTGGACTGCTGCTATAAACCGACGCAATAACGCCAGCCTACAAATCAAACGGAGGAATGTGCTTGCAAACATGTGTTCTTTCGACCGAAGCAAGCACTTCAGATATAAGACTGTCTCTCGAGATACAATAATCCAACTGTATTAGACTCACATACAACCTGTCTTGTTTAAGGCGCAGATTCCTGAATCATATCGCATGACGCACGAACCACCAGCTGTATAATCTGTATACCGACATTGACCTAGTTATGTGTATCAAAATAGCGCGATTACGCTAGGCCATGTCACTAGAATGGATCAGGGTGTACCAAAGGTATTCGAAGATGTCCTCGAAAGACATCCAAAAAATGCAGCACCAATACTTCGCTGGAAAGACCAGGTGGAATACAGCCTGCGAGAGCTAGGTATTAGAAACTCGAGGAGAAAAGCTGTAGATCGAACCTGTTGGAGAAACATGTTTCATAATTTTGCAAGACCCTTGACCTCTCTGGGTTGGTCAGAAGCTTCTAGCTTCGCTATTTTAAAGTTCATGCCCAATTTCCACATTTCTGTGATATATTATACGTTTTTTTATGTTCTGCTAGACTCGTTTTTCGACCACTTTGTATGGGAAGCTAAATGATTTAGAGCGATTTTAAGAGCTTTCCCATACAAATTCGTCGACAAATTTATTAAGCGTGGGATAAAAACACGCATATTGACAGCTTCTTGTTCGAAAAATCACATTGTGGTTTCGAGAAATTAATTTTAACCAAATTGTAAATGAATTGGAAGGAAAGGTTCTTCCAAGTCTTTTCCATTGTCATTATCATTTGACCACCTGCACCTGATTTCCCTCTACCCATTCAATCAAGTGTTTCGTTTTCCCCTTTTCAGCAAATTGTGGGTTAATGATGTACACTGGAGTTCATAATTTATAAAAAAAAAAACACAACACATATATCCTCCCAAAAATAAATACATATCAAAGACATTTTAATAGAGAAGCGAAACATGTTCTTTGTCAAATAAAAGACATTCTTCGACCTAAGTTCTAAATTATGTACTATATCCGTGTTTCTATGACTACGTACGATGAAGACATTGTGTTTTATGTTTTTTCTTTTAGAAATACCAGATCTTGGGGGGATTCATTTTTAGAATCTCCTGTACAAAATGAACCAACGAAAAAAAACTGTCAGTTTCACAGTGTCTGTCAGTCGTCATCCACCAGAGAGAAATCGAGGAATGAAGAAAAAACGTATTATTAATAAACTTAAGTAGCATTTTATAATCCCCATGCCATCGTCAGCTCTGTTAGAGAACTACGACGCATCATAAAAATTATTCTTGAAAACAAAACATTTCTTTTTTTTTTAACACAGAAAGCAGAAAACATCGAGACATCATCGGTCACGACAATAAAACAAGCGCAAAATATTATACGCACAAGTAAAATGTTCAACAATGAATTTAAATAGTTTTCAGATTTGTCTCAGTGCACAGTGGGAGTGTACGGAAATGTTTTACTACTTGGAATTTTAATCACTTGTAAGATCATAACGATTAACATTCTTAATTCCTGCATGGACTGTAACAGGTAACTAAATTTGTTTTCCTAACTAAAATTTTACAAATGTTTTTTTTTTTTTAAATTACTGCTGCTCCAAAGCTTGTTAGCCAATATTTCTGCCTTATTGCCCACTGTTCGGCGACAAATACAGATTCGTCGTTCTTTATCATGACAAATTTTTCAATTCTTAAGTCTAGGCGCGAACGGATGAGTGATATTTTGTTGTCTCAGATATATTTTTTATTATTTTTATTTATATCTTTTATGATTAAATTTATTTTGATTTAATCGTTTTGTTAATTTGGTTTTATGAGTGGCACGATATCGCCTCCTCTGGAGAGCAGTTGTGTCGTTTTTAAATGTCATTTTGCAGGCAGCCAAAATATTTCTGATTATCTAGACAATTAGCGAAACTATTTAAAAAATGTCTTTTGCTTTGATGTATTAATGGTAAATGTTGAAAATAAATATAAAAAATATCAACATTTTCCGTTAGATTTTTATAAAATGTTGTTTCTAATGGATTTCGGAAGATTCATAAATAATCCATTATAGACACATATGTATGTGTATTCGTTCAGCATTTATCAACAAATTGAATTTCAAAGGCTGTATAAATCTTAGCCACCGAAGAGAACAGAATTGATCCATCTAGTAATAGATAAGAGTTTTAGTCAGTTATTTTTGGAACGAAGTTCCTTATCGCTCCTTGCGGGAGGGGGGCTAAATGAAAAAAAAATTAAACAACTTTTTTTTAAGACTATTATGCTACAACCCAGTATTATCAACAATATTGGGTACTTTTGCTTCGGTTTGTGTCTAGACTAACATATGTTCGGAATTTCTTGTTTAATTGGAAGTTTTCTAGGGTGAGCTGTAGCCAATATTTAGTATATATTGTAGTTTAGAAACCAGTACAAAGTAAATTTCGAAAAGCCGAAGTGAAAGAAGATTAAAAAAAGAACATTTTCTTAAATAAGTGCCTTTTCTTAATAAAAAGTGAATATTCTGAAAAAAAAAATACCTCTTCATATTCTTACACAAAGTACCTTTTCTCAAAAAATACCTTACCTCCGTTTCTTAAAAGTACCTATTCTTAAAAGTACCTTTTATTAAAAGTACCTTTTCTTAAAAGTACCTTTTATTAAAAGTATCTTTTCTTAAAAGTACCTTTTATTAAAAGTACCTTTTATTAAAAGTACCTTTTATTAAAAGTACCTTTTCTTAAAAGTACAATTTCGTCAAAGTACCTTTTCTTAAAAGTACCTTTTCTTAAAATTACCTTTTCTTAAAAGTACCTTTTCTTAAAAGTACCTTTTCTTAAAAGTACCTTTTCTTAAAAGTACCTTTTCTTAAAAATACCTTTTCTTACAAGTACCTTTTCTTAAAAGTACCTTTTCTTAAAAGTACCTTTTCTTAAAAATAAAATACTACCTTTTCTTTTCTTGAGATAAGTAGCCTCTCTGAAAATAGTACATTTTCTTAAAAAAATTACCTTTTCCTAAAGAGAGTACCACTTCTTTAAAAAGTACCTGTTCTTAAAAAAGGTAAGTATGTACCTATTCTTGAAAAAAAACCCATTCAAAAAAACATTCCCTTTTCTCAAAAATAAAACCTTTCCTTGCAATAACTTCGTTTTCTTAAAAGTACCCTATCTTAAAACTACCTTTTCTTAAAAATAAAATTCTACCTTTTCTTTTCTTGAGATACGTAGTCTCTCTGAAGATAAGTAAATTTTCTTAAAAAAAATAACCTTTTCCTAAAAAGAGTACCACTTCTTTAAAAAGTACCTGTTTTTAAAAAAGGTACATCTTTGTAAAAAAAATTCACTTTTATGGCTTTTTGTTACAGAAAGTACTTCTTCTTAAAAATAGTACCTTTCTTAAAAAAAACATTAGCTTTTAATAAAGGAAGTACGTCGCTTTAAAAAAGGAATTTTTCGGGAAAATATAATACATATTCTTAAGAAAACGACCTAAAAATATAGTTAATCATTTAAAGTTTATCATTTTACAAAAAGTATATTTGCTTAAAGAAAACTTGCGCCTTAGGCGTGTTGGAACTAACTAGTACATAATATATAGCGGAAGGAACTTCGTACCAAGAAGCATACGGTGATAGCGTTAGTCCAGCTGATTTCCTTTGTTGACATTTCACCGTGTCTCCCAGTTTCGTCCAAAGTCATGCATTTTTTTATGGGCCCCAAAGATTTGGGGACTCGGTGTCATTTTTGCAAAAAAGTTATCATTTTGTCAGGCTCATATCTTGCAAACCGTTCGGAACTTTGATTTACTCTCTTAGGGAAAGTTGTAGCTCTTGTCATAAAGAACAGAATTGTGAACATATGAAGTCAAAAAATCTTCATCTTCAAGGTCAAAATCGCTTTAAAAAATTTGATTTTTTTTACCTTTTTCCCCTGTTCAGGTCCATAGCTAGCAAACCGTTCAAAATTCAACGAAACAATCAACTACAAAAATGTATCTAATAAACAACTTTCTAGAACATATGAAATTCCTAGCAATGATTCTTTTAGGTAGCGCTTAGGTAGCGTTTAGGTAGCGCAAAAGTGAAGACTTAAGTTAACCGCTCTTGTAAGGCCACCAGATGTAAGTTAATTTTCGTCGAATATCTCTCATTTGCACAAATCTAGAAGTGGATTCTCTATTCTAATTTCCTCTGTGATTCTTCCCATAGATTGACATACACGATATGACACAAATCGCTAATTTGACATTTCACTTTGTGCTTCTTCCGAGAGGAATCGAACGTCTGTCAGCTGTTTTGCTGTAACATCGAACAAAATCCTCCATTTTTAATTTTATGCATTCACGATAGTCGGATTTTTACACAATATTACAAATTTTTTGTTTCTTAAACCTCAGCGTGCGAATTCTTCTCTTGACGTTAATACTTGCAACTTCCAGATGATCGATTCCCTTTATTCAGCAAAACATGAGTGAGTTGGTGGATCTCTATTATTTTAATCTATGATTGATTCTTCCATCCATCCATCCAAATACGCAGTTGTAAATAAATTTATGAAGAAAAAAATAATTTTTTGCTTACAAAGTTATAGTTTTCTATTTTTAAAAATCATGAAAAATCCAAAAATCTAAAACGTGACGAGTGTTTTATTACCTTCACGTAAAGTCACATAACCTATGAACAAAATGAGACATGGATCACGAAAATCGATGAACGCGTTTCGCTTTTATTCACAATTAAGTGAAGGTATCTAATTTTGACAAGAATATTGATTTTTTGTTTCAATGAATTTGGATATCACTATGACACAAATGAAAGGAATTTGTTTCGGGCCTCAACCAAACTAAAAAATTGTGAAAGTACTTGGACGTGGTATCACAAAATCCCGCTCGGCTTTGCCCCTATACGTAATAATTTTTTTTACAGGCCGAAGAAAATTTTGGAGGTGAGTCAGGGGCCTATTTCAGATTTTACTTCAATAAATCCTAAACAGCTTGAAATATTGCATTACAAGCTTTGACAATATTGTACCTATTTTCCCATTTCACAATTCCCTCTAATATATTTCTAAGAAAAAGTACACTGTTCATCGATTATTTCACGAAACGTCATGAAAAATTGCACATATTTCATATATTTTGGCATTTCTTAAAAATAAGTTGTACAACTTTGGAGAACATTATTACATTCCTGTGTTAATAGTATAGAAACTATAAGCGAAAATTTTAAAAAAATTTTAAATTTCTGAATTGGTACAATCATTTTGGAACCCAAAATGTAATTTTTTGTCATTAGTGTATTTGACAGTATTGTTAAGTATATTAAGCACTTCAACCCTGTAGAAGATATCAATTTGTAATTTGTTTAATATTGAATACAGATAGGTGAATATTTAAAGAAAATGGTCAAACGCAGCATTTCTACACCAATTATGGACCTCTAAATATAATTTTTGTTTATTAGTGTATTTAAAAAAGTTGTCAAGAAATTTATAAGCTACAATTATGTTGAAGACAGCTACTGCAATAAAAAATATGTGCAATTTGGCCTGTAAAAAAAATTGTTACGTATAGAGGCAACACCTAGCGGGGTTTTGTGATACCACGTCCAAGTACTTTCACAATTTTTTGGTTTGGTGGAGGCCCGAAACCCACAGTTTCACAGTGTAATCGAATGAAATTAAAAAATATTTCAATAAATATATGGGCACAAGTATTTTTTTGTTACACTTAGACTTTTTTTTTTCATTTTTTTTTTATGCCACATTAATATCGTTTTGCACGAATATAATGTAATACTTAAGCAAACGAAATCTGTTATAGTTCATCACTTTCATCAAGGCGCGCGAAAGTTAGGGCGGTTTGAAGTTGGAAATTTTAAAAAAATTCTCAAAAAACCAAAAAAATTTTGATTTAAAAAAAAATTCAAAATATTTATAGAACATACTTAGAGCTATAAATACAGTACAAAATGTTTGTTTTATCTTCATTATTTGGCGAGATACAGTGAAAAAAAATGTTTTTTTTATTTTTTTTTTCATTTACATTCAGATCTTCAAAGAATACCTTAGATTTGAAAATATTTGAAAAATGTAGCTAAGAAGAAGAAATAATTTGCAATATTTTGCAAAAAAAATCAACCAAATCCATAAAATCGTTCAAAAGTTACAACTTTAAATGGTTTAAATGGCTCCCCGATACCGGATCGCCTTGATTTTTGGCTTAAATTCTCGGCCGAAACCCGCACTAGCGTTTTGATCCAAAAATCAATAAAATCGGCCACGAACTTCCGGAGAAAATCGCGTGGGAAAATTATATGACAAATAATCAACAATATCAGATTTGTGCCATTCAATCAAGCAATCAATCAAGAAGGCGAAATTAATATAAAGAATTTAAAAAATTAAAATTAAAACAAAAAAAAAGAAATATTTGGGGATGCTTTTTAAGCTTAGGAAAATTTTGTTTCACTTGTAATTTCAAGAATTTTCAAACTTTTTTCACGCGCCTCAGATTTCGAATAAGGCATTGAAAAAGCTTTCGGTTTTTTTTTATTTCAATTGATTTGATGCAGCGGCTTGGATGTGCCATCGCAAAATGTCTGCAGATAAAAGTGCAGATATTTCCGCTTACAATGACTTTTATCACAATGTTATGAATGGAATCAATTATTTACATCGCCGCATTACTTCCTAGTAACTTAACATTTAATTTTAGCTTTGTTTGCTATTGCGAAAGGGCAAAACAAAATTTGGTAATTTTGTAAATTTTGAAAAATTTGCCTAAAATTTTTGCAATTTAAAATTTTAAGACGCGCCCTTGACTCGGAGGTGTTATTTACGAAAAACTTTAACCCCAAAAAGCACTGGCCAATTTGAAATAAAATTGTGATTGTGCCCGGCGAAAAACTGCTGTTTTCAGAAAATGTACGCTGATTCACTCAATATTTGAAGTGACGGTACCACGCCCCTAGCTGAGGCCCATTCAGATGTTCTTCCATTAGTTGTAGATTGTTACATCAGCTATCGACTACTTTGATCAGAATTCAATTATATTAAGGCGCACACTTGCCATGGTCAAAAAACGTTAAAAATTAAAAAAAAAACTCAAATTTGGTTTCAATTTTGGACCCCCACATATTTTTTGATCAAATGATAATATCGCAGCTCTGTTAAAGTGAGATTTATCACTAACATATAGAGACTCTATCGTGTGCTTGTTGACTTCTAAAACAAAAAAGACATGGACGCAAAATAAAAAAAATTTAAAAAACTTGGGTAAGTTTCAAGCCGTTTTTTCTCAATTTTTACACTTTAAATGGCTACAAATTTTATAGAAAAAAACTTTTGGACAAAACAAAAAAATTGGGAAGAGTTTTTTATATTATTAATCTTTCTGCATTCATAGATTCATGTAAATATCTAGACAAAAGAAATGATTGCCAACTAAACTCAGGTATCAAGAGGTGCAAAACAAAAATATTCTTGCCCATATATAGTAAATTCATAAATTTTTTTATGAAACCATCATTATAGACTAAACTACTAATGATGCAGTTCTATTCGTAGGACCCGAATTAGTGTAAATCCGTTGAATTTACTGCTGTTTTTTGTCTTCTTGATTTGCATAGTGTGATTAATCGAATAATCATAAATGTCGACTAAATGTTTGCCCCACTCCTAACTAACATAGGTTATAGTACCAATAGTTATTGAAGTGGCATACGAATTATATAACACCATCCCACGATGACCATAAATGGTAATTTCTTTGATTGTGAGTCATTTGATCGCGTTTTATGTGTTCACATTATTTGATGTGTTCAAGTATTTGTATCAACTGTGAAATTATGTTGACCCTTCCTGCGAAGATTATTTTGCATTTGGTCCTAATGAACACAATGTGGCCAAAAATGTAAATAACATCGAAAATCCATTATGAATGTTGTTAATTTTTGGTTAGGCTTCCAGTCTTATGTTGTATCTTGCTGCGTGTTGTTCATCGTTGTACGGTAGATATTTGCAAACGTAACGCAGATACATGAAAACCCAGTGTACGGAATTCAAAAATTTAAACAGCTGCAAATGAGTGCGAATCTTAAAGGTAATCGAAATATAAACGATTTGGTTTCATTGATTTCGTTTCTTCTTCTTTTTATACCTACTCTCCCATTGCTCTGATATACACATGTATGTAGAGGGACGTAAATACACTGGGTCCCCAATGCACAAACATTTTTATGGTGGCTGAATAGTTGAGCCGATGTGTGGTACTGGTGGGTTGCAAGGAATTCTGATGTTTTGATTGTAATTAAAATTATGTCCCCTCATACGTTAAATGCCAATATTTATTAAATACTCTGCAGTAGTTGTGCGCTACACTGTGTCAAGTATTACGTTAAATTTGATATTAATTTTGAGAATAGCCCGAAGGCTGGCTGATATTTCCTCCCACATGATGTTTAAAATAATCCATAAATTATAACTTACAGAAAGAAAGAACTCTAATATTACAGTCCAAAACTGAATCCCAACGGCCAATGTATGCCGATTCAATTTTTAAAGAGATAGACTAAATACATTGCCAAATAATCTTACTTTCTTAGTTATCCGGTCTCGAACAACCCTGGGAGTCAGGGATCTTACAAAACGTAGAAAACATATATCGCCAACCAGTTCCATCTTTTGCCTTATCTCTCCAGCTGGCAATACCAAGTGTACGCAGGGATTCGTCAACCTGATCTCTCCAGCGCAGTCTTGGTGTTGGTTTTCGTGCTCCTTCGAGTTCAGTTTCGAAAACCCTTCGTCTTCGTCTATTCTACTGACCTGGCCTACCCAGCGCAATCGCGTTATTTTGATCCGCTTAACTATGTCAATGTCAGGCTAAAGCTCATACAGTTTATGGTTCACGCGTCGGCGACACTCGCCGTTATACACTACGGGGCCATACATTTTTCGGAGTATTTTTCTCTCGAAGACTCCTACAGATGTTTCGTTCTGCCTGTGATAGGACCCAGTATTCTGGGCCATAAAGCAAGACAGGTTGAATGAGAGTCTGGTACAGCTGGACTTTTGTTTCTCGAGAGATGGCCCTATCCCTAATGTGCTTGTTTAGCCAAAAATAACATATATTCGCAAGACACAATTCTCCGCTTGATCTTAAGGCTGGCGTTGTTAATTTTGTTTACGGCTGAACCGAGGTATACAAATTCGTCCACCACCTCGAAATTATAACGATTATCAACAGTTATCAACGTTCACGCTTTGCTCTAATCGCGTGGAGGCCCTGCTCGTTGAAACCATTAATTTTGTCTAGTCCTCATTTACTGTCAGACCCACTTTTGCTGACTCCTTCTCAATTCTCGAAAAAACCGCAGTAACTTTTCTAGTTGTGCGCCCAATTATATCTATCCCTTCAGCATACGCGGGCAGCATGTGGCTTTTGTTGCTGATGGTTTTATTCATGTTCATTCATGAAGCCTTTCTCAGAATGATCTCCAATAAGATGTTAAAGAGATCGCACAATATGGGGTCGCCTTGTCTGAGGCCTCGTTTAGTTTCGAAAGGTTCGTTGAGATCCGTACGAAATTTCACTGCGGATTTGGTGTTCGTCAATGTCATCCTGCAAAGGCGTATGATTTTTGCAGGAATACCAAGCTCAGCCATTGCTTTGTAGAGATTCTCCCATATCGGGTTGTCGAAGGGCGCCTTATAATCGATAAATAGATGATAGGTGTCGATTTGTTTTTTGTTTGCTTTTGTTTATCCAGGATTTGCCGTAGCGTGAAAATCTGGTCAGTTGTCGATTTTCCAGGCCTAAAGCCACTCTGGTATGGTCCAATCAGGTCAGCGATAATTGGTTTTAGTCTTTCGCACATTGTACTTGATAGAACCTTATCGATAAATGGCTTATTCCACGGTAGTTGGCACAGTGACTTTTTTAAATATGGGACAAAGTACACTGATACTCCAATCGCCGGGCATGCATTCATATAACCAAATTTTGGTAATGAGCTGGAGCATGCACCTTATCAGCTAATCGCCGCCTGCCTTAAAAAGCTCCGCTGGTAATTCATTGGCTCCTGCGGGTTTGTTGTTCTTAAGCCGGGCAATAGCTGTTCTGACGTCGTCTTGGCTAGGAGGTGGACAATCGACGTCGTCGTCCATATTGTGATCAATTGTCCCATCGTCATTGGATAACTCAGATACCAGTAGCGCGGAGAAATGATCTCTCCATATTCCCAACAAGATCTGCACATCTGCGACGACATTTCCGTCCTTGTCTTTACAGAAGGGGGGGCCCTGAACCATGTCCATTTGTCCCGTTTTTGACATTTTGGTAGAATTTTCGGGCTTCGTTCTTCCTTCTGTATATCTCAATTATCTCACTCTCGTACTTTCTCCACTCGCGTTTCTTACGCCTAAAGAGATGATTTGCCTCGTTTCTTTTCTCCCTATACCGCTCAGTTGCAGCTGCTTCCTTTCTTTTCTCCCTATACCGTTCAGTTGCAGCTCGCGTTGCAATTGACTGAAGCATTACCATACGTGCAGCGTTCTTTCCATCATTTGCAGTGCGACACTCTTCATCGTACCATGGTTTGTTGTAATGCGGTTTTTCAAAACCAAGTACTTATAGAGTCGGAAATGGGTTTCCACTGCGCTTCAGGATCGTCGTCGGGAGGGGGTGAGTTCTGTGACAAAAGTTGCGAGAGCTTCCTTGAGTAGGCTGTGGCTACCTCTGGTAGTTGCAGCTTTCCGATGGCCAGCTTCCTTTGCGTCTGGTTTCGTACGATTTTCGCTCTACTTAATCTTGTGCGAACCTTTGCTGCTACCAAGTAGTCATCAGAATCAATGTTAGCTCCTCTGATCACTCGTGCGTCCATTACACTGGATGAGTGCCTTCCATCAATTACCTCGTGATCAATTTGCTTCGTCGTTCTTTGATCAGGGGATACCCAAGAAGCCTTGTGGATGTCTTTATGTTGGAATGTTGTACCACTAATGGCCATGTTCTTTGCTTCTATAACAGTAATGACCATGTTCTTTGTAGACTGAAATTGCCAATAGTTTGATGAAACATATTCTCCCTGCCTATTTTAGCATTAAAATCTCCTAGTACAATCTTAATGGCATGGTCAGGGCAGCGGTCATACGTTTCCTCTAGGCGCTCGTGGAATATGTGTTTAGCATCATCATCTTTATCTTTTGTCGGGGCATGCACACAAATTAGGGAAATATAAAAATATATCGCTTTTATGAGGATTGTGGCTATACGTTCACTCACAGGATTGAATCTAGAGACTAGATGTCGCAGTCTTTTGCCAACTACAAATCCGCAACCAAATTCATGTTTTTTTTCATAGCAACTATAGTATATATAGCAGTTTATTTTTCTTGGGCAGCCATGTCCTGTCCATCGCATTTCCTGGATAGCGGTAATGTCAGCCTTATAACTTTCGAGGACATCTGCCAGTTGGATACTTGCACCGGATCTATATAGAGTTCTCACATTCCAGGTGCATATCCGTAAATAGTGGTCCTTATAACGTTTGCGGGGGTCGTCAACAAATAGGGGTTGTTTATGTTTTCTTTTTCGTTGCTGTATATTCACAGTAGGAGGTAAACCTAGTCCACCGAATTTTTGCATTTTACCTACTGCCAGGATATTTGATTGCAGCCGCCCATTATAGATCAGACGCCGACCAAGATGCAACATGTCGAACCTGGATTTTTTTCTTTTGGTTTATATCCTCCGTTAGCCCATATGATGGGCTCATCCACCTTCTAAGGACAAAAGAATATGCCCGATAGTTTGATGAGCTTCAGTGACATCAGTCACCTACTAAACCTGAGACTTATCAGTGATCGCATAACCAGTCAGGGCTGCCCAATAAAGGAATAATTTCTTTCCATGGCTATCAAAAACTTTCCACCTACACGGACAGTCCCATGTCCACCAAATATGCGCATAAAATCGAAAAAATAAGATAGTAAACACAACAGAAAAGGCTGCTCAGAATGGGGTAGCTATCATGCCTGCTATTTTAGAAAACGTATGTTTGTTGTTTTTGCAATCATTTTGTCCGGAATTTTGTCAACACTGCAAACAGTTTGTTGTTATGGCAGAACATTTGCTATAATTGTACTATTAGAGAAATCTTTATTTCTTCAGTGAGTTTAAATCGATTTAATCAATTCTTAGTGAAGTGACTGCCTGACACTCGTTCTTAATTACAGTAGTCTCACACGCTAACATTTTCCCCATTGATCATATAAATTATGGCATCTTGTTGTTTGAGAAAGGAATAAAACACAAATTTCTTTGTTACAAATATACTGTGATCAATCTTTGATCGATTTACAAATATAACTCATAATTCGCATCCGTCTTCTTAATGAAGGGGCTTCAAAGTCGGTGTGTATCGGCAATAATTTGTTTTGTTTTATTATCTTTACTTAACTGTTAATAGTTCTCTATAACAGCATTGAACCAAATTAATATTTGCAACCTTTAATTTAAGATATTGCATATACGAGTGAAGATACGAGGAGTTTTGTATAATTATACGTAAATAAAACGCATCGTACAACTTCACCAAACTTCATGGAATTCATTAGAATATTTCGATTTTTGATGAGCTAACAGATCAAATAGTGCAAAATTGAAACAGATGGAAATCAACTCAAATTTATAGAAGCTTTTATGACTCTTCTCATCAGCTACTAATGCCACTAATTTAAATTTGTTGTTTCCTCATTTCTATATCTCGTTTGAATGAATTTATTTGGGTTCAAAGAAACGGCTCTAAGCAAATTTCATACAAACTCACCAAGTTCTAAAAATCAGGGACTCTCTGATCTAATCAAGAAACACTAGAGCGACTATAAACGAGAATGTAAACAGATTCATATCCAGTGAAAACTCTCCTAAAGGATATCCCTTTTGGACGGACAACCTTCGTGGGCGGAATTTTTTTCTAAAACAATTTATAAAATATGATTTACTGAATAATTAAAGCTTCTTAGACGTATATTTACTTAATCGACCGTGGACAAAAATTTTTCGTGAAAGTGCATAAGAAAACATCCCTCACGTCCGGACACGAACTCCTCAGTAAAGGCAGGTACTAAGTTTTTTCTTTCGCACGAAATAGATTGAACAACGTACATTTTTATCACTGCGAAATTAATCACTGCGACACCTATAATTTTCTCTACATTTAAGTTTTGTATAACATTAAAAATTTCTTTTTTGATAAACTGAATGAGAGTTGACAACATTGATAACTTCTTCCAACGATTTGATTGGTCGGTAAATTGTTCGTAGAAACATTTAAATGTTGTTTGATACATGTTGCTGATACGAATTGAATTGTTACGTTGTATATTATGTGGTGACACCGTCTTGTTAAAGCCACAGGTGGTCCACATCCATATCACTCAATTTAGGCTCAATAAAACTAGGTTGCCATATCGCGATAGAGCACCATTAACTGTTACCATTAACTGACCAAACCCATTTTCGAATAACAATTGGCAGATATTGCTTCCATCTGAATCCCAAATGAAACAATATTGACGCCTAACGAAGTCCTCATGACTGATGAAGGCTCTTTGTTGGTGTCTGACGAAGAACAGAATGTGACGGTGGTGGACAGCCCAACAAATGTTGCATCTGCCACTTTAAGCCTACGCCTAGTAAAAGGCGAGATGGGTGTGGTCCTAATCCCAGAGCCCTGGGTTGCTATCGGTAGTATTTTCGGGTTGAGGGTGAAGGGATACAGGATAATAGCTACACCCGGCATTGGCAATCCCAGTGCTTGCTTTGTGATCAGTAACGATTTGAATATTGAGCATATAGCGACAGAGACAACGTTGCGGATAGCCTGGAACAAACTTGTACATGCACCATGAATAAAGGGGGCCACGAACATCTGTCCCGAGGGCAAGAGACCAGTTACCATCAGTACCCTCAAAATGTCTCATAGAGGAAGCAAAAAGGCTAGGTACCCCAGTGATTGTGGGCGCTGACGCAAACGCCCGTCACCCATTATGGGGTAGCACTGGCACCTATGGGAGGTGTGAAAAATTTACGGAGTATATACTGGGTACTTGCCTTGTTATATGTTATACAGGGAATGAGCCGACTCTCTGGTGTCGATGTTGCCTGAGATGATCAGGGAATGGAATATCCTCCGTTCTCCTTCTCTGATCTTAAATAAATTGAATTCCAGTTAGACTAGAACCCCACCCAGCTGGTGATAGTTCATCGCAACGTGAGCAAGACTGGCTGACCCCTTGATGAATAGACCTGCAGAAAACTATGTGGGATATAATACATTTGTAGAGATAAGGCGCATAGATGACCTATATACTGTACCGTACAGGGTCACGAGTGTCCTCGACATGTCGCTACAAATATTTTGCCCGAGAATAAAGCCAAGGGGGAAGAAGAAATGGAGAAGATGCGTATAAAGCAATGTCATGCCGACGACTATTTAACACAACCAAGTCTTCGAGAGATAAGCAGGACTTGGAGGATTACAAAGATGAGCTAAGGCGATGTAAGAATGCAATCAGACGGGCCAAAAGAAACTCGTGGCTGCTCTTCTGTAAATCAATAGAAGATGCATTGATGCATCGAGACTAAAGAAAATACTAGTGGCAATATGACGATAGTTTCGCTGAAAAACTCTTCTGGGCGGTGAGCAACATGTAGTGGGGATTCAATCAATCTCCTTAAGGAGACCCATTTCCTTGGCAGCTCGCTGAACGAGGAGACCACTATAGGTGAACATACTTCTCATAGAGCAGAAGTTGCTATTGAAATTGTTACTAAATTCAGACTTAAATGGACCATCGGTAGCTTCAAACTCATTATGTCTCCCGGGCGTAATTTCAGGCTGTGGCCGATCTCTTGTTGCCCTGATTGATAAAGTTGTACATCGCGTATATAAACTTCAAATACATACCTAGAGAAAGGAGGGAAACAAGATACCTGTTTATTCCCAAATCGGGAAAGACCCCTCTCACTGCTCCTAAGGACTTTAGGCCTATAAGCGTGTAGTTTCTACTGAAGAATTTGGAACATCTGATAGACGGACACGGGATGTAGATTGTGATCTGGTGTCCAGTATGCGTATTATAGGGGCAAATATACAGAGACAGAACTGCATGAACTGGTAGGATACATAAATAAGACGATGGCTGCTAAGGAGTATACATTAAAAGCCATTCTTGACATTGACGGTGCGTACAATAATGTCACTCCTAATGCGATAGTATTGGCGATATCGGCTCTTAAGGTTAACGTGAATCTTATAGGGTTGGTACGTGTATACCAATTGACGTATCTCAGCTGACTTGGGCACCACGACCTCCACGACTTATGTTAACAGAGAAACACCTCAAGGAGGGGTCCTTTCTCCATGGGGGCTTCTCCGAGGATTGTTTACTGGTTCTATACAACAGCGGCGAGATCGATAATGTTATATGGGTTTATCGTTTGGTGGCAGATTCTTAGCAAACCCACCTAATATGCACTAATGGCTACACTCAAAAAAATATGTTAGTAAACACAGCAGAAAAGTCTGCTGAAAAGGGGAAAGCAAATATGTTTGTTACGTCAAAAAACAATGGGTTTGTCGTTTCAGCAAAGAGTATATGAGTTATTTCATCAACCCTGCAATAAGTTTGTTGTAATGGTAGTCCATTTTCTACAATAACAAACAAATTGCCTGCTGATAAGCAGCATACATCGTTTGATATTAACAGCGAACTTTATTTTTTGAGTGTAGGGTTCTGAGAATGTCGATTATGTGCATCACGGGTGGTTTGCGCACAACTGCCACTGATGCACCGAATGTAATGTTAGATTTGTTGGTGGTGAACATTAAAAGCAGGTAACTCGCTTCCTAGGCGGCAAGATAAGTCGACTCTGACTATAGGCCGTGGTCGCAGTCGGTCATGGAACAGTGCTAGAAGGTACTCCCAACATTTGTGCAATTGTCGACTACTCGGAGGTGGAACTACTATTCGGGCCACAATTCTCGAAAGGCATTTCTGGCACAATGGTGTTCCTGGTATGGAGGGATATGTGAATTTCTACACAGAAGGTCAAGAATGAATGAACAGGTAGGCTACAGATCTACTCTAGGGGATTAGGGTATTCCCTTACTCGTAAACTACCTCATCATTGTATCGTTGTTCATGCGGAAATTTTGGATACTACAGAAATGACCGACTGGCTGAGGGATAATAGTCCAGCATTCATTGGGGCCATTATCTTCTGTGACAGTCAGACGTTCATCAAGTCCCTGGAATCAGTATTCCCGAACTCAACATCTGTCCGGGGCTGGGATACGATATTATTAATGGGATACGATATTACCTCATGTGGGTGCCAGTGCACAGGGACATTCGATGAACTGCACGCGGATGAGCTGGTGAGACAAGGGACTAACTTACTGGTTCCACAGGAGTTGGAGCGGTTTGGCATACCCCTAGCGACGTGCAGGCATATCCTGCAAGAAGGCTTCTATATCATGATGCTGGAGAGATGGACGAGGGACACAGATTGTGTACACAGAAGACAAATCGGGCCATAGTAGATAGTAGTATATCCATGAACCTTCTGTCGTTAGTCCGACCCAAGGTATCAATGCTGGTTTCAGTTTTGACGGGGCAATCTCTAATTGATAGACATTTGGCGAGACTGAAGGTCACGTGGAATGACTTCTGTAGAAGCTGTAACGATTAGGAAATGAAAGAATCAACTGAACATATTCTTTGCAAGTGTCCAGTACTAGCCGGATATCTACAATGAGATCCTACCTATTTAGGGACCGGGGAGAATTATATCATAGACGTAAACAATATATTAGGCTTCTAGGAGCAAACTAATTGATTCTCCGGTGGAAATAACATTTAATCTCCTTTGCCCGTGGTATCACAATGGTCTAACAAGTTTAAGAGTGTCCAAAACCCCGGCATTTTTTTAAATCTTCTTAAGTTTAAAACATTTATTTATAAAATAATTTAAGGGGATGATTTTTATTTATTGGTACTTTTTTATTTTATTATTCAAGCGTAGAACCATCTATATCTCTATAAATAGAGATATATTTTTTTAAGCAAGTAGATGTTTTGCAAATGCATCCTCATGATTCTTGGCAAACCGTATAGCTATTTCAGATCTAGCCACAGATCTTCATTAGCGGTTATTTGAAATGCCGATTTTAAAAAATTCATCAAACTAAATGCAAACGAAAACTCATCTCAAATGAGAATTTTCCACCATGCAAGTGTTCGAAAAATAGCGCAAGCAAAACACACAAGAAAACATTTGCAAACAACTTCTTTCCATCTCCAGAGAACCTTCAGTCCCCATTAGAAATGATTTTGGTTGTTGTCTAAAAGACAACACAATGTTTACAGGCAATTGTTATTGCCTGTTGTTTCGTCGTGCTCTACGTTCATCAGGGATGATTTTTATGTATTCAGCCTTTTTATTGATACTTTTTTATTTTATTATTCAAGATCTCTATAAATAGAGATATAGTTTTTTAAAAAAGAAGATGTTTTGCAAATGCTTCCTCATGATTCCTGGCAAACCGTACAGCTATTTCAGATCTAGCCACAGATCTTCTTCTTGTCCCTTTTTAAAAAACTATACCTCTATTTATAGAGATATAGGTGGTATCTCTATTTATAGAGATATAGGTTGTCTTAAGCTTGAAAAATGAAATAAAAAGTAAAATAATTTAAATTATGAAGTTAAAAAAATAATTCACAAGCTTAACGTAGCTTTTCAAGTCATAAAATCATTTTAAAATTTTAATAAAAAAATTGTTTGCAAATGTCATTTAGAACTTATTGAAGCAAAAATATTTGAACATAGATATCACGTTTCGTAATTCCAAAATTTCATAAAAATTCGAAAATCATGTAATTTATTATTAAGTTTTTAAGGATATTTAACACAAATTGAGTACTAACCGTCAAATAGAAGGTTCCTGAACTTATAATCTTTCAGTATGAACTTCTTATAAAAAAAAAAACATTTCCCATTACATCCCATGAAGGGATTGCGCTTTCTAATTTTTCACTCACTGATTGGGACCTACAGTTTTTACACCGATTCCGAACGGTATTTTGAGAAGCCTTTTCATAACTAAATACTCGATAGTGTCGCTGTCACTATGCGAGGTGGCCGCCGCCGAAAGAAATTTTTAAGGTGGTCAGAGCAGGGATCGAACCCAGGATCTCATGTACGAGAGGCGCGCACACTACCCATTGCACCACCGACGGCCAACTTCTTATACATGACCTAAAACTAACGAAATCGTTAAAAGAAAAATTCAAATTCGAAAACGGGGTTTTCGATTTCTTCGAAAATTACGTTTTTTTTTAAAACCGGCATACGGTTAATAGCTAACAATGAGTTAAGCGGTGTCACCAGTTTTTCGGTTTCGGTAATGGAAACACAGCCCTCATGAGTTCATTACACACCGTTGCTACATCGCCTTAATTATCAATTAACCCTCGATAATTCATAATGATATACAACCATCTACGTATTTGCCATCCTCGCTGTGTATAGAAGCTATAAACAGATAGATATAATTTTAGACAACATTAACGTTCAAAATGCAAAATGTCATATGAATTGATTGCATTAATTAATAAATTAATTTGAAACCTCATTTAGTAGGACAGTTGCAGTGGCAGTTGCATCAACACCAAACAGCCCAGCAATAAAGCAAATAAATGTATCTACAAACTCATATCAATGGAGTACAACGCCAACCACAAGATGTACTCGAGTGATACAGTAGCTATGGATGCAACTGTCACCACCACTACCACCTCTTAAGCTGTGCAGTAACACAGAGGCAGCATCCGACTGCATCATCATTACCATCATAAACATAAACAGCATCAGTGACAGCAACATCGGAACACGAAAATGTTATTAATTGAATTTTAATGGTTGCAACTTGCAACTCTTTGTATGAATTCGTGTTTATCTAGTGAATACGTATTTAAATGTGTACGTATTTGAATCAATCTGTGTGTTGCATACATTTACAGATTGTGGTTGTATAGAATACCATATGTGAATGAATGCACACGTACAAGTGCTCTGAATTTTGTACATACTCGTACATACATATGTGTATTTATAATTTTAAATTAAACACATATTAAATTATATTTCCGTTAACTCTTCTTCTCTCTATGTACAAAGCCATTAAATGGCTTTGGTTCACAACTGAATAGGTATGTCTCACATCGGTTTATTTTTTGTCTGGCAAAAACAAAAAATGAATTACCTGAACACTTAACTCATTATAATGAAATCGATAAATTTATGCAGTTATGCTTCAGAGTTGCCATCTATATATTTGACTAAGTATGTATTGGGCGATTTTTTTGCTATTTGGTTTTTGAAAATTAAAGAAAACCAGAAAATTTGTACAAGAGAATGATCTATTTATTTGGGTCGATAAATCAATGTCTACCATTTACTTTTTAATGATTATTTCTTGCAAATGCTGCCCGCGGCAACGCTCCACGTGGTGCAATCTGAAAATCAAATTTTGTTACACTTTTTTCAACATTTCGCCTGGCATTTCACACGTGTCTTCCACACGTCTTCCAAGGCAGCAATCTTGGTTGGTGTTGTCCCTATAAAACGAAAGACTTCACGTGGCCCCACAAAAATAGTCTAGTCTGGGCACGAACCAGACGGTCAATTGACAGCGCCACAACGTGAGATTAATTGCTAGCCAAACTCGCTTTCAATTCCATCATGGTATACCGTGCTATGTTGCATGTGGCACCGTGCTGTTGAAACCAAGTCTCAACCACGACCAATTCTTCCATTTTGGACAAAAATAAGTCCGTGATCATCGAACAGTTCCTTGCCTCATTAACTGTACCGTTGCGGCCATAATCGTTTTTGAAGAAGAACGGCCCAATGATGCCGCCGGCTCATAAACCGCACCAAACAATGAATTGAATTTTTCAGGGTGTATTGGCAGATCTTGCTGCTCTTCGGACCAAATTCTAAAATTCTTTTCATTAACTTACTCATTGAACCAAAAATGTGCCTCGTCGACTATGACGACCATAAACTGGACGTAACTTGCAGAACACAATTTTCACATAGCACAAATTTTGATAATAAAACTCAAAGATTTTCAAGAGTTGTTTGTTTGTAAGTCAATTCATGATGAAATGACCAGGCAAACTGAAAATTTTTGACTTTAACACGTGTCACGAATCACGCGTGAACTGGCAAAAATGTAACACTGAAAACCAAAATATGAAACAATAAATTAGTTTAACGAATGATAAGAAAACTTGCCTCATGTTTGAACCATTGGCGAATGTATTCAGACGAAACTAAAACGCAATACATCAGACAAAATAAGAAACACTGACTTCAACTGCAATTTACACGCACATTCGGGAATATTTATGAATCACTCCCTGAGAGAATAATGCAAAAATACAGATACTCACTTACAAGATAGACTCTCTCGTTGTCCCTATTTTATTCTCTTGCTGTCGAGAGAACATAAACAGTGCAACAAACACAGCTGTATTTGTATCACAAACACAGATATATTTGGGTAGCCAACATATATATTATAACATATCAAGCATTGTGTCTCGAATATGTAATATTGAATAGCAAACATGTGTGTTTAAGTATTTAAGTATTTATATTTGCATCCAAACAACAATTTTTTCAGTGTGCAGCAAAAGATTTTGAAACCTGGTGTTGCCATCATCAAATATAGCAGAACAGCTTATTTTGTAAAAACCTTCTATTCCATTACTGGTTACGCTGAACACATAACAAATTTATCAGAAAATAAACTAATGGGTGTTGTGTTGCATGTCAGAAGTAACAAGCGTGTTTTATTATCTCCTGCTGAACTAAATTATCGGGGATTTTAATATAAATTATGTTGTCGAAAAATTATCGCCAATGTCAATAGCAAAGTGTTTGGCAATGTATCACCGCAATAAAGCCGAATTTATGCGTCGATTTATAACCATGGAAGAAACATGGGTCCACCACTTCATGCTTGAGACAAGCGAACAGTCAAAGCAGTGGGATGAAATGGGAGAATCGTGTCCAAAGAAGGCGAAGACGTTTCCATTTGCACGCAAGCCATGGTATGCGCATGGGATAATTTTTATTGATTGTCTTCAGAAAGGAAAATGCATCAACGGCGAATATTATGCTAATTTTTTGCAGCGTTCAAGTGATGAAATTGTGGAAAAAGGTCGCATTGGCGAAAAAGAAAGTGTTGTTTCATCCACTATTGCGATGGCCAAAATTAATGAATTAAAGTTGTAGTTGCTTCCTCACTCACCCTATTCGCCAGAATTAGCTCCGTCGGACTATGTTCTGTTTCCAAACTTGGAAAAATGGTTCGGCGGGAAAATATTTGCCAACAATGAAGAGGTGCAGTCTGTGGTTGATGCATATTTCAAGGAGTTTGATAGTTATTACTATAAACAGGGTGTCGAAGTATCGGTGATTCATTCTCTTTCTCGTTAACACCGACAGATGTCGACAAACCAAAAACCCACCAGTTTTCCACACCCTCTAGGGACTCACTCAAGCCTACCAACTCGAAAATTGTGTGTTTGGCTACTCTCAGGTATTTGCAGCCGTTCCTCACTTGTTCTTCATGTTAGCAGTGGGCTTTGTATGATCGTGCCGCTTCTGGCCAGTCCCTACCTTAAAATTTATTACGAAATAGTATGCACTTTTTGAAGTGTTAACATATATAGACACGGGAAGGGCAAACACATGCAAATAACACACAGCGTTAGCATCACATACGTGGTCGTTTTACAACAATAGTCTCTGCCTGAAAATAAGTATGATGGTATTGATGTAGCGGCAGCGACCAAACAAGCAGGTCGTCGTCTTCAAAGAGTATTGAATAGTATAGAGAACTCATGGAACGAATTGTATGACTCAAAAATGATTCAAAACGTATTACTCTCTTTTTGTCATAACTTAGACCATTCATAATTTTGATGTGAAACATTGATGCATTTTGAAACATTTATGCTTTTTGTATTGTTTTATGTAATGACATTGTCGAAATGGTGCATTTATATTGAAATATTCTGTAAAGAGAATAAGACTCGTTTATGCTCTTTTACTCAGACTCTCTACATGTGAGCGCAAAAGAGTGCAATAAATTCTCACTATTCAATACTTTTTGTCGTCGCTCTACTTATGACAAAGCAAACAATTATTTCAGTGAGCTAAATATTGCATTATTTATTTTAACAATATTACATCTAACGTTAAAGCAGATGCAGGAAAAAAGAAAGAGCAATAGCAAAAGAGCCTTCAGCACAAAAACTATTCTTTTTTTTTTATTTTCCAATGTAACATTTACTAATGTGTTCATAGAAATCGAACAGGTACCGTGTAACAAAAAGCTGTTAACACATCGCCCATGATTTCAAACAATCATTAATTTCTTATGATAAAAAGTAAATTCGCTGTTGTTAGCTACTACGATTCTAAATTTTCTGACTAAAGAATCGGATAAATTGGGAAATTTTTTTCACAAAAATGGTTATTTAAGCATGTACAAAATTACTTATGTTCACATTTTTAGGAAAAAAGGTGTATTATTTTTGTTCTTGATGTCAATGTAAACATATTGGTACAATTGAAATTGAACAAATAAATATATTTTAACATATTTTTTTTATTTAAACTTTTTTTTTTAAATTTTCGGACGAGACTTCAAATTTATACTTTTATAGGGTCAATTTGTAAAACCAACTTCGCGTTAAGAATATTTTCTATGATAAAACCTAAATGTTTTCTTGTTAACTACTACAATTAAAAAGTAACTGTCGAAGTTATTGGGCTGTTTAAAATATAAATACATTTTTGACATTTAAATTAGCATGTTTATAAAACAATGCACAGAAATATGATGAATTTAGATGTTTATAATTTTTTTTTATTTTTCATTTTAGGTGGAAAGAAGGAGCAATTATACTCTTCGATTGCATCAAATACAAGTCAGACCACTGGTAAGTGAAAAAAACTCATTTAAATTAATATATTTTTTCTCTCTATATTTGATTTAAAAGAGAATTTTTGAGAATTTTTATTTGAAAATACCTATCACAATCGATTTTGCAAATACGCTAAAACATGCAACTTTAGGCACTTGGTGGCTCCAAAATAAATTAAATTCTGGGAATACTTTTTCATTTGTATAGGATGTATTGCTAGCTTTTGAGAGAAAACAATAAAAAAAATGGTTTCCCGGCATATCCCATGAAGGGATTAGGGTGAGGTTCTCCCAAACCACTGAGCTATGCGCTTTCTAGTTTTGCACTCACTTATTGGGAACTACAGTTTTACACCGGTTCCGAACGGTATTTTGAGAAGCTCTTTCATGGCTAAATACTCGATAGTGTCGCCGTCACTAATGGAGGTGACCGCCGTCGAAAGAACTTTAAGGTGTTTAGAGCTGGAATCGAACCCACGTTATCATGCACAAGAGCCGAGCACACTACCATTGCACCACCGACGGCCACGCTAGCTTTTGAGAACTGATAATTTTATCAACATTTATTCACAAGTTTTTTTCTTGATTTTTGTCTATGGGATGAAACACTATGCGGCGGCTCCTTGCTCATTACACTGTAAGTAAGATTTGAAGGTTTGAAATGACACACAAAAACACCGAGACTAATTTTTGGGTCATAGAATGCAGTGGTACACTCCGTTTTAAAAAGTTAGCTCAAAATAACGAGATATTTCGATTTTAAATTTGTAGTAGATTTAAGGTGATTTTTGATTTTATTCGAGGGAAAAATCTGCAAAATCTCTTGTTAAATCAATTTATATAATTTTTTTCGACAAAATGTAACCGTACATCATACATCTATTTAGAAGCAGAATTAGTTTACCTCTTACAATTTGGGGCCATAATAATTATAATCATTTTGGGATTCGGGATTGGCATCCGTATTACAAACAGATGCTACAACATAAGTGTTCACTTTGACAGAATAGTCCCTACCCGCCGCTATAGATGTTAACACATCAAAAATATAAGCATTTTATTGACCATTTTGAAAAAATAGAAAAATTAGTGACGAAAAATACAGATCACATTGCGAAAAATTAAATATGTTTTGTTTTGTTGATGGAAAATTTACACCGAAAAATCATCGACGACATTTGGTTGAAGATGCCCTCAAAGCTTACAATCAGTATTTTTTGGTTACCACCGCTGAAGAAATGCGAAATGTTGATCATGTACCTGAATTTACGTGCATCACATGATTTAGTGCATTAAACAAATGGTGGAAATTGCGGCGATATTCGATGCCATTTGGACTTCCAATGATATGGACATATCCAGGAGAACATGATACAGAAAATTGCTACACGTGCAAGAACGATTTACATCGAAACAAGTCTCAATCGAAACAGTAAGTGAACTTAGATAGACTATGTATGGAATATACAATAATTTATTCTTATAGAACGATCCAGTTTTATATACAAAGGTGTGCCAAGTGCTCACGTACCAGTTCCACACAGTGATGAATTGCCTGTCCCAGTACATACATCGACATACCAATACGATACTGCGTCCTATGAAGTACAATCACAAACTTCAGTAACATCATTACATCATGCTGATTCTGATTACCTTCAGCAAGTTATATAATATCCATCATTAATTTCGCAGGAGCATTTAGATAGAACCGTTCGAAATCTGAAGCTATCTCATAATAATGCAATGACTTTGTCTTCGGAACTAAGAAGCGTCAACCTGCTGGCACCAGGTGTGCAGGTACGCAGCTTATGCATATTGTCAAGATATTCCCGGTTTAATGAATGAAATGGGAATCTGCAACTATAATGCATCTTTATGGCGTCTTTTCATAGACTCTTCAACCAGAAGCTTAAATGGAGTCTTGCTATTTGAAAACAGCAGCGTTAAACCAGTGCCATTGATGTATGCTCTTGGAATGCATGAGTCGTATACCATGAAATTAGTTCTGGAATGCATCAGTTATGACGAACACAATTGGCGCGTAAATTGTGATTTTAAGGTTCTTTCACTCACTATTAGCTAGAATGCAAACTGGCTATACAAGGTACATGTGTATTTTGTAAATGGGACAGCCGTGCAAAATGCAACCAGTACAAAAAGCGAGATTGACCAAAACGCGATTCGCAAGTTGTTGGCATTTTAATGCAATTCGTCCACCATTGATCCCCCTTCAGAATAATGCATCCGGATCTTCATATCACGCTGGGAGTTGTAAAGAATTTTTTAAAGCGTTTGGTTCGCGTTAACGAAATTGTATTACCATACTTGAAAAACAACGCTTTTCCAAAATTATCAATATTTCGGCGGAATTATTCACAATTTTGAATATTGTAAACATTTCAAGGACAAAAATATTCTGTATAGGAGTGATTGATTGTAAAATCGTAACGTATTGCAGTGTTAGGAGAAGTGGTTAGTTATGCGCGATTGCATTCTGGCCAATGCCTCAAATTTAAAAAATTTTAAATTTTATGTTTAAAAAAAATGGTGTCCCATTACATCCCATGAAGGGATTGGGGAAAGCTTCTTACGACCAGTGAGCTGTGCGCATTGTATTTTTACAATGAATGGTTTGGACCTATGGTTTTACACTGGTTCCGAACGGTATTTTGAGATGTTTTTTCATAGCTAAGTACTCGATAGTGTCACCATCACTAAGCTAGGTGACCGTTGTCGAAAGAAGTGTAGGTGGTCAGAGCAGTTATCGAACCCACGTTATCCTGTACAAGAGCCGTGCACAATAACCAGCCGTGCACAATAATCTACCACCGACGGCCGTCTAAAAAAAAATGGTGTTCCATAACATCCCATGAAGGGACTGGGGAGAGCTTCTCACAATCAGTGAGATGTGCGCTTTCTAGTTTTACACTCACTGATTGGGACCTACAATTTTACACCGGTTCCGAACGGTATTTTGAGAAGCATTTTCATGGCTAAGTACTCGATAGTGTCGGCAACAATAAGCGAGGTGACCGCCGTCGAAAGAAAATGTAAGGTGGTCTGAGCAGGGGTCGAACCCACGTTCTCATGTACAAGAGCCGCGCACACTATCCATTGCACCACCGACTATTTCATGTAAATGGAAGGATTTTAATTAGGGTCTCATTCAAACTAAAATTTAATGCAAGTACATGGACAAACCATCACACCCCCCTCCTCGGTTCTGTCCCTGATCAATACAGATTTTTTAATATTTCCTTGAACATTTCGTCTGAGGATAAGGGCTCTATATTCGATTTTACTTCAATGTATCCTAAGTAGTTTGAAATTTTGCTTTGCAACCTTCGACGATATTGTGGTAAATAAAACATGGCTTATGTCTATTTGACTTGTGTTTTGTAACTGTTGTCGGTGAGTGGGCGTTTTGTCACATAATTGTTTTTCATTAAAAATTTATTAAATAATTCATAAATACTTGTCGTTTATGTTTTTGGCATAAATTTATTACATACAACATTTAAGGTTGATGTGCACACATCCATAATTATTTCTTTATAACTGTATTAATTCATCAAATATAAGACTCGTATTTACACATACATTCGAACAAGCATGATGATGTTTATAGTGATATGATAGGAGGAATGATATAAAATCAGTATTATTTATATTTATATTATCTATTTTATAATTATTTATTTATTTATTTAAATGTCCTTCCATCTGTTTGCCAACTGATTGTGTGATGATTATTATTACTCTTTTATGACATTTTTTTCTGGGTAATTTAATTATGAAAAATATATGTGAAATTTAATTAAAATAAAATTTTTTACCACAATAGCCTTAAAACAATTACTCATGCCGGAACGTAAACAACACGAACAAAATGGAATTTGTATTAAATTTCATAAATAATTTATTAATGTTTTCTCATCTGATAGCTATCGGGGTGAAAGGTGAATATTAATATTATTTGTGAATTTATTGAAATCCCAATTAATGAAGTACACATTTAATTGTATCGCATTATAGTGGTTAGTATGAATGTAACCCGTATTATGATTGTAAACCCTATTATGATTGTAAACCATTTTACCACATGTATATATGTACATGTAACTATTAACATGTGTCTACTAAATCAATATCAATTGCTTTTGGGTCATTCGAGAGTGTTATGATTTTGTGTTGTGGCAAGAAATCCTACTGTCCCTTGTTGTTTTCCCAACTGTGTTCCAAATTCTAGTACATCATCTCTAATAAGAAAGATTTAGTCTCTCAAAGGATACAAATTCATTTCACATGCCAGGAAAACAGGCCCAATGTGGTGTGTCTGTCGTTTTAGGTCTTAAACCCAACCATTCGACCATTCTAAATAGACAAACAAAACGGTATACGAAATTACCTTGGCATACACTGTGTGTAATATTTTAAGTCATGGAAATATAACCATAAACGGACACAACTACGTGATAAAAGACCAAAAAAAAGACCCGTGTCTCCCAGTTTTGCCCAAAGTCATGGACTTTTTTTTATGGACCCCCAAAAATTTGGAGCCTCGGTGTCATTCTTGCAAAAAAGTGATCATTTTGCCAGGCTCATATCTTGCAAACCATTCGGAATTTTGATTTACTCTCTGAGGGAAGGTTGTAGATCTTGTCAAAAAGAACAAAATTTGTGAACATATAGAATCAAAAAAACTTCATCTTCAAGGTCAAAATCGCAAAAAAATATTTACCTTTTTTTGTTTACCTTTTTTCCCCTGTTCAGGTCCATAGGTAGCAAACCAATCAAAATTCAAGGAACCAATCAACAACAAGAATGTACCTAAAATCTCAGTAAACAACTTTCTAAAACATATGAACTTCCTAGGAATGATTCTTAACACCGTTTACTTCAACATTGAGATACTATGCTATACCACCGACCGCAGCAGCACAGGCAAAGCAATAAGCTCAGCACACGCAACAAGGGACGCAGCACACAATATAAGAATCATTCCTAGGAAGTTCATATGTTCTAGAAAGTTGTTTATTAAGATCTTAGGTACATTCTTGTTGTTGATTGTTTCCTTGAATTTTGAGGGGTTTGCCTATGGACCTGAACAGGGGAAAAAAGCTAAAAACTCGAATTGTTGAAGTTTTTAGAGATTTTGACCTTGAAGATAAAGATTTTTGATTCTATATGTTCACAATTATTTATGGCAAGAGCTACAACTTTCCCTCAGAAAGTAAATCAAAATTCCGAACGGTTTCCAAGATATGAGCCTGACAAAATGATCACTTTTTTTTGCAAAATTGACACCGAGGCCCCAAATCTTTGGGGGCCCATAAAAAAAGTGCATGACTTTGGGCAAAACTGGGAGACACAGGTCTTTTGTTGTTGGTCTTTTATCACGTAGAGGTGTCCGTAAATGGTTATATTTTATCGTGTTGCACTGTGATATATATCAGCACATTTCAAACGACCGACCTTGAAAATCTTCATAAATAAATATTAGTGATAAATAGCGAAATTTTCGGCAAAATATACGATTTAACACAGAATCAATTATTAAAATATTTTTTTACTTACTTTACTTTTATTAACTATTTTACAAGGTCATGAGGTCAGATGTCGTACACATATTAATTAAACAAAAAATTTTTAACATATTTCTCCTACTGGTTCTCGCCACTTGGTAACACCAAGAATACGGAGGGAGTCTTCGGTCTGGTCTTTCTAGCGGAGTCTTGATCGTCCTTTTTTCCTGCGTCCATCGGGCACGTTATCGAAAACCTTTCGCGCTGGTTCATCTTCATCCATTCTTATAACATGGCCTAGTCAACGCAATTGGCCTAATATGATTCACCTAACTACGAGGGCGAATCAATAAGTCCCTGACTTTTTGAATGAAACACAGTTTTTTTTGCAAACAAAAATTAATTTTTCAACATAATCTCCTTTTAGCTCAATACACTTAGTCCAACGTTTCTCCAATTTTTGTATCTCTTCCACAAAATAGGATTTTTCGAGGTCCATAAAATAGGCATTTGTTTGATCAAAAAATTCAACGTTGGAGGTAATTCTCTTTCCACCGAGGCATTTCTTTAGGTTTGGAAATAGGAAATAGTCACTGGAGGCTAAATCCGTAGCCCAATTCATGGAATTTTTCCATTGAGACTACACCCGTGCGCTTATGGTCAATTGGGAGCAAACGCGGCACCCATCTTGCAGACAGCTTTCTTAAACCCAACTGATCATTTAAAATCGAAACAACACTGCCAAATGAAATGCCTATGGCATCAACAATCTCACGCTCTTTTACTCTTCGATCCACCAACACCATATCGTGGATTTTTTCGACATTTCCGGGTGTAATGATCTCAATTGGCCATCCAGAACGTTCAGTGTCATTTGTACTTGTGCGACCACAACGAAAGTCAGTAAACCACTTTTTTACCATTGAAATCGATGGTGCAGAGTCCCCATAGTATTTATCAATCTTTTCCTATGTTTGATTGACGGTTTTTTTTCGCAAAAAATAATGTTTAATGAGCACTTTTTCCAATTTTAAAAAACTGCACGAGGTTGTATGTTTTGAACAGCAGCTAAACGCAAAGTTAAGGACGGAACTTGCTCAATAGTTGACAGTAGTCTATTAACAGGTGGTACTTGATGGGAGCAGTGTTGCATTTCATATAACTACGAGGGAAGTTCGAAAAGTCACAGACTTATTGATCCACCCTTGCATGTTCACGTCGGAATACAAAATATATAGCTACTGGTTCCATTGACGTCGATACTCGCCATTTTCTTTAACAGGACTAGACGTGTTTTCTACGGAGAACTTTGTTCCCGAATACTCCCAGGCGTTTTTCATCCGCTTGCGATATGACCCAAGTTTCGGAGCCATATGTCAGGACAGGTAAAATGAGAGTCTGTTATAGCTGGATTTGTGTCTGTCGAGAGAGGGCTTTGTTCCTAAACTGCTTGCTGAGCCCAAAGTAGCATTTATTTGCTATTTATTTGTTGTCTTTGTTCATGGCGAGTCCAAGGTAGATAAATTAATCTACTACTTCAAAATTAAATCGGTTGTCTACGTTCAAGTGCGGGCCAAGTCGTGAGGTTTCTCTAGTCGTTGACCCCCATCAATTTTGTCTTGTCCTCATTAACAGCAAGACCCACTTCGCTGATTCTTTTTAGATTCTTGAAAATACTGCAGTAACCCCTCGCAAATTCCGCCCAATGATGTCTATGTCCGGCTTTAAACCAGTTATTGTTTCTACTTATCAAACCCGATTTTGTTGAACCGGTTAGAGAGTATGAGTTTTGCTTCTCACTCATATTTTGACTTATTAATTGCCGTCGGTGGTGCAATGGTAGTGTGCGCGGCTCTTGTACATGAGGTCCTGGGTTCGATCCCTGCTCTGATCACCTTAAATTTCTTTCGACGGCGGTCACCTCGCTTCGTGACGGCGACACTACCGAGTATTAAGCCAAGAAAAAGCTTCTCAAAATTCCGTTCGGAACCGGTGTAAAACTGTAGGTCCCCATAAGCGAGTGTAAAACTAGAACGCGCCCAGCTCACTGGTTGTGAGAAGCTCTCCCTAATCCCTACATGGGATGTATCGGGAAACCATTTTTTTATTTTATAATTGGCTATTACTGACTTATCAGTGTTTAATAGGCATACACTCTTCTAGACTTGGAATCTCAGCTTATATTTCCCCAAACCCCTGTGGAGATGAAGAAGAGGACGAGGAATTCAAAACACCTCATATATTACCTCATATGAAACTAACAGAACTTCAGGAGGTTAAGCTGAACGATCTTAGGATCCACCTAATAAAATTCCAGAATGACTTATCATATAGCTTGAATGTTCCCTACCAGGTCAACTTACAGGTTCAACGATGGGGACGGAATATGACGTCGCGTGGTATCACAACCTCCTCTATCTAACCTAATATAATCTAGACCTAAACACTGTCTTCCTTCGTGCTACATAAAGTGCAAAGTCTACATGGACAAGCGGGCTGCGATGTGCGAATTGGAAACCAAATAGAACTGGAAATACACGAACGCGTCATTAAGATTTTGAACAGGTTTCAAATACAGATAACTAAAACCGATTTCAATCAATTAAACCGATTACAAATAAAACAACCGATTTCAAAGGGGTATTTTTTGGACATGTTGTCATATTTCGGAACCGGTTTCTAAAACCGTGCCTTCAAAGTGTGTTTTAAACCCCGGTCTTGAAACCGGTTCCTAGAACGGGTTATTATATTTACCTTGCTGGTCAAATCCGATTTTGTTGAACCAGTTGGAGTATCCTACTTCGACCATCCGTCTCACTATGAAATCCTTTAGAAAGTCGGACATGTTATAACTTATTGGAAGCGTACATACTTCAGCTAAAAGACGTTTGTAGATAAAATGGTAGTTTAGTTCATCCAAACTCATTTTTGTAAAAATCTAAAAAACCTGAAACTTCCCTTTATCCAAAAACTGACTTTTTCCAAACTCAGGTTTGGAATCATTGAAGATGGTGGAATTTTTAAAACTTTCACCAATTAAGAATTGAATTGAGCCGTAAATAAACATTGAAAATTTCCCCGAACATTTAGAAAAAGTGTAGAATCCTATCGCCAGTGTTTTAACCTGGAACACCCTGCAGTTATCATCCAATCTCAGTGCAAAACTAATTTTTGAATTCTATGTGACGATCAGTTTATCGAAGATTGAAGGAGGTAACCCATCCACTGAGTCGCTCCTATCCAGCACTCTTATCTGCGGCATAAGTCAGAGCCTACCATCGCCAACATACTGGCTGCAGCCTGACAAGTATTCATCCGTATCATCCTCGATCATCCCGTGGAGAATACTGACATTTCCTTTAGGGGCATGTTTCTAGGCACCCAATTCTTTCAAACGAATAACACTTCTAGTGGCACACCGTCTCGCATAATCATCAATAGTACTGACATTATGGTATCCAACGCCACCTGCGCAGTACTCTTCCTGGCCCCACTGATGCATATTTCAACTGACAATTGTTCCCATTGCATTCCAGCAGACCAGACTGCCTCGACATGCCGCAGGTAATAACTTCACAAGCAATACTCGTGTACAATCAACGTACAGTTTTAGAGCACGGGCCCCAACTTTTACCATCAACTTTCGGCAGGCTTAAAGAACATTCAGTCCCTACTGCATCAGATTCTCAGTATTCCGTTTCCAGTTTTGTTTGTGGTTAAGGACAATACCAAGATGTTTCGCCTCAGAAAATAAGAATAGCTCTACTTATACACCGTCAAGCCTCGATTTTCTAAATTCCCCAATCTTATGCCTACATGGGAATAGGACCAGTTCCATTTTTCTCGGATTAACATTCGAGCCACATCCCTTACCCAGCGCATTTGCATTAGGTCACAATACTACCTACTAAAAGTGTGTGCAAATTTCTCTGAAAACTAATGGTGATTTCGTTTCTAAAAAATAATGTTGCTTTTTATGGGGCGACATTTAAAAAATTCTGACATCGCCCCTACAAAGTTCTGCCTTTTTTTTGGGGTGAGAAAAGAACATAGAAATGTTGCATTTTCTCACAACTGTATTCTTCTATTGGTTTTTCTTAGCATGATTAATTTGACTCGCTTCTCTGAAATATTCGACCAGTATATATGGAGACCTCGACATTAATCCAGTTTAACCGACTCTTAATACAAACAGGTCGAAAAAGTACCAATACAATTGCTATTTATTAAGCATGTTTTTGTATTCCCTGCTAAACAATTTTTTCGACGACTTTGTATGGGGTGCCGCTTAAAATCGCTTAATATCGCTTAGTTCCCCATACAAAGTCGTCGAAAAATTAGTTTATCAGGGAATAAAAAACAGGCTTATTGTTATTCCAACTTAATTGAATACTGGACCACGTTGTTTGAGAAGTGAAGCGATTTTAACTGAAGCCGCTTAAATTAGCTTAGCACCCTACACAAAAGGTAGAAAAATTAGCTTACCAAGGACAAAGAACACATACAAAAATACAGAATGTCATTCATTTTATCGGGCAACATTCTCCCCCGCGACTTGATGAATAGAGCAGCAAATTCAGCATGTTTGCACTTTTTAAGCGCTACCTTCTCAGAAACGAACACAAAACATTGAAGTAGGGTTGCACTTTCTTCAGAAACCAACACAAAAAGGCACTTTTTGGCAAAGGGCAGGAAAAAGTTGAATTTTTTCTCAAAAGCAAAACCGCCATAAGTGAGGTCTTTTTAAACCGGCAGGAACTGTTTTTTAAATTTTTACAAGTTCCAAAATTTTATTTTTGAAAACCAAAGTATTTAATTCCACGTTTAATTTTAAAAAGAAAATAATAAAACCGAAAACGACAATTCACATAAAACCTGCGGTCACCACATAACTAGACCAGTTTTTTGTTTGGGATTTTAAATGGTAACAACTCAAAAGTATTGCCATATAGAATTTGTAATATCTTCAAAATATTACAGTTCAACATAGGCGCCATCTATATGTGAGGTTAAAATCATTAAGTGGTATACAGATGTATACCAACTAATGTTTATCAAATGTTCACACCTTTTACTTCAAACAAATTTGTAATATTATAAATTGCCCTGTAGGTTGTTGAATCGTCATAGCGTAATATACCAAAAGTGGGCAACAGTAGTTTTTATTAGACCAGAAACTTTTGAAAGTTACTGGAATAGTTGGAGTTCTCATAGAGTTCGACTTTAAGATGGCAAAACCAGCATCAAACCGAATTTAAAATACAATATCATTAATCTAACGTAATTTAATATGCATTATCATCAATCAAATGCCCATAAATATCATTCAAATGTACAACCAAAAAGTTCTTTAGTTAATAATAACAAAAAATTCAACCACCAAATAGGTAAAATTCCGCTAACTATTGCGTGGTTGATGTGAATTCGATAATAATAACCACGATTATGAAAAATAAATTTGTTGTAAAAACTGTATAGTTGGTTTTAACGAACAAGTTTTCAAATTGACAATATGTATATCTAAACAAGGTGGCTAGAAACAACTTGGATGTAGTTGTTTGGATATAAACTGTTCGGATTGAAATGAAGTAGAACACTTGATAAAGTGCTTTATTTGAATTAAATTCAGGAAAAATGTACAATATTTCTATCGCGAATTCCGAAATTCAAATCTGATTTTGCATCAAAATTTATCTAACAACACTTAAATGAAGTATATTGTGAATAATTATCCTTAATTTTTTGTCCGTTATTTTTGTATAGTTCATATTTTTATGGAAACTGTTTTTTTATATTTTTGACAATTGAAAACAAATAATTATTGCCCTTATTAGTTAAATTAACAATAAGTTACATACAACTAAAACAATAGTTACAAACGATCACCCTAGATAATTTCAATTTTTTACCAATCAACTACGTATCTCTTCAATTACGATACTAATGAATCTTATCGGTGTATATAAAACATGGTTTACTTCCAGCCACTTATCGTTCATTCTTTCATTACACCAGGGATGGGAAAGGTCATTGTAATTTATTTAGTAACAAAAATTATTTTACGTATTTTGTTACCCTCGAGGTACTAAAACTCAATATTGTCTACGATTTTTTATTAATGTACTACATCCAAGACTGTATGGATGACGTTTTGCGCCCACACTGAATTTGTTATTCTAACGTTTGATTTGTGTGCGCACGGTTGTAATTACAAAAAGCGAAAATGGGGAATTTCGAAAATATAAAGATCAAATTAAATGCTGGTCTTTTCTTCAAAAACATTGCTTTTCCTAAATAATCAGCTTTTTCTTAAAAAAGTAAATTTTCTTAAAAAAATTACTTTTTATTACTTAATTTTTTATTTTTTTATTTTTGTACTGAATTCATTTTTTGTTACTAAAGTAAATCAATATAATAAAAGCAAAACAGAAAACTAATTCAAACAATCATCTATACTTGGTGCTCCTTTGTTTTTGTAAATGCTCTTAGCCTATCCACACATACTATGTGTCACATACATACATAGATTGCTGGTACAACACGTATCACAACACAGCTCAACCCAATCGCACACAGCATAACATTTACGCACACAGCATAACATTTTGCACGTTGTGGCAACGATTAATTTTCGATGGGGTAATTTTTGGATGAACGGGTACGTCGAACCGTACTTCATTAAAACCGATGAAAGCATTTCTATCACTGCTACCGACCGAGGATAACCAATTTCTTGCCAAAATTGGAAGATATGATGGTGAACGACACGTGTTCAACGTGCAGCACTTGAGGACAAGACTATTTCATGCAGGGGTAACGTAATATGACCACCTAGATCGTAGTATTTGATATAGTTAGAGTTTTTCTGATGGGGTTTCTTTAAGTCGCAGGTCTATGCCAATACGCCACAAACGACCATCAAAATCAATATAAACCATATCGTCGCTCAAATTTCGGCTGATATATGCGACGGAATCAATGAAAATTTTATCTTTCGGATGTGTGCCAGCCATCCCAGTCGCGGGTACAATTTGAACGATGTAATTTTCCGCATAACCAATTCATTGATATCTCATACACACTTTGTTTTATCACATTTTAGCATCTACCCATACATATTGGTGAACTCTTTGTTAAAATTACTCTTTTTCTCTACTAGTACTACAAGTATCAAGTCGAACAGCTGTTTCATCAAAACATCCTGTAAAATACTCTTTTATGCCAGTTTGGTTACAGTACGCGCAGATTTATTCGTCATGGCCCCTTATAGTATTAATTTTAATTTAATTGTTTATCGAAACAAAATTTAAATGACATTTCTCAGCTCGAATCTTTATGTTCGTGAATTTTATTTGAGTTATTTGTGTTTTTTATTGTATCAGTTTTAATATTAGAAATATAATTTTAAGAATTTTAAAGTTTGGGGATTTCAATTGAAGATTTCATTTTGTTTTGTGTTATATTTACAAGATATTTTAAATAATAGTTTTAAAATAAAAATTGTGTTTAAAAATAAAATTTTTGAATGCAACAAGACAAAATGAATTAAGAGTTTTTGTTATCAAAACGACCTCCGTACTCGAAAATGCATCCGAAAATATTTTGATAGAATTTGGCTGATACATCTGGAAGCTATAGTCCAGAGACGGTTTACTTATTGCACTTATGGCTAGTTTTTCAGTCACTGGTCAGCTTGGTTTCGAAGTTAAACATTGAACTGTGTTTTTCAGTCAATGGTTAAATATGGTTTAACCACCCAATGTTGGTGGGTTAATTTGTAGTCAGAACCATATGATTTTGACAATCACATTACTGGTTGTCAAAATGAGAAATGTTAGATTGTTTAAAATTCATGTTTCTGTTTTGAGTATTTGTACACACACTTTGAGCCTAGATAGTTAAATTGATGCGCCTACATAGTTTTTTATATAAATTTTTGTTGAAATGACTTAGATTTTATGCATTTATTCCATATTTTACATAATTCCAATTAGTTGTTCGTCTTTGTTGTTTTGGTATTTAACTCAAAACTGATTTTTATGACGGGTTACATTAACTTCGCACTGTAAAACAAAATGCAAAATTAACCTCTAAATAAAATAAATGGTTTCCATTACATCCCATGAAGGAATTAGGGAGAGCTTCTCACAACCGGTGAGTTGGGTGCTTTCTAGTTTATAGTCACTGATTGGGACCTACAGTTTTATACGGGTTCGGAACGGTATTTTTAAAAGATTTTTCATCGGTAAATACTCGATAGTGTCGCCGTCACTATGCGAGATGACCACCGCCGAAAGAAATATAAGATGATCAGAGCAGGGATCGTACCCAGGATCTCATGTACAAGAGGCGCAGTAATTGCACCACCGACGGCTACAAAGTTAACTTCTAAATAACTTTCAATTACGATTAAGTAATCCGATAGTTTACTACCCACTTACAAAATTGCCACTAATGTCACAAATTCACACGGAATAATGACTTAAAGTACATGAGTCACTTCCGCTCCCTGCACTGAACGGAAAAGCATCGTCACACGGATGAAAATGTTCAATCTTGTCATCGAAAGTGAGCTAACGTAACGTTTCATTCCCGCTATGAAAATGTTTTTATCAACTGCAAATTGTTCGTTACGGTGGCGAAAGTATGGTTGTTACTGCAATGAATCTGCTTTATTATTGCAACGAATTTGTTTCGTTGCTGTAATGAATTTGTTTCATTGTTGCAATGAATAGGTATCGTTCTTGCAAGGAATTTCCTTCATTGCTGCAATGAATTTGTTCATTGCTGCTATGCATTTGTTTCATTGGAGCATCGAATTTGAGTCATTGTTGCAATGAATTTGTTTCATTACTACAATGATTTTGTTTCATTACTGCAATGAATATTTTGAAGTACGTTTGTAATTAGTTATTGACAATTGTACATAAATACACAGTTAGTATTACATTGTTGCAGGAGTTTTGATAACAATTTTTGGAACTTTTCTTTCGAAAATTGTCTCAATTTGCTAAATAGATTATATTCATTTCATGTTGAAACACTCGTCTGGAGAAGATTGTGGTAGTGGAGGGTTGAGTGTTATTGTGGCCGTCGTATTCAGGTCCTGCAATCAAAAACAAATATGAGTAATTTATTATTAAGATTTCTTATTAAAATATGTACATATCAATGTCTGTACTTCCCATGAACATAAGCTCTACTCCTCTATGCTCTACTCCTTTGACATAGAACCACATCATTGTTTTGTTAAATCAAGCAACTGTTGTTGCGTTGATGGTTTTGATACTCAATTGTAGCGCTAAATCTCCCCGTCATTAAGCCAATATAAGAAGAATATATAAGAAGAATGTAAGAATTTTCTTCAACTGCTCTTTTATTTATTTTAACCAAAGTTGTTAAAATTTCGATTGGATTCATTTGACTGTACGTTGAGATATTACTTTTTATGTTCGTCGTACTTGAAACACTTCGTTTCTTTGACTTCTTCGTTTTCATTGACTTCGACTGGCCGCACAAATTTATGTGTCTTTCGTTTTTCTCTGAATCCACATAGCAACACAACGAAACAGGCGCGACCGAATTATGATTAAAACACAAAAACACGAACATTTTGTTGCGACTTGTACCCTCACGCGCATACCCACACACAAAAGTTCAGTTACATATTTCGGGGTAGTTTTTCTGCTATCGATGCGTCACTTTCTTTGCTGTCGTGTAGCTCCTTGCATTCTGTTTATTTATCTATTTGTTTTATGGAATCTCAAGTTACCCAAACGAACACAGCAAACACATAAATTCACACAATTAGTTTTCACAATAAAACATTATTACTAAGTATAACTAATTAGTCTGTTTTAACAAATTTATTTAAATTATTCCGGCCGAGAAATATGTCTACCACTTTCGATTGTTGCAATGGAACTGATCTAAGGTGTGTACGTGACCCACCACTCACGCTCAACATTTTCTCTTGCCGGCTTTTTTTTAACGATCGCTCATTTTTTCGACTGCTTCTCTCTCTAAGGTGTGTACGTGACCCACAACTCACGCTCACCATTTTCTCTTGCTGGCTTCGTTTTAACGCTCGCTCATTTTTTCGACTGCTTCTCTCTCTATACCATCAAAAAATTAGTTTCGTTACAATAACGAAATTGTTCCGTCAACTAAAACTGTTGACAAACCCCCAAAATAAATAAATAATAAATATAAACTATAAAAAGAAAGAGATAAACCAAATATCAGTAGTTTAAAACTCATGCCTTTACTTTTTTTTTAATTTTCAACCCATTTTTCTACAAAATTCAAATTAAATAAAATTGTTGCAGGAACGAAATGAAAAATTGTCAAAGAAGTCAAGTATGAAATTTTTCGTTGCAGCGACTACCAAATTGTCGGATATACGACACTTTTCACTCTAGCAACGTAAAAACATTAACGAAAATGTTTCATCCATGCGACGAAGCGTTTTTCTTTCAGTGTGTGATCAACCAATATTGGCGATTCCTTCATGACACTGTATTTTCTACTAGTATTCAAACTTCCCATCGGAAACCCCCTGGACGAAACAGCTGTTAGAGACCCGTGATACCCCGGCATAAATTGTATACTAATGAATAAGCGACAACTGATTGAAAGTAAACCATGGTTTAATTACATTTAAATTATATTTATGAACGTTTGATTGATGACAATGGATATTAAAGTACGTTAGATTAATGATATTGTATTTTAAATTATATATGACGCTTGTTTTGTTGCCTAAAGTCGAACCCTATGGGAACTCCAACCATTCCAGTGACTTTCAAATGTTTCTGGTCGAAGACAAACAGTTGTTGCAAGCTTTGGTGTTTTGTTCTATGGAAACCCCCTACCAAGAGGATGCAACAAAAGTTGGTTAATGTCCGTGGCGCGGCTAGTTTGGACATGAACCACAACTTTTCAATTGTAGTGTTCATTCACAGTGGTGACCACCAATGTATGGTGTTTCTCTCGCTATGAAATAGAGGAAACGGAAATTATATTTAAAGTTGAGTATTATTTGTTAGCTCACTTTTAGGCTGTAAAATGCTGTGATTTCATAAAACGTAAAATCAAATCAAATCATGCGTCACTTCTATGACATACCATACTGCCATCCTGTTTGGAACCACAGCCCGGATATATCGATGTTATGCCATAAACCGCACCACACATTCAATCTTTGTGGATGCGTTAATGCTTCGTCGAGCACTTGTGGATTGTGTGCGCTCCAATAACGACAATGTTGACAAAGCCCCTGCGCCAAAAATGGGTCGCGTCCAAAAATATGATTGTTTCGACAAAATTTACGTGGCGTATTTACAACTGAGCCGAGGTATATATCATTTAATATGAAATTCGTTTCAGGGCTTTACAAGACGATTGCGCCATACCCGTCTGTCAACACGATAACGGCCGTAAATCTTCATTAATCTTAATGACTTTTTGTAACTGACTATAATGTAAATGCCACCCCCATTTTCAGAACTACCATACTATAGCCACACATACTATAAGTACATATATCCTACACCACGCCTTCCGGTACCGTCCATACAAACGATTGCGGGGCCTCAAAAGTTCATCACTCTATAATACCCTATGGATGCCCTGATTTTGTCCGAATTTGTCATAAAGTAATAAATAGATCGAGTATTTATGCATTTATTTCAAATTTTACATATGTAATTGCATTTTGTTTGTTTCCTTTGTTGTTTTTAGTATTTATCCCAAAACAGATGTTTTTCCAATAACAATACAATATGGCGACTTAAATTAACTCCCCACTGCAAAACAAAATTCAAGTTAAGCTATAATTAAGAATTAGGTTAAGTAATCCGATAGTTAACTACCCACTTAAATACTGGTCATTAGTCGATCAGCTGTGTCATGGATACCCCTGCTACAATGCAGACTAATATTCGATTAAAATTACACCCAATTTATACGATGATTTTTACGACGTTGCTTTTGCGACGTCTTTTTTTAACATATAGTCGAAGGGTGTAGAGAAGCAAGAGCGGTAAACAAAAAGACACGATTTCTGTATTTTCCATAATGCCCTTCTCTACACCGTTCACCTATATGTAAAAAAAGACGTCGCAGAAGCAAGCAGAAGCAACGCCGTAAAAAATCATCGTAAAAATTGGGCGTAACAGGCGCCACCGCTTAACAGTCTCTGAGAAAACGCGCAGCCCATCCAATACGGGGTTTCCCAGTATTCGATGGTAAAAATTATATTTTTTATTAAATACTACAATTTTTATTAAACAAAGGCTGTGGGAGTATCGAACTCTTTTAGTTCGTGGTAAAATTGGGTCATTGAAATTTTTGTATGGTAGATACAATTTTTGCCATTTTGTGGTGCGGATTCATGTAATGAAATTTTGATTGATACATCATGAACAAATTTTTGACATTCAGTCGCCGCACAAAACAAGAGAAAAATCAGTGAGTGGTGACGTCGAAATAAATAAAAATATGTTTTCCCTTTTTTTGCGGCTTTGGAAGAATTGAGGAAGTTGCAGTTCAGCCAATTGACGTTTTTTATTTAGACATTTTTTTAATTTTCCGCGCAAAAAACCAACACAGAAAAACAGAAACATCTACTGCTATCACCACCTTATTGAATACGTCTTTCTAAATAGGGGGTGGTAGCAGTAGATGTTTCTGTTGTATAGTATAACAAACTTCAGTTTTAATATGAAAATAAAACTTTAAAAATGGTTTAGAATTGCATATCTTCATATTTTTCATTTTAAACAATGCAAGCACAGTTGTTTAAACAGCAAAACCAATGAGTATTGTTTACCATCTTACTAAATACATATTGTTGTTAAACAAATATCTTTATTTGGAATTCACTACACAAACTTAAAAATTTTGTTCGGTGCAAAATAATTAAACCAAGAAAACAAATTTATGAAATTGTTCTCATCGTCACGTAGATTTGCCAAAATTGCAATATTTTATTTACAAAAATGCTGATTTGTCGCATGAAAACAAATACTTATTTCCCCAGTGTTATGAAAAATAGACGCATTTATTTTTCGTGATATTAAAATTGAAATTAAAAAAAAAATAATTAATTTTTAATTTTTTGTATTTAACATTTAAAAAAACCAACCCATAAAAAACATATTTTTTTGATTATAAATTCTTTATATATGACCACGCCCCTTTATTCAATCCCGCCCATATCTTGACAGTTTATTTTTGTCGTCGCCATTAGTTTTCCTGCGCAGTTCCAGCTCGATTGGATCACGGGAAAGGGTTAAAAATCAATACAAAGTTTTTTCGGTGCGGTGCAGACAAACATGCATACAGACAGGTGAAGTTAATATAAAAACACATGCAAACAACACACGGCGTTAGCATCACATACGTGGTTGTTGTACAACAATAGTCTCTGCCTGAAAATAAGTATGATGGGATTGATGTATCGGCAGCGAACAAACAAGCAGGTCGCCGTCGCCAAAGTTTATTGAATAGTATAGAGAACTCATGAAACGAATTGTATGACTCAAAAGCACTGGCGACATCTGGCGAATGATTCAGAATGTATTACTCTCTTTTTTATCATAACTTGGTCCATTCATAATTTTGATGTGAAACATTGATGCATTTTGAAACATTTATGCTTTTTGTATTGTTTATGTAATAACATTGTCGAAATGGTGCATTTATATTGAAATATTCTATAAAGAGAATAGGACTCGTTTATGTTTTTTTACTCAGACTCTCTACATGAGAGCGCCAAAAAAGGGCAATAAGTTCTGTATACTATTCAATACTTTTTACCGTCGCCCTGTTTATGACAAAACAAAAACAATTATTTCAGTGAGCTAAATATTGCTTTATTTATTTTTTTATTTATATCTAGTGTTAAAGTAGATGTAATAAAAAAGAAAGTGCAATAGCAAAAGAGCCTTCAGCACAAAAACTATGCTTTTTTTTATTTTCCAATGTAACATTTACAAAGGTGTTCATAGAAATCGAACAGGTACCGTGCAACAAAAAGCTGTTAACACATCGCCCGTGAGATCAAACATTAAACAAACATCAAATTCGCTGTTGTTAGCTACTACGATTATTAATTTACTGAGTAAAGAAAAAATCGGATATTTTGAAATAAAAAATAATTTTTCTCATTGTAATATACGGCCATGTTCTGTAAACAGACTCGAGACAAACATAAAACGTTTCAGAATATTTGGGTTTCTGCAAAACAATTCAGAAGAAAAATATCAGTTTTGAATTAGAATGCAAAGGCCTTGTGATTTTGAAAACAAACAATTCAGAACAAAAATATTTCATGTTTTAAGAACATCAAAATTGTAGGCTTTTTATTCTGAAATAAAATTCTGATTCAAAATGATTCTGCATGCAGAACAGGGCCGATAGATTTGCCAAAATTGGCAATTTTTTTTTCGCAAAAATTTTGATTACACATGTACAAAATTACTTATTTTCACATTTTTAGAAAAAAAAAGCCGCATTATTTTTTTCTTGATGTCATATTGGTATAATTGAAATTGAACATATACATTTATTTTAACACATTTTTTTTTAAATTTTCGGACGAGACTTCACATTTATACGTTTATAGGGTAAATTTGTAATACCAACTTCGAGTTAGGAATAAAACATAATTTTTTTTTGTTTAACTACTATAATTAAAAAGTAACTGTCGAAGAAATTGACTGTTTTAAATATAAATACATTTTTGACATTTAAAGCATTTTTGTAAAACAATACACATAAATATGATGAATTTTTTTTTATTTTTCATTTTAGGTGAAAAAGGCGCAATTTTACTCTTCGATCGCATAAAATACAAGTCTGACTACTGGTAAGTGAAAACTCATTTAAACTAATATATTTTTTCCCACACTTCATGAAACTTTTACAACATTTTCGATTTAGAAATAAATTTAAAAATTCTTTTAATCACATTTTGGGGGTTACCTTCAGCAGTATTATTAACGTATAGTTTTCCCGTTATTGCCAATGTAGTATTTTAACAAACACAGGAAAAATTAGACAATTTGATTACAAAGGGAATGTTTGAGAATTATTTGAAAATACCTATCAAAATCGATTTTTGCAAATACGCTAAAACATGCAACTTTAGCGCCCTCTGGTGGCTCCAAAAAAAATTAAATTAAAGGAAAACTCTTTCAATTGTAGAGGAAGTATTGCTACAAGCTGAAAAATAATGGCCTCTCTAACATATTCTCCCAAATATATTCTGCAGGAACCATGTATGTATGTATATGTTTGGAACACACTTCAAACACTAATATGTTTGCAAGTCCCAAACTCACTTGTGTTTAAATGTAATCAGCATCATGTTTACTGGCAAACATACCCTTTCCAGTTTCTTTCCTCAAAATCGTTTCTCACTTTGGTAGCACTCATTCATATATACACACACAAAAACCAAAGTAACATCACAAACCATTTAAGCGTCCGAGTCTTCGTTTATACTTTTTTCACTGATCAAGCGCTTTTCATATCGACTGTCCGATGAAGCATTGCCGACTGAATACAAGCAACTAAAACCTCAATACATCAGCCAAAATAAGAAACACTAACTTCATCTGCAATTTTCACGCAGTCAGGAATATTTGTGACTGACTGACTGACTGAGAGAATAATGCAAAAATACAGATACACACTTACAAGACAGACCCACTCGTTGTCGCTCTTTTATTCTCTTGCTCTCGAGAGAGCATAGACAGTACCACAAACACAGCTGTATTTGTATCACAAACATAAATATATGTGGGTCGCAAACACAAATTTTCTAACATCATATTGAATATCAAACACAATAAGCTCACAAGTTTCAAACACACTTTATATTTGCATCCAAACCACAAAACAAAGACAAATTTTTCGTCATGTAGCTTTTGAGAAAGAAAAATAGAATAAAAATGGTTTCCGGGTATGTACATCCCATAACGGGATTAGGGTGAGCTTCTCACAAACCAGTGAGATGTGCGCGTTCTAGTTTTACTCTCACTTATTGGGACCTACAGTTTAACACCGGTTACGAACGGAATTTTGAGAAGCTCTTTCATGGCTAAATACTCGATAGTGTCGCCATCACTATGCGAGGTGACAGCCGCCGAAAGAAATTTAGGGTGGTCAGAACTGGGATCGAACCCAGGATCTCATGTACAAGAGGCGCGCACACTAGCCATTGCACCACCGACGGCATGCCTCTATGACTCTACCACCAAACTTCTGCAAGCAATGCATCCAGTTTTTTTCCTTTGTATGGTTTTCCATTGACATGGTGACCTTTCACCACAATGTAATTCATTTCGTTTTGTGTTACCGGTTTTACGTTCTTCATCATCATTACATTGGGCGCATAACTGGGATCTTGCAAATTGGATAGATAATGTCAGGGTCCTGAGATTTAGGTGGTTCGACACTATCTAAACGTGCCACGGAAAGTGAGGTAGTAAAAGCTGCAACATATGCTTTTGTCTTTAACTTCCTCTTATTTGTTCCAACAGCATAATTGATGAATGTGTAGCGCCTCGTTTTATCATGATCGTTTGGGTCTTTTGCCGTGATTACCGGCTTAGCAAAATGCAAGTGTCGTCTTTCTCGATGTAACCAATTCAAAATAGTGTTATAGCAATTACTGCATACTGCATTCGGCATGACATCCTCACCACTTGTATCCACTTCCTCGAAATATTGCATATATGCAAGTTAATAAATTTTTTCGCTTTGGGCACTATATGACCGCAAACGTAACAAATTTCATTATTTTTGGGCAGACGCTATTTTCCATTTTGATTACATTGCGGATGAAATGGTACTTTTCGTTTTCGTAAACACTTGTTGAATGAGAAAAAGTGGTGGAATGATTCCTTATAAGTTCCTAAGTACCTGGAAAAAATTCTATGCAAAAAATTCCTGAAAGGGATTTCTAAATGGGTGCCATTGCCAAGTGTGGTATATCTACCTGCTTCAGTTTCCTGATACAATACGATAATTTAGATTCCTCGCTTTGTGTGTGATTTTCATGAGAATTCATTCATAAATACTCTACTGTTTATTACTTAATTTTTTTAATTCTAATGCTAAGTTTCAGTTAGCCATTCTCCATTTAAATGAAGTTGAAATACCCGATATTTGTCATTTAAATATCATTTAATATGAAAATTGTATGTGAGCTTTTAAATGGCGAGTTCGAATCTCGCCTAAGAATCAAAGAAAAAGATACATAATTTTCAAAAGTTTTTTCCGAACAATTGGACCAGTACTGTATATTTCGTTTCCACCCTGTGTTCGTAAATTTAACTAGAATTTAATGATAGAATTAAATTGCGTACTATTTTTAAAAAACATTCATCAATTTCATATGATTTCTCCGACGAATAAGATCAGTATTATAGATAGGGTTTGCCAAATCCGTGTCATAAAATGTACTTCATTTTCAATCTGAAATTTTGGAACACAAAATGGGGGGGAAGGTTTTAAAATTGATTGAATTCAAATAAATACATTAATTACTCATTATTATCCAGCCCAAATAAAAACCGCAAATCTTGTCGAAAATATGGGCCGAAAATGGTGGAAAAAAGGTGAATTAAAATTTTTCGAAATTTTGAGGCAATGATGCAGTTTTTTGGGGTTAGTTTATTTTTTTTTCTCCTAGTCTATAGCTATAATTGCATCGAAGACAGGAAAACAAAATTCCAATTGGTTTCCGAGATATAGCCGTGAGAAAAATTGCATCGATAGCTACCGAACCTCAGTTGCGTTGCCAGTTGCCGAAAAGTTATTAGATATGGCAACTGACACCTGGCAACTTCAGTTGCTTGAGTTGCTTGATATTGAATATATGTATTGGCAATCACGTATTTTTGGTTGCTGTACAGTTTTTAAAACAAAACAAAATGTTCAGGTGAACGATAACGAGGCAAAAACTGTGGTTCTAAAGAAGCCCTAATTTTTGTTGATAGCTTGTAATGTTTATAAAAATTTGTGTATAATACCATATTATTTATATGAAATAGAACCTAGTAGCGGCAAAATTGCCGGAGCTCGGGCGCAGCTCAAAACTTGATTAAAAAAACCGAAATTAGAGAAAATTATAAGAACACGAAAAATATTTCTTCTCGGACGGTTAGAAACAGCCAACTCTGGGTACTCAAATGAAAGGTATTTTGATCACAAATTTAAAGGTGTATTTATTTTTGTGGAGCGTTATCTGTGGACACGGATAACCCCTTTGCTGTTTCTGTGTAAATGTCCAATTTCTTCCTTCGGCCCTATGATACGTGTGTCCCATCCATTCATCCGACAACACCAGGAAACATTGCTTTCGGATAAAACCAGTTTTTATTTTGGGCCTTTACTTCCTCTGTCTTTTTTTTTAAATAATTTACATCTTACAAATGCGTTTTTCAATAAGATGCACAACTAACTTCAAAACAACCGACAACGTAGGTTGAGCAATGTCAAGGTTGAAGTGATACCATGATACTTTTGGAAACTTCCCTCTGTATCCCTGTATCCTTAAAACTGCACAAACTTTAAAGAGCAGAGTTATTTCTGTCGCTCCATGACTTCGTTTGATGTCATTTTCCAGTAAATAATCTATTCCAACTTTTGGAAGGCGATAATTGCCTTGAACCTAAAACAGGGAGTCGTTAATTAACACTTATTGTCAATAATAACAATTACTCAATGTAGCCGGCAATTCAAAATGATTTGAGGTGTCTGTTAAGTGTCTTCTAATAGATGCCACGCTTTGTAGTTTGTCTTCCTCATCAAAAAGTAATTCCACTGAACTCATATCTTTTTTATGGAAAAGGGTTTTCTTTATTTTTTCTTAAATACACTTTTATTTCTCTAACTAACTCTCGATTTATTGTTTATTTACAATATTTACAGTTGGCGAAGTGTCAAAACTCTGTCAGTTGACAACGCAACTGAAGTTAGGTTCCCATCCATAATCGACACATAAGTTTTAGCCAAAATATACATGAGGCCATAAAATCCGAACAGCAGCTTAATTAGCAAAACCCTAATAGTGGTTTGCTAGTTTCGTGGTTGACATTATTAGTGTGATTGTGCAAAATAATTAAATATATGGCCATCGTGAATGCACAATATTAAAAATGTAGAATTTTGTTTGATTTGTTGTAATCGTAGATTAATTTATATACAGATTTGTCATCCGTCTCATCTGACGTTTCTCTTTGCGCTTCTTCAATGAGGAAACGAACTTCTGTCAGCAACATCGAACAAAATTCCAGTTTTGTGCATTCACGATGTTCATGTACAAGGTGGCGCAAAAGTAAACTTCTGATGTTTTTTGGCTGTAATTTAAAAAAAAAATTAAAAACTTTGATTCTTCTTGTGGTTTATTTTTATTTGGTCTTTTAATTTTTTTTACATCAAGTCGAGAATATGATGTCATGTAAATGGCCGCCGCCACAGTTGATTGTCATTTGAGCCCTTTTTATGGCATTTTCCATCACTTTGGCCAAAACTTCCGGCGATACGTCCTCACATTCTTGACGGATATTGTCTTTAAGAGCTGCAAGAGTCTGAGGCTTGTTGACATAAACCCGCGACTTCAAAAAGCCCCACAAAAAGAAGTCTGGAGCGGTCAAATCAGGCGATCTTTCTGGTCAGTGCAAATCGCCAAAACGGGAGATTAGGCGCCCGGGAAATGCATACTTCAGCAAATCGGTTGTGGCACGTGCAGTGTGTGCCGTTGCACCGTCCTGTTGGAACCACATGTTTTCCAATCCCAATTCATCAAGTTGCGGCAAAAAGAACTCGTTGATCATTGCTCTGTAGCGCTCACCATTCACAGTAACCGTTTGGCACGCGACGTCTTCGAAGAAAAAAGGTCCGATGACTCCTCCAGCGAAAACAGCACACCATACAGTGACTTTGAGCGGGTGTAATGGCTCTTCGTGGGTTACACGCGGATTTTCAGTGCCCCAGAAGCGTAAATTTTGCTTATTTACGTACCCGCTAAGATGGAAATGGGCCTCATCACTCATGATTATTTTTGATGAAAAATCATCTTCCTCTTGGTGGTGATTAAGGATGGCTTGAGCGTATGTTAGACTCGATTGGCGGTTAGCAGCTAACAGCTGATGCACCGTCTGGACTTTGTACGGAAACATCTTCAAATCTTGTACCAAAATTCGCTATAAAGACCGTCGACTGATACCCATTTGCGTGGCACGTCGTCTGGTCGATGTCGACGGCGCATCCATGACATCCTCGGCTACAGCAGCAATATTCTCTGCAGAACGGCTACTCCGGGGTCTGCCACGCCTGGCAGCATCTCGTGTTGTGCCAGTCTATTCGAGGCGAGCGGCTAAACGTCGCAGTGTTTCACCAGTAGGCGTTGGACGGCCAGGAAATCTGCGACGAAATTCACGCTGTGCCAAAGTCACCGACCGATTATTGGCAAATAAATAGTCAGCAATATTCCGCGTTCTGGAGCAGTGTAGCGTAACATTGTTTATTAACGTGTATTTCGCATGTGTTTACTACACAAATGTCAAAACAGAACTGACATTAGGGGCCAATCGCAAAATTTATAGCATTTTCTGATAGGAGGATTACTTTTGCGCCACCTTGTATTTACATATTTTGAATATTCATAGTAACAATTTCACCTGTGTTTATCAAACCTCAGGGACAGAATTCTTCTCTTGATGTTTAAACACAAGTTCGCTTCCCATCAATCATTAAACCGGCGAGCGAGTTGACAAATCTATGTATAAATTAATCTATGGTTGTTATTAAACAGGAAAACAGCTGACATATGTTCAACTCCTCTCGGAAGAAGAACAAAGTGGAACGTTAGATGAGACGGATAGCAAATCTACGGTAATTTAATCTATGATAGTTTAAGCCACACATAATGTTATTTATAGGACCATGAAATAAAACCATAAAATAAATTCTGTTTTCCTCTGTCCTCATCGGTACTTTTATCTAAATAGGGCAAAAATATGTTTCAAAAAAGCCTAACAATAAAACATTTTGATTGGGCAACTCCATGCAAATCTACCAAAAACTCAAAAAACGGAACTAATGGACATGGTTCAGAGCCCCCTTCTGTAAAGACAAAGACGTAAATCTCATCGCAGATGTGCAGAGCATGTTGGGAATATGGATAGATCATGTCTCCGCGCTATTGGTACCTAAGATATCCAATGACGATGGGACAATCGATCACAATATGAACGACGACGTCGATTGTCCACCTCCTAGCCAAGACGACATCAGAACAGCTATTGCCCGGCTTAAGAACAACAAAGCTGCAGGAGCTGATGGATTACCGGCGGAGCTGTTTCAGGCTGGCGGCGATGAGTTGATAAGGTGCATGCATCAGCTCATTAGCAAAATTTGGTTAGATGAATGCATGCCCGGCGATTGGAGTCTCAGTTTACTATGCCCCACATTTAAAAAAGGTGACTCGAGTCTCTGTGCCAACTACCGTGGAATAAGCGTTTTATCCATAGCACATAAGGTTCTATGAAGTATAATGTGCGAAAGACTTAAACCAATTATCGCTGCCTGGATTGGACCATACCAGTGCGGCTTTAGGCCCGGAAAATCGACAACTGACCAGATTTTCACTCTACGCAACTACTGCTGGAGAAGACACACGAAAAACAAATCGACACCTATCATCTATTTATCGATTATAAGGCGGCCTTCGATAGTCCGATACGGGAGAAACTCTATGAAACAATGTCTGAGCTTATTATTACTGCAAAACTCATGCGCCTTTGCAGGATGACCTTGACGAACACCAAACCCGCAGTCAAAGTTGGTAAGGATCTTACCGAACCTTTCGAAACTAAGCGAGGCCTCAGGCAAGGCGACACCCTATCGTGCGATCTTTTTAACATCTGGATGGAGATCATTATGAGAAAAGCTGCAGTCAACATGGATAAAACCATCAGCAGCAAAAGTCACATGCTGCTCGCGTATGCTGATGGTATAGATATCATTGGGGGCACAATTAGATAAGTTACTGCGGTTTTTTCGAGAATTGAGAAGGAGTCAGCAAAAGTGGGTTTGACGGTTAATGAGGACAAGACAAAATTAATGGTTTCAACGAACAGGGCCTCCACGCGATTAGACCAAAGCGTGAACGTTGATAACCGTTATAACTTCGAGGTAGTGGACGAATTTATATATCTCGGATCTGCCGTAAACAAAAACAACAACGCCAGCCTTGAGATCAAGCGGAGAATTGTACTTGCGAATAGATGTAATTTTGGGCTAAGCAAGCACTTTAGAGATAAAGCTCTCTCTCGAGTAACAATAGTCCAGCTGTACCAGACTTTCATTCAACCTGTCTTGCTTTATGGCGCAGAATCATGGGCCGAAACTTCTGTAGGAGTACTCCGAAAAATGTATCGCCCTATAGTGCACAACGGAGAGTATCGACGACGCATGAATCATGAGCTGTATGAGCTTTCTCCTGACATTGACATAGTTAAGCGGATCAAAATTACTGCGATTGCGCTGGCTAGGCCATGTCAGTAGAATGGATGAAGACGAACCAGCACGAAGGGTTATCGAAACCGAACTCGAAGGAAGACGAAAAATAGGAAGACCAAGACTCCGCTGGAGGGATCAGGTTGACGAATCCCTGCGTACACTTGGTATTGCCAACTGGAGAAATAAAGCAAAATATCGAACTAAGTAAGTAACTCCATGCGGATCGACCCACTACTATCAGCAAAGTTGAAATTTCTATAACATCTATAAAACAAAAAAGTTTAACTGCCTGGTTTGATAAAACGAACTTGAACTAATTCGCCAAAACAAAAACGTAAATAACTACGGTTTCATGAGACAAATGTGGAAACTCTTTTACAAATATTTTAAACAGACATATGAAGAATGAATCTCCTACATAGATTTCTCATTTGACCCATATTATTTGTATTATTTAGGTTTTCGTTTTTGCCGATTCGATCGTCCGTTCAAATTCTTTTTATGAAAACAGACAGTAAATATTAACAAGGAAAACAGCTGATTTGGCAAATTCCGATTTCACCTTTCCTTAAATACACTCTTCTCTGCGAGTTCATTATTGGGTTAATTTTTTCTCGAGAAAATTCCGTGGGAATATTCATAATTGATCTGATATTGTCGAAAGAAATAAAAAACGTATCGCTTCATGTTTATATGTATGTATTTTTTAATATATTTCCTTTGTTTTATTTAAGGGATTTTTAACATTGAATTTCAATTTGTGTTTTTCTATTCAGAATGAAACCAATACACATGATCTGTAGTTTGTTTTTCATTATGATTACCATTTGTTAGTTTGGTGGGGGGCGGGCGGGTAATTGGTCTGGTTATTAAGACTTAACGAATATTTTTAAGGGGAAAGAGAGGGACTCTGTGGTTGAGAGGTTAGTTATATTCTTTTATACAATTCATTAGTTTATGTGGTAGATTTTTATTATGTAGATTATAGATTTGTTTGCTTTTTCGTCTTCAACTTAAATGTACAAACAAAAAAATTTGACTAGTATTTAATTCCTTTACACAATTTAGTTGTTGTTTTCTTTTGCTTTCTGATAATTGTTTGTTTTTTGTTTTCATATCCAATTGCTTTTCGTTTTAATTACAAAATTTATAGAAAAATTAAATGTTAAATTATAGACAATAAAAAAGAAAATATGATAAACTTATAATTAAAAAGACATTGGTGTTAACATATTTTTTGTTTGTTTTTGTTTTGTTATTTTACAAAATTATAAATTAAGTTTAATTGTTTTGTGATATTTCAGTTACTGAGTATTTCTTTTAAAATTATTAAAACTGTCATAACGATTAACTATAATACATAATTGTTAGATTTTGGAAAAAAAAAATGGTGTTATAGTAGTTATATATTAGACATTAAACTTAGAATAATACAAATTTATACACGAGAGTAGTTAATGTAGTAATTGTAATAAAAATAGAAATTATTTACAAAAAATTTATAAAAAATATTTCAAAATTAATGTTCTGGTATTTTATCATTTTGTTAAAAGTTGGGATGGGGTAGTGTTGTATTGTACCCCTCTTAAAATTCCTGGTCCATTTATTGTTTTTTTTAAATTTAATATTTTTTTTTGTATAACAGTTATTGCATAACATTTAAGGGTATAACAGTTGGTTTTTGTGTTTTTCTTGAATACATTTTTACATAATTATATTTTTTAAACATTTTATAAATGCCATTTTTCAAAATGAAAACACGTACTATTCTGAATTTTGAGACTTTAAATAGCAAAACAACTATTTTATTTAATATTGTATATATATATGTATATATGTCTCTATATATATATTGTTGGGTGTATACATGTATAATATATATATACTTTATATTATATTTCTATATATATTAATCCAAAACAAAATCAGTACTTTTGGTTTACTTGTTGTTGGTTGCACATTTATGTGGGCTTTGTGGGGGGAGTAGGGAAATGTAAATGACTTTGATTCTATAAATTACATAGATATTCTAAAGTTTTTTGTGATGTTGTTTGCTGTCTCTGCTATCGTTTCGGGATTTATTTTAAATTAGACTTTACTTTCGGGACCATCGGCAACATTTTTGAAAGCCAAACGTATTCTGGTTAAGAAATGTGATGATATATGACCATAACTCTTGTTATACCATTCTGGAGTTTTACCCCTGGAAAAATAATAAATACAATTAAAACAATTACTAAAGTAGATCTGAACATTTATCCACTTACTTAACATCAACTCGCGCCAAATGCATAACCCTTGATCTGCCACTGCCACAGGGTTCAATCAGATACCTAGAGGCCAATACCACACCACGTACAGCATTAAACATAGGTTTAGCTTTCGCATGATCTATGGACGTTTCGACAATCACACAAGCACCACGAGGTAAATCCGTACGCCAGGATCTAAGGAGAAAATTAGAAACAAACGTCACCACGTTCAAGAAATAGACATGGATATTAAATAGGGTGTTGCAATAAAAGTGCACGCACGATTCAATTTAAAAACCAGAGGAATATTTTTGATCGAGTGCTGATATTTTTAGTGCATGTTCCGACTAAGTATGGAATAAACTATCCGGAAAAGGCGCCCGCGGTTCTGATTTGAAATTGTTGCGAATAATGCCGAATTGATGTTCCTGGGGTTTCCCCGGCATTGTCGATTACAGCAGCCATAGACTAACATATACGAGATGCTCCAACTGTCTCATCTGTCGCTTCACTTTGCGCTTCTTCCAAAAACCTCAATTTTTAATGTTGTGAATTCACGATGTTCAGATACATATTTATACATTCTGCACATTCACAGTAATAATTCCTGCTGTGTTTATCAGCGACAGAATACTTCTCTTGGTGTTAAAACTTGCAACTTCCAGACATTCGATCATCTTCTAGGCGCGGTTCCACGAAATTAAATTCAACGACGTTTGCCAGCAGTCTCAGCGTAACTTTCTCCATATTTGTAAAGGGTTTTCACAATGTTGACGCGTTCCACAAAGTAAATATAACTAGAGAGAAAATCTCTGTCAGCAAATTGATGACATTAGACGTCGTTGAATATGGACGTTGAATGTTGAAGAGAATTGCGTTAATAATAGCAGATAGAGGCATTAAAACAAACATCCAGCATGAAAATATACAAAAATTTTTCATAAATACAACACAAATGTATACTAACAATTAAAGAGAACAAACAATTTGAAAATGTATTTAATTTTCAGTTCTCCACCAAATCGATATGAAAAATATATGTCAACAATTCTTGTAACTCCACCTGGTGTAAGTGGAACATCTCCCTGTCACACCGAGCACACTACGAAGAGTGTGAAATGAAACGCCAGATGAGACGAATGTTCTTTCTAAATATATTTACTCTATGAGTTCTTCCTTTGTGTATGGCTACTATAGATTAATTTATACATAGATTTTGAATCCGTCTCATCTGACGTTTCTCTTTGCGCTTCTTCAATGAGGAAACGAACTTCTGTCTGCAAGGTCGAACAAATTTCGAATTTTTACATTTGTGAACTCACAATGTTCATATATTTACATATTTCGAACATTCACAGTAACAATTTCCGCTGTGTTTATCAAACTTCAGCGACAGAATTCTTCTCTTGACGTTCAAACACAAGTTCACTTATCTTCAATCATTAAACCGATGAGCAAGTTGCCAAATCTATGTATAAATTAATCTATGATCGCTACATTCTAAAAAGTCGGAGCAATCGTAGACGACAGCTGTCAAATTTCAGAGCTGCCACTTGCACAGGAATAAAAATACCAAACTCGTGCACTTTTATTGGGCCACTCTACACGGAACTAACCTTAAAACACAAAAATCTGTACACTGTTGTCCATCAATAGCATACTGGAATATTTCCGTACATTCATCGAATTTCTTGATAGTTTGACTTTGCAATAAATTAGGATCCCAGGAGGCACGTTGGCGTATAATATAGTCCAGGACATCTTTGGGAGGGCCCTCAATTTCCGTAATACAACGCCATAAACGCAAGGGATGACCATCGCCCACCTTTTTGTAGCCTATTTCAACACTGGGATCGGCCATGGAGGTGGTGGTAATCCAACCACGAGATCTTTAAAGGAAATTAAAGAAAATTGTATATTTATAAGGTTGTCTATGAAAATCTTAGCAAATATTATTGTTCACTTACTTTTCTCTTCCCTCTTTGATGGTGGCACTGGTGCTTTCATACAAATAACCTCTCCAATTATGGAATTGCATACCCTCTCCCAATGCTTCCAACGGCAAAGGTTTTGATTCCTCCATATAACCAAATTTGCATTTGCCAAGTTTCTCCTTGGGCGCTGTATAAATTTGCTTATAATTATCTATCATAAATGATAAACATTCATGTGAAGCCTTAGCCTCAAATAGTTCCTTAGCATCGGGCACTCCGGAACCTTTGCCCTTGCCACGCCTAGGTGACGCAGTCACCGAATTACTTCCTGTCGATATGCTACTATGGAATAGAGAGGGCGCTAAGCAGACGGCTAAATTATTGGCGGTCATTTGGTTATACTGAGAATTGGCAGCGACGAGCGTTAAAAATTCTAAGAGAGCATAGAGAATCTCACGATTTTCATCGGGCAATAACAGGACGGCAGATTGCACAGCATCCAAACGGACTTCTGGCGGGAGATCTGGAAGAGAAATGATTGGATTTTAGTAATAATTCCCAATTTTTGTTGGTCATGAGGGTACCATTTTCCAAACCCAAAAATTTTCCCCAACTACACCCACAGAAAAAATAAACGAATTAGCCGTAACCAAATTGAAGAGCTTCTCACAACCACATAAGATGTCATCACAGATGAATTAGAGTTTGTCACAAACTCATTAGCGGTTGCCACAACCAATTAGACGTTGTTTCAACCGAAATTCAGTTGCGGGCACTACATTCATTCGTGACAACCTCAATTCGGTTGTGGCAACTGCAATTCAGTGACAACAGCTGAATTTGCGTTTGTTTCAAACTCTTTTCTAACAATTGGTTCTGTGATTGTTATACTTGTTTAAGTTAGACTATTGCAGATTGTACATTAACCTGCAGAATAGTTTGTAGGTTGGGACAACCTCTAATGCGTTAGTGATAACCTCTAATGCGGTCGTGACAACCTCTAATGCGGTCGTGACAACCTCTAATGCGGTTGTCATACCTCTAATGCGGTGGTAACAACCTCTAATGCGGTTGCGACAACCTCTAATGCGTTTGTCATAACCTCTAATGCAGTTGTGACAACTTCTAATGCGTTTGTGACAACTCCTAATGTGGTTGTAACAGGTAATGTAGTTGTGACAACCTCTAACTTCGTTTACGTCTTTTTCGTTTATTTCTGTGTGTGTCTACCCTTCCCCTTTACTTACGTTGAAATATCGCCGCAAATGTCTCCGACATTTTAGTGGTCAACAACGATTCTGGCAAATCTCTAAAATACTGTTTCAACATATCGGCCACATCGAATGCTTGTTGTGTATCAAATACTTCCATACATTCAGCACTGGATTCCGAGTATTCAATAAGTTCCTTCAATTTTAAGATTCGTGATTTCACACCACTTTTACGGAAGAGACCAATTTGATCCAATGCATTTAACTGCAGCCATCTGAAGGCCGCTCTCACGGCGATCGGCAAAGTTTGACCACTACGTTGCAGTATCAGCAGCAATGGAACACCAAATACTTTCTTATCCTTATAGTCGGGCATTTTGATTTTCTTTATAAATTTCGGTAACTCCCAATTCCAACCGGATCGGTGAGTGGGACAATAGCGTTCCATATAACCCGTCAGGGTTACCAAGGCCAGCTTGCGTATCATTTGTAATTGGCCGGCAGACATGGCAGCGAATAGAATGCCATGTTCATTGGAATGAGGATCATTTTTTTGTGAGAAGCATTTACGGAATATCATGTGGGGTCTCTCCTCCAACTGGAAACTGTGCCATCTAACTACAGGAGTTTTCTTTATCGTTTCTGTTTCTTCGGGTTTTGGTTCTTTTCTAGTTGTCGACCTCGATCTGAAGCTGGCCGAACGGAAACCATCCCGTTTCTTGCCATCTCTACCCAAATTTAAAGAACCACCGCGTGAAAGCTTTTTCATTTTTATCTCGGTAGTATTAGCATTGGCATCCTTAATCAATAACTTTCTACCCTGATGGCATTCGGAATCGGAATGTGCTCCAATATCATCAACTTTACCAGTTCTTTGTAAAAATCTGCGGGTCTTTGACGGAGTTTTTCGTAAAGCCAGTCTGTTAACAGCCGACGAAGATTCCTGGCTATCACTATAGTACGACGAGGAATCATCCGACTTGCCTTCCTTCAAATAGGGCATGGTGTTGGTGAAGAAATGCAGAGGGCTGGTTCTCATTGATCTCGGTGTGGAGGGTGTTCGTTTGGGACTCGCTCGATTGGGACTTAAGAATGTATCACTTTGAGATGGGACCTTCAGTTCATTACCAAACAAGGGGCCCTTGTTAAACGAATGCATGGGACTGACAGCAGACGGTGAGGGAGGTGTTGAGTATACAGCATCTGGCTTCCGAGCACTCGTACGTTGTCCCAACTGTGACAGATCCAAAGCTTGAGGACCACTTAGTACAATACCTTGACGTTTTCTTCGACGCGATTTTATCGATTCTACTCTTCTTAGAATAGCTTTAGCACCATCTTTCAAACGTTCACTGCCAGTTCTTCTCAAGGGACTAACATTAACGTCTGTGCTTTCATGTAGGGCTGGATCGTTTGAGTCATCAGTATATGTACCAGGTAAAGCTAAGGATAGGGGTGCACCTGCCACATCGTAGGAATCATCTTCAAAACGATCAGGGCTGGACTCTTTCGAAGAACTTTCGGTTTTTTCCGCTGCAGCTAGTTTAGTGGCCGGTGGTATCTCCAAACCCATTTCACCAATACGCGACCAGCGACGTATATTACGTTGGAATGTCCAGTTTTCACTTAAAGCAAAGTTTTCATCATCGGAGTCATCTTTTTGCTAAAAACGAAACAAAAAGAAATCGAACCCATCAATTTTGAGTCAAATAAACTTTCTGGTTTAAAAGGAAATGTCGAATGGTTCACAAACCAGCAAAGTTTTTATAAGATCGCGGATGGTTTCTTACCTGTGGAGTTGGCGCCTTATGCGATTGATCGATGCGCATGTTGGCGCATCGATTTAGGATACACAAACGTCTGTATAGGGATTGTAATTGATCATTTTCCAAATTGGTATGATCTTTGGCAACATTGGTCAGGTCAATGGGGAATTGATGATCTGGAAAAGAAGAGATCAGGGTAAAGACTGTAAGTATATTGTGATATTTATAACAAAGAAGATGATACAATTGTTTGAGACCCAATTAAGGTCTCAGGTAGAACAGTGGACAGTCATGCGATCTCTTTAAAGTCTTAAAACAGTGGGCTCTGCGCTTTCTAGTTTTACACTCACCCTAGTTTTATGCTCACTCTAGTTTTACACTCATTCTAGTTTTACACTCCGTGATGATGTAGTTTCACACCGGTTCCCAACGGTATTTTGAGAAACTTTTTCATAGCTAAATACTAGAGAGTGTCGCCGACACTAAGGGGGGTGACCGCACTCGAAAGAAATGTCAGGTGGTCAAAGCAGGGATCGAACTCACGTTCTCATATACAAGAGACGCGCACACTACCACTGCACCACCGAGGGCCACCTTCAATGCCTTAATAAAGGATTATAACCATTAAAAATGGGGGATACAGCAAATTTTGGATTGAAGCTATCGACAAAAGAGTCATACATATTACAAAACTGATTAATGTGATCAACAAAATTTCGGGGGGATGGTATTGAGGAAGTTGTCCCAATAGATGCTAAATACAGAGCATGAGGAGTTAGAAGGAAGTCAGTCGAACTACTGTGCGAAGCCCTTTAATATTAACGGCCATATTTCAAAACTGATTAATGTCATCAACAAAATAAAGCGATGATGATTTTGAGAAAATAGTCCCAAATTATACTGACACCGGAGAACGAGGAGTTGGAAGGACTTCAGACCAACCGCTGTGCACAGTTAGTATATGTTTCTTAATGCCGGTTTTCCTATGTATTATCAGCAATCAGTTTACCAGATATAATAGACAGTTAGATTGATTTGATCGGCTGTAAGGCTACTAATACAAGACTACATTGAATTCGGCTATCGCCTAGATAGTATCTTCTTAGTCTCCGTAAGTTGTTCATTACATCCATTGAATGTATCGAGCTGTGCGCTTTTTACTTGAAGACTCTTTGGTCGGGCGTACAGTTTAACATTGATTCCGAGATTTTTATGACAATTATTCGGCCGTCACTAAGTGAACTAACCACCGCCAAAAGAAGTAATGGAAGGTGTCCATATCAGTTCTTGAACCCCCTATTTCCATGTACAAGAGTCCCGCACAATAAACTTTGGCCCACCGATAGTTATTATTCGTATAGGTCTCAGTAAAGGTGAGTAACAAAACTCACACAAAAATTCGGTTGAGTCAGCCCAATTAGCCGAAACAGTATTTAGAGTTTGTCACAACCACACTAGAGGTCATCGCAGCCGAATCAGAGGTTCTCACAACCTCATTAGAGGTTGACGCAACATCGTTAGAGATCAACACAACTTCGTTAGAGGGCGACACAACCTCGTTAGAGGTTGACACAACCTCGTTAGAGGTTGACACAACCTCATTAGAGGTTGACGCACCTCGTTAGAGGTTGACGCAACCTCGTTAGAGGTCGACACAACTTCGTTAGAGGTTGACGCAACCTCGTTAGAGGTCGACACAACGTCTCTGAAGGTTGTGGTATGGTAATCGAATTGAAAATGAATTCGGTTGTACCCACAGAATTCATGAGAAATTCGCTTGCAGTAACCGAATGGATGCCAAAGTCGGTTCCAAGACTGAAGGCTAAATTCGGTTCTTGCGACCGAATTGATACCAGATTCGGTAGTAACAACCCAATTAATGCCAAAGTCAGTTGTTGCACCTGAATTAATGTAACATTCTAATCCTCCAACCGAATTTTGAACCGATTTCGGTTGTTGCACCGGCAGTAATTCTAAATTTGGTTGCTCCAACCGAAGGTTTAGAAAATTTAGTTGACAGAACGAAGACAATTGAATATTGAGATGTCAAACCCGAATCAATTATGAAACGAAGTTGCTTTAACCGAATTTCAGCTGTAGCGACCAAATTCGGTCGTGACAACCTCAGTTCGGTTGTGGCAACTGCAATTTGATAATAACTACCGAATTTACGGTTGCTACAACCTTTCCTGCAACAATTTGTTCTCTGGGTGCATCCTTGAGCTAGCCTTTGCAGGAAATATCCAAGATTTCTACTGATCATAATTGCCGATTTTTCATAAGATTTCTTGCCTTTTCACCATGCCTGATTTTATTATGGACCCAACAAATGAGTTCTTGTGTCTTGAAACGGACTGGAAACCCGTTTTAAAAATTCAAATTTTGACGCATTGCACCATACAAATACGTTAGAGGTTTAACTAATCCGTATGCATTTCATTAATCAGGATATTACCTTATATACTGTTCCCGTGCGATTATGATTTGCCATCCCTATTTATGACAAATTTTACGGTATTGGGTTCTTCACTAAACAAAGACTGCATAATCCGCCCCTGTCTGTACACGTCCTTCTACACTGAATATAAAATGTTCTTCATACCAGTGAAATTGTTTCGTGTCGACGAATTGATTGATCATTGATGATATGAACATACACTATAAAGGGTGATGCAGGGGTGTGACATGATTTGATATAGGTGTGCATTTCATGGGGCTTTTCATGGAACTGTTCATCGAATTGTTCTCGCAATAATCCCAATCTGTATGGAAAATAGCGCCGCCTTGATGAACCCAAATGTCGTCGACATTATGTGCTTCAATTTCAGATTGGAATTAGTACTTTATCAGGCCGCGATGGGACGCCATTTACAGTTACGTTCCGGAAGGCCTTATTTTTAAGAAATATAGACCAATCATTACACTATGCCATAAACTATACCAACCGTTGTTTGTCTGGATGTAATAACAGCTCTTGAAGCTCTTCGGGTTGCTCTTCAGCCCAAATCTGCAACTTTAGGGTATTAAGGTAGCCATTAAGTCAGAAATGGGCATCATAATGGGTCTGCTTCAAACTTTTCAAACTACAGTGACTGTTTATTAAGATGACAAAACATAAAGACCCCACTCGAAGCAGCATCGCTTAATGAATCACCCTTTGTTTCCATTTTCTTTTCACTTAAAATAAAAATGTTCATGTTCAGATTTAAAGATCAGCGTTGCTACAATTTGTGTAGCGACTTTTTTCTGTAAGTTTGATGTCCATTTTGTTGCAAAAAAGGTGTTTAATGCATTTAGCGGCTTGAATTCATGCAAATCAGGGGAAATTTCGTACAATGTACATGTTTGGTTGAGAACTCAAAATGACGCCATGAAAATATAATGCTCTGACAAAAATTTGAAAATATATTTTTTTTTGCAAAATACACTAGGAATCATAACTTCAATGACGGGCAGGTACTAAAAGTACCTTCGTGCAAAAAAAATTTTACTTTCTCGCAACCGGCTCTTCAATACGTTTCTCTTCAGATTCCCCTCCGAAAAGAAAGTTCTTCAGTACATCCAATTGTACACTGAGTGCACTTTTGAACTTTGTACACTTTTCAGTGGTTTTTGTTGCAGTAATTATACTCCCAGTAAAAAATACTGTTTATGCACAAGCACGATTACAAGGGAGTGTTGAGCTGTCAAACGCTTACTAACCTGCTGAAATAAGGCATGATTTTTGTGTGGAATGCCCAATTTTGCAGCACTAGATAAAGACGACCAAAAGCGCATACTTAGTAGCAGCTTGGATGTTGTGAAATCATTCCTATTAAAGGACAACTAAAATAACAGATTATATTTAAACTGCATCATGTGTTAAGGTAATTGAGAATTTAGCATATTAAGGTCCGATTTCAATAATTTAAGTTTTGTGTAATTTTCTATTGATCGGTGATTTTTTGTTCCCAAAAATTGAAGACGATGACTTGGACGACATATGTTTTCAACAGGACAACACTACGTGGAACACAGCGAACATTACAATCGATATTTTGCGCACTGTGTTCGAAAACCGCACAATCAGCCAAAACTCTAAAGTCCATCGGCCGGCTCGCAGCTGCAATTTGACCCCGTTAGACTATTATCTCTGGGGAGCCGTGGAAGATAAGTGTTACGCAAACAATCTCGAGTTCATTAAAACACAAAATCGACGCTCTCGTTCACGAGATAGAGGCCCAAACAATCGAAAATGTACTGACAAAATGGATTGATCGAACGAGATACTGTAAAGCAAGTCTTGGAAGTGATGTTGTGTTCCATTCACAAATGTCAATGATGCGTTTTACTAATAAAATCATAATTTAAACAAAATGTCTATTTGTATTACAAATTAAATTAAATTACAAATTTAAATTACATAATTTACAAAGCCCATCCTCTATAAGACCATACCCAGTAAACCAAATTTGCCGACAATGTCTGATATCAGACAATTCTGAACAATATCTGAACTCTATCGAGAATTCTTACCGAAATCGTTACGAATTCTGTTCGATTTGTCTGAGGTTTTTTTATTTATTATGTTCCGAAATATCTGAACGAATTCGACCCGAATTCTGTTAGACTTGCCTGTGGGATTTTTATTAATTTTTTGTTCAGACTTCTCTTAACAAGCTCTAAACGAATTCTGAACTATTTATCTGAGGTAGTCTATTCGTTTAAAATTATTGTTATTTTCTTCATATTTTACAGTTATCGTTATTGTATTCAGACATGTTGGAACTAATTCTGAACGAATTCTTAACTGTTTGGCTGAGGTATTTTTATATTTCAAATTCTTGTTTATTGTTTGTTTACATTTACATCAATTGTATTTTTTACTATGCATTGTAGTTTTGTGATGTTTTCTGTATTTAATTTTTTAGTTCTCTTTAAGCATTCAGGGCTACTGTTATTATCGTGTATCAGCAAAAAAAAAGTGACAATTAAAATTATAAAAAAACATTAATACGTTTTGGTATAATTTGTTTGAAAAATAAATAATTTTAGCTAAATTTGTTTATTTAAACATGTCACGTCAAGCTTTCAGAAAACATCAGAATTTAATAATACTTATTGCTAGAATTCTGACCGAAATCGTTCAGAATTCGGTTCGAAATGTCGGCAAAATCATCAGAATTTAATAATAATAATAATAATAAAAATCATTCAGAATTCAGAATAATAATAATCGTTCAGAATTCGGCCAAAATTCGATCCGAGAAATCGAAATTTCCTTTCGAATTTCCCAAGACTACAGTTCCGAATTCGGTCAGAAATCGATTCGAAATGTCGGCAAAAACATCAGAATTCCCTCAGAGAAGTTATTCAGAATTCGTGTCAACCCTCTCATATGTTTGTCGTTACGAAACCTGTAAGAATTCTGATCCGAAATCGGAACATTTTGCCGATTGTCGTACAGAATTCTGAACGTTTGGTTAGCTGGGTAACCATTAAAACCATTCTAAGCCCACAATCTGATTAAATTTTAGTCTTAGTTTTTGTGGTGATATTATTCTTCAGTCAGTTAGGCATTCCTGCTCTTCTAATTTTACCAGTAAAAATAATGGTACTTTAAGCCGTCGGTGATGCAATGGTTTAGTGTACATGATATCCTGGGTTCGACCATTGCTCTGACCACCTCAAGTTTCTTTCGGTGGCGGTGACCTCGCATAGTGACGGGGAAACTATCGTGTATTTAGCCATGAAAAAGCTTCTAAAAATTCCGCTGGGAACCGGTGTAAAACTGTAGGTTCTAATCAGTGAGTATAAAACTAGAAAGCGCGCAGTTCACTGGTTGTGAGAAGCTCTCTCCAATTCCTTTATGGAATGTGATGGGAAACCATTTATTTTTATTGTTTTACTTCAGGTCGATTGTACAGATTTAATTATAAATAATAATTTTGTTCATTCAAGTTCAATACCATCCGTTGTCTGTCATTAATATAGATTTATAGCCTGTTCAGCAAACTTTTTTGTTTAAGCGATTGCTACCCAGGCGATCAAGTTTATATATGAGTTTTTGGTCCATTTTCGTTCGGAAGTGAAAGCGCATTTTACTAGCTGCCCTTATGTCAAAGTACATTGTTGCCAATGTGTTATTCTTGTTGATTTTAAAAGATCTTTCTATTGGAAAATACCAAAATTTAGCAAACTGCGGGCAACACTGCTCTCTCAGCTGTTTAATTGCAAGCGGCTGATTGCAGACAAAATAAAATGAACAAACAACAAATTGCAAGAAAAGTGGGAAAAATTAAAGTTAGTGAAGTGAGATAATTAAAGTGTTTTTAAAATGATTGTAGCGAATTTTTTGTTAGAAATATCCATATTAAACAACAATTTTAATTAATTTTCTTGTAAATGCGTAAAGAAACGCATTTGTAAACAAACTAAACGATTGATATTTTCTGATTGTCTAATCTGACGTTTTGTTTCGTTCGTGTTTGATTTCGCTGAACCAAATTTTTTAAGCAAAACGAGAGCTCTTTTCGTTGCACTCAAACCAAAGCGTACAAAAACCAAAAGTTATCTTCGCTAGTCATTTGGCGTACGAATGATCAAAAATTAAGTTACAAAAACAGGCTATTAGTGTCAAAAAAAATTACCCGACGAGTCGGATGCATTTTTATTGTTTCAAGTATAGAAATTGGGTTGTCTTTCAGTCGAAAAAAATCATGTATAGTGGGAGCCCATGACTTTCTCGACACGCAAAGAGATTTTGCGAATGTTTTCTTGTGTTGGGTATAGGTGTTACATTTCCAGCATTTGCTTACTAAAGACTTCTCAATGCGTTTGTGTTCTCGTTTGCATTTAGCTTGATGAATTTATTAATATTATTATTCCAAACAAACCGCTGTTGAAAAGATCTGCAGCTAGACCTGAAAAAGCTGTCTAGTTTTCATGTAAATTCCTTACAGATTGGCAGTTATATTAACATAAAGTTCAAATTTTTATATATTATTTAATTGATGTAAAAACTTAATTTTTTAAAACTATTTATTTAATAGAGATATAGAATGGACTATAGAGTAATGTCATATAGAGCATTCTTCTCATCTAACATTTCCTTTTACACTATTCGTGGTGCGGTCGGTGCGATAGAGAGTTATTTGACGTAAATTGACTTACACCCGGTGGAATTACAAAAATTTTTGACTTAAATTTGTTCATGTCGTTTTGACGAAAAACTGTGAAACTGTATTTACACAAAAATGTTAACGCACAAAACCAAATGCCGTTGCTGTTTTTTTGTTGGTTGGTTTGAGCCTTGCCTCTCTCCGGTATTATTAAAGCAATACTTTCCAACATCCAACCGCCTATCTGCAACACACCAAATGTCATCAATTTACTGAGAGAGTTAGCTACTCTATACGTCATTACCCTATGGAATAGACAGTGATAATAAAACACATCGATTTCATAAAAACAATCAAGCACGATTTAATTATCCGAGCAATTTACAAAATTATATTGAATTGAATTTCCTTGCATAACTTCAGTTGATATTGTTTCACTTCAAAACGTTTAGGTCCTTAAAACGGATCTTGGATTTATGTATTTAAAAATTGTGTATTTTTTATCATATCGTATTTCTATATCATATCACACATTATTACCGATCAGGTGGTAATCTTGGGTTTATTTTAATACAGTTTATGTTAAGACTTGAAGAGTCATAATATCCATTCCAGGTTAGCCTTAACCCACATATTCCATACAAATTGACAGTTTTAACTGTTGGTTAGCTTTTATTGTAGGATAATGACAATTTGTATCGTATTATATATCCAATTTTAGTTTCTTTATTTATTTCTTATTATTTCCAAATCCTTGTATTTTATTTTCAAATCTCACACCTTTTGTTTTCAACATCACCACATAGTTCCTCTTAAGCAGTCGCACCAGAAACTTAAAAACTTTTCGTATCCCTATGCGAAAGTTCAAAATCGAACGTTTAGAATTGAACTTGAGCCTCAGGTACAATTGCCACGTACGCGTATAAATGTTTTTGAGGACAACAATAAAATGGCCAAGAAGCAAACGTTTCGATGCCATGAGAGATTCTTACTGAATGAACAAATTATAGACGTATTATTTTTTTTGGGCAAAGAAAACTTCTACCCAACCAAAAACTGAATAATAAAAAAAGTGCGCTGGAAACCAGATGAAACCACGCAGTAACTGCAAAATACAATTCAACCGATCTATAGAGGAATCGGATATATACACACATATACTATATATTTAATCTATAATATACAGAAACCAACAAAAAAAAACGTCATTTTACAAATGAAGGCAGCACTGAAAAAAAAAATTATACTTTAATAAACCCCAACCAAAACATATACAAAATTATGGTCAGAATAAAGGAAAAAAATGCCACTTATACAAATACTTTGATTGCTGTACGTACGTAAGTAGATGAATGGAAGGACGGACTGACTGACATACGGACGAAATAAATTTGCTGAGTTTTCAATCCCCTCCCTCTCTCCCATCCTGGCAAGAGACAAATTATATCGCCGCATGTAGGAAATCAAGTTCTGTGTATGTATTTACAAACAAATAAATAAATTACTATTCTCTCAGTCAGACTGACTGTAATGACAATTTTCATTCGATTTGTTTGGCTGTTAAAAAGCATACTCAGCCAGTGTAGAGAGCAAAAAAAAAAGGAAACTCCAGTTTTATACATTACAGTGTTGCAAAGATTTATAGGAAAATTAGTCACAGTATGAGTACAACTATATACACTGTATGCAAATATTTACTTGCCACCAGAAATATGTGTGTTAACACATGGGCTTGATTTTGTAAAACGCTTTGTGTAGCATCTCACGTTGATTTATAGGAAACATCAAAAGGGATCCTAATTTTGTAATCGCAAAGTTTTAAACGCGAATACAAATTGAACTCACAATGCTGAACGATAGTTTTGAAATTTGTGAAAGTTCACCTTCATTAGTTAATGACAAGATCAATAGGAAATTCAATTTTTGTATTGGTTTCAATCTGATTGATTGATTGACTTAGGTAGGTCGCAAATTGGAACCGAACTCACATTGCATGAATTATCTTTTCTGTTTAAGTTCTAGAAGAAAGACGAAAAGGCCTCATACTTTCACTAAGGAATTAAGAATATCTTTTAAGCCTTTAGTCCGACTAGCATGAAAAACACAATGTTTGTGATGCTTGTGTCTTATGGAAAAATGACAATCTTGTTAAATGTTTGAATATTAACACTCCCTACAGCCATACTTAGGCCGGAATAAGGGTTTTCTTTTCGCGGGAAGTTTGATAATCGCGCAAGATAAATAAATTAAGAACGAACATATATTTTGCCTAAATGGTTTATTTGCAATGTTATTTGTAAGGATATACATTAGGGAGGGTAAATTTTTTTGCCGACCAAGAGTATAACAGAAACGTAATCTACGGCAAATTTAATGAAAATGTTCCCAAGAAACCATGGTTCTAAAATCAAAATCGAGCCCGCGATTTTTCACTTGAAAATTTCTATACATATTACATACATAAAGCCATTCTTTTGAAACTTGACACTGTTCGATTTCGATGAAATTTCACACATATATTGTAATCGTTGCTGCCTTTACAAGTACGGGGTATTTTAGGTCGCAGCAGTTTTGTGTAGAGATTCCTATGTTAACGTTAGATTAACTTTTGAATGCGATATCAGATTGCAGCGATCAAGGTATCGCCTGATAGGTTTTAATGTTCTCTCTGGGAATAAAAATACAAATGGCAAATCTAATATCGCATTCAAAAGTTATTCTAACATTAACACAGGTATCTCTTCACAAAATTGCTGCAGATGACCGACTTTACACAGCTATAAAACATGAACTGTGGTGAGTTTGGACCTTACATTAAATTTTTTAATATATTAACTCTTTTAAAATCGAAAAAATTAAATCATTAATTTTTATTTAATAAACCCTAATACACAAGGTACAATAAATTAAATTTTCTTTTAAAATAATAAAATAACCGTCCTTGTAAAGGCAGCAACGACTAGAATATATGTGTGAAATTTCATCGAAATCGAACAGTATCAAGTTTTTTGGATCGATTTTTTACGCTAATATACACATTTTTAAGTGAAAAATCCCGGACTCGCGGATTACGTTTCTGCTATACTCTTTGTCAAGTTTTTTGGTCCCATACAAATTGACCCACCCTAATATACATAATAGTGTCCCAAAATTCATGCAAGATTTGAATTTCGTGCCATGTGCGCGGTATAGTCCAAAATAAAAACAGATTTAACAGAATACATGCTTCAAAATAAACAAACCCAGAGTTTCATTTCAAAAGCCAGCCTTGCTTTTTTTTAATTGATTTTTGATTTTTTACAAACATCCATACATATGGGAAACCAACAAATTATTTCACGAAGCAACGTATAAAGTTCAACGATTTCATGTGGTAAATGGTGCGGCAGAACATGGTGTGGCCTTGGCTAACCATTACCTCAACGTCACAACTTCTGAAACAGATTTTCAGAATGTATTGTAGGGCATGGAGCTGCACCGCAAGATCCCCAATAAAAGATTTACTACAAACTGAAAACTCTGTCTTTTTTTGTTGCTTCGATGCCAACATAACGTGTTTGTAGCTTGTCGCAAATATAGTATACTTGTGTACAAACACATTGTATTTGCTATTCAGTATTACATATTGGAGACACTATGAATAATAATAAATGTATATCATTAGCATGGCCGTTAGTTGAATGGAGAATTTTTTTTGATTTCTTATATTCCCTCCCCCCAAATAGGTTCAGTTTTATGTAAAAAAAACAATATTTCATAGCGATAAGTTGTGTTTTAGGGGGTGCGTCCAAACCTCAAAGCTGGCCTTCAAGCCCATTTATTCAAATGTAATTTGTTTGTATATGAGTATCCTTAAAAACATTTTACAAGAATATTATGTACGGCAATATTTTAGCTCTTCTAGTCAACAACATTAGAAAATAATGAAGAAAATATAAATATAATTTTGGTTGGTTTTTTGTTGGTTATTTTCGTCATTATTTTCTAAAATATTAATTTTAGCAAAAAACTTTCTTTGAGGCTAATGTTGTTGACTGGAAGAGTTAAAATATTGTCATACATCATATTCTTGTAAAATGTTCTTTTAAAAAGATACTCATATACAAACAAATTAAATTTTAATAAATAGTCTTGAAGGGTAACTTTGAGGTTCGGACGCACCCCCTAAAACACAACTTATCGCTTTGAAATTTTGTTGTTTTTTACATAAAACTGAACCGATTTGGGGGGAGAGAGTATAAGAAATCAAAAAAAAAAAAAAATTCTCCAAACAACTAACGGCCACGATAATATACATGTTTTCTGATCCAAATGTGGCTTTCTTTGTTGAAAACTGCTGAAAAAAAACCTGACACACAACAAAGGAACAACAACGCAGCAGTTCTTCAATTCATGAATCAATGCTTGCACACACATATATATATTTGGTTCCTGCAATATGTTGCTGGGACCGTGTTTTTGCGAAAAATTCTTTGTCGTTACTTAGCGAAAATTCAAAATCGAAACTCCTGGGTCTGACAATGTCAATTGTTATACCTTATTAGTGAAATTAAGAGAAAGGACCAAATGGTTGATATTCTATTGTTTTTGAATTTACAAAAAAATATATAACTTTGAAATATCTTTATATACCCGAGTGAAGTAGAAAGGAATAAGTTTAATAGAGACCAAATGCTTTGAGTTAAGGTCCAATTAGTCTTGACGGCTGACGGTTGACGTTCTACTCAATATTGCGCGGTTAATTATGATGGTTAGACGATAGAAAGACATATCAAAACAAAAAAAATTTATCGAAGAGCATTTGTACAGAATATAATTTGCATGCATGAGTTTTGTGTTAAAAAGTGATTGTGTCAAATAAAAAAATTAAAAATAAAAATAAAATTGTGGTTGCCGTGTAATTGTGTATTGCCGCGCACAAAATGTCGAAGTAAAAGCAATAACAATAACAGCTGATCGGTCTTGACGGCTGACGGTCGGTTGATTCGTAAACCGTCAATTTAAGTTGTCTCTCTCTACACATGCAAAATTCAAACCCAACTCAAACAGCTGATCGCTTACCGCCATCCGTCTACCGTCAACCGTCAAGACTAATTGGTGCTTTTCTCAATTTACAAACACGTGACACTGTCGATTTTGTAAATATAGTAATTCCTGGCAATCCCGAAAGAAATTTTCCGGAAAGTGGGATCGAAAATTTCCTGGAATACCCGACAATTTCCAGATGGGAAAACCCGAGACCCAAAGCCTAGGTAGGAACTATAATTTCGCTACGCGTTGCGTTTTAGAAAATAATATTATCAAAATCCTCATACCAGTTGTATGCAACCTTTGTTTGTGTCAGTTACACCGACAGGCGGACGGAAAACTAGACATTGTACATCGCGTCAAACGCCAATAATGATGACGCCTTTATTTTTTCTGCGCATTAATTTCAGTTAAGTTTCTTTCAAATTAGCTCTAGACTCGTGAACTCGTAGTCTGTATTCATGAAAAAAAAAACAACAAACTCAAATGTTTGAGCGAATTATGGTTACTTTTTTCATATGAATAAACCATTCGACACACACACAAAGACAATTCCATACATGCGCCACAAAATGTTGCACTTCAGCCTAATACTGACGACGAACATATGGATTTGTAGAAACAAAAATATCGTTCAACGTATGTGTTTCAGATTTGTATCGTCTGTCTCGTATGTCAAACACACACGCATTTGCTGTATCCCCATCCAACAACTTTTGTTTGGGTTTTTTCTTCTTAAAAATCATTCAGACTTTTCTGGCAGTTTTTCCTCCTTATTTTTCAACTGAGATTAATGAACTTTTAATAAATAATAATCACCTCAGTATTGAGAATACGATACTCTTGAATTGGTTTATAAATGTTTTTAAATTTAGGAATCATTATATAGTTTTAGTTTTCTTTTGAGGGGAAAATTTTACATTAAAAAAAAACCCCACTAAATCCGGGTCCCAATAGTAATTGATAGGAATATCAAACAAACAAAAATTAAAACAAATAAATAATTCCATATTGAGTCAACGACGTCTGTAATCGACGTATTTTCCGAGCTTTTAGCTAAAATGCAGAGAACATTTGATATGCTGATCTGGCAACTTAGCGAGACACATTTACTCTAAGGTTGCCAGATGATCTAATTTCGCTGGAATATTTTTAGCTTCTCATAATTGTACAGATTACTGAGGATTAAAACATTTTGGGGGCAAAATAATTTAGCAAATAATTTAATTAAACGCGAGGTCACAAATTATTAAAAAAAAGTGACATTCTCGAAGGTACTTGTGCTCAACATTCATCATGACTGGTGATTATTACTTTCCTGTTACTACCTGATATTTAGTGTTGGGTAGTTCATGAATTATGAACTGCAGACAGACATCACCCTCGAGAACAAAATCTACATGTTCGATAGAGCGAATATGTTCTTGGTTGTTACGTTCGGCCACCTTAAATGAACGAGGTCGAGAACTAGTGAAAGAGGTTGATGGAAGTCTACGGATATTCCAACAGCTGTTTATAGGGAATGTTTTGTATCATTTCGTATAAATTAAATGTTTCATACAAATAAAGCAATGTTGTCTTTTTGTACTTCATATCTCAAAAAATGACACTAGGTTAGGTTGAAGAAGAGGATTCGAAGTAATTCTTGACCTACTTCTATGCGTACGCATAAGTCAGTAGGTAATCCTCTTGTGCGCTCTTCGTGTTTCCAGGAGAAATCTCAACATTTGTATATGCAGTTTGTGCAAGGTACAAATTCTGGTAGTGTTCACCAATTCGTTTCCCTTAGATTTTCTAAACTGGGTATTTTATCGTAATGTGTAGGAGTATTTATCCAGCGAAAGCGGGGCAATGACAGAAAAAAGTATACCATGGTTTCGAAATCCTTCTGGTGTATCTTATGTGGCATTTACACCCACCGAGATTAGCGCAGTTCGAAGGTTAACTTCGTTAAACCACGCTAAGTCAGAAGATTACTGATATAATTTTAATCTGTAAAACCTGAAGATTAATGTTTAATCTCATTTTAAACTGGTGTACAATTTGATGCAATGCTGCAAAGTAAAAAAAAATCAACCATAATAAAAACCTACACAAAAAATTAACTGTTTGACAGACGGAAGCCGATCGAAAATTTTCCGACGGATCGCCGCCACCAAAAGTTTTTTTAACCTTACGCCGTCAGAGAAAGAATTAACACTCATCTTTTTAAAATGTGAGCCGATGAAAACGACTGGTCTGATTTAACCGACTGAATCAATTTCAGGTCCCGTTATTTCAAGAACGTCCCAGATTTTTACAAAATTGGCAAATCCAAGAGCCCACAATTTAATTTTTCTGTTACACCGCTGTCTTCGATAATTCGGTCTCGGCACGGACTTTTTTTTTTTTAATTTAGCTAGTCACAGAGATGCCACCTGAAATGTCAATGTCTCAAATTGAATAGTTTAAACGGCAAAGATTACAGAACAGGATTATAGCTAAACTGGCCGCGATAAATTGTGGGTTAGCGACATTATATTAATTTGCAGCAGTCCGCTCAATTTTATGCAGATGTGCCCGCAGAGTGGAGTGTCCACTTCAGAAGGTTTCGATGCCATAGGTGATCGACTATGAAGTTGAAAACTCATGGAGACGAAATCTACATGTTTGGTAAGACCTCTGGGCTTCGTTTAGGTAATTTTGGAAAGGTAAGAGGTATTCTGATTCTGAAAGGTCTCTTAAAGGCCTTTCCAATAAGTCCAAAAATAAAAAAATTCTATCACTCGTTCAGAACTTAGCACTTTTACCCTAGTACCCTCCGACCACCAATCCGAAAATTTTCAAACCACTGCCATTTCGTCCCCTTGCATTTTTGGTGATGGTCGTATATGGACATATTTTTATGAAATAAGCCAAGGAATACGGTGGTGAAATTTATCCAGTCGTGACTGAACCACGCTGTATATAAATATAACGCCATTTAAGAAATTTTCGATTGATATTAATGGCTTTCAAATGAATAGCATCATGGAAGCAACTTAATTCCAACTTTATCTGTGACATTCGGTTTCAACAGCTGTTACAGATACTATATTACTGTATGGTACAGATACTATATTACTGTATGGTCATTGCTGTTCTTATCCCTTCAAATGCGTGCCATAATCTCATGAGGTTTATCCTTGCCCACAGTTGAAATGCAGCCTTTGTGACATGGGAAACTTTCCAGGTTTTTATATTCACAGTTCACCGGTTAAAACCCATCCCATTCAGTTCAATAACCCTTTCGTTTCCTATAGATCCTATAACTCTTTCTAAGATACCAACATTTGTGAGCCTTATACAATGTGGTCTCTAGGTTTTCTTTCCATAGTAGTTTCCAATCTAGGATTACCCCCAAGTAGTTAAGCCTGTAGGACTGCTTTATACTGAAAAAAAAAATTCTTCATAATATGCATATAAAATTTTTCATTAATTCGATGAAGGTTTTGTCAAATTTCATAGGTGTTATAAAAAACTATCAAAACAAAGTTTGAATTTCATCAAAACGTTTCGTTAAATATACCTCATTAATTGAGTGGATAGCGTTAATTTTCGGTATCTTGTTTTGAGCGCTAACATTTTATTTCGAGCACTTGTATACTAAGGAATTCTCATTTCAGTTAGAAATTTCGTTCCATATAGCATGACCCATTTTTTAATATCATCATCATCAATATTGAAAAATGGTAATACATGGAAATACTGGGAATTAAATGAAACTTGAACTTGAACTTGAAACTAATATCATCATCATTCAGGACAATTACTAATTACGATCTATTGGTAAATCTAAAATAGCTTAATGGTTTGCTAGGTACAATGAAGATACTTTTCAATTCTACAGCAGTTTCATAAAATCTATGAAAATGTTTGGTAGATGTTATTAACAAATTACATATATTTCGTTTCATAGAAGCTAGGAAAGAGTTTCATAGATGTTATGAACAAATTTTATCGATATCGTTTCATAGAATCTATGAAAATGTTTCATAGAATCTATGACAAAGTTTCGTAGACGTCATACAAAAATTTCATATATTTCGTTTCACAGAATCTACGAAAATGTTTCATTGAGCCTATGAAATGTGTTTTTTGACTGAAAACTAAGAAACGAATTCATAAAAAATATGAAGGATTTCACAATATTTACGCACACAAGTCTTCCACAATATTTCCAACTTATATTTATATTTCACATTTATATTTATATTTTTTAAGAAATTTTCGTTGCCATAAAGAAGTAAGCGTATAAAAAATAACGAAAATTTCATGAACCTAAAATTTAGCTTACTTTCCATTTGCTTGGTACTCAGCCCTGCTATAATTTCGTAGGCAAAATCCATAACAGGGATGTTAGGCTAAAGTGATTTCCTAAGAAAATAATTTTGTGGATAGTGGTTTGGGACCGGAATTTTGACATTTCGATTATTTTAACAACCAAAGTAACACAACATATGTTAAAGAAATATTTGCGGTAAATCGAAGATAAATGGTAACTCTGACCAAACTTTCCGTTTAGAGATAAATGACAAAATGTCATTCGAAAATTTTACAAGAACTGAATACGGCGCTTAAATCCGGGTTTACATTCAGCTAGTCCTCTACATGCCGAAATATCTGTCTTTTGTTGTTATTTGGATTCAAATATAATGTGTTTGTAGGTTCTCGCAAATATAATATAAAGAAATCCCCATGATACGTTTTTGCGACCCAAATGTGGTTTGGTTTTTTTTTTTGAAAACTGCTGAAACAAAAACGTGACACACATACAATTTTAAATTCATGAAAACAATACTTGCAAACATATACATGGTTGCTGCAATATGTTGCTGCTTCCGTTTTTTTAGCATGTAGGATGTGCTAGTTTTCCCCCTAAGAAGTAGCGCCACATCGTATACCTACCAGCCGGGTTTGAAGCCCTCGTTGGTCAAAATCTGTAGGATAACATTTATGGGTCTGACCCAAAGAAGTGGCATTAGATTCATACTTTGTAACATTCCGCGAACATATTATTCCGGAAATTAGTTCGTGGATAAGCTTTGGCGCTAATTTTCGATCTTTCTTTGGTTGGCAAGAATGTTGGCCTTTACGATGAAATGAACTAAAACATACCAAAACCCAACAAAAATTGGCACCATTTTTGGTAAAAAAATTAACCAATCGGCCGAAAATATATGGCCCTGGAAGGGTTAAATAATTTATTTTCGTTGAGATTATGAATCTATGCAGTAGCTCTCACTCTTTATGATAATTAAATGAAATTTCACTCGTGTTATCCAATCGAATCTAATCTTTCATGTGAATTAGTTCAAATTGTACTTCATATTCTCTTTTTGTGTTTTAAGCTAGGCTGACACAGCTTTGTTTAATGCCACTGACCGACACGAAATCCGCAGTAAAGATTGGTAAAGATCTCACCGAACCATTTAGTACGAAGCGACAACCTATCTTGCGATCTCTTCAACATATTAATTGCGATCACCGTGAGGAAAGTTGCAGTCAACACGAATAAAACTATCCGCAGTTAAAGTCACATGCTACTCGCGTATGCTGATGAGTTAGACATCATTGGGTACGATCTGTGAGAAGTTACTGCAGTATTTTCGAGAATTGAGAAGAATCAGCAAAAGTGGGTTTGGCAGAGTAAACGAGGATAAGACAAAATTAAAGGTCCGATTGGATGAAAGGATGAACCATTTTAATTTCGAGGAGTGGACGGATTTATTTACCTCGGATCTGCCGTGAATAGAAGCAATAACACTTACCCGGAAATCAATCGGAGAATTGTGCTTGCCAACAGGTGATATTTCCGGGTAAAGAAGCACTTCAGAGACTCTCATACAACTTATTTTGCTTTATGGCTCAGAATTCTGGGTCATATTGCATGCTGATGAAACATTACTTGGAGTGTTCGAGAGTAAAGTGCTCCGAAAAATATATGGTCCAACGACGGACGAATCACGAACTATATAATATGTATCCCGACATCGACGTAGTTATTCGTGTCAAAATAGCGCGTTTGACCGGGCTAGGCCACGTCAGTAGAATGGATTCGAATGAACCATTAAGAATGGTATTCGAAGACATACTCGAAGGACATTGAATAGACCATAGACCAGGTGGAATATGTTTGGTGCTTGGTGTTACCAACTGGAGAAGAAAAGCTGAAGATCAATCAGGGTTGCTTGTTCATCTATTTGTGCAGTTTATTACAATTTCTTTCTTTCTCTTTTTGTTCTCTGTCTAATATCGTCAACAAAAACGTAGTGTCAACATAATCCCAATCCCGTTTTGAATAGAAAAACCCTTTTATTCAATTCTTCCAAAAGATTAAGATTTTTCCGCATTTTTACTCTTGTTGTTCCCTTTAACGTTTTTTTTTTTTAATTTCATTTGAATGAAATTGATACGGCGATCATCACCTCACACAAGCTTGTTAAAATGCAAATTGAAAGAACCACCAAAAACCTTCATAATTTCAAAGACATACGATTAAAGATCTTCACCATATGAAGCGGAGAAAGGAAGGGAAGGACCATAAGGTATAATGAACAATTCACAAAGGGAAAGATCAGCGAACTTCTTAAATTCTCAGAAGATTTTGAAAAACAAAATAAGGTGTGGATTTTTGTGGCATGCGCGAAGACGCAAAAGCGTGTTTAGTGCGCATGATCACATGCACCACCAAGTTGAAAGACCTCTAACAACCCAAGCACACACAAGGAATAAAAGGGTTCAAAAGGACACTATCAGTCGCCAGAAAAGCAACACAACATTTTAAGATGAAAGAACGTTAATTGTTGTTAAGCCGTTCCACCAGCGAATTCTTGAAATCACAGTTTGTTTGTTAGTTATACATATTTTTTTTTTGGGTTTGAAAAAAAGGAGTGTCATTTGACATCGTGTCTGTTCTTCCTCGTTGGCTGGCTGGCTGGATGGCTGTTATCCTCAAGAAATCCAACAGAAATTAAAAGAAAATGAAAACAGCTCGAAATGTCCAAAAAAACGCACGCTTCATTGATGGCGACTGCCAACAAAAAAAAAATGGTCCCATATGCATGTTGTGATATAACAATATCGCCCAGTGTCGGTTGAGATTTTACGCCTCAAGGGTTTACAGATTGATTATGAACTTAACCAGCACAACATGCAACGCATTAGATTTGTACAATTTGCAAAAAGTCTTAACCACTTTCCAGCAGCGCACACACGTCACTGGCCCGTATGAAATATGATTGAATAAGCGACGAGGCGCGGTGAGCTCCAACCAAGTCCAAGATAAAAGTTCCTTGACTTTTGGTGTTTTCGGGACAACAATGAATAAAATCTGAAAACTACATGAATTATGTTTTAAATACAATACGCGTACAAAGTTAAAAGTGAATCTGTATTTATGGCGGAGCCCTGAACCCATCTGTGCTCAATGTGTAGCAGCAGCCAGCACCTTAGAGGCCAAGACTGGTTAAAAGGTTTTTTTCCTGTCGTTGCGGCCTTTAAAGAAATTAAAAGTTGCACTCGTTCGTTCGTTTTTACACTAAATAAAGGTAATTTTATTGTATCTTTAGAGCTTTAACAGCCATAAATTAAATGTGTTCAATGTTGTGTTTAACAGTGATCGTACATTGGTATAATACAGAGAACTGACCGTACTCTGGTCCTTTAAAACTGGTGAAGCAGTGCTAAAATTGACTACTACAATAGTGTTGCGGTTTTATGATCATGTTTGTGACACTTTAGGGTTGACAGTAAATGTTTTGTTTTTAAGGTTTTTAAAGTGTAATTAAAAATTGTAATCGATTTCCGAAACAATATATTAAAACTTATTAATTATTAATGGTTAATTTTATTTACCAAAATACGGACATTGTAAATATTAAGGTCTCAAAAAAAAAAAATTCAATATCTTAATTTTTTTAATACATTCTGTCTAAAAACTCATTAAACGAAATCAAGAGTTTTACTCCAATTCCGAAAGGTTTGGCTTTAAGAGACTGCTAATTAAAAAAGATGATGGAGAACACTTTTTGTCGCAGGAAAGAAACATCTTCGTTTGTTGGTTGAAATTACTGCATTGAGAAGTTGCGCACTTTTGATGATTTTGTCGTTGCTGCAACAAAACATAAACGATTTTTTTGACGATTTTTTGTTGTTAATTTGACGCTGTCGGTGGTGCAAGGGTCTCTTGCCCATGAGATCCTGGGTACTATCCCTGCTCTGACCACCTTAAATTTCTTTCGGTAACGTTCAGCTCGCAGAGTGACGGCGACACTATCGAGTGTTTAGCCATGAAATATATTCTCAAAACACAGTTCGGAACCGGTGTAAAACTGCAGGTCCCAACCAGTGAGTATAAAACTAGAAAGCGCACAACTCACTGGTTGTGAGAAGCTCTCCTCAATTCCTTCATGGGATGTAATGGGGAACCATTATTTGTTTTTTTTACGAAGACGTTTATGTGCTGTTTACAGATGCAAATTATTCTATTACATTTCAAAGTAGACCTAAAATGTCTGGCAAACGGTCCCTCCGTCTCTGATTACAGCCCATTCGTTCCTCTTATCATACAATTATCGATGACATTTTGATAAAGATGTGGCTGGCCGATGACGCACTGGATCAGAGGCCCTTCTTGTTTTCATGAAATTTCTATGACACTTAGACAATGTTTCTATTTCACCGATGCACAGTGGGGAATTTCTAGAAAAACAAATTTAAATAACTCAAGCCATTTTAAACGGCTGTACTGACCGATCAAGATGAAATTTCACATGGGCTTAGCTGAGGTCTTATGCTAAAGAAATCCCCATAGTAGAACGTCATAGACCCCACTAGTGCCGCACAGTAGGAGCCTAAAATTGACTGCCTCATCCATCAACAAAATTTGAACGCTTATAAAATTTTGAGTTTTGTTTCTGTTGTAAACATTTTTTGAGGATCATTCCTTTTTTTGTTTTAAAGAAAATATTTCTTTTATACATATTTGTAGTGCTACTAAATACGTACAAAACAAACCGACAGGTTCAGACTTGCTCTTATCATTCTCGTGATATTTCGTAAAATATTTTTTTTTGTTGAAATTTTGCCTTGTTTTTCGTTAGATTTTTGGGAATATCTTCACTAAATGAAAAGCAATATTAATTTTGGAAAAAGTGTTACATTAACAACAGCATGTGTTATAAAATAAAAAAAAATCGTTGAAATTTATTGAATTTTATTGGATTTAAAGACAAAACATTAAAAAAAACCTCAAAAATTTTTACGCTTTTGGGGAAAAAGGTGTCGCCACATTTTTATCAATACTAGAGGAATTTGTTTCCAAAAATATTTGGCTTTTATATCTGTTTCAAATACAGATAAATGTAGATTAATTTTATGGACCACAGAGTTTCCTATCTTTTACAGAGATTTCTCCAGATCCCTCTAAATTCGGTCGCTGCCTCGCAATTTCCTTAACCTAATTCTGATATCAGCAGGTGTTCCAACTAAGCACATTGAAAAGCTAAACTACCTAGAAACAAATATGGAAAATTCCTCAACATTTTGTGAAAAATCCCATTTTTGGGGAATTTATATTTCTTTATTGGAATTCTGGGATATGTTCCCACAAAGCACATTGAAAAGCTAAACTACCTAGAAACAAATGGGAAAAATTCCGAAAATTTTCTGAAAATCAACATTTTTGCGGATTTTAGATTTCTCTTTGTAGGTTCTGGGATATGTCCCAACAAAGAACGTTAAAAATCTAAACTACCTGGAAACAAACATGGAAAATTCCTCAATATGTGAAAAATCCCATTTCTTGGGATTTTGAATTTTCTTTTGGGATTCTGGGATTGTGCTAGGATGAATTTTTGAAAATGCTCCTGGCTTTGAGTCTACATTATATGCAAGCAAACTGCCATATCTCGTTGATATATCTCATTTCTTTCTCTAATTTTTTATTACTCAAACTCTAGTTAATTCCGAAAATGACTACGTTTTATCAAATTTTAAACTTAATATTAATTAATATTAATATTAATTACTTCGTTAGTGAGTTTGATTATAATTTCATTGAATAGATAATTTACTAGAGGTGATCGCACTTTTAACGGTACTAAATACCTATTATAAATAGTGTTGAACTACGTCTCTGATGCCCATGTGAAATTTCATCTTGGTCGGACCGGCCGTTATGAAATGGCTGAATTATTTAAATTTTTTTGAATAAATTCCCCACTGTGCGATTATGTGTTGGATGTTGGTATTGAGCTGCGGAATTATTTGTGGTTTATTCGGTTAAGCCAGAGATTTCCCTCGACCCCAAAAAAAGAAATCTCACTGCGTTAAATCTCACGATCTTGGTGATCAGTTGATATCAGAACTTTGGTAGATGCTTCGGTCTGGAAATTCGATTGTTGCGAGACGAGTGTCGCCGTCCTGTTGAAACACTACTTCGTTCCGAACCATGCCGAAGATAAGAATGGTGTTATCATGTTCCTGTATCGAACTGTATCGTATCGTCACTGTATTTCCAGCTGAAAAAAACCGATCCCAGCAACATATTGCAGGGACCATGTATATTTTCGCAAGCATTGTTTTCATGAATTGAAGATTCGCTGCTTTTATGTTTCTTTGTTGTCTGTCACGTTTTTGTTTTCAGCAGTTTCCAACAAACAAAGCCACATTGAAGTTACAAAAACATATATTATAACCTATTAGTCATTGCATCGTAACATGTAATATTGATTAGCAAACACAAGGTGTTTGGACACAAGTATAGTATATTTGGGAGCAGCTACATATACATTATATTTGCATCCATACAACAACAAAGAAAGACAAGCGTGAAGATAGTTTGATATGTAAGATCGATAATCGTGTTATTAGTGGTTTTGATTACATCAATTGGACTCCACGGTGATGCGATTTGACGCCGCTAGACTACATTTTGTGGGTTGTCGATATCGCTCGAAATAATGCAGACAACACACAAAAGATTCAGGCTCTAAGTACAAAAGTGAATAGCTAGGCTGAGCAACAGTGTTTCCACTGCACCAGCTGATGCAGCCACATACAGGAAATACTATTTCATCATTTAACGAACGATTTGATCTTAACAATACAGCACCATATAGATTTTAGTCTGGATTAAAAAAGAAACTAAATAAAGGACCACACTTTACAAAAAAAGGGATATAATGGCAGCTCTCGAACTTCTTTGAGTTGCTCTTCAGCACAAATATGGCATTATAGCGTATGGAAATAGCCATTAGCCCAGAAATTGGCCTCATCGCTGAACAACATTTAAGTCGAAAAACATAGAACTTCTTCAAGACACATCTGATTCGTTTGTAGACGATGTGTCGGGTTAGGGCAGGTGAGGTTAGGTAGAAGTGACTATCACTAATAACACACTTAGCTCAATGAGAATCGTTGTGATACCGTGGGACGTCTTACTCCGGCCCCGTAATTGACCCTTAGATCATTTAACTTAACTTCCCGAATGCCTGTAATGAAGTAATATCCTAGATATTTCCTCCTACTTCTAACAATGGCCGGGAAGTAGCATATGAAATGTTCGATGCTCTCTTCCTCTTCATACAACAGCTTCTGCAGTAATCATGAGCAGATATTCCAAATCTAGATGCATGTCTGCCTAGTAAATAGTGCCCAGTGATCACAGCTACTAGCATAGTGATATCTTATCTAGTAATGAATATCAAGTTTAGAGTATGACTCAAGTCCTAATTTAGCCATACTTGCCTGACGATCCTGTTTTTAGTGACTTCAGACCACCGGTCATACGCATGTGGAAAAGGCTCGGGTTTAACCCTAGTGAGATAACGTACGTCTCTGAGACGTATGATAAATAAGCATTTATTTATTTCTTTGATTTTTAAGGGGAATACTGTTCGTCGGTTTCGCAATTTAAAATTTGAGGGCTTTTCTTTAGATAGCATTTTTTTACAGAGCAAGACTTAATCTTATTAATTTGAAACGAATTTTATTTTAAAACATTTTCCAACCTTTACTAATTAGACCTCAAACTAACATACGTCTTTAAGACGTATGGTTGTCTTTTATGTATACAAAAATAAGGTTATCTTTCTAGGGTTAAGCATGAGCTTGCATACAGAAATGGGAATAACCACATTTTTAATATCAAATGGAACAGGTTTCGCCAGATCATTTGCTCTGTGGTTCCCTGGAATGTTCCTGTGCCTCGGGGGCCCATATAAGATGGGACTGCTTAACCCTAATAACATTTATAGTTGTGCAGCAGATTTGGGCAGTTCTTGAAGTCATGGATACAGACTGTAGAGATTTTATAGCAGCCTGACTGTCACAGCAGTTCTTGATGACCCAGGTGGCGATGACGTTCCGTCCCATCCACATGGTAACTTTTCCGATTGCCCCGTCTTCCGCCTGAAACGCACTACAATGGCCTAGACTAGACAATGGGTAGACTTTGACCTAGCCCAGACAATGGGTAGACTTTGTGCAAGGTCTGGACTCAACCTCGTGGCCTGGTCTCCAAACCCAACTTTGCCAGCTAATTTAGAGCCATAAGGTGGAGAAGCCGAAATACCTTCTACAACCTGGTATGCATCCTTTCTAGTGCTTTCAGGCTGGGATTGAGTGGAGAGGTTTCTCTTATAGATAGAAGTAGGTGTCCTGTAATCCACTTCTATTGTGGATTGTGGCACATCCCCTAAAATCGTCCCATGGCTGATTGACGTCATTGCAGTTATTAGCCTTCCTAGCAAATCTAGTGGCAGTAGGTGGAGGATAACCTCCAAACCCTCGCTAGGGGTTGTGCGAACCACACCCGTGATGCATATCATTGTCATTTTCAGGACTTTTGTCAATAGACGTAGGTAAGTGGATTTTTTCCAGCACAGGCCACCAAACGACAATGCCGTGCAAAAAAAGAGGGCGAAAACACCTGTATGTATCCAGTAAACTCTGTGCCGGGCAAAGTTTCTCCATAATGAAATGTCAAATATAATTGAACCCAAATGTTGACAGTTTTATTTGTTATAAAATCGCTACTGGAAAAAGTATATGTTAATTGGACCACCCATTATTATAATTCAAATGATAGATTTCAGAACCTACATAGACATTGCAGCATATTCAAAATATCAGTTGCATTTAGTTGTAAAGAAATTTCGTGTATTCACAAAATTTTGGTCCTTCGAGCCGGGAGAGCAAATTTTGTGTAACATCTTTGTTTTAGGCAATACTGTATCTCTTGTGTAGTAAATGGAGGGCTATGTAATATTTTGAACACCCCGTTATTTCGCCAATTTGACATTTGCGAAGTGACAGATTATTAGTTACTCTTTAAGCTTGAAGAAAATTGGAAAATATTAAAAATTTTCTTCCAAATTTCTGAGTCTGAAGATAAGCATTTTTAATGAAAAATCAGCTTTTCCGATGAAATCCATTTTCACCTAAGGGGCTACGTTAACAAATAAAATTGTTAGATTTGGGGCTCAGTAAATCCACACGTCATCCGTGGAGGTCCTAAAATTGACTCTATTTTTCACGAGAGAGAGAGGCCCAAAACCATCGAAAATGTACTGACAGTATGGGTATAACGAATAAGGTACTAGAAAGCCCGTCGCGGAAGCCATTTTAAAGATCTTGTGTTTCATTGATAAATGCTAATGATGGGCCTTACCAATAAAATCATAATTTTGAAAATATGTATGTTAGTATTTTTTTTTAAAGCGAAATTAAATTCAATTCCATATTTTACATGACCCAAAATTTTATATTGTTACCACAAATGCATTACATATTTGGTTTAAATAACATTTATGTCATAATATTGTTACGAATTTCCCTATTCGTCCTTTTTGCGTTGTTTTATTCCCAATACTAAAACAAGGTTCATTTTAAATTACGATAATTACAACGGTTTAACTTCCTTTTATTTTACTTATATAGTAAACAGTTTACTTTATTTACACCACTTTAATAAGTTTTATATTTTACTATCAATTCGCGTTGCTTAGTTTACGGAGCTTAATCACAAACCGAAGTCTCCGTTCCAAAGTTATCTCTAGTTAGCGAATTATGTTGTTACAATGCATACTTTCAGGCGCCGCATTAATCGCAGTGTTATTTACATAATGTTATTGGGTCATTAAGAGTAAGTAAAAGCTTTTACTTAATCGTAACAATATCAATAGAATGGCAACAACTAGTTTGTGGTGTATATTCCAGGTTAATAACTATAAATTACGCCAAAAAGTATGCATGTTATACAACTACTTCATACTAACTCACCACGAATATTTGATAACATCGCACGACAGCGTGAAACAATCGAAAACAGATAGCATTTCGCCAGTGACCATTGATTCAATGCCGAGTTTTCGAGAAGAATCGAGAACAGATACCTCTACCACGAGAAGGTTCTGGGAATGGTCGAACTGGTATACATTACTGATTTGCAGCGAAACTAAGGACATTCTCATTTCAAATGGGCAAAGGCCTAAATCGTCGAGTAATAGTATTTTCGAAAAAGACGTATTGTAAAGTTCGTACGATGCAAGTAAAATAAACAATACTGTTGTATTTATCGTAATTTAAAAATACCCTTGTTTCATCAACGGGAAATTTACAAAACCCATTGCACATTTGTAGAGTACATTACTGTCGCCCACTATCGCTATTGGATATTCCGCTGATTTGCAATCTCTTTAAATTGCATTTTCAAATCTTGGCTTAAAGGCATTCAACTTGCATTTGTGTTTGGTCATCATCATATTTAGTTTTGTTATACATTTTCTCAATTCTTTTTTATTTTTATTGAAAGGCTTTTATGTTATTACATATTGGCCACAGTTTGTTCCTTCTTTTAAAAGAAAAGGCATGTGAGGTGGACGGCGGTACTTGACTGACCTTGAAATATGTTTTGTATTAAATTCATAAATTTTCTGATTGTTATAGCTGTGGTGCATGCCCCACTAGAATGCCACACAAAATGGAATGAAAAAAAAATGCGCGATTTGTTATATACGAGCAGTGTGATTGCCAATCCTTTATTCTCTTTTTTATGATTTGGCCAATAGCGAGCGTATTCTCTTATTTCATAACACTTAATGGTCACATATATCATTTACATATGTGCAAATTTGAAAAGAAAAAATCCTGTAATTCTCCTGGAGTCCGTAAATTTTGTGTTTAAGATAATTTTTGCTTTTCAATTTTTTTCCACAAATGAAACTGAACAGTTCTGGATGCACCTTTTGACTTCATTTGTGTGGAAGAGTGTCTTGTTGTTTAATATAAATTTCAAAAGATTAATGTCGATTTTAATGAGATTCTTGTTACAGTTTTTGTTTTTTATACCTTTGGATTAGGTCTTATGGTTTATACCACCACTATTATGGCTTGCAAGGTTTCGGTTTAAGGGGAGGCCTAACAGATAAATTGCCGTAGGAGTTGAAGTTTGTATGTATCATCTCACAGACTCTAGGTGTTTTTTTTTTTAAAACTTGTTGAAAATGGGTGTTGCAATGAAATTAATTACCTGTTAATTTGTTAATTTTAAGTTTTAGACTTAAGTTATTCTGTAAAAGTAATAGTGTGATTAGGGTGGCCCGAAGCTTAATAAAAACGTTGTATTTGGCTTTTGGAATTTATGATAAATTAATAAAAGTTAATACTTTAAACGAAGCTTGAATGAATAGTAATTTTTAGTTGAACAGTAATTTAAATTATGCTGTAATCTGTTATAACGCATATGTTACTGAACAGAAGCTTAATGCATTTATGTTTTGTATTTAAATTCATATAAATTATAAACTCTCCAGAGCATTTACATCATTTATACCCCCAAGTATAATAATCATTTAAAACTTTATAAATTACCACCAAAAGCAGAAAAAGAAGTATCCGACATTTTTTACGCCAACACCATTAATCTGCCTCACTTCAAATGAATTCTCCAGAAAAATAAACCTTTAGTTTAACTGAAAATATGTTACCAAATGTTATGTAACATATTCATCTGAGGAAGCCGCTTGCATGACTTTAATCTTTCATGACTAATGACGAACCATCAAGCCAACCAAAAGAGAATAAAACAAAGAAAATAATCTGTCGCCATACCTTGTTTGGACTCTTGAGAAAAGACTCTTTCTTGACTTTAGGGCAGATGGCACACGAGCACATAATTAATGCAGTTTCCCCAAAATAATTGTAGTTTTTTGTTTCAGCTTTGATTGCTGAGAACTAAAGGCATAACATTTCATGATGCAGGAAAAATCATTGCCGAAGAGTCGGAGTGTTGGGGTCGGAGTCTGGGATATTTGCCTGGAGTCAGAGTCGTAACAATGTGGACGACTCCAACTCCAAGTTCAGGGTTTTCTTTAACATCAAAAATTTGTAATAAAAATATTTTCTTATAACTCATTTTCATGACACTTTATTTACTTTTTAACCCAGTATAAGGTAAAAGCAATTTGCTTTAGGTCAGAATTCCATACGGTGTTTTATTTGTCGTGAGTTAAATTTAAGATTTTTTGTTTCTTCCGTATGGTGTCGTACCTTTTCAAATTTCTGTGAAGTGGGAGTGTAATCATGCTTGTTCAAAATGCTGCAGTCAGAGTAAGAGTCGTTAATTTTTGACCGTAATCCACAGCACTGGTCGTGAGGCAGAGGAAATAGAGATATTGTTTGCCAAATTAGATTTTTTTAAATCTGGTAACTCTGGTATCCATAAAATTAATCAACATTTAACTATGATTTAAATACATATAAAATCTTAATATGCTTGAATACAAATTCCTCTAGTATTGATAAAAACGTTGTGACAATTTATTTTCAAAACAAGAAAAAATTTTGGTGTTTTTTTTTTAATGTTTTGACTTTAAATCCATGCAATTTTCTAAAATAACAAAAACAATGTGTCGGAGTGAAATCATTCATTTTAAAAATGCTGCAGTCAGAGTAAGAGTCGTCCAATTTTTACCGTACTTCACAGCCCTGGTTAAACTTGCTTTCGTGTGCCTCTGGCCTAAACAATTTTGAAGACTTGTTAACCATTAAGAAGATATAAAAGTTAATGGCCCTTGTAAAGAATAAACAATGTAGACGATAAGAATTTTTGTTTACAAATTACATAAGATGAAGCTTTGAAGAGTCTGCGGTGCAGAGAAACAAGCCGAGGCCAAATCGTCGGCGGCGGCGGCGCTGAGATTTTTAGCCGGTCGGCGGCGGCCGTTGTGCATTTTTGCCGGCGGCGGCTCAATTTTCGGCTTGCAGTCAACGATTTGTTTGGTCGTATAAAAACAGTGATAGTGCGGGTGTTAATTGTGAAATAACAAAGAATGACAATTGCAAAAAGGCACTAATAATTACACACTGATTTAAAAGTTAAATTTAAAGTTCATTCCATTTTTAAGTTTCAGGCGATCTTCAGCGTCTGATTCGGGGCTACAGCCATCATAGAGGAATTTACAACTGTTGATTTAATTGTTTTATTTCGATGTCGTACAGAACTATGAAATTTAAATGTATTTTTCACTTTTTTGTTGATTTTTATCATTGGTATACATTTATATTGTATTTAACACAACTATTTTGCCACAAAAACACGAAATGCGGTTGTTGTTGCTTTGTCGGACGTTGTGTTCCAATGCCTCTATCTGGTATTATTGAACACATCCTTTCCACCATCTAATGTTCACTTGCAACTATACCTATGACGTTAAAAATATTGAGAGAATAAATTACACTATCCAACAGTCCTCTATGCCCTGTACTTTACATATATACATACTTATACATACTAACCGTCTTAAGCATAAAAAGTTGTGAGAGGTTTGAGAGACGTTTTTTGTATGATAAGCTGTCTCTCAAACCTCTCCCAACTTTTTATGAAAAATACCGTTAATTTTTTGTTTCGAATGATATTATATGTTTACGCTTCCTTTTAACTTTTCATTTTATTTTGATTGTTTTTTTATAAGAACTTGAGGTAAATCTTTCCAATTAATATTAAAATACATAGTTGTTGTTTCATTTTGTATTTCTTAATTTTTATTTGGAAATATATAAAATTCAAAACAAAAATCTTTATCAGAAAATGTGAGAGAAGATTTTTGATATAAAAATGTTTAACAACATAAAAGTTTTTGTAAATCAGTACAAATTTTGAGAACAAATGCACTTTAACCACATAAGCCCAACTTTTTGTTTTTTTTAGAGTTGTAGGTTTGCTCGTGGTGTGTGAAAACAGTTAAAAGTTTCAGGAAACGCATAGTTTTCAAGATATGACCTTTCAAGTATTGGACGTACAATTTGAAGTATTTAGGTCTATATCTAAAGGATCGGGTCGAAATTGTTACCGCTGTAAACGCTCTGTTAACCCACTGAGGAGAGGTTTAAAGTTTTATGTTTTTTAGTCCTAAGTTTTTACGAAAAATTTTCATTATGTCAAAATATAATCCATGTGAGGTGTATATATTTACTTAGTAGGGACATAAATATTGTTACTAAATTGAACATACCCCATTAGAATAGTAAAATTTTACACACCCTTTTATTATCATATGTTTTTTGAAAGTTAACGTCTATAGCGTTAGTCAGTTGCGGGAGTTTGAAATTGTGTGCATTTTCACCATGGAGTGGTCAGATAAGGAAAACCGTATCGCAGATATGAGTCGAGTGATTAAAAAAGACTTGCGACTTGGAGCTTTAAAACGGCGTACATGACATTTGTTGACTGCAACTTTAAAAAAAATAGGATAGGAAAATCCGAACGTCTTTTGGTGAAGTACGCTAATAACTTGCATAGAAAAATCTTGTTTACGGATGAAAAAATTTTTACCGTACAGGAAAAATTTAACAAACAAAATGATAGGGTTTATGCACGCTTATCTAAAGAAGTATCTGAGCTCATCCCACGGGTCGAAAAGAGTCATCTTCCAGCTGAAGTCATGGTTTGGTGGGGTGCCTCATTTGATGGGGTAAATGACTTGCATTCCTGCGAACAATGGATCAAAACATAGGCCAAAGTGTACGAAGAACCCGTTTTGGAAGCAGTTGTGAAGCCGCTTAACAATTCCCTGTTCCAAAACCAGCCGTGGACTTTCCAGCAAGATTTAGCACCAGTTCTTAAGGCTAAAACGACACAAACCTGACTTCGAAACAATTTACCCGCTTTTATATACTCTGAGGGATTACAAATTGTGGACCGTTTTAGAGGACATGGTCTGCCACAAAAGAAACACCAACATTGATTCTCTTAAGACAGCTTTGGTTCGTGCAGTAGCTAATTTTCCAATGGATGAGGTGCGTGTAGCTAATGATGATTAGCCAATGCGACTTAATGTGTGCGTGAAGGCAAAGGGCGGACATTTGAATGAAACTGTACACAATACATATCAATAATTTATCCAAAAACGTTCATTAGTTTTTGTTTTATAGCCCAAAATATAAGTAACAGTATTTATGTCCATACTAAGTATAATATATTCTGAACGTAAGATTTCAAGCTTTAATTTACGGTATTAATTGTCTCTTTAACCTTTTAAACACCAGATGATAATGATATATTTTTTGATCCAAAACTATTAGGAAAACTGCAGCCGGTGGGACCTGGTTTAAAAAGCAAATAATATGAAGAACGACGAAAAACACCCACTTTGAAAAATTATTTTAAAAAAATCGCACGGATTTGATGAAATAAATTGCATAATATGGGTTTCCAGGGTTAATGAGACATATTGTACCATGGTTCAAATTTTGACATAAGTATTCTCCCAAAAAGTTTGAACCAAAACCTGAAACCGCCACACAGTGGGTTAATGAAATCGGAAAAATTAGACGTTGTTTCAAAGGAATTTACATAATCTTCCCAATGACAAGCCGATCCGATAATAAATAGCGAAGATATGTATGTACATATATTTTATTTTAAAATTGGAACGACCAAATCTCGAAAAGAAAATTTACTTTGTTTTACACGTTTCACAGGCAAAATAAAAATGTTAACTTAAAATTGCGCTTTAAGAAGGATATTTTCTTCGAAGCAGTGAAAACAAAATCTATAACCCTTTAAAATGGTTCTCCTTCCAATGATGGAGGTTTCAAAATGATTGCAGCATTCGGAGCAGGCGCCGTAGCATGGACAAATTTTTGGGTGTTCTTTCGCATACTATTTCTGTTTTACCAATTTCTGATAAAACGTCAGGTTATGTTTTAGTTTTGTGCCATTTTCACTATTTTTATATTTATGTTTGTCATTCTCGTTTTATAACGGAACTTGGGGTCATGTTGGTCAGTGTTTTACAAATCATCATAACGAGTACAAGTACCAAGTATCTTGGTATTCGCTATTTGTTATTGGTTACATTAAAGAACTTAAGCTTTTAAGTACACCTAACGACAAAATCGGCGGCTTCGAGTTAATCGACTCATATTTTAAGCCGATTTTAGCCGATTAAATCGGCGGCGGCTCGGAGTATAAAAAAATTACCGGCGGCGGCGGCTAGTCGGCTCAAATTCGCTCGGCTTGTTACTCTGCTGCGGTGATCAGTCTTTGGAATGGTTGGAGAATAAATAAGGTGTTTCATTTTTAATTTTGGATGGGGGAAATGAGTCACGTACAGTTCTTTCTTCTTATTTAATTGAAAGCTGAGCAGAACTTTTGGTTCTGTCAACATGAAAAGAAAGAAATATATTAAACTTAATTACTTTTCTTTTGTAATCGAATAAATTTCCAAAAAGATTTCAAAATTTTGAAAAAATGTGTAGTTGATATATAAAAAAAGTTAAATTAACTATGTTAATAACTTTTAACTGTACAATAATTTTTTTCAAATATTTCAAAAACTGTGCAGTTGATATCTAAAAAATCTAAATTAACTCGTTAATCACTTTTCACTATTGTTTTAGTTCTTAACAATTTTTGAGTTTTTAATTCCCAAAATGGAATAAAAACATTTTGGTAAGCAACAGATTAAACCAACTTTGAATTTGAATACATCTCAGCAGCGAAATTCATGTCTAGGAAGGCCTTCAGGCAGGCCTTCTGTCAGGACCTCTTTCGCATCCGTAAGGCATTATTAACATTTTGTATCTTCCAAATTATCCAAATTATCTTTCCAAATTACACGGAGTGAGATTGGAGAGGAAGATCTTCCACTTCCCTTACAGTAGGAAGACCTTCAAAAGGCCTGTAAAACCTATGCCTTCACACAACATTATGAATGAAGGTCACCCAGAAGACCTTCAGTATAAAGGCCTTGTAGAGACTAGCAACGAGGTACAGTTATTGAAGGTCTTGAAACGATATCCTTCCAAGAGCATTACTTCAAACTTAAATAAATAAAAATAAATGGTTTCCCATTACATTCCATGAAGGAATCGGGGAGAGCTTCTCACAACCAGTGAGCTGTGCGCTTTCTATTTTTATACTCACTGATTGGGACCGACAGTTTTACACCGGTTCCGAACGGTATTTTTGAGAAGCATTTTCATGGCTAAATACTCGATAGTGTCGCCGTCAGAGCAGGGATCGAACCCAGGATCTCAAGTAAAAGAGGCGCGCACACTACCCATTGCACCACCGACGGCCACTTACAAACTTTAAATTTCCGCAATTGGGGGATGCGACATCTATTTATCTATCAACAGAGAGGACTTCGGCATCCTAAAATCCATAGTTGACTCAGAAAAATTTTAAAATATTAAATTTTAATAGTTTATTGAACCACCTATCAAACTAGTAATTCACACTTTTTTTGTTATTTTTGTTACAATAAGAATCTTCTTAAATTTTTTCTATATATTCTGTTTTGTAATATGTCCGTTTGTTGAACTTGGACTTGTTATTTTGTTATTGACTGTCACAAACTATTTTGATAAACAAGTTTACGTCTAAACTATTATGAGATTAAAACACAAATGACGCTTTTCTTCATCTGAAAAGAGTTATGTATGTCGTTACAAAATCTGTTGCGTTATCGATTACACTGTAAGTAGGTGAAAATGACACACAAAACCTAATTTTGGATCGTTAAAAGTTAGCCCGAAATCACGAGATATCTCGATTTTACATTTGTAGTAGATTTAAGGCGATTTTTGATTTTATTTGAATGAAAAAACTTTAAAAACTTGTTTAAACTCAATTTGTTTATTATTTATTTGTCAAAAGTTATATCTAGAAAACATGGACGCCCATTTTCAAGCGGACATGGAACTATATTTGCTGTTATTTTGATGATTTTATAAATTTTTTTGGATTTATTAAATTGTTACTCTTTGTTTGCAATCGACCAGCAGAAGAAATCAGCAAGCTTTGAGTCTATTCATTTTCCAGCGAAACGGTCTTCGAATGCCAAAGTTTGTCGAAAGACTTCATCATGCTGTCAATATAATCATGGTACTCTGGAGAGACTGATCTGTCAAAGTGATGGGACTAATCTGTCAAAGTGAACACTTTGATATACATATATGTATGTTGTAGCATCTGTTTGTAATAGGGATGCCAATCCCAAAATCCCGAATTCCAAAATCCCGAATCCCAAAATCCCGAATCCCAAAATTATTATAATTATTATGGCCCCCAATTGTAAGAGGTAAACTAATTCTGCTTCCAAATAGATGTCTATTATTTCAACGGTTACATTTTGTCGAAAAAAAAATATATAAATTGATTTAACAAAAACTTTTGTAGGATTTTCCCTCAAATAAAATCAAAAATCACCATAAATCTACTACAAATTTAAAATCGAAATATCTCGTTATTTTGGGCTAACTTTTGAAAACGGAGTATACCACTGGATTCTATGACCCAAAAATTAGTTGGGGTGTCTCTGCGTTTTTGTGTGTCATTTCAAAACTTCAAATTTTACTTACAGTGTTATCGGGACTTTTGAGTGTCATGTAAATTTCTCTCCCCTTGCACAATATATTCAAATAGAACGCAATGGCAATGGGTAATAAACTCTAACACCTTCTATTCTGCCTTCTACGATCAAGCGGTTTCCCTAGCCTTCCGGTAGACCATAGAACAAATGTTGAGGAGAACGAAGAGACAAGATCTTCTGAGAGGACTTTTGAAATAACTAAAAACTTTAAGATTTGTCAATTTGAAAGAAATTTTCAACAAATTTTAAAAATTTTTCATTATGTATGATTCGATTTGAATTCGATGTTAGAAGAATATTTTCATTTTTTCCTTGAGCTATAAATTTGGGGCTATAAAATAGTTTTCCATTAATTTCTTATAAACCCTAGAGAGCAGTGCGCTTCCTATTATAATACTCAATGAATGGAGCTCAACAGTTGAAGATCAATTTGGAAAGGTTTTTGATACATTTTTCATATTTAATTACTAGATATCATCGCTTATCACTTTCGCACTGAGAGATATTTGCAGTATAAAAATACAAAATTTTAAAATTACTAATTTGAAAACGGCTAACGCTACACGGTCAAAACTTTTTCAGATTTTAGGATTCGAAACGGATTCATATGGCACACTGGGTTATGCGTGAATTTTCGAACACCCTTTATAAATCATACGAAAAGTCGAATCTACTATATATTATGGTGGAGTGAAAATATAGTTTGAGTTTGAGTCTATCACACTCGGAAAGAAATATAGTTTGGGATACTTAATAAAGGGAAAATAAGGAAACAATTTTTAAAGAATTTTTGAGGTCGCGCCACGTCCCTGAAATTTTTCGCTACTTTGGCGTTGATTTCAAAAAATCCTAAAAATTAGTAAATCAACTTATTCGAAATTTCAAAGTTAGGGCTTGTGCAGTACCAAAACAAAAGTATTTGAGGCAACAAGAAGCTGATCGACCAATATTTGAAGATTTGGTGTCGATTTCAATATTAACCCAATTTGAGGCGTGTTGCAAAAAGTTTTGAATTTTTTATTGAAATCGACTTTCTTTAGTAATTAGGGTCCGTTGAACACAGATCCGACGTTAGAATTTTACTATCTTATGTAGTTTCACTGACATCGATTGTTTGAGAGGTCGGAAAATGGTCATTTGAACGACCCCAAAATTCTTTTTCCAACCGGAGGCATCTGGTACTTCAACAAAAACATATTTGTAGATTTTTCTTCAAAAGTAATATATTTTTGAAATAATAACAATTTTAATGAGTCTTATTTTCCTTTTAGAAATTTGATCTAAATATATGGGGGTTTTCAACACCCCTTCAGAGCCCAAAGGGGAGGGGGCGAGCATAGCATTTATTTTTTGGAAAAGCCAACAACATTTTCTCCAGCACTGCATCATTGCGTAAAAAAATGAATTGAAAATAGCTGTTTAAAAACTCGAACAGTGGCTCAAAAGTAAACTCGAACAGTGCCTTAAAGTCCATTTTTTGAAGAAGGGACGATTAGGTTTTTTAACTTTTTGCAATATTTGAACCATAAATTTAAATTTCTCCAAAAGTGGGTCTTATTGGTTTCAAAATTGTAAACATTTGTTGACCAGAAACTTCAAAATCGGTTTGGGGCTTCGAAAGATACGCGCATTCAAACATGCGTATTTTTTCAATGTTCGTCAATATCACCATTTGCAGTTACTTCATAGCGAATAACCGATTTTGGAGTTTCTGGTCAATAAATGTTCACAATATGGCTACCAATCAGACCCACTCATGGAGAAATTTATATAAATTCTTTTATGGTCAAAAATTTTTAAAAAGTAAAAAAGTCTTTAAAAATCTAAAAAAACTGACTTCACATTGAAATCGACACCAAAGTTACAAATATTGTTCGACATTCCTCTTCTTTGCCTCAAATACTTTTGTTTGGTTACTGAACAAAAATTTCTAAAAAGTTCATAGTTAATTTTTATGTTTATTTGAAATCAACGCCAAAATAGCGAAAATTTTACAAATTTCAAGGGCGTGACGCCATCTCAAAAGTGTTTTAAAAATTTTCCCCTTATTAAGGATCAAAAACAACATCTCTTTCTGAGTGTGACTTTTCATTTTCAATTTCACTCTAACCTACTAAATATTTCTCCCATGTTCTCAGCTATTTGCGGTAACGTATTAAAGCTGGATTTTGAGCCCTATTTATTATTATTATTAATTTATTGAATTTACAATTTTTTTTAAGGTTCATGTTTCATATTTTAAGTCATTTTATACAACAAATTTTAAGGCCGTGGCGCGACGTCAAACATTTTTTAAATTTTTTCCCTTTATTATGGATCAAAAGCTACATCTCTTTCCGAATGTGACTTTGTTTGAGTTTCACTCCACCCTACTATATATCTCGTATATTACGGACGAACTACGAAAAATGCAATTAAAGGGTTTTGTATTTAAAATTTCTCTCATTTTATTAGATTCATTTATTAGATTAAACTCTTAAGGAGATCAATGAATACTTTAAGTTGTTGTATACAACAAATGACAGAGTAAAGAATCCTTTAATTCAATCTTAGGTACTTAACACTTCAAGGTTTTAACGTTTAGCTTTCAATAAGATCCATCCGACCTGTTAAGATTAACTGTGACGAAACGATAACATTTCGCGATAAATACGTTATGTTTTCATCGCACGAGTATTTTGACTTGTATTTTTCCATTGTATTTGGAGTCTTAGGTAATCGGAAGTACGTTTTTTTGACAACCTTTTCTTTACTTTGTTTTCCAATTCATGAAATTTTCCGGAAAGGAAATTTCCTAAAAATGTATAAGTCACGTGTATGAGTTAGTCACCTATGAATTTATAAATACATATCCATGTCAATTGATGAACACCCAGAATGTTCATTGATGAACACGCAAAATAGAGCGTGTTGTTTTCACAATTTCCAAGAATGGAAATGACAGTACGATATGACATGTAATTTATAGGAAATACTAGAAAAAGAATAAGAAAAGCCAACATGTTGACGTAGACAAAATTAAATGGCCAATACTTTATTAAGTGGGTTAATGATAAAATTACACTTTTTGCCGTGGAAATAAAAGCAAAAAAAAAGAAATGAACATACACAGAAGGAATAACCAGCCAAAGAGGTGAGTGTTATAATTGCAAATAAAATAAATGCTTAATAAAGGAAATACAAAACAAAAATCATATACAAAAAACAACAATTTGTGAAATTTAATAATCTTAAAAATACCCAAAGAATTTATGGAAAATACTACAAAAACTCAGGTAGTAATTATACTGTCAAAGTTCCACAATGTTGCGCAAACAGTTTTGCTCACAACCTCAAACAAAGTCATAAAACTTCTGGCCACTCAAAAGATGTTAAAGAAACCCCACCAGGTACTACCAACAATTTTAAAGTTATTTTATGGTTGGCCCAAAATAAAAGTAGACGACATACAAACACATCTTCCACAATTGCAACAAATGATTTTTTGTTGCATGAAAGTGAAAGTCCAGCAGCTGTCCAAGATCAGAAAAACCAAAAATGCGTTCCTTTTATGACATTACTACAGACCAACCAACCAAATAAAATAAAATAAATGACGAAAAAAATATATTTTTTTTCTGATAAATAAGTCAAAGGCCGGTTAACAACCAATCACTCTGGCATTCAGTCATTTCAATAAAAGTTGGCCATCAATTAAAACATTGCAGGCACATAAGAAAGATTGAATACAGTTGTGGTCAGGTCATTGTGTTGCCATAACCATTGCGACGAAGGAGCACCCCGAAATCCCTGCTATACCACATTGTATGCAGCAATATATCTTTTGTTGTTCATAATCATATGAATGACACAATCGAAATGAAATCAAAATTGCACAGAAATCTGCCAGTTTATAAATCATTTCATTTAATTTCATTTTATTTCCCTAAGGTAGCAAGCGAATGAATGTCCAGCAAAGGGGTAATGAAAACGAAACCTCTCTTTTGTTTACATGAACTTTTACCACTTTTACAAACAGGGGACAGTGGTCGCCGCAAAGAGAAAAATAAAAATAAAAATTTAATTTAATTTTATTGATTAATCTTGGTCATTTCGAGAGGGCGGCAGGTCCTCCCTGATAATAATAACTTTATTATTGTTTATCATAGTGTTTTGATTTGTGTACTCACCTTCATACATTTGTGCATATTGTGGAAAGCCTGCAGCTCGAAGCCATTTACACGCTTCAACGGCTTCGATTTCTGTAAGAAAAAGAAAAATATAAAAATCGTAAAAATACTAACAAATTGGTATTGAAATATTGATGTACATAAATATAAAATATGTAAGCAGTTTGTTTTTTTGCTTCTCGTTTTCGTGTGTAACAAAAAAAAAAAAACAGAGTTGAGTATTATTTTGAAAAACTTAACGCAAACGACCAACGCAATCAGCGCAAAATAGAAAAGCGGTAGTCCGTGCTAATTTAAAAATCGTTTCCAATTACATTCTAGGAAGCGATTGGGGAGAGCTTCTTACAAGCAGTGAGCTGTGCGCTTACTAGTGTTACACTTACTGATTGTGCTACTCTAATGAATTTATTTAAGCTTCATACTAAATATACACAGAAAAAAAAGACGACTGTAAAATTTTAACAAAAAAATTGGTACGTGAAAAATCTCAGCACTCAATTACATTTTTCAATATATAATAACAAATAACTCAAATATTGAAATGAAAATCGATAAATGGTACCAACAAAAAAATTCATAAGAAATACCCCAATATTTAACGAAGTACATACAATACGAACAACCACATAACTTCAGTTGGAGATAAGTCTGTACAGGCAGTTGGTGGCATAATGGGCTAGACGCTGCCCGAAAAGACACTGTGTCACAAACATCGAAACGATCTTCCAGTGGATGTGAGTTCGAATCCTACCGCGGCTGTTTAATTTTTTTTTTAATAAACAAAATTTCTAAAAATACTTCGGATCGAAGACAAAACGAAAATTGAGATACAATTTAGTTTGTTAATATGTCAAATTCTTCCTCGACTACAAACGCAAAATAACGGACAAATATTTTCGTAGATGGGTGAAATTTTGCATCGATTGAAAAATAATATTTTTCCAATAAACAACCTACAAATATGGTAGCTGATATATGATTTTTTTTATCACAGGATTTTCAATTAATATTTTGTTTGAATTTTTGAGTTTTTTAATTGAATTGAAAAATTATTTTTTTCTGTGTACAATTAAGTGAACAGTCGTAAAAGGGAGACAATTTATACAATGTTGGCTAACAAAGTTAATAAAGGGTGATTAAAAAAATACAGGATTACTAAAAATATAATGAAAACTAAGTTTATCGGCAAATCTTTATTATCATACAAAATAACATTCTTGCACATGTATTTTTATATTTCGATACAGGATAATAAAAGTTAGTGCTGTTGTCCTAACGTAAAGTCTGTAACATATAGAAATATTAGAGGTTCAGTATCACTTTCTGAATCGATTCAGCTATGTTTGTCTATCTGCTCAACATATGTTTGTCTGTCTGCAATCATAGTAAAAGTTGCCAATATGACCCGATTTGAACAAAATTTTGTTGAGACTTGTATCAAAGACGAAGTTATGTTAATAATCTCAACAACCATACTGAGAATGGTAAAAATCTGTCTTGATATAGTCAGCATAGAAAAGTAAAATCTAAATTTTCTTTTGCAGACTCCAGCCGGTGCAATTCATAAAATAATATATAAAGAGTGTGTATGAATGAGTGTTTTAGTTCCACAAAATTCTCATCGAAAGTCACTGGGCTAATAACAGATCTGATACAGTTTTTATTCATTCCAGTATTTGGACGTAATACACATAAAAAGAAAAGGATATTGTTCTGCTCGTTCAAATCAACAGTCATTTATTAAACTGAACTTACTTACTTATCCGGTCTCGAACAACCCCTGGGGGTCAGGGACCTTACAAAACGAAGATTACATATTTCGCCAACCAGTTCGATCTTTTGCCTTATCTCTCCAGTTGGCAATACCAAGTGTATGCAGGGATTCGTCAACCTTATCCCTCCAGCGGAGTCTTGGTCTTTCTATTTATCGTCTTCCTTCGAAAACCCTTTGTGCTGGTTCGTTTTCATCCATTCTACTGATATGGACTAGCCAGCGCAATCGCGTTATCTTGATCCTCTTAACCATGTCAATGTTGGGATATACCTCATACAGGTCATGGCTCATGCGTCGCCGATACTCGCCGTTGTCCACTATAGGGCCATGTACTCCTCAGAGTATTTTTCTCTCGAAGACTCCTACTGATGTTTCGTCTGCTTGCGATAAGACCCTGGATTCTGCCCACAATAACATCTATTAGCAAGCACAATTCTCCGCTTGATTGTTTACGGCATTATCCGAGGTATATAAATTCGTCCACCACCTCGAAATTATAACGGTTATCAACGTTCACGCTGTGGTCTAAGCGCGTGGAGGCCCTCCTCATTCAAACCATTACATTTATCTTGTCCTCGTTTATTGTCAGATCCACTTTTGCTGACTTCTTCTCAATTCTCGGAAACACCGCAGTAACTTCTCTAACTGTGCGCCCAATGACTAATGCTAATGCTAATGGTTTTATTCATGTTGACTGCAGATTTTCTCATAATAATCTCTATTAAGATGTTAAAGAGATCGCACGAGAGGGTGTCGCCTTGCTTGAGACCTAGCTCAGTTTCGAAACGTTCTGAAGTTGAAACCAACTTTCACTGCGGTTTTGGTGTTCGTCAAGGTCATCCTGCAAAGGCGTATGAGTTTTGCAGGAATTCCAAGCTCAGACATTGCTTCCTAGAGTTTCTCCCCTATCGGGCTATCAAAGGGCTATATAATCGACAAATATATGACAGGTGTCGATTTGTTTTTCGTTTGTCTTCTCCAGGATTTGGCGTAGCGTGAAAATCTGGCCAGTTGTCGATTTTCCAGGCCTAAAGCTCCACTGGCATGGTCCAATCAGGTCAGCGATAATTATACTTGATAGAACCTTATATGCTATGGATGAAAAACTTATTCCACGGTAGTTGGCACAGAGACTCGGTCATGTTTTTCAAATATTGGACAAAGTACACTGAGACTTCCATCGCCGGGCATCATCTAACCAAATTTTGCTAATGAGTTGATGCATGCTACTTATCATCTCATCGCCGCCAGCATCAAACAGATCCGCCGGTAATCCATCGGCTCCTGAGGCTTTGTTATTCTTAAGCCGGGCAATAGCTGTTCTGACCTCGTCTTGGTAAGGAGGAGGGCAATCGACGTCGTCGTCCAAATTGTGATCGATTTCTCGACATTGGATATGTCAGGTATCAATAGTGCAGAGAAATGATCCTTCAGTCGCAGCTCGCGTTGCAATTGATAGAAGCCATGCGTGCAGTGTTCTTTTCATTATTTGCAATGCGACACTCTTCATCGTACCATGGTTTGTTGCGGTGCAGTTTTTCAAAACCAAATACGGTTATTATGGCAGTCTTTATAGAGTCGGAAATGGAGTTCCATTGAGCTTCAGGATTGTCATCGCTAGGGGGTGGGTTCTGCGCCAAGAGCTTGCTTGAGTAGAGTAGGAGTTCAGCTTTCGAATGTCTAGCTTTTTCTGCGTTTGGTTTCGCACAATTTTTTCTCTACTTAATCTTGTGCGAACCTTTGCTGCTACCAGGTTATTAAATGTACAGTTATTTTAAAAGTCAGAAGTGCCAAGAGAATGAAATTTATAGTCTTCTTTTTCAATTCGCCAGTAGCTAGTGTGCGCGCCTCTTGTAAATGATATCCTGGGTAGATCCGTAAGTTTCTTCGGAGGTTGTCACCTCGGCTAGCGACGGCGACACTATCGAGTAGTTAGCCATGAAAAAGCTTCTCAAAATATCGTTCGGAATCGGTGCAAAAACTGAAGTTCCCAGTCAGTGAGAACCCCGTTTCCCAACCAGTTTGTTGGGTTACGAATTCCCTCTAAATTAAATTGATTTAATTTGCTAGAACAATTACTCACTTAACAAATATTTCGGTAGTTGCAATCGAATTTAGAGATTTCGCAATCAAATTTTGGAGGTTGTTATACAATTTCCGATTGGCTGATGTCAATTTCGAACTTTGGTTGTGACGACCTCTAAATTCTTAGGGACAACCTTTTAAGACTGTTGTGACAACCTCTAAATTCAGTTGTCTCAGCCGAATTTTTTGGTGAGTGCACGCTGAAAAATTTGTCTTTTTGTATTGTTTGGATGCAAATATAACGTGTTTGTAGCTTGCAGCAAATATAGTATACTTGTGTCCAAACACATTGTGTTTGCTATTCAATATAACATATTTGGCACACCATGATTAATCGGTTATAATTTATATATTTGTGACCCAAATGTGGACTTGTTTGTTGAAAACTGCTCAAAACACTGCCGTCGGTGACAATAAAGAAACAAAAATCAACAGATCTTCAATTCACGAAAACAATGCTTGCAAACATGTACATGGTTCCTGTAATATGTTTCTGGGGCCGTTATTTTTCAGCGTGTGTACAAACAAACCTGCATTACGTGACAATATTAATGACGTTGATGCAATTAATCAAAACCACAGAGTTTTCGCATAATTCGTTCTTTCGTTTCATCTATTATCCAAGAGATGTCACGATATATTACAGTGAAACTGGTGCGTGGAATACATGGGACATCACCAACGTCAATCACAACGAAATATCAAAATGATTTTGATATTTGTTTTGATTGATGAGTATCTACGTTTTTCTGATACGTTCCACTACACCATATAAATATGCAATTCAAACCCGTTGTATATAGTTCGTCAGCCGTACTATCCATATGTGGTAAAGTTTTGCGTCTTCGTTACCTCCTACCTCTTTCGACTTGCGAAACTTTAAGTGAAATATCAACAAACATTCCACTCCTCTTTATTTTACACTCATCCTATTTTCCGTAACCAATTCGGGGCACTGCATGGAAAAGGGATATCCATGGAAAGGGAAATTCCCTTAAGAATAATGAAAATCCCTTATATACAAAAATTTTCTTTTGATTTAATGTCAGTGCAACTTCTTAACTGAATTCTTAATGGAACTGGCGGAAATCCAGTCAATAGCACACATGCCATCTGGAATAGACAGGAACTGTAGCTGTTGTAATTTTTTTTAACAACATTCCTTTAGAAAATTACAGGAAGTGCTATAAGTTAGGAGATAAACATAACCGAACTTCGTATTGGCGTGGTTTAAAACCACCTCAACTGATATAACTCCTTCAATATGTATTTTTCTATAAGTGGATATTTAGATTTTCTCAAACACACATCTACTGTATACATTGTATTTCCATGCGTTTAGTCCTTAGATATCTTCATCTTCATCATTATCATCATCGCTATTATTATCCTTCCTTATACTAACATCTCGCCTCGATGGTTAGGAATATCTTGTAGAATTTTTCTACGGTATTTGGTATGGTAACTTAATCAGCGGAAAAAATGTTATTGGCATTTAATTTCCTTTTTTTTATTTTAGTCATCGTAGAAACCCATCGACAGCGAATATGGTTTGATATTTCGGAGACACATGCAAGGGACTTTACATGCCGTGAAAGCATCGTAACTTTATCTATTCTATCCAAAAACCAAAGCGAAGGCAAAGGACGACGTTAAAGTTACATCGTGGGGAAAGTTGAGAATATAGAAGAAAAATTTAAACAAATTTACATACATTATGGAGATGTTAGCAAAAAAAAAAAAACGTGTCTGCGGCACTGGCCCTCTGCGCCTTTATTCACAAAGAAATAGGTATGTAGATACACTGGGACAAACCCAGAGTAGCATTTTATTGATTTTTAATCAATGAATGATTGAATGTTAAGTTACAAATATGCATAATCGTTACAAAGTGTTTGAAAATATGTGTATACACACACTATGCGGCTGAGTGTGTGAAACGAAGACAGTACCAGGTGGTTTTTGCAATCGACATATGTCTGACATAGGAAGTAATACTTAGTATTGTGGCCTTAAACACTACGGGCCGTATGCATAATATCTATTGCAGGCTTACTGGACTATTTCTGAATAAAAATTTTGATTATTATATGTTTTATAAATACGGGACTATTAAAGAACACGCAAAGAACAAAAAAATGTTAACGAGATCTTTTGGAGCTAAAATATTTATTTTGCTATAAAACTATTTCAGTTATATTTCGGTTCCTGCAAATAAAAAAGTTTTGCTGCAAATGTAGTTTCTTTTGTTGTAAACGAACTTTAATTTGCCACAAAATTGTCATAATTTAGTTTTGCGGTACATAGAGAAAAACGTTTATTATAAACAATAAATGTATACACACACGCATACACTAAAAGGCGATCACTCTTGATTAGCTTTTCTCTTCTTTGAGAGAAAAAAATATTAACGAGATCTTTTGGAGCTAAAATATTTATTTTGCTATAAAACTATTTCAGTTATATTTCGGTTCCTGCAAATAAAAAAGTTTTGTTGCAAATGTAGTTTCTTTTGTTGTAAACGAACTTTCATTTGCCACAAAATTGTCATAGTTTAGTTTTGCGGTAAATAGAGAAAATCGTTTATTATAAACAATAAATGTATACACACACGCATACACTAAAAGGCGATCACTCTTGATTAGCTTTTCTCTTCTTTGAGAGGGTGAGGCCATGGAAAATTTGGAATTTAACCTTATTTCGGAATTTAGAGTTTATTTGAATTTTGTTTCGATGCAGATGGCCAACTTGTCATTTACGAAGTGACAGATTATTAGTTAAAGGTTAGAAATTTACGAAACGTGTCGCTTTACGCTTGAAGAAAATTGGGAAATATTAAAAACTTTCTTCCAAAGTTGTGAGTTGTGACTCTAACTGTAAAAAGTTTACTCAATAAATTCGATAGGAATAGACTGCCATCAACGCAGTTTGTGGATCAAATTGTGAAGCGAGTTCGTCAACCCGGGTCCTTACTGGGCAAACAAACTCCTGTGTGTGCTCATGTAGTGCATTCAAAGGAAACTATTGTCGTAGCTGAAAGTGTGCTCGAAGTGTGCCATCAATATCTACTCGACAACGTTCGCAGCAATTTAACATTTCTTCTCATTTTGTCAAGAATTGTATAAAAACTCAAACAAAAAATTACAATTCTTGACAAAATTAGATACCTTCACTAAATTGTGAATAAGAGCGAAACACGTCCATCGATTTTAATGATCCATGTTTCATTTTGTTCATAAGTCATGTGGCTTTAGGATAAACTAAGAAAACTTTACACTTTTTGCCGTTTCTTATGTTCCTTTTTTTACTCTCGAAACGTTTGGCACAGAACCCACCCCTCTCGATGACTATCCTGATGCGCAGTGGAAACCCATTTCGGACTCTATAAAAACTGCCGCGATAACCGTACTTGGTTTACAAACCATGGTACGATGAAGACTGTCGCATTGGAAATTATGAAAACAACGCTGCACGTATGGCAATGCTTCAGTCAATTGCAACGCGAGCTGCAACTGAGCGGTATAGGCAGAAATGAAAGGAGGTAACCCGTTTCTTTAGGCGTAAGAAACGGCAGTGGAGAAAGCACGAGATTGGGAAAATTGAGACATACAGAAGGAAGAACGAATCCCGAAAATTCTAACAAGAAGTCAAAAACAGAATTATGGACATGGTTCAGGTCCGCCTTCTGTAAAGACAAGGACGGAAGTCTCATTGCAGTAGTGCAGAGCATGTTGGGAATATGGAGAGATAATTTCTCCGCCCTATTGGTACCAGAGATACCCAATGACGATGAGGCAATCGGTCACAATTTGGACGATAACGTCGTTTGGCCCCTCCAGACCAAGACGAGGTCAGCACAGGTATTGCCAGGCTTAAGAACAAGAAAGATGCAAGAGCCGATGGATTACCGGCGGAGCTGTTTATAGCCAGTGGCGATGAGGTGATAAGTTGCATGCATCAGCTCATTAACAAAATTTGGTTAGATGAATGCATGCCCGGCGATTGGAGTCTCAGTGTACTATATCCCATATTTAAAAAAGGTGACCAGAGTCTTTGTGCCAACTACCGTGGAATAAGCCTTTTATCCATAGCATATAAGGTTCTATCAAGCATAACGTGCGAAAGATTAAACCAATTATCGCTGACCTGATTGGACCATGCCAGTGTGACTTTAGGCCTGGAAAATCGACAACTGACCAGATTTTTATGCTAGGCCAACTCCTGGAGAAGACCCACGAAAACAAATCGACACCTATCATCTATTTGTCGATTATAAGGGGGCCTTCGATAGCCCGAAGCGGGAGAAACGCTACAAGCAATGTCTGAGCTTGGTATCGCTGCAAAACTCATACGCCTTTGCAGGATGATCTTGACGAACACCTATTCCGTGGTGAAAGTTGGTATGGATCTTACCGAACCTTACGAAACTAAGCGAGGCCTTATGCATCTCTTTAACATCCCAATGGAGATCATTTTGAAAAATCTGCAGTCAACATGAATAAAACCATCAGCAGCAAAACTCACATGCTCCTCGCGTATGCTGATGATATAGATGTCATTGGGCGCACAGTTAGAGAAGTTACTGCGGTGTTTTCGGGAATTGAGAAGGAGTCAGCAAAAGTGGGACAGACAGTAAATGAGGACAATACAAAATTAATGGTTTCAACGAGCAGGGCCTCCACGCGATTAGACCAAAGCTTGAACGTTGATAACCGTTATAATTTCAAGGTGGGGGACGAATTTGTATACCTCGGATCTGCCGTAAACAAAATCAACAATGTCAGCCGTGAGATCAAGCGGAGCATTGTGCTTGTGAATGTTGGGCTAAGCAAACACTTTAGAGATAAAGCCCTCTCTAGAATAACAAATGCAGCTATACCAGACTCTCATACAACCTGTCTTTGTTTATGACGCATAATCCTGGGTCTTATCGCAGGCAGACGAAACATCTGAAGGAGTCTTCGAGAGAAAAATACTTCGAAAAATGTATGGCCCTATTGTGCACAATGGCGAGTATCGGCGACGCATGAACCATGAGCTGTATGAGCTTTATCCCGACATTGGCATGGTTAAGCGGATCAAAATAGCGCGATTGCGCTGGCTAGGCCATGTCAGTAGAATGGATGAAGACGAACCAGCACGAAGGGTTTTCGAAACCGAACTCGAAGGAAGACGACAAATAGGAACACCAAAACTCCGCTGGAGGGATCAGATTGGCGAATCCCTGCGTCACTTGGTATTGTCAACTGGTGAAGTAAAGCAACTGATCGAACTGGTTGCCGTTTTGTATGCTCCATTTTTAAGATACAAGGTGGTTTGATGTGTTATTTAGGGTGACTAGACAGGTTCAGATTGTATAAATATGTTCAAGCAATATGTTCAGCATTACCGAGGCTACAATTTTGCCAAACATTCTGAGTGAAAAATTTGGAGTCCCCTGAAGTTATGCAGAAAAAAGATAAATATGTTTTGGTTTTTGGAATTGTAAAAATCGATTTTTTCCGATCATGGGTACCGATCAACTCAGTAGACTTGCCTCTAAACGATACAAATTCTAGAACGTTGATACATTTTTCGACTACAACAGGGTAATCAGTACATCGATAGCTGCTGGAGAAATAAGACCCACTGTTAACCGCAGGATATTTTTAAAGAAATAAACAAAAATATTCGAAATGTTATGGCTTTTCATTTCGGATTTAAGTGGGAACTCACCATATTAAAATCAAGCCTTCGGTAAGGGAGAACGTAAGCAAACGGCGATTTATCATTTCTCCATTACAAACCTGCTTCCACAGAAGCTTCGTTTTATACTGGGATGGAAAACAGTTGGCCATCGATTAAGAAATTTGGTTATCTACTTTAAACCTAAAGATTTCGAAGGAAAGAGTTCAATACTACAACAACGATTCTAGCCCATGTATCTAAATTGCTAAATCCTTTTGCAATCTGCCTACAACTTGTGCTGCTTTAAGTGCCTTAATCGAGTTGCCACTGTATTTGTATTTATGTATATAAAAATTCAATTCAATAAACCCTGTAATGAACTAAGAGATGTCTATTTAAAAAGACATTTTCTCAATTGAATAATTTTGTATCCAGATCCTTTAGATCCATTATATGAGTGTGTGTGTCTGTATCCGTTTGGATACACGTTGAAATTATAATAAACCACCACTGGGTGCCAACAAACACAATTTCAACGAAACACAAAACCGATATTACAAACTTACAAACGCAGTAGTATCGTATTTAGGTCTATCATCACCTTCCAACAACACAGCAACTTCAATCACTCATCGTCATTACTCGTATATCCAAATGGACTAGATGATGATGCGGCAGGGTACAAACTAGGTGGTCACGGACCATCAAACTCAAACAGAAAGAGCCTCTTCCCTAATTCTCTCACATCCTCCCAGCATCATTAACATACAAGAATGTTTACTAGTTAGCTTCAGTCAGTCGCGCAACACGGCCAATAGGGTCGTCGGTCGGTCTTGTATATGTTTTGTAAAACATTTTATACTCACACACATAAATATCAGTGTTTAAATATAAACAAAGTTAAGCTAAAGCAATTGTTTATACACTTGCATACATACAGACATACTTTTCCCAGGTTTTCCCATTATACTGTAAATCGATTAAAAGTAGAGTAAAGTAGATATAACTCACCCACATACATATATACATACTTTACATTTACATGTTTGTATAGAATATCTACTATGATGTGTGTGTGTGAAAGGCTGCAGGGAAATGTTATATGAGTTTGCGTTTGCCCTATTTTTATTCATTCATCGATTCATCTGTGGTTACGGTTTGGAGGCTGTATAGATTCATAAAGGTATTGTTGGAAAATATCTTCTCAAGTTGACCTCTTTAAAAACATTGGTACTTTGTTACAGAGCGGGAGAGATAGATACCAATGAGCGCTGTTAGGTGATTTGCCACATTTTCTGGTAAATATTTAAAAATACTGCAACAAACAGTCAGAAGACGGTGGCACAGTTTAAAATTAATAAGTAATAAGAATACTTGTTGAATCAAAAGTTGCTAAACCTTTAATTACACAATCCTTAGGGGATCCTTTAGCTAAGCCCAGAGTCGTAAAATTAAAATTGTAATAATAGGCCACAAAGTTCCTTGCAATGACTGCCCTAACCCACCGCCTTGGTTTTCGTAAATGTGAAAATTGGTGCGGCGATAATATCGAGTGATTAGTTATGAACGAAATTTTCAAAGCACAATCGTTCGGGGTAGAAGGGCAGAAAATAATGAATTGTTCACTGGATTATTCAAGGACAATATTGGATTCTTCTTCACTGGATCTATTTAGAAGGCGTATGCTATTATTATTATTGCTTCAGAACCCCACCTATATTGCAGTAATAACTAGTGTTCCGTACACCACTCCCACTGATGCATGAAATGTAATGTTATATTTGCTGTGTGGGGAATTCTTTGGAAGCATATTTCAGGGTTGGGTCATTACCATTGTACCCAAAGATGTTTGCAGCAATTCCTATGAGAAATTCTGAAGTTGCTCCCTACTTTCGTCGTACGCCCGTATACCCTGGTAATTATCAGACTCCCATCTGATGGTAGCACAAATTAGACTGAGCAAGGTGAATACCATACTAACACCGACGAGTTTGTCGTATTAAGACAAATCCTCAACACCCAATATAAAAGCTATAACTCACCTTGTGATTGGTACTTGTACCTGGTAAAAAGTAAGAGCTCTGTTTTATCTGTATTTACTACCAATCCGTCGGTGTTGCAATGGCAGTGTGAGCGGCCCTTGTGCATGAGAACGTGGGTTCGATCCCTGCTGTGATCGAATTACATTTCTTTCGACGAAATTTGAGGCAGCCGAATTAGCCGTAACCGAATTTAGAGGTTGTCACAACCGCACTAGAAGTGATCACAGCCGAATTAGAGGTTGTCGCAACTGAATTAGTGGTTGTTACAGTAGAACTAGAGGTTGTTACAATCGAATTAGAGGTTGTCCCAACATAATCAGTGGTTGCCACACTCGAATTAAAAGTTGTCACAGCCGAATTAGAGGTTGTCTCAACAGAATTAGAGGTTGTAACAGTCGAATTACAGATTGATTGTCACAGCCGAATTAATGGTTTTCCCAGCCGAACTGGAGGTTGTCACAACCGAATTAGAGGTTGTCTCAACCGAATTAGAGGTTGTCCACCCAAATTTGAGGTTGCCACAGCCGAATTATAAGTTGACACAACCAAATTGAAGGTTGTCTCAACAGAATTAGGGGTTGTCACATCCGAATTAAAAGTTGTCACAGCCGAACTAGAAGTTGTCGCAACCGAATTGGAGGTTGTCACAGTCGAATTACAGGTTATCCCAGCCGAATTAAAGGTTGCCTAAACCGAATTAGAGGTTGTCTCAACAGAATTAGAAGCTGTCACAGTGGCTGTGTCGGTGGTGCAATGGTCGGCGACACTATCGAGTATTTAGCCATGAAAAAGCTATTCAAAATACCGTTCGGAACCGGTGTAAAACTCTAGGTCCCAATCAGTGAGTATATAATTAGAAAACCCACAGCTCACTGGCTGTGAGAAGCTCTCCCCAATCCCTTCATGGGATGTAACGGGAATCCATATATTTTTCATTTTTACACGAATTAGAGGTTGTAACAGCCGAATTAGAGATTGTCATAGCCGAACTAGAGGTTGTCCCAGGCGAATTGGAGGTTGTCACAGCCGAATTAGAGCTTGTCTCAATAGAGTTAGAGGTTGACACAGCCGAATTCGAGGTCTCAACAGAATTAAAGGTTGTCACAGCCGAATTAGAGGTTGACACAACCGAATTAGAAGTCGTAAAAGTCGAATTAGAGGTTGTCCCATACGAATTAGAGGTTGGGACAGCCAAATTGGAGGTTGTCACAACCGAATAAGAGGTTGTCGCAACCGAATTATAGGTTATCACAGCCGAATTAGAGGTTGACACAGCCGAATTAGACATTGTCACATCCGAACTAAAGGTTGTCCCAGCCAACTTGGAGGTTGTCACAACCGAATAAGAGGTTGTCGCAACTGAATTATAGGTTATCTCAGCCGAATTAGCGGTTGTCACAGCCAAGTTAGAGGTTGTCACAAACGAATTATAGGTTATCACAACCGAATTATAGGTTGTCACAAACGAATTTAGATAGTACCACATGCGAATTGAGACTGCCACAACTGCATGTTTAAATTGTTGTCTATTAATTTTGTGATGATTTATATTCCTGTATTCTTATAAATAATTACAAAGCGAGGATATAATTTATAGGAGCTAACAAATTAACTGTACATCCATTTCCGACCTTTGTTGAAGTTCCACCCACCAGGATCATCGTACCAATTCTTGCGAGTTATGTATGCCGATTTAGGTCATAAAGCTGTCTATAAAAAGACGATGACAGAACATCATAACCGACCGACGTCGAAAAACTGAACTGTTGACATTTGCTTTTTTAACATATTTTTCTTTTGTTTTGCATAAAAATTTCCCAAAATGGGCGAAAATTTCTCATTAAAAAGTTGATGGAGCACATTTATCGAATACGGATTTTGAAAAGTGATGGTATGACCCTAGCGGATTGTAAACATATCCTTCGCGGACACTTTATTATGATATTGCAGAAAAATTAACGACAACACAGATCTGGAACTTATTGGATAGGAGGCGACCTGTGAACATTCAGTCTCTTGCCAGGCTCCAATTCGTATTGCTTGTCTCAGATTTTAGGATAAGTGACATGGTAGGTGACATGCAGCTAGATTGGAGATCACGGTTCAAGACTCTTACTGAAGCTGTAACGTTGAGGACAAGGGAGAATCCAGTAATCATATATTTGACACGTGTCAAACACTAGCCTATAGACCGACGCCTACTACGAGAATTTGCACCGTTTAAGGGACCTGTGAGATTTGTCTTTTGTGCTTTCTAAGTATTGGCATAGTTGTGATCCACTTTAATAGTGACTTTTTGAATTGAATTGTGTTAAATTAAATCGAAGCGAATGGAATCGAGTTGAATCGAATCGAAGTGAAATTGCATTGAATTGCACTGAATGGAATTGAATTGAATAGAATTGAATTGAGTTTGTTTGAATAGAGTTGAGTTGATTTAAAATGAACTGCATTGAATTGAATAGAATAGAATAGAATAGAATAGAACAGAATAGAATAGAATAGAATAGAATAGAATAGAATAGAATAGAATAGAATAGAATAGAATAGAATAGAATAGAATAGAATAGAATAGAATAGAATAGAATAGAATAGAATAGAATAGAATAGAATAGAATAGAATAGAATAGAATAGAATAGAATAGAATAGAATAGAATAGAATAGAATAGAATAGAATAGAATAGAATAGAATAGAATAGAATAGAATAGAATAGAATAGAATAGAATAGAATAGAATAGAATAGAATAGAATAGAATAGAATAGAATAGAATAGAATAGAATAGAATAGAATAGAATAGAATAGAATAGAATAGAATAGAATAGAATAGAATAGAATAGAATAGAATAGAATAGAATAGAATAGAATAGAATAGAATAGAATAGAATAGAATAGAATAGAATAGAATAGAATAGAATAGAATAGAATAGAATAGAATAGAATAGAATAGAATAGAATAGAATAGAATAGAATAGAATAGAATAGAATAGAATAGAATAGAATAGAATAGAATAGAATAGAATAGAATAGAATAGAATAGAATAGAATAGAATAGAATAGAATAGAATAGAATAGAATAGAATAGAATAGAATAGAATAGAATAGAATAGAATAGAATAGAATACAATAGAATACAATAGAATACAATAGAATACAATAGAATAGAATAGAATAGAATAAAATAAAATAAAATAAAATAAAATAAAATAAAATAAAATAAAATAAAATAAAATAAAATAGAATAGAATAGAATTGAATTGAATTGAATTGAATTGAATTGAATTGAACTGAATTGAATTGAATTGAATTGAATTGAATTGAGTTAAGTTGAGTTGAATTGTACTGAATTGAATTGAATTTAATTGAATTGAATTGAATTGAATTGAATTGAATTGACTTGAATTGAAATGAATTGAATTTTATTGAACTGAATTTAATTGAATTGAAATGAATTGAAACGAATCGAATTGAACTGAACTAAGTCGAATAGAATTAAATTGTATTGAATTAAATCGAATCCAATCGAATTGAATCGGATCGAAGTGAATTGATTTGAATTGAATTGAATTAAATTGAATCTACTTTAATGTAACTAAATGGACTTTCGGTGGGTCAAGCGCGTACTGTCGCTAAAAACAACAATTAATATGGAAATAACAATTTCAAGGAGGAATGTATGAAATAGAATTTGGGTGTGAAATCGTCGTACAACATTTTAGTTTAACATTGATCAATACTTAATTGTGCAATGATAATGTACATGACAACCTTGGTTCAATCCCTATTCCGACCACTTTAAATTTCAGAGACGGTTGCCTTGCTTACTGAGGGGGACACTTGTTGTGTTTTTGTTACAAGCAAGCGATTGCGGCTTGCTAAGTTGTAAAGAAAACGGAAATTTAGCGATAAGTCATTTTATTCAAAAATATGAATAAGGGTTGAAAACGGTAAAAGATGTTCAAAAAATATTTGTTTAAACTTAGCGAAAATGATTCTCGTCGCTAAGTTCTCGCTAAGTGTTTCATATAAAACAAGCGAATATATAAGCAAGCGGTGTAACCAAAACACGCTTACTGTCGCGTAAAAAGCTTATCAGAATAGCGTCTGGAACCGGTGCTGAATTATAGACCTCAATCAGTGATTGTAAAACAAACTGCACTCACTGTGAGAAGCTCTCTCCTGCCCCTTCATGGGATGTAGTGTGAAGGTATGTGTTGTTTTATTTAACACTCAGAAGATGCGACATATAAATTCAGTCAATTGACGAAAAAAAGGGGCAGTGCTTCTTGATCGTCGACTTCAACTTGTTGATATCATAAGTATTAGGAAGTGGACTTGCCAGAAGTTTATTCCACTCACGGACTGTACGTCACTAACGATTGCATTCTGTTCATAATACGTAGTTCGATTCTCTAGCCAACTGACACCAAACGAGTGGGATTCTTTGGCCAACCAGGTGGCCATGTTTCTCAGACGAACAATTCTAATGGAAATGTCGATACAACTCCGTTAATCAGCTCACATTTCGACTATACTATATTCATAAGCTCCAAGGAGGTCATAAGTGTACCAGCCCAAATATGAGTTATATTCCACTTTTGGATAGATGTAAGTATCGAAGATATTGAAAAGGTCTAACGAAGTGAAACTCTCGCTTCAAAAAGATTAAGTACTTCCTTCGACGCGTTAAATACGTTGCTATTGTAGTGCACTTCACCCTATATCTTCATGCCCAGATTATTAAAAGGATCCGATTCTTCAATATCTTTACCATCCATAAAAGCCATTGTTAATCAAGTATGTTACTTTAAGGACAGGTGTATGTCGTTTTCATTTTAAGACCTGTGTATAAAATGTAATTTTTCCAAATGTCATTACAATGAGTTTTCTTACGCATTCTTTTGCACTTAGATATAGTACAAAAGTATATTTGTGAATTGATAAAGGATGATTAATTTAGAGGTACTTTTCCCAGTGGGGATGTTATAACACATCAAAGTGTCATGGTATTTGGGTTCAGCATTCTTTGACATATCATCATTGAAAGACTTAGCTCGGAACAGCGTCTACAAATTATTCATGAAAAGCCTAAATAAAATCGACTGATTCCAACGAAAATTTTGTTTAAAGATGACGTATATTTGTGATGTAACGGCTACGCCAATAAGCAAAGTTGCCATATTTTGGCTGGGGAGCAACGCGAAGAGGTTTAAGAGCTGACATTGCATCTATGCAAAACAACAGCCGATGCGGCTTTTGGGCCGGCGAAATCGGCGACCCGCAGTTCTTCAAAAAGTAGGCCGGAGTGTAATTGTGAATGATACCAGTTATCGCACCAGGACTATTTGTTACCTCAAATTTACGTTTGCGATCTCGACGACATCTGGTTTCATAAAGATGACGCTACTTGGCAAGTAGTTAATTTCTCGCTTCGGACCATTTAGACTTTTTCGTTTTGGTGCGACGTTAAGAAACCAATATTACTCGCGTTATTCTCCAAATTCCACTCGACATGGTCGAACGTACAATCAAAAATTGGAGCGTCAGATTGTATTGTACATCCGCAATTCCGGCCAACATTTGAAAGTAATACTCTTTCAGAACTAAATGTAAAGAATGGTTCTTTTGTGTGATGATAAATATTACCCGACAAAACTGATTTTATTTTGTGTTTGCAAAATGTACGTCTAAATGAATCACCCTTTATTAATTGAATTCATGAAATGTCATATGTAAGAAAAACAATACATTAAAGTTTGTCTTAGTTAGATGCCTTAATACATAAATACAATTATAAAGTTTAAATGATATCAAAAACAAAGTTTGAGAAAACGAACTTTTGCATTTCACGGCACTGTTGGTGACACCTTTTGTCGAATGTTCATGTGTGCATGTGTTGAGAACACTTGTATATCATAAGATTCCACAGGACTTTTGTATGAGCTGAACATGTGTGTGTGTGAACAATGAATGAACAAGTGAACAATGAATGAACAAGTGTAGAGAGATGACTTGGTTTGAATCCATAAGAATGATTTGTTGTGTACCACTCACACACACATTTATACTTATCATATGTTGCTCAGGTTTGAACATAATAATTCTTTCTATGATTTCATATGAGAATTGTCGTGGAGAGTGATAAAATAGCAGGAATGTTATTCGAGATGTGAAAGCAATAAACACAAGCTTTTTTTAAACTATTCTACAAAAAAAAAGAAATTGTGTAGGAAAAATGTTATGAAATGTCTATGATTCTAGGAGATAATTGACAGGATATTGTCAAAATGAATGCCGCACTTGCTGACTGTTGACAATGCCGACTGGGACTGACTGTGGGAATGCCACCAACTGAAAGCGCCAATACAAATCCTTTTTTTTTTTGATCCACGGAGAATATTCCGCACTGAAAGGAAAACGATTCTTCGGAGGAATGAAACAAGTTCGTTAATCTCATGATATTTATGCGGTGCAATGCTTCGGTCAGTCCATGAGTTTCTCGTTGATGCAATGACACGTCTTCTTGTTGACAACAACAAGTAATTCTATCAGTGGCGAATTGACAAGATTTGACGACAATTTGTCTTTCCAAACAAGAGAAACTAAAGATCCAGAGAGCGATATACACCGAGCTGGATGCCATTTCCCCTTACCAATATTAATTGTTATGAAAATCTTTCTAAGGGGCTTAAATCCGAAATGACAGTTAAACTGGAACCACATAAATCATAAGTGAATTGTATTGAGTTGATTTGAATAGAATTGAGTTGAATTGAATTGGATTGGATTGAATTGGATTGAATTGAATCGAATTGGATTGAATTGGATTGAATTGAATTGGATTGAATTGAATTGAATTGAATTGAACTGAATTGAATTGAATTGAATTGAATTGAATTGAATTGAATTGAATTGAATTGAATTGAATTGAATTGAATTGAATTGAATTGAAATGAATTGCATTGAGTTGACACGAATCGAATTGGATTGAATTGAAGTGAACTAAATTGAATTTATTTGAATTGAAATGAATTGAAACGAATCAAATTGAATCAAAACCGAACAGAATTGAAATAAATTGATTGAAATGAATTGAGTCGAATAGAATTGAACTGTATTTAATTAAATCGAATCGAATCGAATTGAATCAGATCGAAGTGAATTGAAATGAATTCAATTGAATTAAATTCACTTCAATTCAATTTCATTAAACCATGTCGTCCATAATCTTTAAAGCGAGTGGATAAATGCCGGAGTGTTTACCCAGTTGGTGTCAGACGACCGAGAAATCTGTGCCAAAATTCACGTTGCGCCAACACAACAGACGAATTCAAACAATTAGCCCGAGTTATTGAGGAGTACAATGATCCATGTCTTGTTGTCGTGGATTTTGTATCTGTTTACTTCACATTTTCCGCCACATCAAAAAAATTATAGCATCCATCTGAAGATAGAATGACAGCTTTTGTGCCACCTTGTATATACAGGATATTTACAATCATGATGAGCAAATGGTTTGTAGGTTAAACTTAGTTACTATATAGTAGTAAATATTGAGGGAGACACACATATACATGCAAACATAATTCAATTAAAAAGATATTAAAATAATATTTTATACTGCTGTCACACAGAAATGCTTAACAACATCAAATATCCTTGAGTATTTACATAAATACATACTAAATAATACAGAGCAAAAAGAGGAGCGGATGCTAATGACATTAACATGATGAAAGATAGTATTTAACAACTATTGGTTGTGCTCTCCTTACCAAACCTCATATCATATCATCAAGTTTCTTAGTAATCCTGCAAAAGGATTTTTTGTTGCTTATTCTTTACATGAATATACATTTGTAGTTACTCTGGCATCTAACATCAAATCTAATACGTCATTTATAAAAAGACATTTATACATAAAGTGAAGACAAATAAATGATTTCATCTAACTACCACTATTCTGTACATACAAGGTTCAACATCCCATTACCCTTGTCAGTATTATCACTATCCTTGACGTTGACGACGTCATCATCATCATCACCCCCATTTCTATAGCTGTCATCACTTTCTATTTGGCCTTATAATGTGGGTGATGATGTGACTGTGTTGGTTGTTAAGTTTGAACACCATTTACTTGTCCACAGGTTGGTTGCACGAAGGGAAAATCTCGCTATGGAAAACTTAATTTGGTCTGTTTGAGAACCTTCAAAAAATTATTTTCGCATTCAATGAAGCATGCTGTTTAACATGTTTGTATCCAATCGACTACACCGACCATTTAATAAAGGTCCTTTGGATCAATCATCCATTGCTGTGTGTGTGAAGATTGTTTACGTGTGTGGTCAGTTAACGCCTCCACAAATGTACACATATTCCTCAATGTATACATGTACATATTTATCAACATGCTGACCTTAGTCGAAGGATCTCGCTGTTTTCCTTAAACCATATCAGTGGCGTATGTGCTAAAGATGTGTTTCTTAAGCCATTTAGCTGGTTCTATATAGACGGTCAACTGGTGTATTAAGTCTCCTTGTGTATCAAAAACCTCGTATTCGGAATCACTAGAGTCACAACAAAGGACGCGTATGGTAAGTGTACTTTGTTTAAAAGGCGACGCAGGACATATACCTACAATATAAGGTAGATCTGATGCATTACAGTGAATGATAACAAATTACTACAGCATCACCACCTGCAGCACATGATGATGTTCCGCATACGTATGCGAACGGAAGTTCCAAATGCTATTTAAGTTTTATCAAAATGTTTTGATTATGTAATTTTTGTTGGTACTTTATTACCTCTGTAACGAGATTACAGCGAAATTTTAACAACTCGCTTAAAATCACAATTTATTTCGTATTTAATGCAAATTCATATGTCCCGCGCCACACGTTGGGATTAACAGCACTAAGGGATAGTCATCATCTGATGCCTGCATGTATAAATTACAACACCGTGTCGGTGTCATCCCTCTTGAATATTCAAAGGGATAGAATTGTTAAATGTATGTTCAGTTTTAATTACATTTTGAGTATCGTGATTTTAATTTTATTGGTTTACCATAATACCTTTTATTACAGGGGCTTTTTTGTACTTCCATGCGTGGGTTTATCAGGTACTGTATACTCCCTCAAAATCAGGATGACGATTATGAATGTGTTCAACTGACTAACACGACACAGACATCCTTTTTCATGTTTATGTATGCATAGATATATATTGAATAAAAATCAGAGCCCCTAAAAAAAAATAAATTAGTTTGTTGGTTTATAGAATAACAAAGTGTGTAGGAATTAAGCGACAAATGCAAATATATGTTGACACTTTAATGAAATGCCTGTGATATTCTATCTAAAACATTGTTGAACGATAATAAAATTAAAAGATTGAAAATTTTCGAAGAAGGGAAAACGGTCTATCAAACGGTCTAACCGCAACGAGACTAACGTGCACCAGAACGTTAAGAGGCCCTGCTGAGACCAGTAACAAATATCGGAGTGATTGTTCAAAAATGTGAGTTAAAGTCATAGTTTCGATTGTTTCAAACATATTTAAGTAATTGGGGAAACCCTGATCTGTTAGCTCAGAAGAAATTAAATCTTCGAAGAAAATTAATTTCGATCGATGTATATTCTTAAAAAGAAGAGAAAAGTTTGTGATTTTTTCAGATTCAATCAATTCTAATGTCAAAATTTGCCTCACAATTTCATTTCCAAGTAACACCGATTCGAATACCATACGTATGAACTCTGGCTACATGGTTAGTGTGCGCGGCTCTTGTACATGAGAACGTGGGTTCGATCCCCTCTCTGATCACCTTATATTTCTTTCGACGACGGTCACTGCGCTTAGTTATGGCGACACTATCGAGTACTTAGCCATGAAAAAGCTTCTCAAAATACCGTTCGGAACCAGTGTAAAACTGTAGGTCCCAATTAGTGACTGTAAAACTGGAAAGCACACATCTCACTGATTGTGAGAAGCTTTCTCCAATCAATTCATGGGGTGTTATGGGACACCATGTTTTTTGTTGAATTGGATTGAGACGAATTGAATTGAGTTTAATTTAGTTAATTTGAACTGAATTGAATTGCATTGAATTGAATTTATTGGCATTGAATTAAGCAAAATTGAATTGAATTGGATTAGATTAGATTGAATTGACTTGAATTGAATTGAATTGAATGGAATTGAATGGAATTGAATTGAATCGAATTACATTAATTGAACGAAATCAAATGAATTGAATAAAATTTAAGTGTCTTGAATAGAATTGAGTTAAATTAACCGGATTTGATTCAAATTGAATTGAAATCAATTTAATTAAATTGAAGGGAATTGTATTGAAGTGAACTGCATTGAATTGAATTGATTTGTTTTGGATTGAATAGAAATGAGTAGAATTGAATTGAAGTGAATTGAATCGAATTGATTGTAATGGAATTGAACTGAATTGTATTGAATTGATTTAAATTCAATTGAATTGAGTGTAATTGAATTGAATTGGATTTAGTCGAATAGAATTGTAGCTAATTAAATTAATTTGAATTGAACATTAAATTAAATTGCATTGAATTGATTTGCATTGAGTTGAACTGAATTGAATCTAACTGAACTTAATTGAATCGAATTGAATTGAAATGAATAGAATTGAATCCAATTGAATTGAATTAAATGGAACTGAGTTCAACTGAAGTGAAGTAAAATGAATTGAATTGGATTGAATTGAACTGAATTGAATAAATTGATCGGAATAGAACTTAATTGATCTGAAATGAATTGAATTGGATTGAATTGAAATTAATTGAATTGAATGAAACTGAATGGAACTGAATTGAAAAAAAATTAACTGAGTTTAATTGCATTGCATTGAACTGAACTGAATTAAGTGAATTGAATTGAATAAAATTTAACTGTCTTGAATTGAATTGTGTTGAAAGGATTTGACTTGAATGGAATTTAGTTGAACTGTATCGAATTGATTTGTTTTGAATTGATTTTGTTTTGATTGAATAGAATTGAATGAAATTGAATTGAATGAAATTAAATTGAATTGAATTGGTTTGAAACGTATTGACTGGTTTGAAGTGAATTAAAATGCATGAATTGATATTAATTTTAAATTCGCATTCGAATTGGAATTGGAATAAATACTTGGAAATATTTAATTGAAACCCGGACTTTCGGCACACGGGTAAAGATGTTGAAACCAGGTACTCGGCTATGGGTTTCAGGTTTGTACATGAAAAATATTCATCGAAAGGCCGGGTGAACCTTACTCAACTTTAGTAAATGACACAAATCTTGATCGAATGAATGAAAAAATAATATCTGAAAAGTTGTTAAAAAGCTCTTTATACGCTATTTATTGTGTGTATAAATAATATTATTTATTAAATATTACTCATACGATACAAAACCCATATAATGGTATGTAAATTAGACAGGGTTCTGAAATTGTCTCTGAGTATTCTTTAAAACAAGGAAGTGTAAACTTATTCCAGCCTGATGTACATACAACTAGACTCGACTTTTAAGTCAGATGGTTTAATAATTATGAAATCGTGATTATTTATTTGTGGCCGTCTATGGTACAATGGTTAGTGTGCGCGGCTCTTGTATATGAGTACGTGGTTTCGTTACCTCGCTTAGTGATGGCGACACTATCGAGTACTTAGCCATGAAAAATCATCCTCAAATACCGTTCGGAACCGGTGTAAAACCTGTAGGTCCCAATCAGTGAGTGCAAAACAATAAAGCGCACAGCTCACTGGTCATGAGAAACTCTCCCCAGTCCCTCCATGGGATGTCTTGTGAAACCATTTATATATTTTATTTATTATTTATACGGAAACTGTTTTCTTGCTAAACGTACTTTTTAAAAATAAATGTCATATGCAATTTTAAGCGCTATATTTATCCGACTTTCCCATTTGTCTGTCTATATTTGTTTTGCTAATACCGTATTCATATTATGGTTTCATTCAAAATCCGCAACACTTGCTATATCTAGTTAATCTCGTAAATTTAAATTGAAACTTTATTTCTGTATAAAAAATGATTCATTTCATTATACCGTAGTAAGGATAGATCACTCGTATCCTTGTCATATTAATATTCATAAAATTTGCAACTCTTTCTAGGAAATTGTCACCATGTCATATTTCTCCAACACCATCTGTCACATCTGTCACTCTGCTACTATAATATGCAGAACGATTCATTTACACTTTCGCGCGAAAACGCACAAATAAATAAAACAAAAATGCACAAAAATCTTCCTGTTAACATTCACTTGAGTTTTCCTCATTCAGATCATCGCTGCGATTAAGTGAAATAATCTATAATTTAAAATAAAAACAAAAACACAAAAATTCTTGAAAAATTTATCAGCAATTAAAACAATATCAACAACAACAACGACACAAAAATGTTGTTCGTTAATGACTGTCAACACTTCATCATATGTTTTCCCACAATTTGTGGGGCAAAAAAAAATGAGAACAACGATACGCAACGCAACGCATCATCAATCTTGAATTGTTTAAATAAATTCCAAAAATAATAAAAACAATTCATATGTTTTGTTTTCAAATAGAAAAACATAATATTTCAAATGTCAAACAACAATAAAAACATTTTGCGATCATGCACTGATAAAATAAAATTACAAACATGGCTAAAATGCACTCGAAACATTTCCGGATGTTGTAGGAGATTTCATTAGTCTGATTGTTGGTCTGCCGCCGCTGGCTGCTGTCATTTAGCACTGCCATAGTGTATTTAGTGGCGCTCACGCACAGTTTTATGAAATAAATGTCAAAATATCTGTCTTAATTATTGTCCATTTGTTTGATATACTTTTAGGGGTTTTGTTTTGTTGCCAGCAGTTGGTATTTTTTTGTTATGACATTGTCATTGTTTTGATATTTGGCGCGATTGCGACGAATTACACTTTAGATGTCATGTGAAAGTACAGTGAAGAGTCGATACTTGCAACTATTGTGATGGAAGGACACATCTAGCTGCTACGATAATAATAATTAAAATTGTTTTCATTTTAATATAAAAATGGAATTTTGTTTAAAAAATTACGATATTTTGGTTTCCTTTAATGTTCACTTACTGTTAATTTGAATGCGTTTTAGCTGAGTGTGTTACATTCTGATTGCAATCGCTTAAACACTGATGCTGATTTTATAGAATTTTCACTTGTATGATGTTGCTGACGAAGATGATGATGATGATTGCATGGCGTTGACGCACTTGATAGCTATGTGACATTCGTCTTTATTAATGATGATAATACCGATACTGGGCAAGTTGACAGTATTGCCTATACATATACCATGCATGTGAATGCAACAGTCAGGTTTTACGAGGAAACTCATTTAGTTAAACGATTTTTTTTTACTAAAATCCATCACCTCAAATCTGTAGAGGCTGTGGCTGACAGGCAGGCGGCTACCGAGGAGAAACGCAGGCAGCGTCTGCCGCATTTTTTATTTCTCTTTTTGCGATTTCATTTCTATTGAAGGCTATGTATTATACACCTTGTTAATATGTTTGACGTGATTAATTAAAATCAACCGAAAAATATGCATTTTTGTAATTCTCACAAATGAAATTAGTGGGAAAATGTTTTCAAAGAAAGCAAAAAAACAAAATTATTAATCGAATTTGTGGTTTGTTGGCAGATTTTGATTTTGCGCAGAACAAAATTAAAACATTTCTGGTTTTGGTGAATAATTTATTAAAGACAATGAATTTGGAAAAACTGCTGCCAACGCATCCTAAGTACAAGAGTCATAAAATTTTTAACCCAGGACCATTTCCATCGCCTGTAAAAGTCTGTCGCCATTGTCTCTGTACTTTCGTCAAAATGTCAGAATGTTCATTAGGGTGTACTGAAAACAAATATTATTAGTATATTATTATTGAAGGAGGTGATTGCAGGAACGTCAAACTTTGTTATACGAGGATACTTATAGTTGCCTACCGGCAAGTGCAATATATGACTCAAGAGATGTGTCATGACGAGGTTAAACAGAAAAAAATATCATTTGTTCTCTTAGGCTTTTTTGGTCTATTATACTTAAAAATGCAAGTAAAAAAGAAGTAAAAAAGAGAGAACAAAGGAGATAAAATAAAAAAAACGACAAATTGGTCAAATAAACAGAATATTGAAAAGAAAAAAATATGTTTAAAATTTTGATAGAGTATTTTTTTCACGGCAGCATTTTGAAATTTCGTTCATGCAAAAGTATGCCAGTATCCCAATTTTTCAATTAAATTTTCAATTTAATTATTTTATATGAAAATTCTATCAAGTAAACTCAATAAATTTTAATAGAAGTTAATTCGCGAACTAAAACGAGAAATACTTGAAAAAATCGCAAAAAAATTCGATTGGACTAGACTTCAAAATGCTGCCGTAAAAAAAGTCGTGCCAAAATTTTGAAAATATATTTTTATATATATGCTCATCATGACACGTCGACTGAGCTCCATATCGACCAAAAAAAATAAAAAACAAACCTTCACGTTCCCGTAAGCAGCTCTTCAATATGCACCTATTGGGACATCCCACGACTGAAATTCTAAAAACACGGATTTCAGCACACCCTAATATTCAGACGCGCTGAAAAAACAGCCCCAGTAACATGTTGCAGGAAACATGACAGGGTGTTTTTTTCGAGAACGCCGCTGGTCAAACGACAACAGTGGACGTTGCGCGCTATAGGGTCATGTTAACCGAGTTTTTTCTGCCGCAATTCGACGAATTAGGACTGGAGGACATGTGGTTCCAACAGGACGGAGCAACGGCACACACTGCGCGAGCCACAACCGATATTCTGAAGGCGGCATTCCCGGGTCGCATCATCTCTCGTTTTGGCGATTTGCACTGGCCCGCAAGATCGCCCGATTTAACCGTTCCAGACTTTTTTTGGGTTTTTTGAAGTCCCGTGTTTACGTGAACAAGCCCCAGACCCTGGAAGCCCTCAAGGTCAACATTCGACACGAGTACGAGAATCTATCGCCCAAAGTTCTCGCTGAAGTGATGAAAAATGACATAACACGACCCGGTATGGTAATCAATTGTGACGGCGCCCATTTAACCGAAATCATCTTCTCAACATAATCAATAAAAATCTAAAGGTTCAAATAAACATAATCGAAAAAACCAATCGAAGTTTTTCATTTAGAAAAAAAATGAGCGCCGAACAATATCGGATGAATTCTTTTGAAACACCTTGCATATACATATGTATAAGCCCCTGTTTTCAGAATAGACGATCTGCTGCTTTTTTCTGCCTTTGTTGATTGTCACGTTTTTCTTTTCTGCTGCATTCAATAACCAAAGCCATATTTGGGTCACAAAGCAATATATTTTAACCAACTGTCTCAAACGTGTAATATTGAATAGCAAACACAATGTGATTGAACTCAAGTATATTATATTTGTGACAACCTACAAACAATATATATTTGCATCCAAACAAGAAAAAGCAAAAACATTTTCATTGTGTACATGTTTTAGCTTTAGAAAACTAGTTTTTTGAATCTACTAAAAAATTGGAAATTTTTAGTTGTCAGTCTTTTGTAAAGGGTGTCTCAATAAAAGTGCATGATAAAAATTACACACTTTTTCACCGTGTGACGATATTTTGATTGCATTGTAAATTGTACATGCTTCAATGAAGTATAGAAAGAAACACCCGGCTAATGTCCCCCGCGGCTCTGATCACTCTGCTCTTTTCCTTCTTCTTGCTCTTTCAGTGAAAGTTTCGATGACATTTTGAGAAAGATGTGGCTGCACCTCACCATTGATGCGTTGGATCTCGGCTTTGATGTCAGAAAATGTTTGTAGTTTCTTCGCAAAGACCAGAGATCTCACAAAAACCTTAAGAATGGAATCCCACGATTTTCGTGAGCAATTGACATTTGAACTTCGGGAGATGATTTGGTCTTTTATGAGCGGTGTGACGGGTGGCGGCGTTCTGTAAAATCACATGTCGTCTAGATTCATACCGTCCAGATGAGAACACAAGAACTCGGTTGTCATGTTAGTGTAACGAATGTCATTCACCGCCGTACAGTTTTGTTGGGACACCTGTTATAAACGATACGTAACTAAAAATTTTCACATTTACTTTTCACAAATTTTCACATTTAAGTTTCAGCAGTATTGACTGCACATCTGGCGCGATCCGCTCTTGCCTTTCATTAAAGAAGTCCCGTCTGAATATTAATATTATTGACTACGTACATCTATTTTTTTATCTTAGCCGAACCAGATCTAATCTCTAGTGTTAATTTATTAATATTGAGTTATGACTCGACTCTTTTATAAACGGTGTCTCAGTAAGAATTCACTTTTTAATTTTAAAACAAAAACACGTATTTTCTGAGATAGTTGTGATTTTTTTTATGGGATTGTAAAGAAGACATGTTCCGATTAAGTATGGAATAAAATATCCGTCAACTGGCCCCCACGGCTCTGATGACAGACCATTACTCTTTTCGTGAAATTTTCCATGACGTTATCACTGAGATGTGGCTGTATCTCACCGATAGCGCGTTGGATCTCGAAGTTGAGCTCAGTAATTGTTTATGGTTTATTCGCATAAACCCAAGAATTTCCAAAACGCCATAAAAAGAAATTGCACGGCGTTAAATCGCGTGATATTTGTGGCCAGTTGACATCAGAATTTCTTGAGATAATTTTTTCTGCGAATCGTTGCTGTAGTAACTCGATTGTTTCATGCGCGGTGTCGCATGAGCCGACGTCTTTCTAAAACCACGTCATCCAGATCCATGCCGTCCAGTTGAGGCCACAAAAACTCCGTTATTCATTCATTCACTGCAATTTCAGCCTCATCTTCAAAAAACTAAGGTCCAATCACGCCGCCTGACAACAATCCTCGCCAGACTGACAGTTCCTCGTTGTGGGTTCTTTATCATGGATTGCATGAGGATTTTTTGAGCCCCAAATTCGACAATTTTGTGTATTCACGAAGCCATTCAGATGGAAATACGCTTCATCGGAGAAGATGACTTGGAAACATTGGCATTGACTTTACTTTGTTCCAATACCCACTGAACAAATTGCAGGCGCTTTCCATGTTCTGCAGCTATGAGCTTCTGAGAAAACTGCATTTTGTACGCATGAAGGTGGAGGTCTTTTGTCAAAATTCGCTGCACAGTGCTTCGTGAAATTTTAAGTTGTTGAGAACGATGCCGAATTGATGTTTTCGCGTTTTCGGCGACACTTTTACAGCAGCAATGTTTTCAAGAGACCGACACGCACAGGAGTCTTACTCTCCATAACGGACCCAGTTTCTTCAAATTTTTTGACCACTCTTCGAGTGGTTGACACTTTAGGTGCTCTTTCTCGACTGAAAAATCTTCGAAGTTTGAGTCTCGAAGTTTCAGCATAACTCTCCAAATTTTTGTAATAAGTTTTCACAATTTTAACGTGTTGTTCTTTCATAAAGCGCTCCATTTTTAATAATCGGAATAAACATATGTGACAGCTGACAAAATTTAGAGTTGCCACATGTGCAAAAATAGACACTAAATTTAAAAAGTGCAATCTTACTGAGGCACTCTTTAGTTAGAATGCGATATGCTGACAAAGACATGATATCAAATAGTATAATACAAGCACCTGGTCAATTGATTCAGATTTTCATAGTAATTTTGCCCATTATGAAGAAACGAAAAAATGACACACAATTAGATTATTCTTAAAAGGTATAACAATTTGCTAGACAACACCCAAGGGGCATGTGCTTCATTACATCATATTAACTACGATGACATTTGTCGCTACACTTGTATACTAAGAATAGGCAACTGAATTAGACTAAAAGAACATGAAAAGTATTTTCATACATGCATTGGATATAAGGCACTTATAGCAATTCCAGCGAAATGCCATTTCATTCTATTACAAAAATTATTAATAATATTAACAACAATGCTAGCTTGATATAAATAGTAATCATTCACAAAAGCCAAGTATAGCTCCACTGGGTGTAGTAGGTATTCCACAGATCTTTTGTTTACTACCACTATAAAAAGGAATTTTATATTTTATTTATGGAAAACGTGTCGAATCAACAAGTGGTTCGATTTCGCACATGAATAAATGAATGAATTTATAGTATAACCTTCGAAAATCAAACGAAAGGGCATACATATACTACACTGCCCGACAATGCCCAAGTTATCGTCTACAATTCCTATGACGATTCGTATGCGTCTCTGAATGAAGAATTTAATATTCTATGTAAAATAAAAAAAATCTTTAAATCATTATTACTCATACGATACATATCGTCAACTCAGTACTGGAGTGATTTCAAATTATAGGAATTTAATCGCATATGGATCACTCGAATACTGAGGCGATGATATATCGTATATACGGATTACACGAAAAATTTCAATAAAATAGTGCAAGTGAAGAAATTGTTGTATATGTTACAACTGACGTATGAGTAATATACATTATAAATTACTCGCAATAATTATTACTCATACGATACGTATATCACGTAATTCCTTCGCCTTCACACACAATGTAAGTGGAAAATTGTTTTTTTAAATTTTTATATTATTGCACGATTTTCAATATTTATAAAATTAAGTTTGAAGATTTAAAATTTTTGGCAACAAATAAAAATTAATAAAATTTCATTAATTTTTTTCGCATGTTTTAAACCTTGTAGTACCGTGTTATCTGTGTTATTATGGTTTAGTATCTCTTAGTTTTATTGTCATATTTTATTATTATTTGGTCATATCCACAACTTTTGTCCATTGTTCATAAGTTTCCTCAGTGAGTGAATTAAAAATGCCACACACACAAGCAAAGATACCTTTGTGAAGTATTTTTTTTTATATAAAATTATATTTACTTCCATTTATTTATAATGAAATTATACGATAATATGAAAAAGTTTTTTTTAACTAAATCACATTCTCCTTGCACATGCATGAAAACAATTCACGTACATAATTCCTTCCCTGCCAACGAATCATCTTTGATTTGTTTTATTGTGATGATTTTTTCTATTTTATATGAAATTTTAATGAAAAATTCCACAATAACTTGGAGAGAAAAATAAATTTAAACGCTTATAAACTCCTAACAAATCATGAGATTTTATTGTTTGGGAATAAGTGAAGAAATATAGGATACGGATATTGAACTTCTGCTAAAGACTAATTCAAATGTCAGACACTCAGAAAAATAATTAAATTGTGAGAGAAAACTCTTCGAAATTGCCCAACACAGTGTTAGAACTTTAACCCTACAATTAGGCTATATTTAAAGAAATATTGGTATTTGATCTTAGCATCAGTGTTACCAAATTTTAACGCATCCTGAAACAAATAAACTTATGTTGTTGTCATAACAAGATGCCAATTTCATAAATTAGGAAAGGGAACTTGGTTTCTCAAGTTTACATGTCCGCTTTAATCAAAATTATATTACACCTGGGCACCACTGTTATCAAATTGCAACGAGTCGCAAAACAAATAAGTTATAATATAAATAATGTAAATTTTACATTTTAGAGAAGTAAGGGAACCTAGTTTCTATAAGTTTATATTTATGTATTATTCAAAAAGTGAACTTTACTTGGCACCACTTTTTGAAACTTTAATGTTTTATTTTTGGCATATATTTTTAATAATCGCAATCAAATTAGAAAAATTGTAACCTGCATTGCAAAAGCGGCTTTATTTAAAAAAAATTTAATTTTCAACTTGGCAGCACTGTAGTCAAAGTTCAACATAACGCGAAATAATTAAGTTTAAATAAATAAAAATATATAAATAATTGAAATAAAAATTATGACTTTACATTTCAAATTTATTTGAAATCGAATTGACATTACTCTATAGATTTCAACGAATTTCATACGGGGTTCACACGCAACAATTTTACTTTCGCGAGTTTTGAGTTTATAGGAGAAGAGGATTATTTTTATTCTTAATAATCTACATTAAATTCGCCAAATTGTAACCCGTATTTTAAAAGGGCCTTTGTTTAAGAATATATTGAGTTTGAACTTGGCACCACTGTTATGAAATTTCAACGAATCGCGAAATAAATTAGTACATCTTCTTGTCATAGTAAAAATACTGTAAATTTTTCATTTTCCGAAAGAAAGCTTAGTTCCCACAGTCGTACATTTTGCATTGTTTCATAAATTGAGTGTGAACTTGGCATCACTGTTTGTATATTTCATAGAATCTCGTAATACATTAATTTATCATGTTATATTTTGAAAAATCTGAAATAAAACTTTTATTTAATTGATGTGTCATGCAATAACATGCAGAAAATCTTTTTATATTGAATGTAATTTCACAAATTTTGGACGAAACTCAGAAACATGTTTTTTCCTGGCTACTGTTTAATAGGCAGTTACGGCTATCGATTTGTAGTCGCAGCTTATGGAAAACGATTCGAGAACATCGAATATTTCCTATGCTACCATCGGACTTTTTTGTGTAAGTAGGAGACAATATGTAGGGCTTTACTTTATGTTGGATTTAACAGGCATTTAGGAATTTAAGCTGAATGCTCTTGGAACCTGTTTGAGGATCACTAATTGTTTCGTAGGAACTAATGAATGTCTCATGTTCAGCAGCATCCTGGAAACTCGGAATGGGGTATAATACGGCTTAAACGCACTTTACCCATCCCAGGTTAATTTATATGGTCAACGATGGGGACGTAACATGACGTTCCATGGTAGCACATCGGTTCTCATTGTATTAAATGTGTTTATAGTGTCAGTTACTCGATCGGACCTAATATAAGATCAAGGTACTGTTGAAGTTCCTTGGCCAGAAATAAATGCAATATGGTATCACTGAAAACTACAAGCTTATGGATTTTTTGCAAGCTTGAATTATTTTGTCTCTCTGTATAATAACATATTCGCTGCACTTTGATAGCTTTAATGAATGGTTACAAAGTCACTTGAAAAACGGTGTTCCAATTATAAAGGCGATTTCAAAATCGACAAGATTTGGCATTACCTTTTTAATTAATTTTGCAGAACTAGTTAGAGATTTCTCGAGGTTAATTAAATTTTATAAATTTTATGAAATGCCATTTGAACCATAAAATAATTTATTTCTTATTGTTACTTTATTAAAAATTTAATAAATATAAAATCTAAATCTAAATCAACTTATAGCGATATGCTTGACACCACTTTTCGCTTAATATAATACGAACTTGGCTGCACTTTGATAGCTAGAATAAAGTTACAAAGGTATAGGCGATTAGCAAAACTAAACAACTTGGTATCACTTTATGAGTTCATAGCGACTAGTTACAGATATTCTGAGGTTTGCGTGGTTAATTCCAGACTTTACTGAAGCGTCATGCTGCAAGTTATCCCTGTTATATGTTTAATACTTTAAGTTCTTGTTATGTGCTTGGTTCTCGTACTTGACTTGGCACCACTTTTTATATTTTTTTAACTTTTTAATACGAACTTGGTTTCACTTTGTTAGATGTAATAAAGTGGGTGGAAAAATGTGTTACAAAGACAATAAGGTAAAATAGTGATACAATGATGAAAGCGATTGCAGATGTGGAAATCTTGACATTACTTTATTAGTTTATCTACAAAACGAGTTACAATCATTTATGTGGACAGTTAAAGAAGTGACAGGTAACAAGTTCTCCATGTTATGCATTTACGTTTCTGCAATTAGCTTGGTTCTCGTATTTTGCTTGGCACCACTTATTGATATTTTTAAACTTTTTAGTACGAACTTGGTTTTAATTTGTCAGCTTTAATGAAGTAGTTGTAAAAAGTGAGTTACAAAGACAAAGATGTAAAATTATGTTACAAATTTCAAGTCGATTACAGAAAGGAAAACCATTTCTTTAATTCTAACCAACATTCAGGGGATGCTGTATATGCGCTGAAAAACGGCCAAGCAACGTATTACAGTAATCATGTACATGTTTGCAAGAATTGTTTTCATGGATTAAAGATCCGCTGCTTTTTTGTGTCTTTGTTGTCTGTCACGTTTTTATTTTCAGTAGTTTTCAACAAATAAAGTCACATTTGGGTAACAATGTGTGTATGCAATGCATGTATTATAACCTGTTATTCATTGTGCCTCCAATATAGAATATTGAATTGCAAACACAATGTGTTTGGACACAAGTATACTACTATATATGCGACATGCTACAAACTCGTTATATTTGCACCCAAAAAAAAACTAAAATTAAGCGCATATTAATGCGGCGCATTGTATTGCTAAGAAGTTACGTAAACGGAAGTAGGAAAGAGCAGGCAGTATTTGTTGACATTACACTTAAACTTGTGGAAATGCTAGGAAAGACCTCAGTGGGCAGTGAATTTCACATAAAAGTTTTTCTGCCATAGAACGGCTTTTCCCTATTGTAGATTCTGCGAATTGTAGGCAGTTGTATAGGATACCGGTGGGCCCTTACAGACATTCGAATATGTCATCTTAATATTCTAGGTCGAGGGATCATAAATCTTATCTATGAAGAACAATGGTAGTGAAAATATCTATAGAACAGTGATACCCAACTCGCATTCATTCATCTCTCCTCTGAAATTGGTCATGTAGTTCTAGAGAAGATCTTCAAATCATGTTTTCTGGAAGAAACCTCATCTATTACAATATGCATAGTACGATCTCTGAGAAACTCAAAACAAACCGAACGAAAACAGTACCCATCAACGACTCTCAGCTCTAAATTTGCTACGAGCTTTTAAATTAAGCTTTTCAATGACGATTATGAAACTCGCCCAAATATTGCCATCGTTGGCACAACGTGACATTATACAAAATAAATTACACTGTGAGACAAAATTAGATTTTTTTCAAAATGGTGGGGTTCTTCTGTCAACGGATTCTGGTAGAAAGGTCTTAAAAAAAATATACGTGTATCGGCGTTTTGCCAGATCTGATCAGAATTTTTTTTTAAGTCGGGTGAAAGTTTCCGCCCCTCGGAACTTTCCTGAAACATATCGGCATGCAAAATTGTGTGTTCCTTACTTCTGAGGTACAAAGTATGTTCAGAAGTTTTATAGAAAAGATTCAGATAAAAATTTTTGTGGAACAAATTAACCCTCTAACTGTCACGTAAAACCATAACTTTTACTTTTTTTTTGAAAACGCGCAAAAAACTGCTCCAAAATGACGGGGGGCGTGATCAAAATGTTGTATAAAAATTATCGCCATAAAATTTTACTATATGTGTTCGAACACTCCAAAACACAAATCTTAGACCAAGTGCTAGATAATAAGCAAAAACTAACTGGCTTCTAAGGGTTAATAATGAATTTTGTCTTTTTGTTGTTTCCATTAAAAATAGTCAACATAATATAATGAATTTTGTCATATTTCATGTTTTATGTAGCACTGGGGTAAGATTTGTGTTTAGGAGTGTTCGGACATATATAGTGAAATTTTATGGCGATAATTTTTGTAGAACATTTTGACCACGCCCCCCGTCAATTTGGAGCACTTTTTTGCGAGTTTTCAAAAAAAAAAAGTAAAAATTTTGGTTATACGTGACAGTTAGAGGGTTAATTTGTTCCACAAAAATGTTTATCTGAATCTTTTCTATAAAACTTCTGTATATATTTTCTACCTCAGTAAGTTTGCATGCCGATATGTTTCAGGAAAGTTCCGAGGGGCGGATTTTTTGAACCGCCCTAAAAAAAATTCTGATCAGATCTGCATCTTTTTTTTTTTTAAGACCTTTCTACCAGAATCCGTTGACAGAACCCCATCATTTTTTTGGTGTCGCACAGTGTTATATATACGTTTTTAGTATATGGGCATTTCCACAATTTTTGTCACTTGGCGTCGGACTCGTTAATTGGTTACATTTTAGGACCAGACAGTTGGATTGTTTTCTCTTCTTTTACTAAGTATGGACCTACTCACATTTTGTATTTAGTAAAATAAGAGAAAACTATCTATGTGTCTGGCCCTAAAATATAACCAATTAATGAGTCTGACTTAGTTAATGTATGAGAAGTTTATACTACTAGCTTACAAGGTCAGCAACATTTTTTTAATGTAAAAAATGATTAGATTTTGTTGGAATAATAGACAATTTAGTTAAGCACACTCACTGGCATGCCTAGTTTCGAACTCCGTGACAACTTTATCATCAGATGCCTATAACTACTGTGCCTGAATTGATACCAACGGTTGATCATCAATCGTATATAAGCAATTAAAATATGCGAATTAGTATCGATCGAAGATCCCTAAGTAGCTGCACACACTGAAAGGTTCATAATTCCAAAACAAGGACAGAAAGATTTTTTCCTCCATGTTCTACTTTCCCTCTTGCATACTCGCATTGTTGCAGTGCTTTGAGGTGCGTTTTTACTATGTCAGAGTTGTACGTTACGTTAAATTACCATTTTCAAAAACGATTTCATCCCTACATTGCTTGGCATCACTTTTTATTGTTTATGGTCTATCAGTTTTTATTCAGCCAAGTATGAGCGATAAGTCATATCTAACATTACTGGATTTTTTTAATGTTAAAAATTGAGCGCAATGATTCATGATTAGTAGTTGGCATCACTTATATTGACATTGTATATAATTGAATTCTATGAATAACTAGTGTTACAACTTTTTTCCAGTCCAAAAGAATATTTGATATTGAAGAAAGTTATGAATATTTGTTTAGCCTATCATTTCTGCAAAGCTCAAATTGAATAATGTTATATATTATAAATGACGTATGAGTAATATTAATTAATTTCTATAATTATAATTCAAACTTGAAACAACGGGTGGGTTAATATGAAACTTGGTGGCACTGTTAATTATGGATCCTGTTTAGAAGTACATACCACAAAATTTCAACTATTGCAAATACCTAGAAATATTATCGCCTTTTTGCGATAATAAGGAGTCATATTTTCGTATTAGATTTGGCATCACTTTTTTTAAATTTTGAGTAAAATATAAAGAAAAGAAAGCTTAGATAATAAGGGTCATATTTTTGTATAAGATTTGGCATCACTTTTTTTAATTTTTAGCAGAATATGAAAGAATCAAAGCTACAACTTCCAATTAAATAAGCTGCTGTCAACAAAATATTTAAATATTAAGAATTTCTGAAGTTTTTTTATAAACCAGCTTGGCATAATTTTTGCATATTAACGTTCAGCTTTTCCTCTTCCACACACAATTTCCTCGAGTGTAACAAATACCATACTCCTTGATACAAATGGTTTAAATCTTTCAGAGCACCTTAATAAAATCATTTTCATAATTGAGGATACCATCAAAGCAATAACAATAACAATAGACAGCAGCAACAGCACAACAGCACAGCTAGATCGATTCAAATCGCCACAGAAATATAAATAATTCTTGGCCATAAAGTAAACAAATAACAACAATATAACTAACTGGATAAATACACACACTCATGTACACAAATATATCAGGTAGAAAGATACATTAGTGCATAGGTGGTAAATAGTTGTACGAGGCACAGCGGTAACCAATTAAATATCATCCTATGTAAACAAATATCAAACAAGAACATTTTATTTTTCAAATGATTTTAATTAAATATTTTTGAAGAATTTTCCCAACAACGATATAGTGCAGACCTTGTTAACTTTCTCCAGATTGAGTGGTGAAAATTGAAATAGATAATTTGTAGGTTATAGGGTCGAGCATAAAGATGGGTGGGGGGTGTGCGACTAAGAGAGAGACACAGATATTTAGTTATTCACCTGCAATTTTCCGTTCACGCATTTTACGCCATATCGCCTCTGCTTTGCGTTTAGGCCAATTTTCAAATTTCTGTGAAAAACTTCTAAAGAATTTATATTCACGTATGGTTATTGACATTCGCCGCTGCATATTGGCAGCTGGTGGATCTTTCTGGGGTGAAGACGACGCAATCTTGATGATGTTACTGATTTCCGTTGAACGAGAGTATTTGTGACAATTTGTATTTTACGCAAAAAGCTTTTCAGTCAATTGTTATGACAGCTTTTTGACAAATGAGATTGAGAGATTGCGTTTTTCAATTTACTTTTCACTTAATGCAAGTAACTGAGTGTTGTGTTGTAAACAAATCGAGATATTTTCAATATTTTTTTTCAACAATTTTGGCAGGCATGTATTTGTATTTTTTTCTTGGGTATTTATTTGATTTTTTAATTGCAATTAATATTAATTTTTAAATAAATTCTTGTTAATAAATGGCAACTGTTAAGGCTTATTTTAAGATATTTTTGTTATTATTTGGTTTAAATTAACACGATTTTATTTTCCAAAATTTTGTTATGATTTCACAGTTTCGGACAAAAAATCTTGCTTTACGTGCTCGACGGACTATTAACACCACACTTTGCGGGCGAGCAATGTCACTAATGCACTAGACACACAATAATCAACCAAATTGCGCCACAGCCAGCCATTCGCTTTCGTTTGAAATGATTTTGGCCAAATGTTTTCGGGCACAAAAAACAAACAAACCAGCAACAGTTCGCCTCGTCGTCGTCGTGGTCGTGTGTCAAATGCTTGTTCGTGTTTATACAGGAAATTGTTTTTTCGCCACTTGTTTCACTTCCTCTTTTTTTTTAATGTGAATCCGAATCTGTGTCTCGTTGTCGATGGTAGACGACGGCGTTGTAAACATTACGTTACATACGTACAAAAATGTATCACAACATTATCTCAACATGTAAACGTCTGTTACGTCTGAAGCCTGCAGCACAACTAATGTTTGGTCCACATATTGTTACGGTATAAAGGAAAAAACGCTGTGCAAATGTGTTTTGTTTCACACGCACTTGTAACGGCAAACAAACACATTCGAAAGATCTCGGAAATATCGTAATTTTCACACGCCGTTTATCGTATTGTATTGTATCGTATGCAATCCCCGTAAATGTCAGAATACAACAAACCGTTCGTTCGAAATGTTGTCTACTTAATGCCCGTGGATGTTGTCGATACCGATTCGTACTCCTCGTTCGGTAAGCTAAGTATTGTTGGTGAAACAAAAAAGAAAAAACAAAACACAAACATAAAGAGCTAATGTTGCTCTAGGACCTGACACAATGCACAGTGCGAGATTTTTGTTGTCTTGAAAATTAATTTTGTTTCATAACATTTACATATATAATTATTAAAATGAGTGCAGTAGCGAACGTTGAAATTTGTAAAGGAAAAAGACACAAGCGATTCCAGTCCCTGGAGGACTAAATATTGAATGGTAAAATGTGTGTCCGTTAACGAGAGCAGTGATGATATGAATTTACTGTAATATAAAACATGTAGCCTTCTGATAATCGGCCATGAGTTCTTGTTACACTACGCAGCAAAAATAAATCGAAACGTTTCTAAAGAAATCGATTTTTCAGCAGCTCCAAAGATGCATAATATGCATATTAAGTGCTTCCATAGACGCATTTCTTTAACACAATCAAATCCGAGCAAAGAACCTGGTTGTCACGGTTTTAATCGTTCAAATTTGTTAATCAAATTTTTACAGGTTCAGGTGAAATTAATTATAACACAACACACATACATATATCTTTCACCATCAATGAAACTGTGTATCAAAATATGTATATACATTTTCACTTCTTCATTTCCATCAATGAAAAAGTGTATCACAATATATGCATTTTTAGCAGATCGTAATTGGCCCTCCCCCCCATGAGTGGGGAATATGTTCTGAATGTTTACCCATTACCCCAGGGTGTGGGGAAAATAATGCAAAGCTACCCACGACAATGGTGAATTACCTATCACGATTTCCCATTACCCTCAGGGTTATGAGGAAAATAGTGGGTAGCTACCAAGCGACCGTGGCCCACGATGTGGCCGTCGGTGGTGCAATGGTATTGTGCGCGGCTCTTGTGCATGAGGACGTGCGTTCGATCCCTACTCTGACCACCTTACATTTCTTTCGACGGCGGCCACCTTGCTTAGTGACGGCGACACTATCGAGTATTTAGCCGTGAAAAAGCTTCTGTAGGTCCCAATCAGTGAGTTAAAAACTAGAACGCGCACAGCTCACTGGTTGTGAGAAGTTCTCCCAATCCCTTCATGTGATGTAACGGGAAACCATTTTACCCACGACAATAGGGAATTGCCCATCACGATTACCCATTACCTTCAGGGTAACCCATCGCCATTTTTGATCGAAAATTTGAAAAAATTAGAACAAATTTCTATAATCGCCAAAACAAGAAAATCGCTAAAATAAAAAAGTGGCTATAAGTCGGAAATCGTGCTTCAATTGAAAAAATAATAACATTTAACAATATAATTTTAACCAATGGATGGATGGGTCAATGTTGCATCACTAAATTGGTAACACTAAAATTTTTCAAATAAAAAAAATCGCAAAAACGCCCTCATGTCTATATCTCGGAAACGGAGCATCCAATCGAAAAACTAACGAAATTTTCCACGTTTCTAAGGATTTTTTATACACTGGTCCAATTCATATGGAAGATTTTTTTTCAAAAAATTACCATAACCATAATTACCATTTCAAAAAATAATCCATTACCTCCGAAAAACGAACCCTGATTGTTACTTCGTCATTCGTCAGAGTGACAATAGCGTGAGTGATTACGCAGGTGCCGATGGATTACCGGCGGAGCGGTTAGCGGCGACGAGCTGATATGGTGCATGCATCAGCTCATTAGCAAAATTTGGTTAGATGAATGCATGCCTGGCTATTGGAGTCTCAGTGTACTATGTCCCATATTTAAAAAAGGTGACCCGAGTCTCTGTGCCATCTACGGTGGAATAAGCTTTTTATCTATAGCATATAAGGTTCAAGTATAATGTTCGAAAGACTAAAACCAATAATAGCTGGCCTGATTGGACCATACCAGTGTGGCTGTAGGCCTGAAGAGTCGACGGCTGCCCAGATTTTCACGCTACGCCAAATCCTGGAGAAGACCCACGTAGAACAAATCGACACCTACCATCTATTTGTCGATTATACTCGTAAGGCGGCCTTCGATAGCCCGATACGGGAGAAACTCTACGAAACAATGTCTGAACTTTGTATTCCTGCAAAACGCATACGCCTTTTCAGGATGACCTTGAAGAATACAAAATCCGTAATGAAAGTTGGTTAGGCTCTTACCGAAACTTTCGAAACTAAGCGATACCTCAGGCAAGGTAACACCCTATCGTGCGATCTCTTTAACATCTTAATGGAGATCATTGTGAGAAAGGCTGCAGTCAACATGAATAAAACCATCAGCAGCAAAAGTCACATGCTGTTTGCGTATGCTGATGATTTAGATATCATTGGGCGCACAATGAAAGAAGTTACTGCGGTGTTTTCGAGAACTCAGGACGAGTCAGCAAAGTGGGTCTAAGAGTAAATGAAGACAAAAAGTTACTGGATTTAACGAGCAGAGCCTCCATGGGGTTAGACCAAAGCCTGCACGTTGATCACCGTTATAATGTCGAGTAGACGAATTTATATACCTCGGATCTGCCTTAAACAAAAAGAACAACCTCAGCCTTGACATCAACCGGAGAATTATGCTTGCGAATAGATGTTATTTTGGGCTAAGCAAACACCTTAGAGGTAAAGCCCTCTCTCGAGTAACAAAAGTCCAGCTATAGCAGACTCTGATAAAACCTGTCTTGATTTATGGCGCAGATTCGAGGGTCTTATCGCCAGCAGGCGAAACATCTCTAGGACTCTTCGATAGAAAAATACTCCGTAAAATGTATGGCCCTATAGTGCGAGTAGTATCGGCGACGCATGAACCATGAGCTGTATGAGCTTTATCCCGACATTGGCATAGTTAAGTGGATCAATATAACGCATTGAGCTGGCTAGGCCATGTCAGTAGAATGGATGAAGACGAACCAGCTCGAAGGGGTTTCGAAACCAAACTCGAAGGAAGACGAAAATTACGAATACCAAGACTCCGCTGAAGGGATAAGGTTGACGAATCCCTGCGTACACTTGGTATTGCCAACTGGAGAGATAAAGTAAAAGATCGAACTGGTTGACGAAATATGTTATCTTCGTTGTGTAAGCTCCCCACACCCCCGGGTTTGGTCGAGACCACCTAAGTAAGTAAGGACGTGATTACGCACTATTTCACTGCTTCTACCTGTTATAACCTGGTAATTTTGTGCTTCCTTGGATGCTTGTTTTTCTGGGTATTAGATAAACCGTTGGATAAGCTATTATTTTCATTTGCGGCGAGCTAGTATAAAGTAGAGAATGATTTGTAGAAAATATTTACATTTCCGCATTTAAATTTAGATGGATGCTACCAAATGTCTAACCCGAGAAATAATTCATTTACTGCATGAGTCAATTCCTGTTTCGTCTTTGTGATCGGATTGTGTCACGAGACCTTAGAATTTAACGTCGTTAGAAATGTTTCCCTTGGTGTTTAACTCTATGGTTTATGCCAACAAACCCAAGATCACCCACGCCTTGAAGGACGACATGGAGCGCTGTATCAATGAAATTCAAACACTTGTATGCAACACCGTTGTGGAAAATTTCGAAAGAGGTGTACGTATGTACCCAGTTACCATATTTAATTTAATTTAATCGAAGTTGTTCGCATCACTATCACGTTTACAAAATTGTATGGTAATATTTTTTCAAATTCATCAGCCACCTAAAAAATTATCGACCTGATTCGCTTAAGACAGTTGGACAGTGATGTTGGCATAAAAACGATGATGAAGACAACCGCAGTAGGACCGAATATTTTTGTGCAATAACTTGCAAATATGACAAGTCGGCTGTATCACAGTGATTCAGAATCGATTTCCATCGGGCAAAATTCACAAGCAGTCTAGTAAACATTTTTGAGTTCTGTAAAAAACCGATTGTAGGCAAGGCGTCAAATATGATTTTGAAGAATTAATTACTCGTAATATTGAAAATCGGAAAATTGTGTATATACTAGAAATTAATCCACAGATGACTAATGAATGATCAGTTTCACAGTTGAAAATGCACAATTTAAATGGCAATTTTAAATGCCCAATGTTTGTCCCTTAAATGTCATTTAATATAAAAAATTTCTGTAAGGTTTTAAACTTGCCCTAACTTTTATTTTTCGATCAAAAACAAAACAAAAACTATTTTTGTTTTAATGTCCTTTTTTTAAATTTTTGGATGCACATACGCAAAACCAATTTTATATTTTACTTTTTACAAATTTACATTTTTTTCAAGTTATGATAATTTTAAAAAATTCAAATTCATTATCCCATTTGACGGTATCATGTAGAAAATATCTCATAATACACCATTTAGCAGATTTATCGAATGACTACAGTCAGACACCATTTAGCAGATATATCGAATGACTACAGTCAGACTTAGGTTGGAATAAACACAAATTAGCCATAAAATTAGAGCCAAGAAATAAGACTTCGTAATAAAGAAATGAAAAATGTAATAGCTTGAAACTTTTTAACATTTAAAAATTGTACAAATGTGGAAGTTTGGAAATCGTAAAGAATTAAAAGTTTTTGCGCCCATTATGAAGAATTACGTCGAAATATGTTAACAAATATAAAATCAAAAACATTGAAATTTTTATTTTTTTCAAATCTGAACATAGGAAAAGTAGTAAATTTATGGTTCATTTCTAAAAGATAGTCTAATTTTAGAACAGTCCCTGACTCCTTACTTATAACAGAGCACTCAAAACTGTGTTCAAGATCAAGAGTCGAATTAAGGAATTGTAAATCTTTTCTCAGCTACTGTGCGTCGGTTATACGTTGATTACTATGCACGACTCTTACCCATGGGCACATGGATCCGAACTCAGCTCTGACCATCTTAGGTTTTACCAGCGAATGTCGCATCGCTTAGCGACGGCGACGCTATCGAGTAATTAGGCCTGAAAAAACTTCTTAAATAAACGTTCAGAAACCTTTCGGAATCGGCGAATAATCAGGGAGTCTGAAAATTTAAAGAATGAGAAATTCTTGCCTTACTCTCCATAGAATTCAGTGAAACAAGTTTGATCTGATTTTGTAATCTTATAGCGATATGAAGCCAATGAAACGCGCCATATTATAAGAATTAAAAAAAATTGTGCATGAAAAACCCCGCACTGTGCATGCTGCTTCATTGGCTGTATAAACATACATGCTGGAAAACCATGAGGAATCACTCTCTACCACTTAAGTTCATTCCACAACAGTTTACACTTTACGCTTTATTCACTTCATACACAACGACGTCGAGAATATGAGCAACAGTTCTCCCAAAGTTGGTGGTGTTTTTATTTTCATTTAAGCAAAACAAAAACAGACAAAAATATAAATAAAACGACGACACGCGTCGTCATTTAACGTTGTGGTCATATATCTCCAATGAGGGGAAGAGTTATACCTCTACATATGTAGGTACATATACAGAGAATAAGTAAGTGCTCGTGTGCTGCCGGTTCGTTTCGTTATATTCGAATTCGAAATTCAGATTCGTTAATTGTGTCTCGGCTAAATGGCGCACGTAGAATGTAAACAAGTATTTGTTGACGACGGCAATGAGAGATGAGAATCGATAATATTCACTAACATAACTGGACGGATATACCCTACAAATACATAGATCTCGTAAGTTTGTACCACACAGCGTATACGTTATATTTCAACGAGCAGTGAAAGTTGAGTTTCAAGTGAAATGTAGTATGTGTGAGTTATTAAGTATACGTAAAGGGTACCAATGGGGATGCGTGTGTGTTGAACTTTGCTATACATTTCATTTGATTTGTTGTACCACTAAACGTATACGTTATATCTGCCGTTTCATACTGTTAGTTGAACTGTATGTGTAACTAAATAACAATATGTAGAGTATCACAAAGTAAAAGAAAGAGGTGAGAATACGTTTGTTTAATAACAATGGCGGCTGGCCCTCTAGCTGTAAACCGCCAACGTTAAGTAAAGACAGTGATTGAAATTTGTCAATGAATTTTGTTATACGATTTGGGGGTGTTTTCACTGTTTGGCTTTAGAAAACACAGAGCAGGCCTTGTCATTTTTATAAAACATATAACAATTTAACTGAATTTTATTTGGTACAACACATTTAACAGTATACATGTTTAAAAATAAATCGTATCTGTTTTGTTATTAATAACTTTCGAGTTATACTATTACTAAAATGTATATCATGTGCTGATAATAGGCGTTGTTTCAATTGGTTGGGCTAAATTTAAATCAAACATGTTACAGAAACATGTTTGACATTTTAAATGTCAGAAGCCTTTACGTTTCCTTTAAAATTGTGTAAATATAATGTTATATTCTACTTTGAAAATGTGTTGACATAGAGTTAAATTTAATAAAATTTATCTCGACATTGAGCACTGTGGAATATTTTTCCAAAAAATTTCTTTAAACCCAAAAAACGTTCCCTTAATCGGTTGACGGCCACATGCAAATATGTTTTCCGTAGGCTTAGCGGCTCCTATAATTTTTTAGGTAGAAGATAGACCAAGACGCTGCTCTGACCACCTTAAATTTCTTTTGACAGCGGTCACCTCGCTTAGTGACGGCGGCATTATATAGTATTTCAAAATACCGTTCGGAACTGGTGTAAAACTGTGGGTCCCAATCAGCGAGTGTAAAACTAGAACATTCACTGGTTTGTGAGAAGCTACCCCCAATCCCTTCAAGGGATGTAACGGGAAACTATTCTTTCTTTTTCTTTTGAGAAGATAGGCCAAATATAAAAGGAACGTTTTATAGCAGACGGTAGGGTCAACAATAGTGTAGTAAGCATCAGTTCTCTAACTGATCCGGTTTGACACCTAGAGCCATTAAAATGGGTTTAAACGTGGTTTTCGGTGGTGCAATGGTAGTGTGCGCGGCTCTTGTGTATGAGAACGTGGGTTCGATCCCTTAAATTTCTTTCGATGACGGTCACCTCGCTTAGTGACGGCGACACTATTGAGTATTCAGCCATGAAAATACCGTTCAGAACTGGTCTAAAATTGTAGGTCCCAATCAGTGAGTGTAAAACTAGAACGCACACATCTCACTGCTTGTGAGAAGCTCTCCCTAATCCCTATAAGGGATATAACGGGAAACCATTTAAACGTGGTCTTACTACGAAGAGATGCAACGGGTGGAAAAGTAGGTCGAACGTGAGGGATACATTAGGTACGGTTTGAGTCCATATGTATAAATGTTAAAGTCGAATTTCAACGTGCTTACATGTACCGAACATACATTCGGCAACTATGTATGCCTTTCAGCTAATATTGACTAAAATATAACAATTAAAAAAATTGTTGGTCTAATTTTTTGCGGCGTATCTATTATTGGGTCATAGATCACCAAAATAATCAAATAAATTAAATCGCTTCGGATGAAAATAAATGGTCGCCCAGGTCTTAAACATTTGACAGATGTCTGGGAGACTAATTGTCGAGACGATATTTCTACAAGTCTGCACCGATTTGTTCTGGAAATCATTGGGATATGAATAGCCACCTAAACGTCTACACGATATAATAATGAACTATTTATAAATACGAACTGTAGGGAGAGTTGAACCTCATCATATTCGGCAGCTCTCGGTTTCTAGTCGGATATATTATGGTCATGAGTATCTTCGTGACACTTCACGACCAGAAGTTCACGAATCTTGTATGCAGTTCGTTGGAACTCCTCCTCACGTTTCAGTGTACAAACACCGGAGATACATATTGGATAAGCGCCGCCTGTCGAAAGCGTCTTCTGTACGGGGCGTAGATGAATGTACTGCTCAATATATCTGACATTATACAACAATATATTTCATATAGATTCCAGTTAACATTTTGGGATTGTAGCGAAATTAAAGTTGGTACCAGGTTTTTACCGCGGCTTCCATCTCTGCGACGACTAACGAATACCACTATTTTTTCAGATGTCTATTGAGCTAAGTTTATACAGAAAAATAATCGATGAAATATCTGTAAAACAAATGATTTTTTAAAAATCGAAGAATCCATTTTTGGTAGGTGATGTGCTCTTTAGCCCTTATCTTGTCATGGAAACATCCGATCGATAATATAGCGGCACCATTATAGAGCGTACAAAGTATGCACCAAGTGTGTACAAGGTAACTTCCTAGTCTATAGAAACATTAGAGCACAAATTGGAGAATTATTCAAAGTATGTATATTAAAATGTTTATTAAAAGTATGTAAAATTAAAATAGTAAAAAAAATGGGAGAAATATGTAAATCTATTCATACCAGAGACAATTCCCAAACAAAGATTTTAAGGCATCAACGGACAAATTTCGCTATTCTAATTTTAGATGATATACCAGCAACAGCATTTTAACTAAAGGGTGTCTCAGTAAGATTAGACTTTTTAAATTTAGTGCAATTTTTTTGTGCAAGTGACAACTCCGAAATTTGGCAGCTGTCACATGATTATTCCGATTGTTAAAAAAGGGGGCTCTTAACGAAAGAACAACGCGTTAAAATTACGAAAACGTATTAAAAAAATTTGGAAAGTTATGCTGAGACCGCTCGCAAAGAATTTTCAGTTCAGAAAATGCACCTAATGTGTCAACCAATCGAAGAGTGATCAAAAAAAAATTGAATCATGCGATTTAACGCCGTGCGATTTCTTTTTTTGGGTTTTGTAAAATTACCGGTTTTTTATGCGAATAAACCAGAAACAATTCCTGAGCTCAAATACGAGATGCAACGCGTCATTGGTGAGATACAGCATCTCTGTGAAAACGTCATGGACAATTTCATGAAAAGAGTAATGGCCTGCCATAAGATCCGTGGGGGAAATTATATTCTATACTTAGTCGGAACATATCTTCTTTACTATCCAATAAAAAAATCTCAACTATCTGAAAAAGTACTTGTTTTTATTTTAATATGAAAAAGTCCATTCTTTCTGAGACACCCTTTATTTCCTACATTAAACCTCATGTTTCGTATACGCGCTGGGGTACAACAATATAAATTTTTACATGAAAACTGGGTGAAATCCTAATGTTGCTATGTCCGTTAAAATTAGAATAACATTCACATTTATGAACGAAATTTCATCGTTGTCACCTTCAATACTCTGAGATACTATATACTCTGTTGTCGTAAAATGTGTCCCGATTTTTAGTACTCTACCTCTTTTTTCTCCGATTTTAAATTTTTTTTGCGAAATGTGAAATTTTGTCTAAAATGTGGATATCTTTCTAAATAGTGCCTTCACAGTTTGACGGACTAAAAACTTGTTTTAGAAATATTTGGTGACCAGTTAATATTAATGGCACCCTAAATTTAAAAATGGTGTCCCATAACATTCCATGAAGGGATTGGGGAGAGTTTCTAACAGCCAGTGAGATATGCGCTTTCTAATTTTACACTCACTGATTGCGACCTACAGTTTAACACCGGTTCCGAACGGTATTTTGAGAAGATTTGTTCATGACTATCAATATCCATTGCGCCACCGACGGCCACAATATAATAATATACATATTCATATATACTTATATAACGGGTTTTTCAATAAGAGCGCTACAAAAGTTTTTTTAAATAAAACAAAACCGGTTTTAGATACCAATGAAATTCTTTATTCCTGTGAAAGTACGTTCGATGCCATTATGTATGGAACTCGATTTCTTTTGCATGGCCACCACGGCACGCTTGCAGAAGTCCAGACGCTGAACCCAATTTTCGACGGTTTTCAAGCATAAATGGGCCGATACTGCTGCAATTTCACGTTCGATATTCGTACGAAGTTCATCAATCGACGCTGGCTTGTTGGCATAGACCATAGACTTGACGTTGCCCTACAGGAAATAATCTAACGGCGTCAAATCGCACGACCGAGGCGGCCAATCGACTGGGCCATTTCGTGAGATAACACGTTGACCAAACTTGGTTTCCAATAAATTGATTGTGGCATTCGCTGTGTGGCTTGTGGCGCCGTCCTGTTGGAACCACATGTCCTCCAAGTCCATATTATAAAATTGGGGCCAAAAATATTCGGTTATCATTGAACGGTAGCGATTCGCATTCACAGTAATGTGTCGGTCTTGATCATCACGGAAGAAGTACGGCCCAATGACGCCGCCGGCCCATAAACCGCACCAAACCGTAATTTTTTCGGGATGCAATGATGACTCATGGATTACGTGTGGATTGCTGTCCGATCAATAACGCATATTTTGCTTATTGACGAAGCCATTCAGCCAGAAAAGAGCCTCCATATTGAACGACCATAAATTGCCGTAGCGCTCTTAAAGTTGAGGCCACTGACTCCAAATTTCGGTAGTAAATTTTAATAATTTCGACTCGTTGTTGGCTCGTATATCGTTCCATGATGAAATGGCAAACCTTACTGAAGAGAAATGTCAAAAGAGCGGGGAAAAATATGGCGTCGTTTGCTGTCCCTATCGATTTACTTTTGTAGCGTCTCTGTTGAAAAACCCTTTATATTTGCGAGTGATTTAGATCAGTAGGCGGCAACCAAAAAATATAATGGATAATTTTTTTTAATTGGTGCTGACTATATTAGTTCCCTTACGATCAAAAGATAAATCGTTTGGCCCGCCGTCGTTTCTGTGTGAACATCACTTCGTTTCAACATCGGCATTATAAATACAATGACGCTAATTTTGTATTCTCTAACTACCTTGAAATGGCGTCAATTATTACGTAATCCATATCGGATATTATTCACTCTATTCGTCCTTTACTATTAGACCAAACGATTAAAAATAACGAAGTCTCTCCAGATCTACACGCTAAACAACAATTGGTTCAAGAAACATATTACACGAACCATGTATATGTTTGCAAGCACTGTTTTAATGAATTGAAGATCTGCTGATTTTTTGTCTCTTTATTGTCTATAACATTTTTCAACAAACAATACAATGCAAAGACAATGTGTTTGAGCACAAGTATTCCATATTTGCGACAGGCTACAAACACGCGATATTTGTCATATAATATTTTTATCCAAACAACAAAAAATACAAATTTTTTTAGCGTGTAGAGAAAGGCAACTGCAGGCTAGGCTGGAGCAAGATCTGCATGTTTTGGAATAAAACAACAACGTGGTGAGCAAGAAAAGATTCCAGAAAACTCGATTTGTAATAAGGCCGATTACGTATAAAACATTTTTGAAACTAACACAACCGCAAAATATCTGTCACAAATTTATTTATCAAACAATTCTATGTGATGTCTTAACAAAGGACTTCAAAGTGACCTTTTCATTTGCCAATAAATGAAATGAATGAAGGTGAACTTTGAGTAAAACAAACACAAACAAAATCAGAAAACAACTACACAGTGGTAAATATAAATTGTCGATTGTGTGTGCAGGGTGCGGTAAAAGTAACTGCTTGATTTACAAAATATATTAAACATTTCTTATTAGAATATTTTGAACTTCCTAACAGAACAGTATCACAATTCTGAAACATTTTAAAGATAAAATAGCGATTGTTAGTTGTCAACATTTATACCAGCTGTGACAATAAATTAGCTTCCTTATATTTCCACCAATTGATTAAGTCATGGTTCTTATATTGGCACTATGTATTTTAGAAAGTTGTGATCACATTTGTGGGATACATCTTCGCCATGGTAGGCTATTCTCCACCATTCTCCGACACAAATCGGCCACAACGTTGGCAATTACAAGTTCGATATTGTTTCTAAGCTCCACTAAAATAAATTTGGATGGTTTTATTGACAACACTACGCAAGGAAAAATATTTTTGAATTCGTTTCAGAAATGCGGCCTGTAAAAAATGTTGTTAAAAATGTCGCCAACTGTGACCACTGTGCGTGATGAGTAATTTGAAGGAGCTTTGCTTACATGCAAACATAACCAATTGATTGATTTTTTTTCTTTATTAACTGATATACAAAAATAAAATAGAATTGCTTTTTGATTTCTTACTCATTTGAAATTTGGTTTATTAGTCACTTTTCAATTGCTCTAGGAAAAGTAAAATTAATTTTGTCGCACCCTGCCGAAATTTTCCAAACCATGTAAATACACCTTTCAATATGTCCACTCTAGAATATTGACTTGATTTTCACTTCAATTGCTTGTTTGCCTATAGTAGATGAATCTTGGTAAAACAATGTCCATTAAACACTACACGTCATCAGAGCAACAATATTATCATCAGCGACAACGTTGTCATCCTGATGAACAGAAGAATTAAACATTCTCGTGATTAATCCTTTTGCGAAGGACACTCACTGTTGCCTTTATAATCACCTTTTCTCATATGACCACAGAGCCAGTAACAAGTTAAAGTAGCCGAGGAAGGGCCAATGAAGAGGATGATGTAGGTTGGAGCTCTTATGTACGTCACTGAATAGTGACGAGATTGACAGTTGTTTTTATGTTTCTTGTTTTTACTTTTGCTGTTTTAGGCTTTTATTAATTAAAGCCAGGGACCGCTACGTATGGTGTGCAAAACGGATCAAGTGTTATAGTGAATCTGATATTTGTTGGCTATAAGCTCATCCTTTCACAGCTGTATAAAGTTATACAAAATGAAAATGAATCTCTTATGCGGTGACTATAAGTTTGCCCTTTTACCGGTGCAATAAAAAGGTTGCAAAAAACACAGTCATTACTACATTTATGCTAGCAACAGAATTAAGTTTTCCCAAAAGTTCATACGGAGAAGTTAATTAAATGACCAATGTTGTACACAATAAGTTAATAATTCACAATAGTGCTCTGTTCGCCGCTTAAATATTTTTAATTGCATTTGAATTGTAAACGATTTAAGTCATTACAACAATTTGACTTCTTTATGGAAATCTGTGTGTCATTGAAATTGAAAATTTCTCTTTACTGTCAGTCAATAACTGTAATGTTAATTATCCATATTTTCCAGGAATTTTGTTAAAGCAACAACATCAAAGGAAATTATTTTCGATAATTGTATTGAACTTAAATGGACAGATGAAGTTCACGCGTAAAATAACAAAGGTACTATTCAGTATTCTTTTCATGACTAATTGTTGAGTACAAGTCAATCAAATACAATTAAATTTTTTCGTATTGATCCTTTGTTGTAAAGGTCAAAAAACTTGGACAATGGCTGCATCATTATGATTGCACAAAAAGAAAATTCTTTGAAAAAGATGAAGCTTTTTATGTGATCTAAATGTTGTAAGCAGAATAATGTTTTGATAATGGAAATAACACTGTGCGACAGTGAATTTTGGGCCTCAGCCTCGCGCGGTTTCGACCCTGATCTCTAAATGTTTAATGGAAATAACCTTATGCCACAGTGGATTTATGGCGTCAGCCAAACCGAAAAATAATGAAAGTACATGGACGTGGTATCCCAAAACCCCGCTCGGGTTTGACCCTGAGTATCTCAATGTTTACAAGTTAAAAAAGATTTCGTCTCTATTTGAATTTTAAGGATTCTTATTTATATTTATAATATTTTGACGTAGAATACGTCTTACCTTACGGTATGAGGAGTCATGTCAGGTTTTTATTGTTGTAATCTTTATTTCATTGAATTTGAGGAAACGGCTAGACGAATTTTTTTAAAATTTTTTTTGTAGGTAAATGAAGATGTTATCTTTCGTTTGATATACATTTCATATTGGTTGATATATTTCTAATATTTTAATATCTCAAATGAAAATTGTTTAAACACATACACTCAAACATATGTGTGGTGTTTGGTTGAGTGTTTTTGGTTGCTCAACATTGCTTAGGAACATGTATCTAGTAAAAAGTGAAACGAACAACAAGCTAATGTTGCTTGGCAACATGTATCTAGTAAAAAGTAAAACAAACAGTAAGCTAACGTAATAAAGCTTTTTGCGAAAGCTTCAATAAAGCTGTTGTAACATTAATAACAACGCTCGAATTCTAATGCGAAGACTCGATAAGGTAAACCTTTTTTAATATTAGGGCGGCCCTCTCAACATTCGCAGAACTTATTTCAATAAAAATATTAATTAAAATACATAAATTAAATTATGTTTAAAAAAATTTAACATAATATTTTTTTTTTTAAACGGACTTGAATCAAATGCCGTTGGTAAATATAAAAATTACAGCAGACAGTTGTCCGAGGCCTTCGGCCACGGACTGTCCCTGCAGGCTGTGTCAGAGACACGGCCATTAAGTTTAACGTAGAATACGCCATACGATAACACAGAAAACATATATAACAATAAATGATAAATAATATAAGCAAATGAATTTATTGTTATATATGTTTTCTGTCTTATCGGATGGCGTATTCTACGTTAAACTTAATGGCCGTGTCTCTGACACAGCCTGGAGGGACAGTCCGTGGCCGAAGGCAACCAAAAACACTCAACCAAACACCACACATATGTTTGAGTGTATGTGTTTAAACAATTTTCATTTGAGAAATTAAAATACTAGAAATATATCAACCAATATGAAATGTATATCAAAAGAAAGATAACATCTTCATTTACCTACAAAAAAAATTTTAAAAAAATTCATCTAGCCGTTTCCTCAAATTCAATGAAATAAAGATTACAACAATAAAAACCTGACATGACTCCTCATACCGTAAGGTAAGACGTATTTTTATATTATATTTTCTTATTATTATATTTTATATACCTCGGATCTGCCGCAAGCAACAGCAACAACGTCAGCCTTGAGATCAAGTGGAGAATTGTAAAGGGTTTTTCAACAGAGACGCTACAAAAGTAAATCGATAGGGACAGCAAACAACGCCATATTTTTTCCCGCTCTTTTGACATTTCTCTTCAGTAAGGTTTGCCATTTCATCATGGAAAGATATACGAGCCAACAACGAGTCGAAATTATTAAAATTTACTACCGAAATTTGGTGTCCGTGGGCTCAACTTTAAGAGCGCTACGTCCAATTTATGGTCGTCATAATCGTCCTACAAGATCAACAATTGAGCGTCTAGGAAAAATTTGAATCCACAGGCACAGTACAAAATGTTCCCATGCCAGTGAGACAAAGAAGTGCCCGTAGTGTAGAGAATATTGCTGCCGCTGAGGCTTCAGTTCAATAAAGCCCAAATGTGTCTCTCACACGTCGTTCTCAAGCGTTGGGCATCTCTGTGACGTCGTTGTGGCGAATTTTGCGAAAAGATCTTGGCCTACATCCTTACCAGATCAAATTGACGCAAGAACTGAAGCCGCTTGACCACCATAAGCGTTGTATGTTCGTGAATTGGGCTGAGCAACAACTTGAAAATGATTCGGATTTTCATCGGAAAATCATCTTCAGCGATGAGGCTCATTTCTGGCTGAATGGCTTCGTCAATAAGCAAAATATGCGTTATAGGTCAGACAGCAATCCACACGTAAACCATGAGTCATCATTGCATCTCGAAAAAATTACAGTTTGGTGCGGTTTATAGGCGCGCGGCGTAATTGGGCCGTACTTCTTCCGTGATTATCAAGACCGGCACATTACTGTGAATGCGAATCGTTACCGATCAATGATAACCGAATACTTTTGGCCCCAATTGGATAATATGGACTTGGAGGACATGTGGTTCCAACAGGACGGCGCCACAAGCCACACAGCGAATGCCACAATCAATTTATTGGAAACCAAGTTTGGTGAACGTGTTATCTCACGAAATGGCCCAGTCGATTGGCCGCCTCTGTCGTGCGATTTGACGCCGTTAGATTATTTCCTGTGGGGCTACGTCAAGTCGATGGTCTATGCCAACAAGCCAGCGACGATTGATGAACTTCGTACGAATATCGAACGTGAAATTGCAGCAGTATCGGCCGATTTATGCTAGAAAACCGTCGAAAATTGGGTTCAGCGTCTGGACTTCTGCAAGCGTGCCCGTAGTGCCCATGCAAAAGAAATCAAGTTCCATACATAATGACATCGAACGTACTTTCGCAGGAATAAAAAATGTCATTGGTATCTAAAACCGGTTTTGTTTTGTTTAAATATTGAATTAACCCGTGAAAATTTTCACGCGATGATTTTTTATGATTTCTGGCGTGGATTATCGAGACAAGAGTGTGTCAATCAACCTGCTTCCAGTTTTGGTGATGAAGCACCATCAAAAACCACTGTAAATCGCTGGCACCAAGAGTTCAGTCTCGGACGCCATTCGCTCCAGGATGAATTTTGTGAAAGTGGTTCAACTTCGATCGTTTTGTCGGAAAAGATCGATGTTATGCGTGAACTGATAAAGCAAGACCGTCATGTGACATATCGTGAGATTGAGGATTCCTTGGGAGTTAGTACCACTAGCATCAATAAGATATTGCGTGTTCATTTGGCCGTGAAAAAATTTTGTTCCCGTTGGATCCCATATTTTTTGACGAAAGCTCAAAAAAGGCTCGTGTCGATTGGAGTAAAGAAATGTTGAAGAAATACAACCGGGGTAATTCAAATGCAGTGCATAATATCATGACAGGTGACAAATCATGGATCTATATATATGAGCCCGAAACACAACAGCAATCGACCGTATGAGTCTTTAAAGACGAGCGTAATCCAACAAAAGTTGCTCGGGGAAGAAGGACATCGAAGCAAATAATCGCATTATTTTGTGTTTAACCGGTCATGTAGCCACAGTGCTTTCAGTGGACGTTCAATTCTGAGTGGTATACCATCTGTTTGCCAACAGTGTTGGAAGAAATAAGGAAGAAGAATAAGAAGAACAACTTGGAAGAATAAGAGAAGACGGATCATTTTGCGTCAGGACAATGCGAGCTCTCACACATCCGCTGAAACAATGGGCTATTTGAGCACTCAACTTGTCGAATTGATGGGTCATCCGCCGTCCAGCCCTGATTTGGCACCCAATCACTTCTTTTAACTGCGAGATCAACGTTTTTCGACACCCGAAGCAGCTGTTGAAGCGTTCAAAAACCATGTTTTGGAGGTGTCTCAATCACAGTGGAAAAAGTGAATCGAAAATTGGGTTGAAAATTGGGTATTGAAAATATGAGAATATTTTGAAAAACAATAAAACCATTTCTAATGACAACTGATTGTTTTTTATTGCTGGACCCAAAATATAAATATAAGTAGCAACCCTCGTATTTCTGCATTCTTCCATGTTTCTGTAGCTTTTGCCGTTTTTCATACTTCTTTCTAATTAGTCTCCCAGAAAAGACACACATACATTGGTAAAACATCCATTTTTGTTGTCACTATATGGTTCATGGCAGAAAAATTGGGGTAATTATCATTGAAGAATTTGTAGCCGACAAATTTCTAGACAGCGTTTTCTCTGTAAGGTTAATTAGAAATAATTTGAAAATAAGGAACGAGCACAATATCGTTGAAGGTTAGAATGCAAAATTTGAAACTGTTTAGGATATATTGATGTAAAATCGAAAATATAGCCGAAATATTATTTGGCCTGTTGGAAACAATTGTGATCATGAACAGAACCGAACGGGGTCCTGGGTTATGTCCAGGCACTTTCATAACTTTTTTGGTTGGTTGAAGCCCTAACCAAAACCTTTCCATTTGCCGTATAGTTTAATCAGGAAACTATAAAAACAATTCGAGAACACCGTGTTTGTTAATTACTGAATCGAGAAATCAAAATTTTTGGAATGGAGAAGAAACGGAAACGTTTGCCCAAAAATATTTATTTTTTTCCTCAAATATATCCTTTGCTACATAGTCTAATACTTAGTTATTCGATCTCGGACAAACCCGGGGGGTCAGGGACCTTACAAAACGAAGATAACATATTTCGCCAACCAGTTCGATAGTCTAATGGTTGACCGTAAAATTAGTCGTTTCGTTTGTCGTAAACGAACTTCCATTTGCTTCAAAACTATTACAATTGACGTTTTCGTTGTTGCATCAAAAACAAGGTATTCCTAGCATCATGATACTCGTACTCGTACCAGTTTCCGCAAGTCTTCCGGCACTATCGATCTTCAAATGCGGCGTTCATAAGTTTTACCTTACAAAAATCAGCTGTTATTGTATAAAATCCCTAAAACGGAGAAATAGAAATATACTTGAACATAGCTTTAGCCTTCTTAGTCTGCCCTCGAAGCCTTTTCTCCGCGTGTTACGATATGGAAGCCGCTTCAATATCTAGATTTTCCACAACATTAGGAGGTCTTTCCAGAGAATCTCTGTCCAGTTGTGAGTATCTCCTGGTCGATATTACAATTTCGCTTGATAATCCTAAGAGCTTCTGGAAGACGATCTTTAAATCTCTTTTCGGAAGTGTGGCTTTGCAACTTCGACTGACCTAACGTGTAGTACGGCAAGAACTTGGCCGAAAGCCCCGGTACTCACTGCGGAGCACCGGAATCATTGCGACTCCGCTAAAATATAGTCTTATGCCCCGGACTGCAAACAATCCGCCACACATGAAACCACACGGATTAGGTGAGTTATACGGCGTTTACACATTACTAAACTATCGCAATATTGGGATTAAATAAGTTGTTTTATACGGAATTTGAAATTTGCAATCCTCCAGACGCTTTAATCTGCATCTGTGTAAATGCGGCATTAGTTTTGACTAAAACGCCTACTGCAATGTGTCATTAATTCTAGTAGAGACACTTGAGAAAACTAGAGCCCTTGCAAGTGCATTGATGATAATGCCGCGTTTAGACTGCGGTTTATCGCGGCTATGTTAGCATTTCAGGTGGCAACTCCCTGCTTGGGCCAACTTGGAGCAACTCCATGCCGAGAGCAAATTATCAAAGACAACAGAATAATTAAATTGGCGGCTCTTGGTCTTGTACAAAATTGGGATGTATTCGAAATAGCCGAACCTTTAAAATCGGATCACTCGGTCAATTCGGGTTAATCGGTACACATTTGAAACCGATGAGAGCTAATTTTAATCTCAAAAAATGACGACGGTCTGTGGTGGCCGTCGGCGGTGCAACGGTAGTGTACTCTTGTACTAGAGAACGTGGGTTCGATCCCTTCACCTAACATTTCTTTCGACGACGGTCACCTCGCTTAGTGATGGCGACACTATCGAGTAGTTAGCCACGCAAAAACTTCTTAAAAATACCCTTTGGAAACGGTGTAAAACTGTATGTACCAATAAGTAAGTGCAAAACTTGAACGCGCGCAGTTCACTGTTTGTGAGAAGTTCTCCCCACTCCCTTCATGGGATATAATGGAATCCATTCATTTTCCGTTTGTGTGTGATTTCCAACAGTTTATTATTTTTGTACGAGTGAGTTATTGTTATGGTTGCAACTTTTGGTACTTGGCAGTGTTGCATCAAATTGTACACCAGGTTAAAGTAACGTTAAATATTAAACTTCAGCTGTTACAGATTAAAATTGTATGAGTAATCTTATGTGATAGCGGGGTGTAACGGAGTTAGCCTACGAAATGCTTTAATTTTGGTCTATCTAACTGCGGCATAAATTAGCCAGCTGACTCTAAACTGGGGATTCATGGGATGTAATGGGAAACGATTAATTTTCCGTCTGTGTGTTGGTTTGCAATATTTTATGGTTGCAATTTTTGGTACTTAGCAGTGTTGCATTAAATTGTACACCAGGTTAGAGTAAGGTTAAATATTAAACTTCTGCTGTCTGTTACAGATTAAAATTGTATGAGTAATCTTATGTTCTAGAGGGGTTGCACGGAGGTATCCTAGGAAATACGTTAAGCTTGGTATATCTAACTGCAGCATAAGATATCCACCTTCTAAAATGGGGAACAGATGTTCAACAGAGAAGAGGCCACTGTAGACAGACACTTCGAGGTTTTAATTTTACTGGGAACCCACGGAGGCGTCACTTTCCTCATTACACCTCTCGTTGGAGCGCCCTATGTGGAAAGACACTTAATAGTGGTATTCCTTCACCTTGTAACAGTATTTTTTTGAGCCTCTGCACCCATTCCAGCTAATCCCCACATTTCGCTGAGCGGTTGATACTTGCTAACAGAATCATTGATATCTAACTACCCATGAACATAATATTACGCGTTTAGACACAGTTCATTGCAATTAGGTTAGCGCTAACCTGGCTTTTAATCTCTGCTGTTTACAACACCCAATTTGAGATTTTGATATTAAATTGGCATTTCAGGTGGCGACTCAGTGATTTGTTTTAGTTATACTTCGTCATAAAAAAAATTAATTTTCGGGTAAAAATAGATTGAAATAAGAGAGAGATCCACCAACTCGCTCTCGCTATTTTCAGAATCGAACGTCTGGGATATGCAAAGCCAATTGTGTATGTGCAAAATCTGTAAATATAAAATTAAAAAGTTAGGACTTTGTTCGATGCTACAGCAAAACAACTGATAGACATTCGATTCCTCTCGGAAGAATCAAAAAGTGCAACGTCAGATTGAAATACTAGAGATCCACCAAACTCGCTCTAGCTATTTTGAATCGAACTTCTGGAATTTGCAAAGCCAAATTTTTACTGTGAATGTGCAAAATCTGTAAATATATCGACATCGTGAATGCACAAAATTAAAAATTGAGGATTTTGTTCGATGCTACAGCAAAGCAGCTGATAGGCAGTGAAATGTCAGTTGAGAGAGTTGTCAAGAATATGTTAACCTCTGCGGGTAAACATAGATTTGTCCACTCGCTCATCGGTTTAATGATTGGAGTTAATGTTAATGCAATGTATTCGAAGGAGTTTTTGCGGCGTTTTGTAACTGTGGATGAAACATGGATCATGGATCTAAACAATGGGTTTCTCCGGGCGCACCGGCTCCGAAGAAGGAAAAGGTAAGTTTGTAGGCCAATAAGGTGATGGCAACAATTTCTTGGGATTCGCGCGGGATAATAAACATCGATTACCTTCAAAAGTGAAAAAAAATAAACGACGAATATTATGCCAACTAATTGGACCGATTTAACGACGATTTAAAAAAAAAACGACCCAATATGGCCAAGAAAATAGTTATTTTTCATCAAGATAATGCACGGGCGCACACGTGTGTAGCCTCAATGTCAAAATTCCCAGAATTGAGGTATGAATTGGTATCTCATCCGCCATCTTCTCCGGATGTAGCCCCCAGTAACTATTTCCTATTTCCAAACCTAAAGAAATGGCTCGGTCGAACGAGATTTAGCTCCAACGATCAAACAAATGCCTATTTTATGGACCTAGAAAAATCCTATTTTTTGGAAGGCATACAAAAATTGGAGAAACGTTGGACTAAGTTTATTGAGCTAAAAGGAGATTATGTTGAAAAATAAAAAAAAACTGTGTTTCATTCATGTATAACTAAATGCAAAATAAAAATTGATTTAAAATATTTTTTTTTAAATATTGACAAATCGTTCCACTTGATCTGTAGTGTAACATTAGCTTTAAATAGATAATCTCTTTGGCATTATGGGCAATATATTCAAATTACATTATAGAACCAAATAGTATTTTGCATAACATAATCGATTTTATTTTTCAATTTAAAATACGCAAATCTATTAATCTTCTCATCCAACTCATTGCAAGGGGTGGGAAAGACGCAAATCAATCAAATGGCGCTCGCTGATAGAGATGACGATGATGGCAGCTCAGAAAGCAAAAAAGGAAAGAAAACACATGCATCCAGCATTCTGAATTGCAACTAATCAAGAGGATTCTATGCATAAATAAAATCGTAATAACTTGATGTCAAAATCTGTTAAAATCTCAAGCCGCTGATGCTCAAGCTCGCTCACTTAAATTACCTACATCAATGCCGTGTATATCAGCGAGAGCACTGTTGCAGCAAGTGGACGAATGAACGATCAGGAACAACAGCAAAAATGTACGACCACTTGACAGTTAATATTTTTTTATTTATGAAAAAAAAACACAACTTACAACAACATTAACAAAAACAACCATTGGAAAATGATTAAATAATTAATCATTGTACGAGTATATCAGAAGAGCGCCACAAGAGGACGGGGTCAGTCAAGTGGAGTAGAGGTATGTTGATGCTGTCTGTTGGTTGCAATGCAAGACACACACATCGTGTAGACCTCCAAGGAAGAGGTGCAACCAACAGTTCCTTATAAATGCAAATATATGCTTATTAACATTTCATTATGGAAAATAGCCACAACAGGATCTAGACGCCGCCACTAAGTCAGAATGAAAAAAAATATCAAGGGATATTAATTTAGCATAGGCCAACAAAGATTTTGCTATACCCTACAACAAGGTATTTGCCCGAGCCTCTATTGAAAAAATCGGAATGGCGGATAATTTGTGAAATATAATAACAAAACAATACAAGTAATTATTACTCGCGGTCTTGCATGAACTAGATTTGTATATAAGCATATTGTTTGTGTACCAACGCATAGTGATAATCAAGGCATAGTTGAAACCATCTGAAAAGAAACTCGTGACAGACAAAAATAAAGGAGAAGCAAAGGAGTAGCAGATTCTCATTTCATAATTTTAGGTTACTTGAGATTTGTTTATCCCTATAATGTGTGATGATATACCTATATACTTGTGGAGAAGGGAGCTGACGACATGCCTTGGTGGGCATTGAAATAGCTATATTCTATAACTCCTTTTTGAAAACTATATTTCTATTAATAGAGATATAGAATGGCCTCAAGCTTGACTAATAAAATTAAAAATTTAAAGAAACTGATAATTTATAAAAAGAAAAAAGTCTAACTTAAATTTGTTGTGTACATTATAAACAATTTACGTCAAAATGTGTGAAAAGTAGTCCTAATATCAAAAATGTTATTATTTTTGTTTTGCTTGAAATCGAAATTTTTGATAATTTATAAAATATACCCAATTGCCCGATTTGCAATATTAACATTTCAAAAAAATCCTTGCCTCCTAGCCTATAATCGGGTTTTTAGGGAATTCGAATATGTGTATTAGATCAAAAGTTATTGAATTTTGGGCAATGAAAATCGATTATGAGCCTGCAGCTTGCTATGCGAGAAATTCTCAGCTACTGAATTTAAATTATCTTAGTGTTAAATAGTTTTAATTTTTGTTTTAAATATCTTTAAGAGAAACCGAGATTTTTTCCTACAAAAGACCTAAGTTTCAGATTCAAAATTTGTATCTCTGTTTTCAACAAAATAATATTTTAAAAGAAATTCAGCAAAGATATTTCTTTTTTCAAGCTAAACATTTCGTTTGAACCCTTAACATAACTTAACATACTCCCTAGTAAGGTGTAGGGTACAGCACAATATATATAAAACGATCGTTATACAATATTATTGGGATGGTATTAAATTATAAAGCGGTAGGCTGGACTCACCTGCTAAATAGCGATCACTTTGAGAACGTGAGTAACGCAATGTCTGTAAGATGAAAATGTAAAGAAGATCACATCAAATACAATAATAGATCTTATGAAAGAAGATATACAAAAGAACTCCTACTCCTAGAACTCCCCTGCTTCAGCTTATTCTTCTTCTTCTTCTTTACATAATCAGCATTTAATTAACACTGCGAAAAGAGTCTACGGCTGACAGCCAGCCAGCCAGCCAGCAGAGTTGTAGGAGTTGGAGTTCTTTGCATTCACGGTACTCACCACATTTTGGTTGGCAAAGTCATCACGTCGTTTCTCTTGTTTCAATAACAAAGGCGCCGAATTCGATTTCGTCGAGAGCTCTTGGGTATCTAGAATTTCATGGCCACTATGCAGCGATGCACTGCTGGGCGAGGGCAACTCATGGAAATGTGTGGGCGCCAGCAGCGATTGGAAGGGTTCTTGTCTCAATGCCAACGACAGTTGATTGCGATCCTTATGACGATCTCGTAAATGTTGCAATTTACGTGCCAACTGGGCATGAGAATGATGATTGTGCAAGTGCTGATGCTGTTGCTGCGGCTGTTGCAGATGAAGATGAGGGCTCTGATTATGAGCGTGATGATAGGAATTTGGTAGCGATGAAGTGTCCAAAGAATGGCTACGGCATTTCTGGGGTACCATTATGGGTGAGGCGGCATATTTGCGGCGCAAAACAACACCACTCGTGGAATCACTTAAGGAGCCATTATTCAACGAAGAGCTATTGGTGTGAGCTCCCGTACTTCCTGCACTAGCGCTACTGTTTTCACCATCCTCATTGCAATCACAATCACAATAGGGTATAGTTTCGAATTCATCATGTCCCTCATCTTCTTCGTCAACCATATCATAGTCGTCCATATCCTCATCATTGTTAGATGATTTCAGGGATTTACTAAGCGTCTCTCCCTCGATCAATCTTTGCACCTCTTCGTCATCTTCATCATCATTAGTTTCGTCACATAAACTCAAAACTTCCAAGAGATCAGGATCATCGGAAGATGTTACTGAACTGCCTTTTTGGAATTTCATTTTACGCAAAGCCTCCAAACTACTGACAGATTCATTATCCTGCTGCTGGGAATGACTGTAATGATGATGATTATGGTGATGGTGATGGCGATGATGCGGATGCATACTACTCTTCCAATAGGACATATCTTTGGGTGGTGTGGCTGTGCCAATACCGCTTTCATTATTATCATTTTCTACGCCAGAGCTGTCTAGTGAAATGCCAGATTTACCCGAACTTAAAACACCAGATGCTTCTTCACATGCCGAGGATGAAGTGGAGCTGCAAGAGAAGCATAAAGATACAATTAAAACCAAATAAAATTTTATATTCACTCCAGCACTCGATAGAGTAACAAATTAGTTTATAGATTAAGTGTTAATGAGCTTGAACTTGTGTGATACCCCATTTGGTTTTTTTTTTCAATCTGCCAGCGCAAATACTGGGTAGCTTCTTTATAGTTTTATCGGAACAAAAATGTGACGTTTCAAGGAGTTTATTTTTTAATTAATGATATTTATTTATTGCTTTTGCATTCGCTTAGAGAACGCAGTGGTGATCTGTGAAATATCTGTGTCATTGAATCTGGGTAACACATTAACCGACATGTCATTTGTCAACACGCAAGGTGGGGTAGACATAAATCTCTATAACAAGCAACCGGAAAAAGGAATAAAAAGTCAAATGTGCAAACACTGATTATATTTATGTACACTGAGGGAAATTTGCTATATTACAACAATCAGGTTTTATTTAATCGAATGCACATTTTTATTGACATTGACGGAAACAAAACTGTTGGAACTTTTCTGAAGACAGACAGCTTCACTAAAATATATAATACAAATTGCGAAACATAAAATCCCACCTCTGCGGCTTTTAAATTGTTTTCACTAACTGGCAAATAATGATCAATTAGCCCAAAAAGAATTACAACTTTCTAAACTCGAATTGGTTTATTGAAAGGTTTCAAAAACTCAATGAAACGTTTCATAAATTTAATTAAATTGCTCCAAACATCACACATATTTAAGCGAAAACACAGATGTTTTTGAGGAACAATCTTCGAAGGACCCCCTTTCACAGTAAACGTTGCAAAAATTCAAAAAAGTAATGCAACATTTCTTTGCTTTAGTGAATGTCCGCGTAAAGTTACAATTAATGAAATCTTTGGCGTAAATAAAACACAAAATGTAGTTGCAACAATGTAGGAATCTATTATACTCGTATTTAAGGAGAACATTCATTCAGGTTAGTGACTCTAGTTAGTTTGATTAAAATCAAGGAAAAGCATGACGTATTAATTAGTTAAGTGAGATTTTTTCCTTGATTTAAGTCTATATTTTTAACTTCAGAGACAAAAGTTCAACTACATTCGGATGCTCAAATCAACCATCTTTAGGCATTTGAACCCAACTACATTACAAAAATGTTCGCTTTAGGAAACGATTTGATGGTACTCCAACAAATATGACTTGGTACGCATTTTCTTGGATTCGAAATGATATAAAAAGCTTTGTAGACTTTAGATACTATGGGATTTCCGCTTCCAATTACAATTCCCAATTCCATCTAATGTGATATATGAAATTTCGATATTACGTTTGTTTGATATTCACTCATGTGTCTATTGAAATGGTCCCCCAGGAAATGATTAACCAAAAAACTAAGAGATCACAATATTCTGCCACACAAGCAGAAACTATGATCATTTGGAAAACATTTGGCATGAAAGAAGGCAGGCAGGCATTGACTCCCCAAAGAGGCCACACATAAACTAACCTACTGGCGTCACCAGTTCTTTATGATTGGTTTCTTCAATTCCTGTAGGTTTTTTCTCTCTGTCTCTCTCTCCCTCTCTCTCTCTCTTTAACTTACATTGGGGCACACTTCATGGAATTGGCGTTCTAAGTAATTATGTCTCAATGGATTAGAGACGCAGACAGACAATAACAGATACGAGTTAAAGCCAGACGCAAGACGTAGATGAATAGATTTGTAGACTGTGAATGTGAATACACGGATACTTACTTATTGTCTTCATCGACGGCGCCAACACTCCTTAGAATCGATTCCTCAGATGTCCAGATTGTAGAGGTTGAACCTTTTTTGGTAGCATCACTGCCATGTTGTAATAGATAAGTTGTGGACGTTGGTTGTTGGGGCTGATGTTGCTGTTGTTGCTGCTGCTGTTGCTTTGCAGACGCACAGGTCATTGGAGAAGAGTTGGTGGCTGTCGTTGGCACTGTCATGGTGGAAGCCTTTTTCGGTATTCCACATGATGAGGTTGTCATAAGCGTTTTATGTTTATTACCACTGTTGTTGTTGTTGCTGTTGCTACCGCTGCCACCCGTGCAATAATGATTTTGTTGCATTAAAGCCGACAATTGTTGGCTTTGATCTATGGATGTATTGCGTAGATTATCCATATCCATATTCAATTGACGTAAACGTTTCTGATGCAAAGATTCTACATCTGTTGCCGGCTGCTTACTTGTGACAATCTCTTCGGATGTTGCAGATGCTGCAGGTACAGCTGTTGCCGCTGGTGTGGCTGCTTTAGCTACAGCTGACGACGATGATGTTGTCTCTTCAATTTTTAAAATGGTCATTGGATTTAGTTTCTTCGACGATGACATCGTTGACTTAATGTCAACAACGTTGTTGCTTATATTATCCGTAACGTTTGAGGCGGCAACGGCGGCGGCTTCGTGGCTTTGGAAATTTGTCAGATTCTGTGGCTGATGCTGATCGAATGCAGCCGTAGCATTTAACAAAGCTCCTGCTAAACTGTTACGTTGCCCCAGCATTTGTCTACCGCTGCTGTTGTTGCCACATGTTGTTGCTGCCTTTGTGCTGTTGTCGCTGTGATTATGAAGTAGTGCCTGGTAAATTGTATGCGAAGGTGATGGTGTCGGTGCCGATAATGTTCTCAAGTAGGCTACATTCGTTTTAGTCACATTGCCACCTGAACTTGTTGCCGTTGTCGTTGCACCACCACCAGCAGCAGCCACTGTTGCTCCAGCACAACCACTTGTATTATCTAAACGTCCGCAATCAAGGTTAAATGATTGCAATGGTATGGTTGCCTAAACAGAAAATAAAAAATAAAACGAAACAAAACAAAAAAAATTAATAAAAATCCAGAAAGGAATGAGTAAAACATGGTTATAATGATAATCATGATGAAAAAAGACAGCATTTTGCTATTTTTGTTTTACATTTTTGTTACTGTTGTATTTTTCTCAAGTTTGCCTCCGAAAACCTCATGCTGTCTTCTTATCAGTGTGGTAGCTAGGAGCGAATGTCTGCTAAAGACTCGGCCATATGGTGGAGACTAGGTGAGCTAAAGTAAAGGGGCCAATAGTTAGGTAGCGACTTTAGCTTAAAGATTTGAAGCACAATTTATGTTTTATAGTACTAATTTTGATATCTCTAAATTTTGAATTATGTCTTGTGACTTATCTCTTTTCACTTTGTGACTTATCACAATGTGACTAATCACTTGTTGACTAAGCATTTTGTGGCTTATCACTTTGGTACTTATCACTCTGTGACGGATCACTTAGTGACTTATCACGTTGTGACTTATCACGTTGTGACTTATCACGTTGTGACTTAGCACCTTGTGACTTATCACTTTGTCACTAATCACTTTGTGACTTATCATATTGTTACATATAACCTTGTGACTTTTCACTTTTTGATGTACCACTATGTGGCTAATCACTTTATGACTAAACCCTTTGTGACTAATCACTTTGAGACTAATCAGTTTGTGACTAATGACTTCTTTACTTATCACTTTGTGACTAATCACCTTGTGACATATCACTTCGTGACTTATCACTTTTTGACTAATCATTTTGTGACTTATCAGTTTGGTACTTAGCACTCTGTGACTTCAATTTGTGACTGATCACTTTGTGACTAACTACATTGTGACTTATGATTGTGACGTTTAACATTGTGACTATATCTTTGTGACTTATCACCTAGAGCTTTATCACCTTGTGACTTTTCACTTTTTGACTTACCACTATGTGGCTAATCACTTTGTAACTAATCACTTGGAGACTTATCACCTTGTGAATTATCACTTTTTGACTTACTACTATGTGACTAATCATTTTGTGACTAATCACTTTGTGACTAATCACTTTGTGACGAATCACTTTGTGACTAATCACTATGTGACTAATCACTTTGTGACTAATCACTTTGTAACTTATCACCTTTTGACTTATCACCTTGTGACTTATCACCTTGTGACTTATCACCTTGTGACTTTTCACTTTATGGCTTATCACTTTGTTACTTATCGCTATCCGACTAATCACTTTGTAACCTAGATCAGCGAAGAATATACATTTCTTTATAGTTCTCATTGAATTTTTGTATAAGTTAAGTTTATAACTATTTTAAAAACAACAAAACTTTGGTCGATACCTGCCGAAAATATTTCGTCGCAGTATCCGCAAGGGATTTTTCGTTTGTAGCTGCAATAGCTAGAGTGCGCGCTCCTGCTCTGACCACATTAAAATTCTTTCGATGACGGCCTCGTCGTTACACTCTGACAAAAAAAACAGCCCCAGCAACATATTGCAGGAACCATATATATAATTGAACCATATATATGATTTCATAAAGTTAATATCTGTTGTTTTTTTGTTTCTTTGTTGTCTGCACGTTTTGTGCTACTTATTATACCATATTAATCATTGTGTCTCCAACATGTAATATCGAAAAGCAAACACAATGTGTTTGGACACAAGTGTACTGTATTTGCGACAAACTACAAACACGTTATATTTGCATCCAAACAACAGCAAAATACAGTTTTTTCAGCGTGTACGGAGATAAATCTGTAAGTTCACTTCAATTTCACTTGTCTGACGAAGGTGATCATTGCAGTAAAAGAAATATAAATACATAAAAGGTAAGTTGGCAAGTGTCTATAGGAATTTACGGCGATGGATATAATCGTAGAAAAACATAGGCCTATCCTTTCCTCAGTTTAATGCTAGAGTTGCTTAACCTAGCACACTAAAACTCGCCCTCCAATATAAAGCTTCATTAGCCACTACGGCCATTGTTGCCGCTTTGTTTTTCCGTTTCATTTTGTTTTGTCGGCCATTTAGCTATTTATGAAAGCGACATGTCCCAAAATGTCATGAATCGTAAATGCGCGTGATTGAACAACAATACCTGACTCCGCATTACAGTCGAATCGAGCTGCACATAGTAGCATCTCATCTCTGAACGTGGCCATCGAAAGAAAACGCTGTTGACTTACAAAAGATTTCCGTTTCGATTTTGCGTCTTTTTAAGGACCTTGAATGCGTAATGAGTGTTTATGCTGTCGCTGATCTTTTTTCCATGATCTCGTCAGCGTTTTTCAGTTTGTCTACTATTAAATATTTCCCTGTTTAGGAAGACCAGACTCACTCACTCACTCACTAGCTGATATACACTATGTGCAGCCATCGCATGATGCACCATTGTGTTTTTATGTAAATTTCAGCATCCAGCGTCTGTCTTTTTGTGTGTTCATCTTTTTCTCAAATCAATTTTTTTTACTCGGTGAGTATTGAAATTGAATTCAAAAAAAAGTAACGACCGTCTTTGACTATATGCGTCAAAGCATATCACAAAAGTTTTGAGTTGTACGGGTATGATCAAGAGGACGAGGACATTTGACAATTCGGTTGTATTCGGTTATTTGCTCAAAGACTTTGTCACCGGGGCTTTGTTTCAGAATTGACAACCGCCGGCTGTCTCAGATGATGGTGATCGCTTTGGATATGCTAAAATGAGGGTCTTTCATACATCCATATGCACCCAATGGCAGTGCGGCCAAGAATATCTTGACATTGTTGCTCATGGTTGTATTGAAGTTTACTCCAGCAACGTTCCTTTGCTTTTTTTCTTTTTGCACCAGCTTCAACAGCATCAAGGTTGTATTCAAATTTATGAGACATTAAAGTGACAAGATTCGGTTTAGGTTTTACAAAAGATTTTCTTGTATAACGCTATTGACATTACTTTTGAAAGGTAAGAGATGAAAAAGTGAACACAATGTCGTGATTGTCATATTGGCTGAAATCATAACAAAGTTCATGGTCATGGGGACAATTATATTGGCCAACACACTGAAGCGAAAATTGTCAGATAACCTAAGTATTAATGTAGCCAAATCAAAGAAACCTGGTTATGAATTTTTTGTTAAGAACTGTTAAAATGAAGAATATTTGACATCCATAACTTAACATGCTCTAAAGAACATAGCTAACAATGTTCGTTTGCTATGTTCGTTACAACATGTTTGCCTGCTATTACACCAAATGTACTGCGATACCACCAAACTGTTTGCAGTGCCGATAAAATACCTGACAAAATCTTTGCCAGCACAACAAATATATGATTGCTGATATAACAAATATACATATGTTGGATGGTATAACAAACATGTTTGCTTTCTCCCTTTTCAGCGGTGTCTTCCGTTGTGTTTGCCAATATATTTTTCGAGTGCAAAGCGGATTTTTTGACTTCCAAAAAAGTTCTGCACAATGGGTTAAATGCGAAAACCCTATCAAAATAGTTGAGATTAAGTTCAATAGTGTTGTTTAATGAATTGTAGAATAAGAAACAAATTGTCAACTACAATTAGAATAGTGTGTTCTATAAATAGAACTTTCAAAACTTCGGCGTCAGTGCACGTAAATAGGAAAGCAATGTGTAAGTAGCGACAAACAATCACTCTGCACAATAAAAAAAATGTCTTCGGTTAGTGACTAGTGTGAATACACACCGCATTGGCTTAACGGGCTAGACGCTGCTGAAGATGATGCTTCACAAACATCGTAACGATCGTCCAGCGAATGTGAGTTTGAATCCCACCCGCCGCATTTACATTTTTTTCACTAACCGGAGAGTATATGATCTCTTAGCCTAAAGGAAACTACAACGTCAACAGATTTTGTTCATTGTATAAACGATTGGCAAAATAAAAGTTAAAAAAAAATATCATCAATTTCAGGTCCCTTATTTTTGTCGCAAAATCAAAAATAGCAGATCTCCAATTTATGAAAACAATGCTTGCAAACATGTACATGGTTTCTACAATATGTTGCTGAGGCTGTTTTTTCAGCGTGTGAACTTTTGTCAACCAACGTAGGTAAGTGCAGATTTCCAGTAGCGACCACCAAAACGACAATGCCGTATACAAATATCGGGTAGACAAAAGCTGTATACATATATATTCAGTAAACTATTTTCAGGGATATGCCCATTGAATTCCGATAGCCCTTTTACAGGAATATTGGGTCACTGTTTCTCTACTTATCTCATCCATAGTGTATGGCTTGGCACCAAGCATTCTGTCGAGAATCACACCTAAATATCGTATCTTAAATTTTTCCTTGAGCATTGTAGTACTGAGGATAAAGACAATGTCTGAATATGCGGAACCTTATGATATATGATAAAGAGTACTAGCTCATATTTCCCGGATTTACACCCAGCCCATTCACTGTGGCCCAAATTGAAATGCTGATAATTGTTCGGTGTTGATGACAATCATGACTTGTCGGTGAAGTCATTCAGGGTTCTCCAACCTTCCAATTGGTACATCCACATTGAATATCATCGCATCCGAATTAGAGGTTGTCAGAACCGCCTTAGAGGTTGTCAGAACCGCCTTAGAGGTTGTCACAACCGCATTGGAGGTTGTCACAACCGCATTGGACGTTCGTTGTCACAACTGCATCAGAGATTGTCATAACTGCCTTGGAGGTTGTCGCCGCATTGGTGGTTGTCACAACCGCATTAGAGGTTGTCACAATCGCATTAGAGGTTGTCACAATCGCATTTGAGGTTGTCACAACAGCATTGGAGGTTGTCGCGGTAGCATTGTAGGTTGTTACAACCGCATTAGATGTTGCCACAACATCATTGGAGGTTGCCACTACCTATTACAGGTTGCTTCAACAGAATTTTTGTGTTTGGGACTAAATTCAGTCATGATAACCAATTTCGGTTGTGGTAAGTGCAATTCGGTAGCCACAGCTAAATTTTCGGTTGCTAGAACCTCTTTTCAACGAACTAGTTATGTAAGACCAATTAGTCACGAGTAGGTCACGGTTACTGATATTTGCAAGGTGTACGAGTATAAAAGACCCCTTTTTTTGTTTGGGGGAAGCTGGCGAGCTCGTGGACGACACGAGATGCCGGTCCTTAGCAATGACTTATTTCTATAGCTCAACAAATTCCTTCTTTTCAAACGCTATGAGCTTAATTTGGTCTTGTTGCATCACATCAGTCTATTCTAGCGGCTACGGATGACTATTCTAATATAGCAGGTTGGGCTTACCTATCTAATATTGCAGCTTCCGCTGATTGTTCCAATATAGCTGTTACGGGTGAGTATTCTAATAATGAAGCTTGGGCTAACTATTTTGATATTGCGTCTTGGGCTGACTGTGCCAATATAGCACCGTAAGCTAAATATATATCGGCTTCGGCTGACCATTCGAATATAGTGGTGTGGCCTGACTATTCGAATATATCAGAATCAGCTGACTATTCGAATATAGTTGTTTGGGCTGAATATTCGAATATAGCGGCTTGGGCTGACTATTCGCATATAGCGGCTTGGACTGGCTAGTATAATATATCAGCTTCAGTTGACTATTCGGGTATAGTTGCTTCGGATACCTATTCAAATATAGCAGCTTCGGCTGACTATTAGAATAAAACGTTTTCGTCAGACTATTCGAATATAACGACTAGCGGCTGGGACTGGCTTTTCTAATAAAAGCACATGGGCCAACTAGTCTAACAAAGCGATTACGATTGACGATTCTAAGATGGTGGTGTGGGCTGATTATACTAATCTGAATTTTCTGATATAGCGGCTTTGCCTGACTATTCTAATAAAGCAACTTTAGCTGACTATTCAAATATATCGGCTTGGGCTAAATATTCTAACAAAGATTATTCCAATTTATACCCTTTGGCTGCCGTACTATAAACACATTCTTGAATTTTCTTAGACTCAAATTAAAACCAGACGACCTAAATTGTTCTACTCGAACCCGAAATGTTGCAACCGAATAAGAAGCGCTTATACAGACGCTGAAAAATATCGGCCCCAGCAACATTGCAGGACACATGTATATATGCCATGAATTAAAAATCTACTGCTTTCCTGGTTCTGTGTTATCTGCCGCGTTTTTGTTTTAAGCAATTTTCCACAAACAAACAAATCCACAATTGGGTCACAAAAACATATATTATAACCTATTAATCACTGTGTTTCAAACATGTTATATTGTATAGCAAACACAATTTGTTTGGACACAAGTATACTATATTTGGGACAAGCCACACACACGTTATATTTGTTTGCAAACAACAACAAAAGGACAGATTTTTTCAGCGTGCATAAAGAAAACCATATTATGCCCTACACACCAAGTGCCCATAATCTTAAACTGAAGACGGTTGTTCTAAAGCCAAGACGAATGTCCTCGAACTCAAGACAATGAGAGTGTCCTAAGCAAGTTACCACTAAACAAAAAATTAAATATGTCACCTTATTTCCATCCGGCTATGGATTTAACATGGTATTTCTCTTTTAAAATTCCAACATCGACATGGCGAGACGTTATTTTAAAATACTTATACAAGCACTGACCGTTGGATATACTTTTCCAAAGTCTCCCGGAGGAATTAAAAGAAAACTATTTTAATAATTCATAAACTGAAAACAGGCGAAACAACACACGCATCTTAATTCGCACAATATTTCAAATTTATAATTGTAATCGAATGAAATCGAAGAGAAAAAAGTTAAATTAATACAATACACAGTAGTGAGTGAGAGAGGTGGAACAGTGAGTGGTACAATCCATGGATTGCAATTGCTTTAACATAACCAAGGAGGATGACGATATTGATGATGCAGTCAGTCAGTGGCGGGCAGCACATCCTGTATGCTCGAGATTGCGAGCAAATGTAATTAAATTGAAGCAAAAATAAAAAAATCGACAATGATGACGAAGAAAACAAGTGATGTTCAATGGCGGTCGGCCAACTGGCGACATAAACCATATTTGGTCTATATCCAGATGGACGGACACAGGCAGACACACGTTGGTTACATTTAATGGCAACAAAATGCTATGTACCATCGTCATATAACAATTGTCAATCGAACGGGCCGCCTGTGAGTAGACAAAATGCATTGGCAACATTGAGTATGAATCGATGAATGTGTCGTTGTGCTGTTGCACAATGTTGTAATTGCGGAGAGGACATGATAAAAATCAAAAGTTTTAAATCGCCAACAAAACAATAGCAACATCAACAATTACATACAACTTGTTAACACAGAAAACCAAAAGAAACAACAAATAAAAAACAAAATAAAAAAATCCTTCAGAAGAGTAACAGATGCCAGAGTATGTAACGTGGGCCTGGCTTTGTGTGTGTTCAGCTGGAGTTTAGCATGAATCTTAACAAAAATTTGAGCAGTTTTTCGCAACAACAAGAAAAAACCTAAATTCTCTGAGGAATTGCATTTATTTTACTCGCCAACTCTTTGTAATTTTAGACTTACGCCAATAGTCAGGCTGTTGCGCTGCAGCTCCTGCTCAACATGGCCAATAAATCATTTAAATCAATTTCCGTTTGCGTTGGCCAATTCCCGATTCTTGAAAGAAATGCGTGATTTTGTGTTAAAGGGGGTTCTCTTTCATCACTTACACATTTTGCTTGGTTTAAGCCATTGCAACAATACAATATGTGCAACAACAGTGTTGTGTTGCAGCCAGCCGTCAGCAGCAGTTTGACCATGATTTTTTTTCTCCTCTCATGTTGCTACAAATGTAATTCGTGTGCTTCGTTTTTTCTTTCGTTCTCTGCAGTATTAACTGTCAATTGCTTCTCAATGCGAGGAAGAAAAAAATGCTGCAGTTGTCATTTTAACGAACTTACAACACAGCCACGCAATATTGTTACCGCTGCTGATTACATTAAAGTCAATGCATCATTCAACAAGAAGTTATAAGGGGGATGAGGGGCTTTTTGACATTTTGTAAGAGGGTGGCAGGATGGTAACTGAATGGAGTATGGAATATGGGACTTACTACACAGTGGGGAATATATTAATTGTTTTATGTTCATTGTTTCAGTTAAAAGTTTTACCTAGGACACGCGACAACTAATTACTGCCTTTAAATTCTAACCAACAATAACTTTGTACCCGTGCATACTATTTCTACCGTTATTATTATTTTTCCAAATTTGAAAGAAATTTGTGATATTTTGCCATAAAAAAATAAACAAATTTCATTTAAAATTGAAAAATAGGTAAAACCGCAAGAATAGTATGAACACGCTGAAAAATCTGTATTTTATTTTTGTTTGGGTGGAAATATAACGTGATTGTAGCTTGTCGCAACTTGTGCCCAAACACATTGTGTTTGGTATTCAATGTAACATGTTTGAGACATAATGTGATTAATAGGCTATAATATATGTGTATTTGTTTGTTGAAAGCCACTAAAAACAAAAACGAGATAGACAACAGAGAAACAAAAAGGCAGCAGATCTTCAATTCATGAAAATAATGCTTGCAAACATGTACATGTTTACTGAAGTATATTACTCGCGCTGCTATTTTTCAGCGTGTAGGGGAACAAAGTTAATATCTCCCTTTCTAATGAATGGTTGAGAGTTCTATGTTTGGATTCAGTTACCTGACCACGGCTGTGGAGTACACTGACGTAGAATTCGCTCGCTAGTTCAATAGTTGTCTATCTCATTAAATTACGGTGCACGAACACAATAACCAGGAACATAATGGTCATTTCATACATGTAGTTGCATTATGCCCGTGAGGGTCATATCTGGTCACCCTAAATGAACTATAGAGTTCATAACCTATCCAACTCTACAGCAGTTAGAGTCGGCGTTTAAAAACTGCATCGATTCAGAATCGGGAAATTTACTATAAAAAATGTAGAAGCCCTCATAAATTATGGTGAAAAATCTGTATACTACACACTAAAAAATAACGGTCTCAGAAACATATTGCAGGAACCATGTATATGTTTACAAACATTGTTTTCATGAATTGGAGATCTGCCGCATTTTTGCCTTGTTGTCCATCACGTTTTTGGTTTCAGAGGTTTTCAACAAACAAAGCCACATTTCGGTCACAAAAACATGTATTATAACGTAGTAATTATTGTGTATGAAGCATGTAACATTGAACAGCAAACACAATGTGGATGGACACAAGTATACTGTACTTACCACAAGCTACAAATTCGTTATATTTGCATCCAAATAACAAAACTGGACAGATTTTTCAGCATGTATAGGATTATGATTGCTGTTTCGTTTTTCAGTTTATATTTGCTAACAATTCCCTTGTGATTCGTGACATATGTCACAGGCAAAGATTCTACAACATCATGGAAAGACTTCCACCCGAACAACGCTTACAAATTTATTACCAATTTTATTACCAAAAATCGAGAAAAATTTTTCGCGTACTTCTACACTTTTTTTTATAGATCAGCGACGAAACTTCAGATTGAATGGGTATGTTAGTAGGAAAAATTGGCGCATTTTGTCTGATGAGTAACCAAAGGAAATACAAGTGCTGCCAAAATCTAGTGTTTGATGCGACTTGCAGGCTGTCGAAACCATCGGTCTATTCGCGTTATGAACCTGATCGACATGTGGTTTGAACAAGACGGCGCAACATGTCACACAGCACAATAAATTACGGGCATATTGAGAGATGAGTTTGATAAACAACTTATCATCGGTTCATATTTCTTTTAAGATGACGATGACGACAACCTTACCGTCAATGCCGCCTCGGACAGTCTGTGATATCCACCTCTATACGCGCAAAATGCACGAGCTACATCTGTTCGAAATGTGGTTTAAACAAAACGGCGCTACATGCCACCTAGCGCATGAAACAATGGGTGTATTGAGACTTGACTTCGGTGACCAATTTATCTCTCGCTTAGGACCAGAGGGTCAACCACTTAGATCGTGCGATTTGGCATCACTAGCCTATATTTGGTGGGGTTAAGTGAAGTCACTCGTTTATACCAATACACCTGCGCCAATTTAAGTCTTGAAAAACAAGATTACTTGTGTTATTAGCGGGATACCATGATACTATGTCCGAGAAATTTGGTTCGAAATCGTATACATCGAATGGAAGACTTACAACGTAGTCATGGTCAAAAAACGAACTCTACCTATATCAAATTTCCAACTATCTCGGTGACGGCCAGATAACGCACAACTGATTGATACTCTTATCAATTAGTCTATGGATCAGCTGTAGCATTTGTATGTACACCCTGGTACCACAGTTTCTTTCAGCTGTTTTACGTGTCTATCATAACAGAGAAGAGTTGCTATCAGCTGTTTTACCTTCTCTTATGGTCACCGATATAATTGGAGATTTAATGAAGTTCGAGTTGCTGTTAGGAGTTGGACATACAACGAACAAAAATAAAACCTGAATGTTTATTTTCATTTGACGCCAGCAGCATCAAACATACGTAAGCTTTCAGTTGTATCAGTCAACACTATTTAAACTTACTTTAATTCCAGTTGTGTGCCCTTCATTTTCACATTAACTCTGTTCTCTATCAAATCGCCAACTACTATTTCGACCAGCTGTGGGATGGGTATCCTTGATACCCTAGAGTTATAAATAATAGTTTCCAACAGCTGTTTTACATACTCTTATGGAAACTGAAGTAGTTATAGATTTATTGCAGTACGAGTTGATGTTAGAAGTTGAACTTAAAATGATTAGAAATCAGAATGGTTGTCTTTCGGTTGACGCAACCGGCATCAAACACAATGTAGCTGTCATTAGTATCAATCGCACACTATTTAATCTTCGTTTAGTTCCGAGCTGGATCGAGCTCGGTCACTATTTTGAGAAGTCGTTTAATAAAAGTGCCCGCACAGAACAATCACGAACATAATCGCCATATCGAACATGTAGATTGTGAGTATGAGGTTCATGTTGGTTGTTGTGAGGTTATAGTTCATGTACTACCAAGTAAGGTGTACTGAAAACCACGTCTGAACCGTGTCTGAAAAGATACGTATTGAAGAGCTGATTAGGGGAACGTCAAACTTTTTTTTATACGAGGGTAATTATAGTCCCCTACCGGTCGTTGAAGTTTCGATTCCTAGTGTATTTGGGTAAATGAACATTTTTAATTTTTGTTTTGTCAATTTGGAGCTTAAACGACGTGTCATGATGAGCATAATCAGAAAAATATATTTTGTAAAATTTTGACTGATAATTTTTTTCATGGCAGTATTTTGAAGTCTTGATCAAGCATATTTTTTCAAATTTTTCGTGGATTTCTTTTATTTGTATTTAGTGTATATAGATTGGGAGTCTTTCCATGTAAAATTAAAAAAAATTAATTAGGAACTTTAATTGAAAAATTGGTAAGAAAAAGTATAAGTATGTATCAAAATACTGAATATATAATTTTCTGGTACTGTTTCAGTTTATTATTCAAGCTCAAGACCATGATATATCTTAAACATAAAAAGAAGTTTTGCGAAATGCATCCTCATCCTCCACGTATAGCTATTTCAGATCTAGCCACAGATCTTCATCAGCGGTTGTTTGGACTACTGCTTTTGAAAAACAACTTATCATCGGTTCATATTTTTCAACTAAATACATGCTGCAAAAAAACCGGCCCCAGAAACATATTGCAGGAACCATGAACATGTTTGTAAACATTGTTGTCGTGAATTGAAGATCTGTTTGCTTTTTGTTTCTTTATTGTCTGTCACGATTTTGTTTTCAGCAGTTTTCAACAAAAAAAACCACATTTGGGTCACAAAGACATATTTACCCTATTAATCATTGTGTCCCAAATATGTTATGTTGAATAGCAAACACAATGTGTTTGGGCACAAGTCTACTATATTTGCGACAAGCTACAAACACGTTTTATTTGCATCCAAATTTTTCTAAAGCTGCATTGCAAACAACCGCTGATGAAGATATGTAGCTAGATCTGTAATAGCTATACGGTTTGCCAGGAACCATGCTGATGCATTTCGCAAAACTATCTCTCATAATAGAGATATAGAATGGTTTTGAGTTTGAGTAATAAAATGAAACAGTACCAACAAAAAAAGCCACAATAAATAAAAATTATCCCCATATTATTTCCTATTTATACTCGTCATGAAATTTAACCGACCGGTAGGGGACTATAAATACCCTCGCATTAAAAAAGGTTTGATGTTCCCGTAATCAGCTCTTCAATACACATCTTTTGAGACCCCCCACCAAAATAAAAATTTGTCAGTAGAACCTGCTACCCAGCCATAGAGTATCATAATAAGAGTGTGCGACAGCTGTTATAGCTTTCACCGAATGTCAAGAGCAAGTTGTAATTTCATCGAGTTGGAGTTGCAGATGACAAAACTAACATAATTTAAAAGTCATTATCACCAGTGGAATATAATTTATCGAATTATAATTTAAAATACATTAGTATTAATCACAGATAATTTAACCATAGCTCAGTACTCCAGCTAATTTCTTTTGCATGAATTTCAAAATTCACAGTCGATCAGCTGTAGCATCGAAACCCCCTGTAGCCAGCGCTAGTTTACTACTGGTAGCTTATACATCTTTCTTCTATTATCCACTCTGGTCTCTCTAAAATATACAACTAACATGTCGAACATTTCCAACATTTAACAACAACTAACCACTAAACTGGATTGATAACGACAAAAACATCTAAATGAAAGTTAAATAATCTGAGGAGCCATAGGATTTTAATTTTTTAATTTGGAATTAAACTTAGTTGTCTATTTCTTTGAGTGCATCATATTGTAGGTTACTACTATACTGTAGGGTACAAACAAGTTGCCATAAATACACCATTGGCAAGTCCCGCATATCATGTAAGATAATTGGTATACAAGTCCACGTGATACACGACCTGATGGTGGTTGGTGTTCAACTTGTATTTCCAATTTTTATATCGGAGTTTTACATTTTTAAAACAAAATGTTTCACTTTCATTGAATTAAAATCAAGAGCAATGCATGATGATTGCAAAACGTATGCGTGGTGGTAACATTTCTGATAGGCAGTCGACGGTCGGTATAACGATTCACATGTCCTTAAAGATTGGCGATATGGAAGATGATGAAACAAAGCAAACTTAAGTGATCTGAAGCAAAGTGAAGGTAGTAGATTCAATGCCAAGCGCCTACATGCATTTCTGGATGAGCAATTTTAAATCATTGTATTAAGTTTTAGATACTGATCGTATTTTTTTGTCAGTTTAACAATGGTGAATATTTCTCAAGGGGTTTGAGGTAAGAAGTGAACTAATAAACGGAAAGTTGAATAAAAGGCAAGGGAATTATTTCCGGTTTTATAATTGGCATTTAGAGTTTAAGGAAGTACAAAGGAAGACATGAACATTTAATGTTTGAACATTTTTTTGGAACATATCTTAAATAACTGTGTATAAAACTGTTTACAACGATATCTACATGTTAGGGAAATTGATAATTACAAACTGTCATAAATTTTCACTACAAGATTTTATGAATCAAAAAACTTAACCATATATTCTTTGAAAAAATCTATAAAAATATCAAAGCAAACTTGAAGATTGTCTTATCAAATCTGTTTTCGAGACAATCCCCTGTCATCATTAAATGTTTTATAGCTAAAGTTTGTTATAGATGTCACTCTAATAAAACCACTCTTGTGTACACAACCAACAATACCCAATAAACCTTTTAATAAGACATAAAAACCATTCAACATTGATCGTAGAGCAGCTTACAAGATGTTCCAAATTAAGACTGCATCTTATGACATCGCAAGAGGAGAGTCCGCAACCCCAAAACTGGGCAATGATGGGCGGCATGGTTGGCAGTTAAAAAATGTGATATTTAGAAGACAACATACATGACTGGCAACTCATTTAAAAGCTATAAAATAGTATATTACGGCCAAACAAAGCTCAATAAACAATATAATCAGCAAGAAGCTTCCGCTCCCTTGAAGAAAACAAGAAACAAGCTAATCGAAAAATGTTATCTTTAAGTAATCAGTGTTCTTAAAAAATATTCTGAACGATTTGAATAAATTTTCTCATTAGGCTCTGGAAAACAGCCCCTCAATAAAACCATAAAGTTCATATTCGGAACAGCTCATCAACACAACAATATATATTTTTTTATGGTAAATTAATAAAGATTCAAAGAAGTAGTGACGCTCAAGCCACAGCTTCTCACTAACTAAACTAACTATGCACCAAAATGCTGTACAGCAGATCTTGAAGTGGTTTTCATTAGAATTTTTATGACATTTCACTTGAAAGCCAACACAAGCTGTAAAACATTTCTGCCTGTAGCTGCGCTTGCTGACCCATTTCTTCCAGAAAACTTATTTTATATTTTAAATATTTTATGAAAGAACATTGCAAGCAGCCTCGTAAGAATCTTGTTTCATGCTCCAGAATTTACGAGCATGAAAGTAAAAATAAAGAAACATGAATGTAAACAAGGTTGAGTACAGGATGAAATCAAAAAAAATTAAAAAGTATAAAATAAAATAAATTTAAAAAAAAAAACCACAGTTGAAACAAATTCTGCTGTATGGTCGAAAACCTGTATCAAAATCACTTAACATGGTCATACAATACGGCCGGCATTTGGAATCTGGAATAAAGCATCACATTGGCAAAATGTTTTGACCCAGTGCTGCGACATGCTGGGAATAACGAGAACCCTTTGAGACACAATCAAACGACAGAAGTTTTCCGTTTGGTTGTATGTACATGTGTCGTTTGTACACTACTTTCAGTTTAACTGACTTCATTTTAATTATGTCTGTTCAAAAATTCAAGCTCGTGGTCGGGGCTGCGTGATTATACTAGTGTAATTCAATATTTCGGTTTCCATCGAGAGAACCATCTTCAGGAATAGATATTTAAGTAAATAAAATACAGCCAATCACTCAACGTTTCAGGTGGATGGGATTTCTTGATTTGCCAGTTGCGACAGCCACATGATTCAAAGTGTCATAAATGGCAGGATTCTTGGCAATATAGCAAGGAAAGCCATTTTATAAGATAAAACAAACTTAAAAATTCCCCTACATGTTAATCGTCCTTAACACATAATAATACTTTCTTACCCCCAACGTTAATAACATCAATAATTAATTTATTGCATGAGCACAACGATTCAATGAAAAAGTCATCCCATCAATGAGACAGACATCAAGCGAATCAGAACAATGAAACATTCTTCACAGTAATATCAAATATACAACACAGGATTGAAACTCACACGACGTGATAAGCAAACAAATTTATCGTAGTAATGGTTTTAGACCAGGCAAGTCCACGACTGACCAAAAATTCACGCTACGCCAACTCCTGGAAAAGACCAACGAAGAGCAAATCGATACATACCACCTTTTTGTCGATTACAAAGCTGCTTGGTATTCCGACAAAACTGATCCAAATCTGCAGAATGATGCTAACTAACACCAAATCAGCAGTGAAAGTGGGGAAAGACTTCCTTGAACCATTCTGTACCAAGCGAGGACTTAGACAAGACGACACACTTACGTGCAATCTCTTCAACATCTTAATGGATATAATAATGGGAAAGGCTGCAGTCAATACGAACAAGACCATTAACACGAAAAGCCTGCTGGCGTATGCTGACGACATGGACATCATTGGGCGAAATTTGCGAGAGGTTACTGCAGTATTTTCAGGAATCGAAAAGGAATCAGCGAAGGTGGGTCTTGCTGTTAATGAGGGCACGACAAAATTGATGGTGTCAACGACTAGACAAATCTCTCGACTTGGTCCGCACTTGAACGTTGACAACCGTTTTAATTTTGAAGTAGTAGATGAATTTGTCTACCTTGGATCCGCCGTGAACAAGGACAACAACGGCAGCCTGGAGATAAATAGGAGAATTGTGCTTGCAAATAGATGCTATTTTGGGCTCCGCAGGCAGTTTAGGAACAAAGCCCTCTCTCGACGGACAATAGTATTTTACCTGTCTTGACATATGGCTCCGAAACTTGGGTCATATCGCAAGCGGATGAAAAACGCCTGGGATATCCGTAGAATATATGGTCCTGTTAGAGAAAACGGCGAGTACCGACGTCGCTGGAACCCAGAGCTATATAATCTATATTCTGACGTGGACATAGCTAGGCGAATTAAATTAGGCCAATTGCGTTGGCTAGGGCAGGTTTTCGAAAGGTTTTCGATAACGTATCCGATGGAAGCAGGAAACGAGGACGACCAAGACTTCGCTGGAAAGACCAGGCAGAAGAATCCCTCCGTAACCTTGGTGGTACCAACTGGCTTGAAAAGGCTAAGGATAGAGCCATTTGGAAGAATATGTTGAAATTTGTTTCAACAACAACCTCATGAGGTTGTAAAATATTCAATAAAAGTAAAGTAATGAATCATATTCGCTGCAGTAATAAAACATATTATTTGCAATAATGAAACGTATTCAGTGCAGCAATGAAACAGTTCATGGCAGCAATGAAATAAAAAGTTACAATATCTTTGAGAAAGAGACTATATCGTTAGATAAAATGCAAAACGGCGTAACTAACCGAAAATTCAAAATCGAGTTTTTGATTGATTGTTATGAATGCCATTAAACTACATGTCTTGAAAAAAATTTACACTTCTGCGATCAAAAATCTGTCTGTGTGCTTTAAGTGAAATTAGAAAAAACTTCGTTAAAAATATTTATAGTTTTCATTTTACAAAGCTTTTTTGCTTCTCCTGGAAAATTATATTTTTGTTAGTTACGCTTTTTTGCATTCTAGCTAACGATATATGAGAATACACAGAAGCCCCCAAATTCCCTTTCAAATTTTGTGGAGTTAAATAAAATGGCGCAAGGCGAATTGAAATTGATTTTCCCTACTTCGCAAGTATTTAGGGTTTATACCTTATAGCTGCATACAAATCTCAACTCAGTGAGAATTGTGTCAATACATACTAGCGGAAAAACATTCAAAACAACACTTTACCAATGTCCTCAATAATCCCGCATTTTTGTCTATGCAGGCGCATTGAAAGCGAGTGCGTAGATGGAGAAAACGATGACTACAACGTTACAATGTACCGTCTGTGTACTATTTCCGACTTTTTTTTGTTAGTTTTATTGATCTTTAGAAGTTAATATTTTTCAATCATAATTTGTCTCTACAAATTTATTTTCTATTAAAAATAATTTTTAACAGAAAATTGTTTTTACAAAGAGCATTGAAATTGATTACTTCGGTGAATATAATAAAGCAGCAGGTGCCGATGGACTGCCGGCAGAGCTTTTTAAGGCCATCGGCGATGGGCTGGCAACATGCGTGCACCAGCTCATAAACACGATTTGGCTAAAGGAATGCATGGCCGATGGTTGGAATCTGATTGTTCAATGTTCTGTGCTTACGAAAGCCGATTCAAGTGTGTGCACCAACCACCGCGGGATAAGCCTTTTAGACATAGCATACAAGGTCCTTTTGAATGAATTATGTGAAAGACTAAAGCCCATCTTAACGCACCTGATTGGACCTTATCAATGTGACTTTAGGCCTGGTAAATATACGACCGACCAGAAACGCACACAACGACAAATCCTGCAGAAGACCCAAGAAATGCAGATCAACACTTACCATCTTTTTATTGACTACAAACCTGCCTTCGAGAGTCCGATATTACAAAACACTATTGGATGCCATGGCTGAGTTTGGTATCCCTGCGAAGCTGACACGACATTCCTGGATGACAGTGACCGACACGGAGTCTTCAGTGAAGGTAGGCGAAAATCTTGCAGAGACATTTTCTACCAAGCGAGACTTCAGCCAAGGCGATAGTCTGCCAAGGGATCTCTTTAACATCCTAATGGAGATGATCATGCAGAAAGCTGCAGTAAACACGACTGGTACCATCTTTAATAAAAGTCACATGCTGCTCGCGTACGCCGATGACATCATTGGCCGAGGACTGCGGGATGTCACTGCGGGCTTTCCTAAGCATTGCAAAGTAATTGGAAGAAGTGAGTCTGGTGATAAATGAGGACAAAACCAAGTTATTTGGTTCAACGAACAAAGAGTTTGCTAGTTTCGGACACTGCGAGAACGTTGACAACTATGACGTCGAAGTGCTAGATGATTTTGCCTACCTTGGCTCCGCCATAAATAAAAATAATAATGTCAGCCTGAAAATCAAGAGATGACTATTGATCGCAAACCACTGCTACTATGCGCTAAGCAAGCGATTTAGTGACAAAGCTCTCTCTGGACGAGCAGAGATCCAACTGCACCAGACACTGATCCTACCTAACTTGCTCATCTTTGACGGTAGGCACCGTCATCGTATGAACCTTGAAGTGTAAAAGCTGTATAACGACATCGACGTTGTCAAGCGCGTCCAATTGGAATGAATGCGCTGAGCTGGGACATGTTAGACGAATGGTTGAAAATGCTTCTGAAATAAACTCGATGGGCGACGCAGGACGTGTGCGACCAAAACTTCGTTGGATGGATCAGAGTAAGGAGTTATTATCTAAACTTGGTGTGTAGAACTATATACGGAGCGCAAAAGACAGAAGCCCTTGGAATTATTTTCCAAGTGCGGCATTTGATGGATGAATATCTGTTGTTCCTGCCAAATAAGAAGAGTAAGCTTGTCGCAAATATACTATACTTGTGTCCAAACACATTGCGATTGCTATTCAATATTACATGTTGGAGAACACAATGAATAACAGTTTATAATACTCGTGACCCAAATATGGCTTTGTTGGTTAAAAGCTGATGAAAACAAAAACCTAACAGACAACAAAAAAAGAAAAAAGCAACAGATCTTCAATTTATGAAAACAATGCTTGCCCGTAGGTATATGAATGTTGCAAACATATACATAGTTCCTGCATAATGTTACAGGGATCGTTTTTTCGAACTAGTACATGAAAACATCCAAAACAATAGTTTACCAAAAACATCAATATTTACAACTTCCTGCATATACAGGCTTGAATTTAAAACCAATGCATAGCTTAGGTTAGGTTCAAGTGGATGTCACGAGTGACACACTTAGTCCAAAGTGGACTGTTGTGATACCACGGAATTTAACATTCTGCCTCCCTCGATTAACTTGCCAATTGGCCTGTTACGGTTAAGGGGCGTTTAAGTTATAAGATACGCCATCCCGGCTCTGGAGAAAGTTGTGTGAAAAGTTTAGAAACGGCTGAAATATTTCAACTTTTTTCGAGAAATCCCCCACTTTCCGGCACCCTTACAAGGTGAATATCGAGCTGCTTGACAAGCCCATTCAAAGATGAGCGACAGTTAGGACAGTTCTAGCAGCCAGGAATACAGATTGCAGAGAGTTTATAGCAACTTGACTGTTATAGTAGATGTTGATACACCAGCCACTAGTGACGTTTCGTCCCAGCCAAAGGGCAACTTCTCCGATATGCCATGAGTTCTGCCTGAGGCACAACAATGGTATGGTATCTTTTGCGCAAGGCCTAGACCCAGCTCTTTAGAATATACTCCAAACCCTACTTTACCATCTAGTTTGGAGCCATCAGTGTAGAATTTTAAATCTGTAACCTGGTGTGTGTTCATTCCAGTCCTACATTTCAGGGAAATGAAGTAAACAAACGTAGAAATTAAGTTGTATTTATAGTTGATCTTTCCCTTTATTATGATTTTAAATTTTAGTATGGGCTTGAGGTCATAGGAATGAAAAAGAAAACGCCGTTGTATAATTTTCCTTTTACCACAATTTATTTAGTTCCCAATATTTCGATCAACTTCGTTGATCATTTTCAAGAATATTGTGAGGTAACCAAAAGTATACGTCTAGTCTTTGCTGCAAGACTAGTTGACCATATTTTTATTGCTCAAGGACGTTTCGCAACAAATATAGCATATGATACCAACCGGTATTATTTTTCTAATTACTCGCATCAAGCCTATACACGAATTCATCCTCGTGGTCTTTCCAGCGTCGATTTTTTTATGATTTCCTTCGATAATGTTTTTTATCCTAGTTAGTGTGTTTTCTTTTCGATTTTGGGAACTACATCAGTAACGTCTCGAACTGTTTGACCAATGGTGTCTTAGTACATCACCAGCAAATTTCGAGCAGCATCTGACTTTTGCTGCTGATGGATTTATTTGTGTTTAGTGCAACTTTTAATATTGTTATCTCCATTAAATAGAATTGGTCGTCGCTTTGTGACGATATAAATATTATTTTCCCATTTCCCATGTAAATAAGAATTTCATCCTCAAACCCTTGAAAGGGTAGGGGCGAGCTTCTCACAATGCTTTCTAGCTTTCAATCAAATTGTTCAGTTTTACGTACAGGACCTCTTTCATATGTAACTCAAACATTTTTTTAAAATAAATTCGTGTACGCCGCCTGTAGTATTCCCTACTTGTTACCTTCTTGTTCCTGGCTTTTTCCGCATTGTCTTGAAATTCAATTTCTTTTGAATGGCTATCATGTGTTAAATATGCAATTGTTTATTTCGTTGTTGTTTTTGGTCAATTCTTTCCAGCCAATTTTGGCAACCGATTCAATCGACCAACTGCGGTGCTGCAGTGGACGACGAGATACATACGCGTTTTGTTGTTCCTTGGAGAGTTTGTAATGTGGTTGGTCACGCATGCGTCCGTCACTGATAATAATTATCAAATCAAAACACTTAAACTGTCGGGTGAGCCCACCGTTTAAACATATAAAAAAGTGTACTCCATGTCCAATGTACATACACCAGATATCTGACACATGTTGTTTGTACATACATACGAGCACATACATATGTATGGCTGTGAGCAGCAACAGCAACATTTGTGGCCTTAAGGTTGTGGATGAAATGAAGAAACTTATCATATTTTTACCTTGTATATCAGGCACACGTTGTTACCTTTTTTTTTGTTTTGGTTGCCTTCCGTCTCTTGGCGATCTTGCAATATTTGTAAATATAGGTTACTGCTGTTGTTGACTAACAAACTGTAAATGTTCTTTTAAAATTTGGCAATGGAGGGGGTATTTTTGTTTGGGATCGATACCTTTTTCAGCCCAGCAGTTGGCGTTCACAAAAATATGAACTACTTTTTGGTGCATAGTCGCGTTAAGATGCAGCAAATAAGAAAGTTTTTCCACGGATGATCTGCTTTTTCTTGAGCTTTATATTTAAATTTTGTTATTTTATTTAATGAAAAAAAAATATATAATAAATGTTTCTTTAAGCCTTTTTTAATGCTGTATATTTAAGGTATTTAATGGAGGATTAATGTTAAGTTTGATCTTGTTTTAAGATAACTTCATCACCGAGAAAAATTTAAAATATGCATTTATGTAAACGAGTGTATGCTGGATGGCTGTAGGTAGGTAGGAATCAAAAGAATTTCAATGTGAAACTTGAGAGTCGAACTTGTGATGTTCGCTAAATGTAAATTGAGAAATCCTTACCCAACAAGAACGTTGCAAACCAAGCAACAGGATTTCAATCACAACTACTTGTTAAGAGGTAGTTAATATTTGGGTAATACACGAACGACTCCCGAAACGAAATGAAAATAATACACAGACGGTGCATTGTAACCAACTGATCGACTGTGTAGTAGGAAATTGATAGAAAACAGAGTAGATAGGCGAGAAAGCGAAAAGCAACCAGAAGCAAACCATACAGCAAACTAAGATTAAATAGTGTTTAAGATTAAATTGATAGTAATGACAGCTAAATTATGTTTTATGTTGGTCATTTCTGACCGTTTTATGTCCAACCAAAGAGCAACATACTACAGAAACTCGAACTCGATGAAATGGCCTACTACCTCGTCGTCATCAAGAGAACGTATAGAGTGGGATAGAGACTCTTGTCTATTGCTCTGTGTCGAACTCGATGAAATGGCCTACTACCTCGTCGTCATCGAGAGAACGTAATGAGAGGAATGGCGACTCCTTTCCAATGCTGTATGATTGTAACGCTAATCGCATGGCAATCGATGTGTCTCGTTTGAAACAAAAACATCTTGGCATTGGTTTTTAATAAAAGCCTTCATAGATGAGAATTTGTGAATAGTGATGTTTTTAGTAAACAATTTCTATGTATATTCACCCGCTAGTAGGTATTGAAACAATTCTCATTAAGTTGAGATTTGTTGATCCCTATAAGCTGTGATAATATACCTAAATACTTGTGCATGGCTGGGTGAGCAACGAAATAACCATATTCTGATATTCGCATGTACCGAAATAATCTATTTCACTTTTTATTGTAATTTCTATTAACATGAATTTTTTTTACAAAATATGATTTCAAAGCGGCTCATGGTTGAAAACATAATAATATTCACTTTAAAAAAATATGGCAGCGTGACTTCGAAAGAGTCTGGAAAAATTTCCTAAGAAAAGTTAAGGTATTTCGTATGAACACAATTGGTTGATAATTGTTTGGCACCGGAATTTTGACAGTTTTATTATTTTAACAAACAAAAGTAACACCTCATCCGTTAAAAATAAAATGGAGTCCGAAGAGTAATTATCCATGAAATATTTGCAAAGCACATCAGAGATAGGTGGTAACTAGTGTATTAAAAAAACCGGTTTTTCAAAAATGTCAACTATGCGTTTTATAAACGTCGTTTATTTTTAATTCATAGCCATGAAATTGCTTGACAAGATACCGTTCAGAACCGGTGTAAAACTGCAGGTCCCAATCAAAGTGTGCGAGCCTATTCCTTCATGGGATGTCATGGAAAACTAAATTTGAAATTTAATTTCGCTTTAAAAAAAATAGGCATTTTTTCAAAATTATGATTTTATTGGTTATCTATTCAATTTGTTTCGCGTTTTATGACCTCAAAGGACTCGGGATTGTTTGCGTAACACTTATATTTTACAGCGCTCCAGAGATAATAGTCTAACGGGTTCAAATCGCCAATGGACTTCCAGGTTTCGGCTGATTATGCGGTTTGCGAACGCAGTGCGTACACAGTCGCCTGTTTTCAACTTTTGGGAACAAAAAATCGTTGAACATGGCACGATAACGCTCGTCATTGACGGTTATGGCGGCTCCTTGCTCATTTTCGAAGAATATTGGGCCTATGATGCAGCCTGGCCAAAAACCGTGGATGCATAGGATTCTCCTTGACGACGTGTGGATATTCTGAGCCCCAAATTCGACAAGTTTGTTTGGTAACATAATCCCTGAGGTGAAAATGAGCTTCATTGGGAAACATGATTTTTCCGTAAAACGCTCAAAATTTTGCGAAATGAAGTACGAGAAATGTTCAGATCTGCAAACGGTGGCGAGTTGATGTTGACGGCTGTTCAACACACACTTTCAGCTAAAGCGGCAATAATTTCGAGTGAACGCACAGGACGAGCACGTACACGAGTAGTTTTGTTGATGTGTTGACCGCACTCTATTTCAGTCGAATTTATTTCGTAGATTTCTGGCAGTTTGAGTTGAAGACTCAGAACTTTCGAAGAAGGTTTTTAACATTTCCCAATATCTTTTAGAGCGTAAAGCGACTAATTTTGAAAATGACTAGACTTTAACAAATAATCTGTCACTTCATGAATTTGAAATGGGTCATCTGCTTCGAAATACCGGAAGGCCCAAGTTCCAAATTTTACATCTCCCACCCCTTCTCACACACATTTGATTTACCCAATTAGGCAAAATCATCATCGTTCTGCAAATATTCCTTTGGACATTTTGTACTTCTTTTTTGATGCATTATGCATTTCAGCTAACATACTACCTGTGTTCTCATTAGATCCGGAACTTAGATCTAGATCCGGAACTTAGATCTTAGTTGGCAGATATGACTCCTAATCCCATTGGACAACCAATTCAGCAAAGTCTCTTTTGTCTGTCTGATGGGGCCAGTAATCATAATGAGCTATGAAAAAGGCTTTAGGTGTGTAATTCTGCGGTGTTATATCCGTTGTGTAAATACCGAAAAAACCGGTTAATCAAATTGAAATAAGCGGTGAAACCGGTTCTTCGAAAATAACAATTTTTCGAAAACCGACATACGGTTAACCGACCGGAATTCGGGTAACCGGTTTCGGTTTTGAATACACTAGTGGTAACTCTGCACGACAAAAACTGGAGATAAAGGGTTTTTCAACAGAGACGCTACAAAAGTAAATCGATAGGGACAGCAAACGACGCCATATATTTTCCCGCCCTTTTGACATTTCTCTTCAGTAAGGTTTGCCATTTCATCATGAAAAGATATACGAGCCAACAACGAGTCGAAATTATTAATATTTACTACCGAAATTTGGAGTCAGTGGCCTTAACTTTAAGAGCATAATCGTCCTACCAGCTCAACAATTGAGCGTCTAATGGAAAAATTTGAATCCACACGAATAGTACAAAATGTTCCCGTGCCAGTGAGACAAAGAAGTGCCCGTAGTGTCGAGAATATTGCTGCCGCTGAGGCCCAAATGTTTCTCTCACACGTGGTTCTCAAGCGTTGGGCATCTCTGTGACGTCGTTGTGGCGAATTTTGCGAAAAGATCTTGGCCTACATCCTTACAAGATCAAATTGACGCAAGAACTGAAGCCGCTTGACCACCATAAGCGTCGTATGTTCGTGAATTGGACTGAGCAACAACTTGAAAATGATTCGGATTTTTATGGGAAAATCATCTTCAGCGATGAGGCTCATTTCTGGCTGAATGGCTTCGTCAATAAGCAAAACATGCGTTATTGGTCAGACAGCAATCCACACGTAATCCATGAGTCATCATTGCATCCCGAAAAAATTACGGTTTGGTGCGGTTTCTGGGCCCGCGGCGTCATTGGGCCGTACTTCTTCCGTGATGATCATGACCGGCACATTACTGTGAATGCGAATCGCTACCGTTCAATGATAACCGAATATTTTTGGCCCCAATTGGATAATATGGACTTGGAGGACATGTGGTTCCAACAGGACGGCGCCAAAAGCCACACAGCGAATGCCACAATCAATTTATTGGAAACCAAGTTTGGTGAACGTGTTATCTCACGAAATGGCTCAGTCGATTGGCCGCCTCGGTCGCGCGATTTGACGCCGTTGGATTATTTCCTGTGGGGCTACGTCAAGTACGTACGAATATCGAACGTGAAATTGCAGCAGAATCGGCCGATTTATGCTTGAAAACCGTCGAAAATTAGGTTCAGCGTCTGGACTTCTGCAAGCGTGCCCATGGTGGCCATCCAAAAGAAATCTAGTTCCATACATAATGGCATCGAACGTACTTTCACAGGAATAAAGAATTTCATTGGTATCTGAAACCGGTTTTGTTTTATTTAAAAAAATTTTTGTAGCGCACTTATTGAAAAACCCGTTAAATGACAACATTTCTTACGAAAATTTCGCAAGAACTCAATGCGGAGCTTAACTCGCAATTTTCTTGACGAAGGGGAAGAGAAAATGACAACAGATTTTTACAGCGGACAGAAATAGTGTTGGTTATTGATATTAAGAAATGAAAAATGAAAATCTGGAAATTTTGAGTTATCACACTTTTTTTTGTTATAGGGTGCGATATATACAAAAGTATGTATAACAAAAATGGTTACCCATTTCATCCCAGGAAGGGATTATGGACAGCTCCTCACAACCAGTGAGTTGTGCGCTTGCTTGATTTACACTTACTGATTGGGACCTAAGTTTTACTCCGGTTCCAAACCGTATTTTTGAAAATCTTTTTCATGGCTAAATACTTGATATTTAGGTGATCATGTACACCGACGGTCACAGTGATGCACATACCAGAAAATGTATATTTTTGGAAAGTCCCATTTTTCTGAAGAAGCTCCGCTGTTTTCGAATAACATTTTGATCAGCTATGAGAGATATTTCTGGCTAAATGGCTACGTCAATAAACGAAATTTAAAATTCATTAAAATAATTCTCCAAATACCACTCCAACCAAAAACAATTTCAATTAAGTGATATATAAGTCGTTTGCAATGAACAAAATTACAGTTTGTCGGAAGAAATTTTCCTTTTTCATTCGGCTGAGATTTTGTTTGACCGTAATAAAACTTTTCTTTGTCTGCTGTCAACCATGTAATGCAGCACAGATGTGTTGGAAAATTGTGTTTCTAAAATCCATCCAGAAATTTGTAACTAATAGCCCTGAATATATTGCAATCGAAAATCCATCCAGAAATTTGTAACTAATAGCCCTGAATATATTGCAATCGAAAACTCGTGTTTGGAGATTTCAATTATCCACTGCTGTTATTTACTCGAAATCTGGAAATGAGAGAATCCAGCAGTGTGATGAATTAGTACAGTGTGAACACTGTTTAATTCAATTTAACCAATTTCCATAGTTTCAAAATACTGGTCTTGAGGCAGAGTTCATGAAATTTACTCGTAGTAGGAGGTGGAGTCGATTATTTGAGTCCGTGTTAATAAAAGTACAAACAACTTAAAACTGGCAAACTCAGAGCAGATGCTCTCAAAGCTTGCATCAATAACGGCATAGAATATATGCAACTCCTTAGGAGCTTTACATTCAAAGTTGATATTACTTCGTAATACTATGTTACATATCACTAATCAAACTAAAGATGCACCTAATGTTTGGAAAAATAAAATAACTTTGAAACCCCCCTAAGAAAGGCACGGAACTGAACATGTAAAGCTGGCTTCATTTCAAAGTAATTCATCAATTTGTAAGCCCAGATAAAATAACAGCGATAAATAAATTTAAAAGAAAGCGAATTAAAAAAGTTAAGGTGGATGGATTCCCAAGCGAGTGCACAATAAACACAAATACCTTAAATCAGTTCACTTTCTTATAATGAAAAAAAAGCGAAAGAAAAAAATTGGCACGCAATGATCAACATTTACTTAACGATGCTCATTTGTAAACAGAATCGAGAACATGACATCCATATCCACCTTATGGTTGATGAAGCAAATATGCTCCCCGCCATCAAGGGGAACCCGGCAGAATGTTCTGATTTAGTATACAACATGTCTCCAAACAGCAACATAAAACAAAAACGCGTACCAATGGTCATTGTCGTCAATTTTCTCTCTGTCTCTCTCTTTCTTTATTCAAGAAAGTTTACTGCAGTGCTCTTATTTTCATCCATGGAGAAATAAGGGTTAGTGTAACGTTCTGGACTCTTTTTTTTTTTTGGGTAGCACGAGCTACGCATTGCAATTTTGACCCAATTTTGTTTTTGGTTTTTTCAGTATTCAGCTTTCAGATTTTTGTTCATGTGGGTTTCTGGAAGAACAATTTTTCATGTGGTGCGACAAAGACGCACAGTGGTGTCAAGTTTTTATTTTTTTTATTGAAAAAATTCACTGTACCGTTTTTCCATGATTTCACACATAAAATTTAATTTTAACAACAATATCAACAGATCCCTCGAGCCTGATTTTTGAAAAAAATAATATGTTAGGCGTAGTTACCTGTAGAATTAAAGCTAAAGTTGGCCAGCCCGTCCATAAATGGTAACCGGCATTACATTTTATGTAGGCGGTATATTTTTGAGATATACAACGTGCAGCAAGAAGTATAAGCCTCTTGGAAAATGCTTCCATTTTTGAAAGTGGCATCGTATGCCAGTTTGGATTTAACATTCGTGAGCAGACACGTACGAAATTTTTAGTGAAGAACAATGAATCGCTAAATCGCTTTGATTCCCTATAGTTATAGCGAAAGCTCCACCCTGTACTGTCTTTCCTTTTTTGTTGTTTGTAGCTTGTTGCAAATATGGTATATTTGTGTCCAAACACATTGTGTTTGCTATTCAATGTTATAGTTGGATACACTATTATTAATATGTGTTTGTGACCCAAATACGGGTTGCTTGTTGAAAACTGCTGAAAAAAAACACGGGACACGCAACAAAGAAACAAAAAATCAACATATCGTCACGGCATGAAAATACTGCTTGCATGTAAGTATATTGCTAACCATATTGTTCATTTGCGACGAGACCGTCATAATTCATAAAACATAGTTTCGAGTAAAACGACTTTGAAACTTTCAAGTTTTATATGATTGTATACAAAATGCTAGTTTAAGGATACTCTCAGGCTGAACTTAAAAATAATTTTTATATGCGAATCAGTTTATCTGATAGAACTCGACAAGGAGAATATTTTATATTATTCAGTTCCAAAAAAAGGTAAATTTTGAATAATGACGGCCTTGTCGCAAATGAGCGATATACTCTACTCGTACATTAGACCGACTCTCAAAAAAAAGTTCCTTTTATCCACCCTTCAAAATGTACCTTGGTTTGTGGTAGGATGATTCCCAAAATATTTCGTGACTAGCATTAAGAACCCGTGAGCTGGAACATGTTTAAAAAATGTGATTTTTTACTTTTTCAAACAAAATTTTACTTTAGCTATAGACAAGTCTACAATATTGCCTTAAATATGCGGCTAACCTTCTCCACGGGAGTACAACATCGCCTTAAAAAAATTAAACAACTTTTGTTTTAACACTATTATGCTACATCCCACTATTATTATTATTTGCTTTTGCTTTGGTTTGTGTCTAGACTAACTAGATATGTTGGGAACTTTATGGTTTAATGGGAAGTTTTCTAGGATAACCAATAACCAATATTTAGTATATATTGTAAAGTAAATTTAGAAAAGCTAAAGTGAAAGAGTTTAAAAAAATAACATTTTCTTAATTAAGTGCCTTTCTTAAAAAAAGAATATTTTCTCAAAAAAAAAATATATATTCGTATTCTTAAACAAAGTACATTTTCCTAAAAAAAAACCTTATCTTAAAGAAGTACCTTCGTTAATAAATTAAATTAACTCTGTTAACTTATTTCTTTTTCAAAAATTGTCTTCAAGAAATTTCTTTAAAAACTTTACCAAGACCACGCGGCACAATCTATTTTTGAAATGTGTTAAAAAATTTAGTTTGTAACGTATTTTCTCCCAAAAAGCATCATTTGGAAGCACTGTGCGATGGAATTTCTTGCTGGCTTCGATATTATTCCCTTTGGAACTTCGCAATTAAGGAAACATCTGTTCGACAAAGAGTGAGGGATCTTCAGAAAGTAAAGAAGTGGAATAAGTAAATTTTGAGGATAATTGAAAACTTTGTAAAATATTTTTGTACGAATTTGACATATCATATTCAAAAACCTACTGTTTAAAGTAACATATAAATTTATTTCAACAATAAATTTCAATACTTATGAACTGTTTAGATCATAGACTAATACATACCTAGATAAACTTATTCTCTCATCTGACGTTTCATTTCACACTCTCATCGTAGGTTTGTGGAAATGAGAGCAATTAAATTTAAAATTATCTTACACCAAGTGGAGTTACAAAATATGTTCACTTAACTTTTTCCTGTCGTTTTGGTGTAGAACAGAAAAATTTAAATATATTTTGCACTTTTTTATTGACTTTTATCGTTGGTATACATTTGTATTGTATTTAACACAACTAGTTTGCCACAAAAACATGAAATTCGGTTGTTGTTTCTATGTTGATCGCTGTATACTATTGCCACTATCTGGTATTATTGAACCCATATTTGTACCATCCAATGTTTACTTTCCATCGTACCTATGACGTTTAATTTATTGAGCGAATAAAACCTTCTGTGGTATGTGTTATTCTATGGTTTAGATTCAACAATGAAAAACTTGTATTGGAGTACAAAAGGAATAACTATAGAGTAGTTAATTCTCTCAGTAAATTAATGACATTTGGTGTGTTGTAGATGGGCGGTTGGATGTTGGAAAGTAGTGCTTTAATAATACCAGATAGAGGCAATGACTTAAATCAACCAAGAATAAGGCAGCAACGGCATTTCGCTTTTTTTTTTTGCAAAAATTGTAAATACTCCACAAATATATACATACTAACAGTAAACTATAACAAAAAAAGTCCAAAATACGTTTAAATTTCACCGTTTTTCATCAAAACGACATGAAAAATTTAAGTCAACAATTTTTGTAATTCCATCTGGTGTAAGTCAATTTACGTCAAATAAATTTCTATCGCACCACGAATAGTTTGAAAGGGAATGTCAGCTGAGAAGAATGGCAGCTCTATATGACATTACTCTATGGGAATAACTATTATACGACTGTGTATGACTGAGAACTCCAACGTCATTAAAGAGACCGATAAAGCAATTGTTTCATCGAATACTCCTTATAATAGTTCCTGCTGATACTGTTGTAATCTCAACTGTATTGTTAATCGTAACAATAAACTTCATGAGCTCTCGTGTGATTTCTCATGAAGAGTATTAATAATAGTTACTCATATTCAATCATATAAATACAGGGTGGTTCAGTCAGGAATGGACAAATTTCACCAGTGTATTCCTTGGCCCATTTCATGCAAATATAAATATATCCATCTACGACCATCCCCGAAAATGCAAGGGGGCGAAATGGCAGCGGTTTGCAAATTTTCGGATTGGTGGTCGGAGGGTATTAGCGTAAAATTGTTAAGTTCTTTAACAGTGGTATGATTTTTCTGTTTGCAGAATCATTAAAAAAAGTGAAATCGCCGAGATACGGAGCTTTCAAAAAAAATTTGGAAAAAATTACATAAGAACGTGCACATAACCTCAATTTGTTCATCCATATGGCAGGTAACTTATGGTCTTTTTTCTCTTAAAAGATATTAGACCACTGATTCAGAACTTGGCAATTTTAATATATAATATAGAATTTTACCCAAACATTTTCAGCCTAAAATTATGTCTTCTACCCCACCGGTGGACCGGTTTTCAGTTTTTGATTACCGCAATTGTGAGGCGAATATAAACAAACTCGATCAGCTGTGTTGGTGAAACCACCTTCTTTATTACGCCTTGTTGCAATGGTCAACAAATGGTATCTGCTGATCGCTTAGTACACCGGAAAAACATATCTGCAAAACTTGTACTATTGTACAACACTTTTGTATGGGAAAAATCTACTACAGTTGAACAACTGTTGTAGAACTTTACCACATACGACACATACAACAGTTGTGACACTCTTGTGAAAAACCTAAATATAACAACATATATTTGCCGAGTAACTTATGGACAGTCAAGACAATGGTTTAGTCTTCTTTTATTTAGTATGTACTACAAATCTCAAGATTTCTCATCAATGCAGAGTACCATCGATAGAACATGATTTACATTTTTCATATAATGGGTGTCCCAATTAGAGTGCACGATTTTATTTAAAAATAAAAGGGATATATTTTTACCCGAGTGGTAATGAAACTTTAGCCCTACTCATGCGTGATTCGCGGCAATCACGTGACTCACACCCATCTATAGATGAAACATGCACCCCACCACGTTAAGAATCCAGGATGCCGCATAAACTCAAATTTACAGCAATTGCATCTAGATAACACTCTTAGGCTAACGAAATGCTCCAGTTTTTGATTCGTCTATGATACCATATCTAAACTAAATATGAATATAAACCAACAGACAGAGCGACACAACTCAGCTACTGGTGCAGAGTTTCGTAAGTGTGCCCGTAGCATGTGAGCATTAAGTGGGGGTAATATGAGTGTAGTCTGTCCGGAAATATGAACGTTTGCTTGAACGCCATTGTAGTCTGTCCAATTGCATGGTCTAAGTAAATGATGTGTTGACAGCCCCGGTATTGTTTGTTCAAACGTTTTCGTTGGTAACTAAAAAACTCTTCACACCAAAACAACAAATAAAAACAAACACACAACAAAAAAGAACTGATAAAATATTTATTGAGAAATAGTTAAATAAATTTGTATTTCTTCTGTCTTTTATCTCATTTGAATTTACTAAAGACTGTGTTACACTTATATTTTTGTTTTTCTTTATTTCTGTTTGTTGATTGGCGCTTCGGTGGGACCGAACCAATTCGATGCACAAGATTTCCAAAGAGCTTGAACTGTTTTTTGGTTCAGTTGCCTGGCTTCACCGTATATTGGTGGTAGCTCTTTAAAGATTTCTATTTATTTTATGTTTATGATAATAAACTTTTGACCCGCTATGGCTGATCCTTTCTCCCCCCTTAGGTTTAATTAAATTTAATACTATGTCCCATATGTTGTCGTACTGTGTAGAGTTTGTAGTATAAAATCATTGTTAGATTTTTGCATATCTCACGGTAGAGCGAGTGGGCCCGTGTTTATTCATTATGATACTGCCATTGGAAAATGGGTAATGTTTGTCGTTTGTAATCTTAAGCTAATAAACATTAATTAAACATAAAGTGAACATTTATACGAGTGAGACGATGTACGAGAGTGCTGCATGTAAAAAGTACGAGTATTAAATAAATGTTATAAAAATTTATCTTTATTTGTTGTGAAAACAATTTGGAATAACAATTGTATAGATTTTGTTTGCTATGTTTTTTTTTGTTGTCTCTTGGGTTTTGTCTCTCACAACTTGCAATTGAACTTCGTTTTGAATGGTGTAATGTTTTCCAACGATTTGAAACATTTAGCTATGGACAATTTAGGAAAATATAGGGGATAAAATTGAATATAAATTTTGTAACAAACGCTTGTACAATTCGAAACACACCAATCAAACGAAAATTCTAATTTCACAAACAAAATATGTTCTTTAGAAAATTTAAAACTAAATCTCCTACATTGGCAACTATAATTTCCATAGAGTAATTCTTATAACTAGAGTTTTTATTTCGCTCAGCAAATTTTCGACATTTGAGATGGTGGGATATGAACGTTGGATGTTGAAAAGAATTGCTTTACTAATACCATATATAGCCAATGGTTCAAAACAACCAACAAAATAACAACAACGGCATTTCGTTTTACGTGTTAAAATTATTGTATTAAATACAACACAAATGTATGCTAACAAATAACAGTCAATAAAAAAGTGTAAAACACATTTAAATTTCATAGTTTTTCACTAAAACGACATGAAAAATTAAAGTCAGAAGTTCTTGTAATTCCGCCTGGTACAAGTCACTTTTCGTCAAACATCTCTCTATCACACCGACCGCACTACGAAGAGTGTTAAAGTAAACGTCAGATGAGTCGAAGTTTCTCTCTTTAAAGAATTACTCTATGATGATTTCCCAGCTAACTAAGGGAGTCCGCAAGGTGCTCTAATAGGACACCCCAGACTGTGCGCTAACACTCCTAGGGAGGCTCCGAAAGGAGTACCAAATTAGCATATCCGCCAGAGAAAACAGCATCCTCAAAATATATGAAAAAAGTGCAACATTAACTGAGCGTGTTTGGAGTTCCTTCACGCTCATTTAGGCAACCCGCAAGAGCTCCATGCGGACTCCTGAAAATGAGTGTTTTTGGAGTCCCAGAACGGTCATTCAAATAACCAGCAAAGACTCCACACGGACAACTTTCTTCGCCACTAATTTTTGAAAAAGGTCTCCTAAAATCTTTCGAAAACAACCTAGAGTAAGTGCTTCGTATTGCTTTTCCCATATGCTCCAAGTTTATAGTTAATTAAAAACATAAGACATGTTCATAAGGTGTTTTCAATATTCTGTTCAATACAATCTGTGTTTCTTTAAAATAAATTTTTGAGAAAGTGTTTCTACAGAATTTTTAAAACTTTCTTCCGGTAATTTTGGAGAAGTTTCTTATGATCCAACGGTCCTAAAACAATCTCATCCGGAGCTCTTTCGGACGCCGTTTATAAGTGCACTCCGCAAACACTCCTTTGAGGAACGCTGAGGGAGTCCCTACACTCTCCTTTTTTGGAGCGCTCCGAATTTGGCTAGCTGGGTATTTTCAAAGCAAAGACTCCTCTGAGGAGCGCTGTGGGAGTCTCTACACGCTCCTTTTTAGGACTACAAAGATAATAAAATTACAATATGATTATACGCTCCTAAAACAATCCCATGCCGAGCTCTTTCGGACGCTCTTTATAAGTCCACTCCGCAAACACTACTTTGAGAAGCGCTGAAGGAGTCCCTACACTATCCTTTTTAGGAGTACAAAGATAATAACATGTCAATCTTTCGGACTGCCTTTATTAGTGCACTCCGCACACACTCATTTGAGGAGCGCTGTAGGAGTCCCAACATGCTTCTTTTTGGGAGCGCTCCGAATTTGACTGGCTGCCTTGTAGTTTAATTTGAATTACCTCCACTAGTGCAAATCCCAAAATTTAAATACCATTGTAGCATTTCTTTCATATTTGACAGTTTTGGGTTTCAAATATTTTATACAGCACAGGTTATGAATTTGAAAGTAATACGCATAGAGTAATGTCATATAGAGCTACCATTCTTCTCATCTGAAATTTCATTTCACACTATTCGTGGTGCGGTTGGTGATATAGAGAATTATTTGACGTAAATTGACTTACCGTTTCCCATTATATCCCGTGGAGGGATTGGGAGAGCTTCTCACAAACCAGTGAGCTGTGCTCGTTCTAGTTTTATACTCACTGATTGGGACCTACAGGTTTACATCAGTTCCGAACGGTATTTTGAGAAGCTTTTTCATGGCAAAGTACTCGATAGAGTCGCCATCACTAAGCGAGCTGGCCGTCGTCGAAGGAAATTTTAAGGTGGTCAGAGCAGGGATCGAACCCACTTTCTCATGCACAAAACCCGCGCACAGTAGCCGTTGCACCACCGACAGACAAATTGACTTACACCAGGTGGAATTACAAAAATTGTTGACTTAAATTGTTCATGTCGTTTTGATGAAAACCTGTGAAACTTAGACGTAAATATTTTGCTCTTTTTTGTTATAGTTTATTGTTTGTATATATTTGTGGTGTATTTCCACAAAACATTTAATGCACAGAAAGCGAAATGCCGTTGCTGATTTATTGTTGGTTGGTTTGAGCCATTGCCTCTATCTGGTATTATTAAACCAACACTTTCCAACATCCAACAGTCCATCTGCAACACACCAAATGTCAGCAATTTACTGAGAGAGTTGACTACTCAATACGTCATTGAACTACGAGTACGAGGCAACACCAACCGAAGCCACAAACCTCTACATATAAAATAATTTACATAAAACAGAATTGCCAGCAGTCAAACGTGTTTCATTACAATTTGCATCCGAATTCAAATCCTACATTTGCGTTGCCTGAGCAAATGGAAATTAAACATTTTCTAATTGTAATTGCGAAATATGGTAATTCTTTTACATTTGCATTAGATAAAGGGATGGAAATTAAAATCCAATGCAAATAAAAAAATCCTAACACTGTCGACTTGTATGGAACCGATGTCGGTACAATTTGTTACAGAACAAAAACGTTTTATCACGTTTGGAATACCTTCACTATAAGTAGTTTTTAGCCAAACAAACATTTCAAAGGAGCTATGAAACAAATTAATAGATTGTATGAAAAGAAATGTATGAGATTTGTTTACAATATCTACGAAACATTTTTGTAGGTAAATTTATGAAATTAATTACATCTTTAAAATTTTTTGATAAATGCTATGATATGAAATCCATGACACTTTTTTAATAATATCGCTGAAACTTTTGCATAGCTTTTATGAAATCTGTAATGGAATAAGAATGCACCCTTACGATCTCAGTGAATCGGCACAGGTATTTCAGATCGAGCCACATATCGTCAGCCAAAATGCAAAAGAACGTAAATACAATTTTCATTTTGTTAAAAAAACTGATAAAAAAAAATACAAAAAATCCAGTTTGCCAGTATATTTTCGAATCTTACTGAAGGGTAAGGCTTTACTTTAGAAAAAGTTTAAAAATTTGAATTGACAACTTAATTCCTCACCCTTTTACGAGGATTGTTTTTTTCTTGGAAATAGAAATTAAAATTGTAGTTACGTGGTTTTGCATTTCTGCTAACGATATACTCATCAGCTACTGTACTGACTGATTCTATTAACAAATGTATCATGCTATGTAATGAAATCTCAAAATGCAACGTGAATTCTTTAGTATCCAATTGCTAAAAAAAATAATATCGACATATAAACACAAGATATACAAAATTCAAATTCTCCTTCAATTAATGGAGAAGATTTTCTGAAACATTTTTGTGACTACGTTCCATAAATTTGGAAACTTTCTATGAAAGTTTCACACAAGGTTTGTTCCCGTACTTAGTAGTAAAACTAGTAAAAGAGTTTCAGCAAAAATAACAAAAAATTCTCTCTGAGAGACCAAGTTTCAAAAACGTACAGGAACGAAAAATAGTAATTCCGGTAAAACTTATGTCAGAGATATATCAAGAACATGGCCCTTGTCCGAAACGTCCAACAGGAAATACCACGCATTGCTAGAATGGGCCACATCGATATTATACTATGTATTTCCGTTCCTGTTTACAATAAAAACAAATTAATCTTTCCAATTTATTTTGACAATTCAATAGAGAATGACAATTTACTACTTTTACTCAGTAAAATTCTTCGAGTAAAAACTAGTAAAAAGTTGTACAAGAGAACGCCATGTTTTTCTGTTCTCTCTTAAAATTTCTTACTACTTTTACTATTTTTTTGAGTACGGGAATGCTTTTTCGGGTAAAAGTCGTAAAAGCGGTAAAACTAGTAAGTTGTAGTACGAACGGGAATAGAGCTCTAATATCTATGAAATTTACATAAAACATCATAGGATTAAAGGACAGATGTTTCATAAATTTCCAAGAAAAAAGTGTATTAATGTGTTTGATTCCCTACTATTTCGCAATCGGTGAAAAGTGCAGGTGAACAGATATTTATGTCACTCTTTGCGGGCAGCCGTATCCTATCCCTCCAATAATATGGAAATAAATAAGTTATTATAATAATATTATTTGTAGGCTCTTTATTAGAAATTTAGTTAAAAAAGTTCTGCTTAAACCCTTTGCGTGTAAAATTTGAAAGCTTCCATCTACTAATGATAAAGGTTAAACTTTGCAATGTACTCAGGCAAACTACCAAGGATTAAGGGTTTAATTTTTACGAGAATATAAATTATCATAAAATCCCCACCCTATATGAACAAGCGTATATAAATCCCTCTTCAACGGGGGATTTGTGTGAAGGAAGTCATTTGTATCTCAAATTGTAAGCTAAAACTTATTCTCACATGCAAGACAACTCAAGCTAAACTGTTTTAAATCATGATAAAAGGCCAATAAATATTAACATTATAACCTCCTGGAAACCACAATAAGAAATAAGTGAGTAGAGGAAGGCCGACGACGAAATATACAGTGTTGTTTTTTTCTCTTTAAATAATTATAACACTTCAACAACACTTTGTCATGACATCGCTACATTACACAGAATATCACCAGACAGACGTTTCCGATTCGCAACACTGTCTATTTTGCAACAGTGTATGCATGTGTAGTATAAATTCATGACTGCAACGTTCAACATGCACCAGCAACATTAAGAAAAATCTGCTTCATTTTCTGCTTTAGCAACAAGTTGATCTAATCTGTAGAAAAAAAAATTATATATAATTTAAAGATCCTACAATGCAAATAGCGAGCAACATATGTAGACAATATGGTTGCTTGGTTGCTTTGCAATGGCTTTGTGGTATGGTGGTGCCCACCAAGAAGATCAACCAAAAATTGATCACACCACGTTCACAGCCTCCAACGAGCCACAGCCACTGCTATCACCACTAGGTCACAGTATGCCCGTATCTTCCGACATTGGAGACAGAACCCAATGAAAACAAAGTCACCATAAGAAATGATATGATTAAAGTATAGTGTTTTTTTATGCAATCTGTTTATGTGGTACAACCTGGCTGTACAATCTGTTTAAAACAGCAACATTTGGCATTAATGCTCTACAAACCAATAAATGTCTTTCATATAAGTCATATGGACGGACAGCCAGCCAGGCAGATAGAGAGACGATAATGTAGATGTGGTTCCTGGCTGCCTGTGTCGCCAAAATGTGTAATATAAGAAAAACTCGCCACCGACGCCGCCGTCATGACAAACAGGTACATACAGTCAGACGCAAGCCCAAATACTACACGTAGATTTTTTGATTACTCATTTGTGCGATCATATATAGGCACTGAGTATGATTGCAACAAGCTGGTACAATCTCATACTAAACACTGTTGATTCATTATATTCGAGCGAGTTAAACGATTCAAATCGCGAGTCAAATCCCTTGCACTGTGGTGTATTTAACACAGCTTACGCATAAAAATAGGATGGTGAAAAATTCTAGGAACAGACTAGTATAGCCACTCAAAAGTTCTCCAAATGTGTGAAATATTTCATGCAAGACGTCCGCCTAGAACCAATTTTGTAAATTTTACTGGACCTAGGGAAGCAACAAGAACTTTTTGGAACGAAGTTCCTTATCGCAATTTGCGGGATGGGGGCTAAATGAACATAATAATAACACTTATGCTATAACCCAGTATTATCAACTATATTGGGTACTTTTGAGTTGGTTTGTGTCTAGACTAACATATGTTGGGAAATTTCTGTTTAATGGGAAGTTTTCTAGGTGGAGCCTGTTTTTTTTTAAATAATTACCTTTTCTTAAAAGAGTACATATTCTTACAACAAATTGAATTTTTTTTAAAACTACCAGTTCTTTAAAAAGTATATTTTTTGTGAAACAAAATAACTTTTCTTGAGATAAGTACCTACTCTTCAAAATGTAACTATTCTTGAAAAAAGGACCAATTCTAAAAAATTCCCAGTTCTTAGAAAAAACTTTTTTTCAAAAAAAATCCTTAAAAAATACGTTTTCTTACAAGAATTCCTTTTCTTACTAATAAAATAACACCTCTTCTTGTATTTTCTTGAGATAAGTAGCCTTTCTGAAAATAGGTAAATTTTCTTAAAAAATAACCTTTTCCTACAAAGAGTACAACTTCTTTAAAAAGTATTTCTTTGTAAAAAAAAAAATCATACCCTTATTGCGTTTTCTTCCAGAAAGTACTTATTCTTAAAAATAATACCATTTCTTTAAAAAAAAAACATTAGCTTTTAATAAAGGAAGTACTTCTTTTTAAAAAAGGACCTTTTCGGGAAAATATAATACATATTCTTACAAAAAGGACCAAAAATATCCTTTTTTTTTGTTTTTAAATACATTCTATAAAAAAATATTTCTTAAAAAAAGTTTACCATTTTACTAAAAGTGTAAGACCCATTTAAATTATCGTATTTGTCAACAGGCGCCTTAGGCGTGTTGTAACTAACTAGTACATAATATATAGCGAAAGGAACTTCGTTCCAGCCGGGTGTCCCCTGACACCTCATGTAATTTTTAATATCACTATACTATTCAATTGGGCTTAATATCTGTGGTCACAAACAATAATAACCTAAGTCGATTCTAACATTTTTCAGGGAGAGCAGTTTAAAGTTTAATATCTTTACTGGAAATCAGGGGTCGGAGTTTTTGTGATAACTATTTTACAGATAACAAGAATACGAATTCTTTTACTTACTTCTTAACAAAAAAAGAGTTGCTTATTTGAGCACGTCTCAAATTTTTTTTTTAAATGTTGTCCTAACTCGAGTTGGGCTGTTATTGTTAGTGACCACAGATATATTTTCTTTTCAATGGTTACTGTCATACGATTACGAAGCAGGGAAGCCAGTATTGGAAATACCCCGGATAAGAACATCTTTAAGTGGCCAATTACGCGAAGGAAAATAATAATTTAATATTTTTGTTTTAATTTTTATAAAATTCATTATAAATACCATATTGTGTTTATGTCCGTGAAGATAAATTCCGAATTTAACTAGGAAAGACAAAAACCACTTTCATTTATACAACCCTGTTAACGGGTTAACATACATATTTTAATGCTGTCAAAAAGTTAAATTACGAAAGAAAAGTTCAATTAAGAAGGTCCATTACATTCCATGAAGGAATTGGGGACCGGTATTTTGAGAAGTTTTTTTGTCGCCGACACTATGCGAGGTGGCCGCCGCCGAAACAAATTTAAGGTGGTGAGAGCAGGGATCGAACCCAGGATCTCATGTACAAGAGACGCGCACCGGAAATTCTACGGGTTGACATCGAATCCACGGCTGAAGTTCTACGGCCTCACATCGCATCAGTATGGGAGGAAGAAAGACTGCCTCCCAATTGGAAGACAGGCATCATTGTAAAGTTACCATAAACAGTGTTAAAGGAAATGTCAGATGAGAAGAATGGCAGCTCTATACGACATTACTCTATGATAATTATATTTTTGACATTTAAATTATCATTCTTATTAAAAAAAATTCACAGAAATATGATGAAATTAGATGTTTATAATTTGTTTTTTTTTCATTCTAGGGGGAGAGGAGGCGCAATTTTACTCTTCAATCGCATAAAATACAAGTCTGACTACTGGTAAGTGAAAAAACTCATTTAAATTAATATATTTTTTCCCATACTCCATGAAACTCTTGCAATATTTTAGATATGGAGACAAATTTAACAATTCTTTTAATTACATTTTGGCGGTTACCTTCAGCAGTATTATTAACGTAAACTTGTCCGTTATTGCCAATGTGCTATTTAAACAAACACCGGAAAAAGTAGACAATTTGGCTTAAAAGGGATATTTTGGGAATTATTTGAAAATCAAAATTTATGCAAATACGGTAAAACATTAAATTTTAGCGCCCTCTGGTGGCTCCAAAACAAATTAAATTCAAGAAAGACTTTTTCATTTGTATGGGAAGTATTGCAAGCTTTTGAGAACTGGTAACTTTATCAACATTTATTCACAAGTTTTATTTTTGAGCTTCTTGCTCATTTTCGAAGAAAAATGGAACTATAATACCATCACACTAAAAACCGCATCAATCAGTCACTCATGGTGGATGCATCGGCTTCTCCTCGATGAGGAGTGGAATTTCCGAGCCTCGAATGCGATAATTTTGTTCGTTAACGTTCACTACCCGAGTTGAAAGTGAGCTTCATCGTACCCATACAGCAAAGCGAAAATTCATTGGATAGTCACAGGCATCAGTTCTATGAACCATTACGAAATCAGACGGATCCGTTTCTGCGGACATTTTGTCCGAAACGGAAGTCCGGTACGGACTCATAACGAATTCGTTTTCGTATGAAATTCCTCTCGAAACCGTTTTGTACTTTTTCTTCCTATTTTTTGTACTTTTTCTGGTCCGTCTCGAACTCGTAACGAACTTCATATTCCATTTCCATTTCGGATTCGTTTTTTGGAAATAAAATGAATTCGCGATGGATCCAACAAATCACAGTTTTACTGATGCACTTTTTATTGTTTTAACGGATTCGTACCGGGTTCGAGACAGATCCGGCAAATCGCAATTTCACTGAGTCGCTTTTTTATGTTTTTACGGACTCGTAACGGGTTCGAAACGGATCCCGAAAATCGCAATTTCACTGGCTTTGAAACGAATTCGAGAACTCACCTTTGGCTTCTTTATGATTTTACGGACTCTTAACGAGTTCGAAACGGATCCGCATCCGTTTTTGTGGACATTGGGTAATTGGATTTTATAAGTCTTCATACCGAGGTCTTTATGCAAAATTCTGAAATGTTATAATGCTGCGAACAGCGGCTATTTGATGTTGATGCCTGTTCGAGCACACTTTCAGCTACGGCGGCAATATTTTCCACTAAAAGCACTGGAGGAGCACGTACAAGAGTTATTCTGCCCAATGATGACCTGGATTGGCGAACTCGCCTCACAAATTAATCCAAAAACTGCGTTGACCGCAATCTATTTCTATCTAATTTGGGCCTGTTCGTAAATGTATCACTGCTCTCCATCTGGAACGCAGCACGTTCGTAAATACAAACTCTAGCAACATTGCACGCGTCAATGTTCGCAAATGCAACAATGCATTATCTAAATTTTTTATTTTATATGTTTTAGAGAAGTGACAGATACCAAATTTTCCTGGACATTTTTATATCATTGGGCTTTCATCTAACTCGCATTTTTAATTCAACACCAAAAATTTCCATTTTAGCGATCTTTTTGCATTCAAAATGCGCATCAAAAAGCATCTGCATCACCGGATTGACATCAGTGATGACAGATGCGCATCAGATGCAGAGCACTGATGCAGTTACGAACAGACCGTTTATTTATTTATGATTTATTTTTTATAAAATCTGGCAGTTGTTATTTTGACAGTCAGTAATGTGATTGTCAACATCATATGGTGCTGACTACAAGTTGACTAACCAACATTGGGTGGTTAACTCATTGATAACCATTGACTGGAACAAACAATTGAGTGTTCAACTACAATTTAACTAAGAACCGAAGATCACCACTGACTGAAAAGCTGGCTATTACATTCTAACAGATGTTGCGTGTTGCAACGAAATTCTAATAGAGGGCGGATCAACAAGTCCGTGACTTTTTGATTGAGACAGTTTTTTGTTTTGGGAAAAAAAATTATTTTTCAACATAATCTCCTTTTAGCTCAATACACTTAGTCCAATGTTTCTCCAATTTTTGTATCCCTTCCAAAAAATTGGATATTTTTCGAGGTCCATCAAATAGGCATTTGTTTGATCAATAATTTCATTGTTGGAGCTGAATCTCTTTCCACCGAGCCATTTTTTTAGGTTTGGAAATAGGATATGAATATGGCGGGTGAGGAAGAATGCGGATGAGGAACAAATTCGTAGCTCAATTCATGGAATTCTGCCAATGAGACTACACACGTGTGCACTAGACATCGGCATGAATGCCACTCAAACTGCTCGAATCGCATTCGCTTCAATTTCGAGCACTTCATAACATTTGCTCTGTATTGGTTAGTACTGGTATTCACTTGTTCGTTTCAAATAAAAAGTAGGGAATAAAATTCAAAGCAAAACCGAACACAACAGTACCAATGAAAATCAAAATCGAACACATTGTGTAGCAAACGAAATGAAATGAAACACTCGGTGGCGAAACTTTGTATGCTCGTTGTTTCGTTCGCTCTCAATTTTGGTTATCTCTTTCTGTTTGCATTCTATATTTTCGTGCTGTTTTAGTTCGGCCCTTAGCATTTGATAAACTGATTTCGTATTGCCATTGGATGTGTGAAGTCTGTATATACATGTGTGAGATACCTACATATACATATATACATATCGACATTTAAATACCAAAACCTCATAAGTCAACATTTCATATTTTTCAGGAGAGTAAAAAACTAAAATATATAAAAGTAATTTGATATTTTTAAATTATTGATATTATTTCCATTACTGAAAGCCATTCTTAAAAAAGCATTTAATGCTGTTTTACAACATATGTTTTCATATATTTGTTTAAATAACTGTAACCCACAATGCAAGCGACAATTTCGTTTTTCATGCTATCTCGTTCTCACACACAGAATTTCACATAATGGCCTTTCGTTTTTTTTACAAAAATGTAACTCCAATTTGTCGCTGAAGTTGATCTATTCCTACTCCAGCAACATATTTGTTCGAATAAATAATGTACCATTAAGCGGTAGATGGCGCTGTACTTCGAATTTCATTTTCAAACTTAAAAACATCAATGAAAATTGAACCCATTTGTGTTAAAAGACGCATTATAAAACGTTATTTTATCTGTAGAATCTTTTAATACCAAATATTTTTAAATACATTAACATTTTTGAATATTCGAAATACAACCCTGGATGTGACATTTGAATCATGATGCAACTAATAGAGGTTGTGTTATAAGAACAACTTAAATGATTTGCTTTTTCTTCTGTTCATTATATGAAGAATCAAATTCAAATGTATTTGGTTTTATAATTTCAGGCTTACTTTTATTCTTGACAAACATTTGTGTTAACTTTGACATGAAAATAAAATATATTGTATTGTTGCCTTGATATATTGGCCGTAATACTGGTATCACCTGTTAGAACAAACATCTCGATTCGAAGTAAACTGTTGCTTGCATTGTGAACGCCTTTTGAAAATGTTGCTTGCATTGTGATTCCGGCTTAACACTCATAACAATCGCACACACAAACATAACTATTCGCAAACTCACTTTACATTTCATTCTTTCATTCCAAATCATCTTAACTCGCCCGAATGAAATATAACCCATAAAGGGTCTTATTGTGCTCGTTTGGTATTCATATACATATTTGTAATGTTCCATTAGATTTTCGAAAAAGTACAGCATTGTGTGTGCGGTCAAATGAACTGAACAAAACTATGCGAAGAGGTATCGAACTATTCGGTGGTTCGGTTCCCCTTGGTGCAACTTTTATTCTACAGTTTTCGTTTAACATAAACAACATGAGGTTACGAGAAACCATTTGTTTCATTCGTTTTTCATATTAAAACAGACATCAGAACGTCTAGTGTCCACCCGTACATTATCTTGATGAAAAATATTATTTTCTTGGCCATGTGGGGTAATTTTTTTTAAATCCTCGATAAATCGGTTCAATAAGTTGCCATAATATTCGCCGTTTATTGTTTTCCCCTTTTGATAGTAATCGATGAGGATTATCCCAAAAATACTGTTGCTATCACTTTAGTGGCCGACAAACTTACATTGGCCTTGATCGGAGCCAGTTCACCCGGAGAAACCCATTGTTTAGACTGCTGCTTGATCGCCGGAGATTTGTAATGGATCCATGTTTCATCCACAGTCGCAAAAACTCCTTCGAATTGCGGTTAAACAACTCCAAACAATCCTTTGAAGTTGTCCACGATTACTTTTATGGTCAATTGAGAGCAAACGCGGCACCCATCTTGCAGAAAGCTTTCTTAAACCCAACTGATCATTTAAAATCTAAACCAAACTGCCATATGAAATGCCTATGGCATCAACAATCTCACGCAATTTTACTCTTCGATCGGCCAACACTATATCGTGGATTTTTTCGACATTTTCGGGTGTATTGACCTCGATTGGCCGTCCAGAACGTTCAGCGTCATTGGTAAACCTCTTTTTTACCATTGAAACCGATGGTGCAGTCCCCATAGTATTTATCAAGCTTTTCCTTGGTTTGATTGAACAGTGAATTTCGACTTTATTCCATTTAATTTGATTTATATTTTTTATAATTATATATCCATGTTAAATTCAAATTCACATTTAAGATTTTGTTTCACTTAAATACATAAGTAAATATACGAAATTTCAATATTTCATCAATCAAAACAACAGCCGAAGGTTTGTGTCCACACTGAAACAGCAGCATATTTTGTGTTCACGCTAAAACTCAAACACTCAACCAAACACCACACATATGTTTGAGTGTATGTGTTTAAACAATTTTCATTTGAGAAATTTAAATATTAGGAAGACATCAACCAATATGAAATGTATATCAAACGAAAGATAACATCTGCATTTACCTACAAAGAAATTTTTAAAAAAAGTTATCTCGCCGTTTCCTCATAATCAATGAAATAAAGATTACAACAATAACAATCTGACATGACTCCCTATACCGTAAGGTAAGACGTATTCTACGTCAAAATCACGATGTTGTATGTTTTGAACAGCTGTTAAACGCAAAGTAAATGATGGAACTTCCTTAAAATTTGACAGTAGTCTGTTAACAAGTGGTACTTGATGGGAGCATTCACGGATTTATTGATTTTATTGATATTGGATTTATTAATCCGCCCTCTAACTTATTATTTTTAAAAATTTAAAGAAAAAGGTCGACCAGTATCAACTTTTAAATTTTAACGAACAATCAAATTGTAGTAAGAAATGAGCAACGTTGCCAGCTCTAAACAAAAGGTGGGTTTAGCGTAAAAAATAAATTAAAAATAGAGAACATATGTCAACACAGAGATGCTGCTGGCCAACTTCGGAGAGAAAAAAATTGCTGTTGCTCAAAGTTTTTCGTGCGCACAAGCTCAGTACCAGCCTTAATACAAGCAACATTGATGTAATACAAGAACATTGATTTGACATAAAAACCCGTGTCCACACACAAGCAGTATTCCACATTGCCTACCATGCGGAGTACCTACTCTGTGAGAGAAATAAGGGCATTATTTCCAATGGCCCTTATATGTAACACCTCATATATAAACGTTCCTTTTTTGTTCGGCATGTTGTTTTATTATTATTATTTTGCGTATAAATTTATGAAATTATTCATCAAATAACCATAAATTTTTAGTTCTGAACTTTTGTTTTACAAAGTAATCGACCAGGCCACACATTAAAGTCGGAAGAGTTTGAGGTCTTTGTGCCTAAATGCACTAAACGTAAACGTATTCTGCGGTTTACATGCTGCAACAAACTATACAGCCATCCAGCCAGCCAGCCAACCAACTATTTCGAGGTACCAACGATTCATCCATTGGACCTACGTTGAAGCTTAGCTGTTGGTATTTATTGCTTGGCTTGTTCATAAGTTTGTTTCTCGTCATGAGGTCGCATCAGAGGTTACATGTTGCCGTCTATATTTTTCATTGTCCACCTCTCCTCCGCCTTTCCAAGTGTTGAACAAAGATGTTGCTTGTTATACGTTGCTGGCTGCATATTGCGTGGCTGTCGTCCTTTTGTGCCAAACGTGAGATCAAACATATGTTAACACATATATGTATATGGCTCATCCATGCTTTATCTACATCTAGATTTACTTGGTTATATGAAAATATACCGATTAATAACAGTCAGATGTAAATAAGGTTAAATTTTTGTACAGATTTCCAGACTTTTTTGTTGTTAAATTTATATTTACATTTTAATCCTAACAAATCTTAACGAATATTGTCAATTACGGCATTAGTAAATTCCAGAGTAGTGGCTTGTCCACCCAAATCCTGGGTTCTAATTTTACCATCACACAGAACTTGGGTTAGGGCATTTTCGATCATTTCAGCGCAAATGGGTAGATTGATGTGACGCAAGAGTTTAGTGCCACACAAAAACATTGCAATGGGATTGGCTATATTTTTGCCTGCTGCCTCTTCGAAAGGGTGACGTGCACCCGGTTCAAAAACCGCAGCCTCTGCCGAATAAGAAGCACCCGGCACAACTCCAGCTCCGCCTACCAGACCGGCAGACAAATTATCAAGAATGTTACCGTATAAACTGGGTGTAACCATGACATCGAACTGGTGGGGATTTGACACCAATTGCATTGCGGCATTATCCACAATCATTTTGTCAAATTTTATCGAAGGATATAATTCTGCCATCTGTTCGCATGATCTTAAAAACAAACCGTCGCTCAGTTTCATTATATTGGCCTTGTGCACAGCAGTAACCTTCTTGCGTTGACACTGGGTAGCATATTCAAATGCGAACTTGGCAATGCGCAATGACTTTTTAGCCGTGATAATCTTGAGGCACTCGACAACACCAGGCACAGATTCGTGTTCCAAGGCCGAATATTCACCCTCGGTCATCTCACGAATAATAACAGTATCAATGTCTTTGTGACGTAGTTTCACACCCGGCAAACTGCGCACATGCACTATGTTGGCATACAAATCTAAAGCATTGCGCAGTTTCATATTGAGCGTCTTCAGTTCACAAACTTCACCGCATTGGGGTGTGGCCAATACGCCCTTAATGCAAATTTTGTTCTTTTGTATAGAAGCAATAACATCTTGTAAATTTACGCTATCAGTAGGATTGGTTTCAGACAGGTGGTAACACTCAAAATCAACAGGAACGCTGATGGCATCAAATACTTGTCGCAAGGCGCAGACTATATCGGGTCCAACGCCGTCTCCGGGAATCAGTGTACAAGTTGTGCGATTACAACCTTGGTCACCGATATCGTTACGGACGGCAGCAGTTGCATGAATAGCTCGCGCTTTAGAGATTTGAAGGGCGAGCATTAGAATACGCCTAAGATTTTGGGACAGTATAGCCATGTTGTTGGGGGTCTCGACAGAAGATTTTCTCGATATTCTTGTTTTGTTTTGTTAAGGAATTTTAAGATTTGTAGAATTTAATGTTTATAACAAGGAAATTTTAAAAATGTTCGTTTGTTATGGAAAATTAAAAGTTTGACAACCAGAAAGTTTTCCAATTCGAAAGAAAGTATGTCTGGAACATGAAAATTTATGACATGATACAATGATGACTTATAATTTCGAAAACTTAAAGAGTTGCCAAATTCATAAATCTTCAAACTATTATTAATGTGAAGGTTACAGTTTGATATTGTAAATCACAAAGCAGTTACTTTACATTACAGCAACAATGCTCTGCTTCAGACCAAAATTTCGCCACCGACAAAACCTTCTACGCTGAGTTGGAAAAGTGTTTTTTTTCCGCGGACGGTCTTTCTTTTTGCGATGTAGGCCTTTGAAGCTTGCGAATATAATCGGTCATATCTTATGTATTTATAATCCCATCTGCCTAGAATGGGTATCATTACTAAGGTCCTTCCAAACTCTATAAATCTGTGTAGAAACATGCTAATTTTTACTAACCCATTGGGGGCTAATTTATAAAAGTTTTTTAACCTCACTTTTTTCATAAAAATTTACTATTTTCAAAAAAATTCTAGTATTTTTATTGTCGTGGTAGACTCGGATAATAGAGAAGACTCCAACCTTTTTTTAAGTATAATAATCACCTATAACCTTTAAAAAAACGGAGATATTTACGTACAAAGTTTTGTAAAAAATTTTGGAAGACAAATTAAAAAAAATAAAAAATATTTCAAAAATCGCCTATTTGTATTCGGCGCTTTTCCTCCCCACAGCAACAAATAATACAACAATAAATTACTGCAAAAAAACAAACAAATAAATTCATGCAAACTGTACTAACACAAAAAAAAACCAAAAATGCAACAAATAAAAAATTACATCAAAAACATCGCCCGATCATCTTCCAAATAAGAGGAAAAAATTAAAAATAACTTATCGCTGTTAAAGGCTCTGTGAAAAAAATAAAAACTTCCGAATTTTATATTGTTTGATATTTTCTTATACAAGTAAGTGAAACAACTTAAATAACTTTTTTCGATAACTAGCTTAGTTATCGAGTTATTGATTGTTAAAGAACCTGTGAAAAAAATAAAAACTTCTGAATTTTAAATCTCATGATACTTTCATACAGAAATCCTAAAAATAAGTGACAAAAAAAATTAAATACCTTTTTTTGATAACAGGCGTAGTTATCGAGTTATCGCCTGCTAAAAAACTTATAAAAGCAAAGGTTGACTTGTGGGTAATTTTTTTTTCATATCTTCGGGCTTTGAAGGGTTACAGGTGAGTATTATACCTTAAAAAGGTTGAAGACTTGTCTATTATCGGAGTCTACCCAGAAAACAAGTTTACTAGGGATTTTTTTTGAAAATAGTAAATTTTTATGAAAAAAGTGAGGTTAAAAAACTTTTATTTTAATTAGCGTTATAAAATATAAACATGTTTATACACAGATTTTTAGAGTTTAGAAAGACCTTTCCACTGAAATCTATTTCAACACAATCGGTTAATAAATGACTAAGTTAAGCCCCATTATAGAAACAAGCTTTGGAGGCCTATATTTCGAAAAATATGAAATATGAATAAAATTATATAATTTAATGCCCTATCATCACGCAAAAAATAGGGTAATTATTGCTACACTAGATTCGTTCCATATTGGTACGTTGTAATTCCCAATCAAAATTGTCCCTGACAATATTCGTTGAAAATTTTGAATGATTAAAATACATAAAAAAATACATAAGATATGACCGATATTTCTGATAGTTTTTTCAGATGAATATAAATTTTTATACAGCCTTTTGTAAATTTCATGAATATATGTTTTTCAAATCACAAATTATTGGCGTGTTATAAAACGCTGGCTAGCATGTGTTAACGTTTTATAAAGTAGGGAAATCAGTAAAGTGATGTGCACTGACTGTGGTGAGACGTAGATAAATAGAAAAGAGCTTCGATTCCTCTCTTTACGTTCTCTCGATGACGACGAGGCCATTTCATCGAGATCGAGTTGCTGTTGAATTTTACTATTTGGTTGGACATAAATGGGACAGAAATAAAAGGGAATGCGTATTTTAGTTCGATGCAACAAACATAAAAGAAATCAAACACTATTTAAACTTAGTTTGCTTAAACTTAGGTTGCTTATCGGTCTCTCGCTTATCCACTCTGTTTTGTATCAATTTTCTACTACATAGACGATCAGTTGTGTCATGGATAGTCCCAGGGTGGGATTGGAATTTTCATCAGGCATCGTATTTCGTGAGTAATGTGTTACACTAAATAACGCATTAACCATCATCGTGGGTAATGGGTACGGCGGTTAACCATTACCCACAGGGTATTGGGGAAATAATTGATAGTTACCTACAGCGACTGGGAATAACTTACTAAATCCCTGCATGAATATATTCTGTTTGTTGATTGTACTGCTGTACATTCTATACCGACACTTTGCGAACGAAGAATGTAAACACCAAAACGAAAATCGAAGAGCAGCGCAACTTATCGGAACGGTTATGGCATCGTAGTCGCTCCGTTTGACATGCACTGGTTCTCGCTATTCGGTAATCGCAAACACAGATTTGTTAGTATTAAGTAAGCGAGAATTGTCAGTAGAGTGAATGAAGACGTACCAGCACGAAGGGTTTTTCAAAATCGGACTCGAAGGAAGACGAACAATTTAAAGACCAAGACTCTGCTCCAGGGATCAGGTTGATGAATCCCTGCGTACACTAGGTATAACCAACTGTAGAGATAAGGCAAAAGACCGATATGTTATCTTCGTTTTTAAGGTCTCTGACTCCCAGAGGTTGTTCGAGACTGGATAAGTAATCCAGTGTTTACTCTTTACATGATTTCTATCTCCACGCTGTCGCTATGAGAACGAAATTCTGATAGAATCGTGTCTAAATGATGACGATGTAGTTCACCATGTTACTATTTGGCGATTTTTTTTTGTATACGAGGGCGGATCAAGAAGTCCGTGACTTTTTGAATGATACACAGTCTTTCTTGCAAAAAAAAAACTATTTTTCAACATAATCTCCTTTTAGTTGGACTTAGTCCAACGTTTCTCCAATTTTTGTATACCTTCCAAAAAATAGGATTTTTCGAGGTGCAAAAAAATAGGCATTTGTTTGATCAATAATTTCATCGTTGGAGCTAAATCTCTTTCCACCGAGCCATTTCTTTAGGTTTGGAAATAGGAAATAGTCACTGGGGGCTAAATCCGAAGAATGTGGCGAATAAGGTACCAATTTGTAGCCGAATTAGACAACTCCAAACAATCCTTTGAAGTTGTCACACGATCACGTTTATGGCCAATTGAGAGCAAGCGCGGCACACATCTTGCAGGCAGCTTTCTTAAACCCAACTGGTCATTTAAAATCGAAACCACACTGCCATATGAAATACCTATGGCATCAACAATCTCACGCACTTTTACTCTTCGATCGGCCAACACCATTTCGTGGATTTTTTCGACATTTTTGGGTGTATTGACCTCAATTGGCCGTCCAGAACGTTCAGCGTCATTGGTACTTGTGCGACCACAACGAAAGTCAGTAAACCACTTTTTACCACTGAACTCGATGGTGAAGAGTCCCCATACTATTTATCAAGCTTTTCCTTAGTTTGATGGACGTTATTTTTTTCGCAAAAAATAATGTTTAATGAGAACTAGAAATTCCCTTTTTTCCATTTTAAAAAAATTGCAGGAGGTTGCATGTTTTGAACAGCTGTTAAACGCAAAGTAAATGACGGAACTTGCTCAAAATTTGACAGTAGTCTAGTAACAGGTGGTACTTGATGGGTGCAGTGTTGCATTTCATAGACCTACGAGGAAAGTTCGAAAAGTCACGGACTTATTGATCCGCGTTCGTAATTTCAGGCTTTGGATTTATTATGGTTACTAGGCATTACTGGCGTTGTGATCTGGTTAAGTATATACCTGGTTGCACGTTCGTGCTGCACATATCATGAGTGTGCTCGGCGTAGAACTCGATTTAGAGATTTTGTTTGCGATTACTCCGTGTGGAGTGTCTCCTACTTTTTCTGACTGTTTTAATTGGCATTCGTCGCGACACCTATTCGGCATGAAAAAATGCTTGTACGGCATTAGTCGAGAGTTTGGAAGACTCTCCGAACGTTGGCAAATATTTCTTACAACAATTTGCGTTGATATTTATACGTTACGACCTATTGTTCTGCATAGTTGCAAAAAACGTATTAAATACAAAGCGTAGTAGAACAGCATTGCATACGACAGTTTCATAAACTTTAATCTTAAGGCCTCAACCAATCAAAACACGGACTTGTGTCAGTTACGGAAAAACACGAGAGCGTATTTCTCAGAGTTTCTATTCCATAGTATCAATTTAGGAGTATCCAACTTTTCCGCTGCGAGAAAGTGGGAATTTTTGTAACTTTCAATGAAACTCATATAATCAAAACATTTCACGCGGGTGACAAGTGAGGATTTTGCTTAGGGCATAAATGTTTCATTTTATAATAAATGTCATTTACTATTTTCTATTATTTGTCTTTTGGTTTTATTTAAATGCAGAATACATAAAACATTTGAGTTGTAATAAAGCAACGACAAATGACCAACAAATCTAGTATGTCATGTTTCATTGCTGCAGCGACAAAATGGTCGAATGTACAAAACTTTTCATTGCAGCAATGTAAACACACTAACGAACATGTTTCATCCTTGCAAGTAACGCTCTTCCTTCAGTGATAAAATTCACATTTTCTCAATATATTTAAAGTAAACAATATTTAGTGTTGATGTCAATGAGAAATTAAATGAAGTCATACATATTTCGTCAAGTAATACAGTCCTGGCTGCAATGGTAGTGTCCGCGGCTCATGTACATAAGGACATTGGATCGATCCCTGTTTTGACCACCTTTCATTTCTTTCGTCGGCGGTCACCTTGCTTAGTGACGACGACACCGTCCAGTAGTTAGCCGTAAAAACGCTTATCAAACTACCGTTCGGAGCCGGTTTAAAACTGTAGGTTCGAATCAGTGAGTGTAAGACTAGAAAGCACACAGCTCAGTGGTTGTAATTAGCTCTTCCCAAGCCCTTCATGGGATCTAATGGGTAACCGTTTTGTTTTTAAATACAGTCGTCATTCCTCACCTAAGTCCTTTTTGTCAAATAATTACTAAATTTTGATATGAAATTCCGAACACGGGATGATTAAGCTGTCTCTCTTTATGTCGGTCTTAATCTCCATATACCAAAAAGATAATGACACCAAAGTTCAAGCCGGCATACGAGGCAAACAGACAACGACAATTGTCTTATTTTCCTTTTGGCTTATTTATTTATCTTTATGGGACGACATCATCTTTTGAATTCAAATGCTAAAACCATAATGACTCCAATGATCTTTCGCGTAAGAAAAAGTCCAAGTACTTTTAAGATAAACATAGGTACTTCTTGGTAGAAGGTACTCAACTCAATTCAAAACAAGCAAATGGAAAGGGTAGAGGTGTAAGAAGAGCAAAGAAAACGACTCGAAACTTTATTTACTTACATGCTTTTCTGGTCGCAAAACTATACCATTTGCTGGAGATGACGAGGACAATGACGACGACAATGATGATGGCTGGGTTAATGTGGCAGCAGCATTTCCCTGATGATGTTGCTCATAGGCAGCAGCTAAGCCATTGCCAACGATATAACGATCATGGGCACCCCTGCCATAGCGACTTTGAATGACGGCTGTGGCAGCGGCGGACAACAACATTGGCGATGTTGGACCTGGTGATGTGCATGCGGAGGTGCATGTGGCTGGTGCTGCTTCTCCTGCGCCTGCTGATGAAGATGTCGTTGGGACGTTATCAGATGCCATTAAGTTGTCCAAATCTCGCAAGAATTTGTTTGCCCACATATTTACATCATCGGTGGCAACTTCTGCTGGTGATTTCATTTGCAATTGTTTGCGCAGGCGCTTAAGTGTTGACGAGGAAGCGGCTGCTGTTGTGGCATCGCTTGTTGCTGACGATGCTGATGAGTATGGTAATGATGCTGTTGTTGATGTTGCTGCAGCCGCAGCATCATCTTGTTCTTGTTTACCTTGTTCTTTCACAGGGATCAAAGCTCTTTTGGGCGGCTTTGCATCTTTGCTATTTGCTAATGTTGCAAGCTCGCGTGGTTGTTCTTGTTGTGGTTCATTTTTGTTTGTTGAAATTTCCATCACTCCTGTGTTGTCATTGTCTGTACTATTGTTGGTATTGTTGTCATTTTCCTTTTCGTTGGTAGTTGTCACTTTAGCTCTAGAGGGTAATTTGTTGCTGCCACCGTTTGGTACGACTATGCTATTGCTGGGGATGGTGCTGTTGTTATTGCTATTGTTGATGAATGTTGTTACGGCCGTACGACCACCGCCAGTGGCACTATCAAAGCCGCTATCAGATTCTGTCGACCGAGACAATTCATCATTTGAGACAGCCGCTTTTAATGTGTCTATTATTTGATTTTCAATGGCCGCCGTATTTGTATCACTTTCCAAAGGCAGTTGCTGTTGCTGTTGCAACTTTTGTCTCGCCTTATGCAATTCGAAGACTTCATTGATTTCATGCTGAAATGGAAAAAAAGGGAAGGAAACATAATTTTTAAGACGTTTGGTTATTACTTTAGAAGGTTAATGAAATATCATAAACATGAAGGCAACGCTGAAAGTAAAGATTTGCACTACAGAAGTTTTAACATTTTTAGAAAATTTGCTATAAAATGTTGAAAGGGAACAATGAAATTGTCTCAAGTAGGACTCGGTTTAAAAGGAATCGTTATAATCCTTGTGTCTTTAACACATGGTCAAACTCTGACAGTGGTTTTTTACAACAGGTTACTAACTTATTGAAGATGTTTGGATTTTCCAAAAAGGCGTAATTTGATAGTCCAAACATGGTGAACGGTATTGATTTCTATGATTGCTCACTCCTATAAAATTCCAACAGATTTGGAGAGCCCAAAGTCACAATTTAAATTATTGTTCGGTTTTATTTAATATATTTAATAATAATATATAATATATCGTTAGCAGAAATGCAAAACCACGTAACTACAATTTTAATTTCTATTTCCAAGAGAAGAAACAATCCTCGTAAAAGGGTAAGAAATTAATTTTTCAATTCTAATTTTAAAATCTTTGCTAAAGTAAAGTCTTACCTTCAGTAAGATTCGAAAATATACTGGCAAACTGAATTTTTTGTATATCTTTATAAGTTTTTTTTCAACTCCTTTGAACAATATGAAAATTGTAGTTACGTTCTTTTGCATTTTAGCTGACGATATGTAACATTTTTTACAGAGCACTTTTGTCTCCTAGATCTCCCATATCTGTTCCACTGAGTATCCCAGGACGCCTTCTTAGGCAAGTAATTATATAATTTTGAATCTGTAGTCATACAAATTTCCATTGGTCTCATATAGAGGTTTCCGTTTGTCAGCTGCCGTTCAGTCCATTTTAAATTTAAAAAAAAAACACTACTAACTTGTCGACAAAATCCAACCACCACGTTTAATCGCAGAATTGTCAATAAATTAGTTCTCACATGACACTGGACAAATGATGTATATTTTTCTCTATCAACCAACATTCTGACTTGGAACGTGTGAGCGTTGTTTCTCCTGCGTCCGTCTATTTTCTTCATCATCACTTCATTTTAGACTTAATAGACAACAATGTTGTTGTCTAACTAACTTGGCTTAAAAGAAAAACAAGAAAAAAAATGAAACGAGCAAAACATGAAGAGGACCCCAACAACAATAACGATGAGGAAGACGCGGAGGGGGAGGAGTAGGAGAAAAACCGATTGTACCTGGAGTAAAAACTGAAAGACTTTAACGCATTACTTGGTTGAAGTTTTAGTTAAGATCCTGGTACATCCATCAAAAGATAATGCCGCTTAAATTGCACGATCTTCTCATTTTGTAAGCAACATTTTTTGTTTTGTTAAAACCGATGGTTGGTTTTAAAGCTGCTGAAGCAGAAGAGCATAGTAGATCGTGTTCACTCTGTATTCCTGTTCATTCATAGGCGATTTTTTTCCCCGCTGTACCTTTTTTGTTTTGTTTGTCGACAATTTAAAATAAATAGAAGCAAAACGCGGCTACGTGTGTTGGCCGCATAAAAAAGGCAACACAACAAAGTCCGTAGGAGGAAGTGTTAAAGCTTTAGCTACTGATTGCATAATTATTATGAACAAAGATGGGTATTAACGCAAAGAGAAAGAAGAAGAAGTCCAAGAACTATTACATGGTTTAGCATTTTATATTTAGTCATTTTTTGTGAGTAAATGTTGACCAAGTAAATAGAACCAAGATAGGTGTGGTTCTTGCCATAATTGTGCGAAAAAAACGCGGAATATAAAATCCCAGCAACATTTTTGGTTCTAGAATAAATGCTATTGGAACGATGTATAGTTCCCCGACAACTATTTAGATGTGGTGCTTGTGGCATCTATGTAAGCACGAGTTCTCAAATAACTTCAAAGAACTGTTTCAAAATATTTATGGAAAACTATGTACTAAAACTCGAAATTGTTTTCACGCGGGCACCTCATCTTTGTTCATATGATCTTTGAACTATTCATAAAATGTCCTCCTTGTTATCCAAAAACGGTACTGTAGCAGCCGAGAGCTTGTTGGAATATGATGGTCATGATAGCGGTTTCAAAAATAATGGTAATCTTATATGAGGAAACATTTCAACAATTTTGCCATCACCTCCTAGAAGATAGTAACAGTTATTGACACAAACGTAAGGAGTACAAATTGAAACCAAAACAATTAGTATGTTTTTTCTGAAAAACAAACTTTTGAAAAGTTTCAATGGTGGTCATATCTTAACCCTTTGACGACCAAAGGCAATTATGTTTTGCCCTAGGGTTTCGGCACCTATTATTGTACAGGTAGGAGATAGAGCAAATGTATACAGATACAGGTAGGAGAGAGGTGATTTATAGAAGACGGTAGAGGCAACAATAATGTGGTATCCGTCAATTCTCTAAACTGATCAGAGTTTTACCCCTATGGGCCATCAAAGTGGATCAACAATTGGTCTGCTACAAAGGGATACAACGGGTCGAAAATGGGGCGCACATGGTGGAAACGTCAGGTACGATTTGACTCCATACATTAACTTTTTAAAAATGTAAAGTCGAATTGCGAAGCGCTTCATCTAAAATAAAAAAAAGATTACAAAAAAAATTAAAATGATCCCATTTTTTGGGGCGTTGCTATCATTGGGTTATAGACCACGAAAATGATCAACAGATTAAAATTTCTTCGGCCGAAAATCTATGGTCGCCAAAGGATTCAAATCGCATAGCTCCCCGTACAAAGTGGTTTAAACATTGGCTTGGTGGAGACAACGAACACTTACCCAATAACTGGCAAAAAGTCAGCTGTTTCACCCATAGAGTAATATATCAGGAGAGTGCAACAGCTGTTTTTATTGGACCAAAACAAGTATCAAACATATTTTAAAAGACATCATCATAAACTGAACGTAATTTATAATACATTATCATCAAATGTATGTAAAACATGGTTTACTTTTGCATTTTTAAAGGCAATACTATACATTATAGGCTCCAGAGGAGTCGGATCGTGTTGGCATGCCTCTAACGGCGCCTTTAGACGATGTGTATCTGTCACGTGATACGTCATTTTTCCCACTGTAAAATTTAAACATGTCGTGTGATCCCTCTCAAACATTACATGTGTAAAAGTCATATGTATATGTCACATGTAAATATTTCATGTAGATTTTGATGTGTTAGTGCATGTTACATCAGCTGTTTTTGGCAAAACAATAAAGCGGTTTGACCATAGACTAATACTTATAGTAGACACAATAGTTCTCCCACTAAGTTTATGACATTTGGCCTGGTGTGATATTTACGTTTGATGTTGAAAAGAATTGCTTTATTAATACCAGATAGAGGCAATGGTTCAAAACAACGACCAAAATAACAACAACGGCATTTCGTTTTGTGTGTTAAAATTATTGTGTTAAATACAACACAAATGTATGCTAACAATAACAGTAAATAAAAAAGTTTAAAACACATTTAAATTTCACAGTTTTTCACCAAAACGACATGAAAAATTAAAGCAAGAAGTTATTGTAATTCCACCTGGTGTATGCCACTTTTCGTCAAACATCTCTCTATCACACCGACCGCATCACGAAGAGTGTGAACGGAAACGTCAGATGAGCCAAATATTCTCTCTAGTATGAGATTACTCTATGGTTTCGACGGCAAAAAAGAAACAAAAAGTGGAACGATTTTTAAATTAAAAGTTGTTTGTGGAAAAAATGGATAAAGAACTTGGAAAAGTAAGTATAAAATAAAGAAATGCATCTGCCACCAACGGATTTAACCAAAACTACAAAGCGCACATAACGAATCAGCTGTTAATGACAAACAGAAGTTATGTCACGAGTAATTACACATCTGCGTTTGAACACGAAAATGATAAACCGAATGAACAATCCTCATTTTGACATACACACAGAATTAAACATGGGTCGTGACATGTCATGTGACAAAACCGGTTTTGTTTTATTTAAAAAAACTTTTGTAGCGCTCTTATTGAAAAACCCGTTATAAAGGGATAATTTCTCTCATCTGAGGTTTCATTTCACACTCTTCGTGGTGACCAGATGGAATTCCAAGAACTCTGACTTGAATTTTTCATGTCTTTTTGGTGAAATTTAAATGGGTTTTGCTCATTTTACTTGACTATTATTGTTAGCATACATTTGTGTTGCGTTTAACACAAAAATTTTTACACACAAAAAGAAATGCCGTTGGTGTTTTCTGTTGGTTTTTTTGAACCAAAACTAAAGCAATTTTTTTCAACATCCAACGTTCATATCATATCCTAAAGTCATCAATTTGCTGAGAGAGTAGTTCCGTCTACTCTCTCAAAATACAATTCGGAATAGATGTAAAAATGTAGGTCCAAGTCAGTGAGTGTAAAACTAGAAAACGCACAGCTCACTGATTGTGACAAGCTCTCCCCAATCCACATGTGTGTTGTGTTGTATCTAGACACGCAATTTTCACCAACAATTGTACAGATTCTTGTGATTGTTCAGAATGTGTAAAGGATATTCACCTACATTGAAAGTAAAAGTCGTCCCCTCGACGATTAGTTTTATGAAAACTCAGCTAATGCACAGAATTGTTCATTCCAATGTATATAATCATTGCAGCAACAAACAGTTTTCAATGAATATGTCGGTTGTGGCAGTGAATTGATATGTTAGCATACTTTTAATGAAACTTTTTTCAGTGTATGCAAGTGACGAAATTGCCGAGTTTTGTACTAAAGTTTCACGCGATTGGTTTGGTGATGGTTTTTAACAAAATATTACATATTACGATACACTCACCGTGGTGTCAACAACATTTCCGTACTAAGTAACGTACATTTAGATTACTACCACATGACCCAAGCATCGCTTACAATCCCACACAATTTCTTTCAGAGTCGGCATTAAATATGATTAATACACGTGGTGGAATTAAATGATTAGACCGCACCATTCGCTTGACTTGTACAAACTGGGTAGCACAAATCATGGGATTTCTCAGAGTTTATTTTTACCACCTACTCCATGTAGTGCTTGAATAAATATAAAGTCCTTAGACAGTGGTCGGTCGGTCATTGTATGTTCCATTATTTACTAGTGTAACAATAATACATTTAATTTCACGCACCGCCAATAAATGCAAACATATGGACCGGCAGCAAATAACTGCTTGCCAAGACTGAAGCCGAAAAGGCAGTAGCAGGAGCAATAGCATCAGTGATGATGTAGCCCCTACATACAACAAGTTCTCAACAATAGCAATTGTAATCAAGTGAAGATTGTTCCCCACAAGAAAGAGCAACCAACCGACCCACAACATATGACGAATGTGATCCCCAAAGGAATCGTGAATATCACACAATTTAAAAAAAAATCACCACAATTCAAAGAACAATGCTAACTTATTTGTTAAAGGAATGGGAATGAGTGCAAGATATGGAACAGTATAGGAAACCGCAGTTAGAAGAGACTAAGACCACGACCACGACCCTTCCAGCAATATGGGTGGCCCCAGCAGCAAAGGTGCCACAGAATGTGTAACAAACGTGCAACAACAAAGAAGAAGAACAAATATGAAAAATTGCTATAAAAGCGGCATAAATTTCACAAACAACTTTCAGTTTCTACAGAAATTCGAACAACGAAAGAGAACGCGCTGCGGCAGCAACACGTTGCACGGTCAAAGCTGAAAGTGGTCAAAAAAGGTACAAGGGCACATAGCCGGAATACAACAACTACGAAGGAAAAACAACCAGAACGAAGAACAACATATTAAGCCTTTTGGTAGTCCGAAGATTTATATGTAATCCAATCGGGAAAGCAGCGGTAGAAGACACTAAAAAGTTGGTGGTGTTTTGTTTGGGTTTAGTCTCTGAGCAGGAGACCAAGTTAGCTGGATTAACACGAGGGCAACCAGCATGAAGATCACGCTCGGTGTGTTATTTTTGGCTGGACTAACAATTTATTGTAAATGTACAGCGGTATTATCTTTACCACCATCGCTTATCGCCCATGCGGCATCCTTGGAGAGAATACAAACGCCAAAGTCCTTGCCAGCATACAATGGGAAAGTTGGTGAAGACTCTACTACGGCTGTTGTCGTTCCCGAAGATGCGGTTGGGGTTGAGGGTGTGGATGGTGATGGCGACGGTGGTGGTGGTGGTGGCATCCATGGCGGTGTTGATTCAACAGTTTTATATAAAAATTTTAAAAACTTGTGGCAAAAGAATTTTGGCATACAAAAACGTGATCGTAATGCCTTTGAAGATGATATCGCCGCTATGGTTGCAGCGGCCTCAACTCCACAAATGATGTTGCAGTCCCAGCAACATCAACCGAATGCAGCAGCAATTAAGAATAACAAAAATGCACTCAAGGTTGTGCCGATACCGCGCCAGCAACAGCAACATTTGCTGCATCAACGGCAACAACAAATGGCCGACAATGGTAATAATAACTTTTTGAATACAAAATCAAGCGCCACCATCAAACCCCTCGAACACCAATATCAATACCAATCACCACTAGGTCTGGCAGATGATGCCGAAGAATATGATTCAAATACATGGCTGTCTACCGCCTCTGGCCCCCAAATAATGGACGATATTGTTGTCTCGCCACCTCATGGCGGACCAATACTAGAAGATAATAGAAACGATGACGGAGACGATACCAACTTTGCCAAACAACAGCCAACACGTACTTTCATTCCTGAAGCTGAGGAAGAAAACGACTACAATACTTCTGATGCCGATGGTGCTGCTGTATTAGATGATTCGCCTGATCCAGTTGTTTGGAGTAAATTTCTTAGACCTTATTGGCCCATTGAATGTCTGGGTGAAAATGAAAACAATTGCCCTCAGGCATATTATAGCGCCCTGATTGCTGACAGGTGAGTCCAAGTTGGATAAATACGTGATCATAAACAAGAAGAAATGAAAAGAAAAGAAAACTTGGTTAATTGGTTGTCTGTAGAAGTGGATGTTGCAACGTATTTTATTTTTGTTGCCATCACACATGCCATCCATATGATAACACAGAGCTGCAAAATGGGTTGAATTTATAAAAGTTCAAAGTTTTCATCTTTTACCTTTTAAAAAATGGGATTTTTTGGTTGGTTGGTTTTTTATAGACCTCATAATAATGCACCCTCCACCAGCCATAGTTTCCATTACAATTTGATTTAATTTTCCTCATACATATACTTTGATTGGGTCATACACGGGTTGGTATATATCGCCCCACGAATTCTTATAACCCGCCTATAAATTTGAAAGTCCAAGCTGGATTTTGTAGTTTCAATTCTTAATAGTTCTTTTAATTAAACTCTGTACAAAAAACTCTGGTTAAAAATTATACCAAAAATTTCTTATTAAAATAAGTTTAGTTCTAGCGGCTTTAAATATTTATAGTTTTTTAATCAATATTTGTCCGACATGTTATTAAAAAAATATAGTAGTTTCTTCCCCCTTCGCTCAAAATCAACACCTGTCTTCGAAGTTCCAACTAAAATATTTATTACCCAAATTGTGGTTGCGCCTTGCAAAAAAAAAAAAAACCAAAAACACTGTGTACATTGAGTATTTCTTTTATTACATAACGTATAGCCTTAATAACATGCATTCATTTCTTTTCGAATGTACAACACATTCATGCAGTATTCACTCGAAAACAAAGTATTCTAATTATTTGTATGTGTTGCACTGAAATGGCGAAATATTTGAATATATGATAATCGAAGCTAGTCATCGCCTTTCGTTGAACATCACCAAAAAATATATGAAACATTTATTGTTTACAAAGCAGCAAGGAAAACTATTGTTAATAAAGCTTTGGAACAAAGCTGTAAACCCAAAGCTTTCAAGTTAGAAATCAAATACTCATTCGGCTGCAATGTGGAATTCATAGAAAACGTTTTATCACTGGCAGTAAAAAAGTGGTTGATTATAACTCTGTCAGCAGCGAAATCCTAAAAATAAAAAAAAAAGTCGTCGCCTTTCTTTGAACATCACCAAATACATGAAACATTTATTGTTTCCAAAGCATCAAGGTAAACTCTTGTTAATAAAGCTTTGGACAAAGCCCTAAACCAAAAGGTTTCAAGTTTAGAAATCAAATACTCATTCAGCTGCAATGTGGAATTCCTAGAGGTCGTTTTATCATCGCCAGTAAAAAAGTGGTTGATTATAACTGTGTGAGCAGCGAAATCCTAAAAATTATCTACTGCAAATTTATAATGGTGCGCCGTTACGGTGCGTCATTTGTACTAGAAAAAGCCTCTTCCTCAAAAAAAATACTTATTTCCCTACAGAATTCGTACTACACTCACGGAAACATTCGGTCGAGAGCGACTGATTAGCTGTAACCGAATTTAGTAGTTGCCATTAACGAAAGAATTCATTTAGTACAAGCGTAAATTCGGTTGCTGCAATTACATCAATAATGGAATGTTGTTGTTGCAAACGAAAATTCATTTGGTACAACCGTAAATTCGGTTGCTGCAATTACATCAATAATGGAATGTTGTTGTTGCAAACGAAAATCGCGGTTGCGCCAACCGAATTTTATATTATTCAGTTGATACGATTCATTTGGCTTGTAATAATAAGCCACTGTGCATTTTCAAATGACCCGTACTGTGTGTCTTTGGGAACTACTGATGTCCTTAGAAATAATCGGAAATCTCAACTAGCTCGTATGCTATGCTCCAATAAAAGGACAATTTATTTTCAATTTCATGTTTTCATTTGTTTTCTTGAATGACACGATTTTGGAGCAGAAATTTGTGGTCACTCCAACTTTCATGTTATAAAAATTTGAGATTTCCTAGGAGCGGCGTTCTTCCATGGTTCCTAGAAAGTTTCGTTGAAATAGCGGGAATAACGATATTATAATGTAGTTGTTATTTCGATTTGTAGGTCACAAGGAGCCGTCGGTGGTGTATCGGTTGGAGTGCGCAACTCTTGCCCCATTAGGACGTGGTTTCGATACCTGGTCAGACTACCTGATATTTTGTTTCATCGACGGTTAACACGCTTAGTGACGACCACACTATCGAGTATTTATCCATTCGAAAAGCTTCTCAAAAAACCATTCGGAACCGTTGTAAATGAGTATGTCCCATTCAGTGACTATGAAACTTGAAAGGTCACTGAGTGTAACAAGCTTTCCTTTGTCCAATCATATGATGTAATAGACAAAAATATTTATTATATGTTCCGAGGAGCAGTTTCGTCTATTCTGGTGTGTTTTTCCAATTATGTGGAGCATTCCCAAGAAGATGTAATTTATGTATTTTTTCAGAGTATTGACACCGAAGGGGCGAAGGTTAGTGTGCGGGGCTCTTGTACATGATAACGTGGTTTCGATCCCTAGTCAGATCACCCAATATTTCTTTCACCGACGGTTACCATGCTTAGTGATGGCCACACTATCTAGTATTTATCGATACAGAAAGGTTCCCAAAAAACTATTCGGAACCGTTGTAAAACTGTATAAGTATGTCCCATTTAGTGATTATGGAACTTGACAAGCTTTCCTATGTCCACTCATAGGATGTAATAGACAAAAATATTTATTATTTGTTCCATGGAACAGATTCTCCTATTCTGACGTATTTTTCCAATTATGTGGAGCAGTCCGAAGAGGATATAACTAGGTGGTGGGGCAGTGGTTCGTGTGAGGGGCTCTTGTATATGAGACCGTCGGTTCGATGGCTGCTCTGGTCACTTTATATTTCTTTCGACGACTGTCATTTCGCTTAGTGATTGAGACACTATCGTGTACTTAGCTTCTAAAAATAGTGTAAACCGGTGTATATTTGCAATTCCCAATCAGTGAGTGTAAAGAACTAGAACGCTCAAGGGTTGAGAGAAGCTCTCCCCAATCCCTTCACGGGATGTAGTGGGAAAAAACTTTTTTAAATTTTATTACGCAATATTTCTTATACCAGCAAATGATTGTTTTTTCATATTGTAATCTTCCGTTGAAAACTAAAAATCGATTTGAAATATCAAAAAGATAATTAAAATGCCAATAATAACAATATACAATTTAGTTGCGGCAACCGTATTGCAAATGAGATTAGTTGTAGCAACGGAATCGGAAATAACTCCCGTTGTTGCAATAGAATTGATACAAATGTTGGTTTTAGTAATTTTTTTTGAGTTACAATTGCAGTTTCATACGAAATAAATGTAGGCTTGCCAGACTTACAGTTTTCAACAGTACGCGCTTTGTTCGGTGTACTTTCTTCTGCAGAACCCATACATAAGTAGGCGAAAGTACTTTTTTTTAAACAATTGTACTTTTTATGTTTTTCTTTGGTTCCAAACCCAATTAAACAAAGTGTTTTTATCCAAAAAATCCTTTCAGTGTAGAAAAAAGTAATATTAAGTAAAATTGATAATTAAGTGGAATTTGATAATTGCAAATGATCATGAGAAAATAAATATAGTTATATAGTGAAAGGTTTTCTCTTATTTTGTGAACGAAGCTGATTACTGGCAATTTGTTAACGGAAAACTAACAGAAAGTCGGAAAATTACTTTTCAACCGATGTTCGGAATCAAAGAGCCCCAAAAACCTGGTTTTAGAGGTAAGCGATGTTCCCTAAAGTTGAATCCCAAAACGTTTGGAACAACTTTGTTGAAGAAAGTTTATCGGTACAATCAAGCAAATATAAGTTAGTGGCTGTCAAGAGTGAGTCAAAATCGAAAAATCAAAAAAAAATATCCACTCTGATAGTCACAATCAAAAAAAATTGGAAGTCACAAAACTAAGGATGCAGTTCGATTCCTCTTACCCAAATTAGGGTAAAACCGTCCTCTCCAGGCTTGTCTTCAAATTTTTTCCCCAAAAAATTATCACCGTGTAATTATAAAGCTGGTTGCCTTAAACGCAGTTTCCATATATACGGTTGTTGCAACTAAATTAATGCAGACTTTGGTTAATGGGACGGACCGAAATAATGGAAAATGCTATTGATGCAATGAAAATAATGGGAAATACGGTTGACACAAACGAATTAAATATAAACTGTGATTGTTTCGACCAAATTGTAGATGTAGCAACCTCACTACGGTTGTGTCAAAAGCAATTCGGTGGCTACCACTGAATTTTCGGTTGCTACGTTCTCCAAAGAAATAGTTCTGTGAGTGTAGATTTGGATGTGATAAACAGTAAGGATGGAGTTCAGTCATTTCTGCAGATTCATGTATTGTATTATATTCGACAGCTCACTGGTTGGTTGAATCCCTATCCCCTCATGGGTTGTGAAGGAAACATATTTGTTTTTTTTTTTACTTCTATTAATCACGACCCTTGAATTCAAAAATGTTGTTTCGATAAACAATTTTCTTAAAGTTTGTTAGCTTTTTAAAAAAAAACTTTTGCAAGCCAGTGTTCTTTGAAACTTATTGCTTTTTCAGTTGCATTCATTCATATACGTTGTCTGTCTGTCCGCCTTAAGGATCTTTAATAAAATACGAGCGTAAAACCAAAAAAAAAAAGAAAAACGGTGAGACGCAAAACGCTTAAAATACAAGCCATGCTGTATAACACCATCAAATTGTGGCATACAACTTTGTGTTACTTGGCAATGTTGCTGGCTTCTTAGTGGCCGCAATTCCCCATTTCTTGTTTGTTAACTATTTGCAGTAACGTCAAGGTTGCAGTGAAAGTGTTTGCCGCCGCCACCGCCTCTGAAGAAGACGCGACAAGGCCCGCAGTGATTATTGGTGAAGCGGATAATGATGCGTAGCATCGTAATTTTCATTTTGGCAGCGGCATTACAAAATATTAATGCTGCTGCAACATACTTGTTGTTACCTTACAACATGTTGCTGATGTCAGTAAAGATGTTGCTGTTGTTGTCGTGGCTGTTGTTTATTAAGCATTTGCACTAATCTTTCGTTGTTGTTATTTTGGTGAAAAGTTAAACATGTTGGTCTCCCATGAATCAAGTGTGTTAAATATGTGGACGGAGATCGAGATGGACCGTAGTACATTTTACCTTTTAGTTGACGTTTATGCTGTTGTTGTTACTGCTGTTGCAGTTGCTGTTGCTGTTGAGCGTGCGAAGACTTAACAACTATCTTTAGTCGCGGCGGGAATTATGATGACATGTATGCATGTTTTTTTTCGGAAAAATGTGTGTGAAGAATTGTATAGCAAAGTGTGTAAACAAACAATTTGTTGGTAAGGGAGGAGGTGGTGTCTTATGTTGAAGTAAGGTTTCTTTTCGAAATCTATAAATATAAGTAGTAAAATTCATTGATTTGTAGGAGGGATAGACTTGAAATCGTTTTAATTAACAAGATTCCTACACTGAAAGAAAAAAACTAAATGTATTGGGTTCTGTGTGGTATGTAGCGCCGCGGCGCGCCGTCCTGCTGAAACCACAAGTCTACAAAATAAATACCTTCCAAATGAAATACGATAAGACCCACGATATAAGACGCTGTCTCAAAATAGGAAGATCCAACACTGTCAGTGTCTCATACAACTTGACTTGCTTTATGGTGCGGAATCCTGCACCGCAAAAAAAGCTTCACTAAATTCATGAATTGCTTCAAAAATTTGATGACAATTTTCCTCATTTTCCAACCTACGACACCATTCTTTGAATTTATGAAGAATATTTCATCAATCTTTCAATCCATATTTCAACAATAGTTTATGCTGATTCAACGACTAAGTTACATCAAGTTGGTGTGCATTTTCCATAAATTTTATGTTAGTGTGTCAGTAAGTTGACGTAAATGTTTCACCATTTTGATGTAAATTGTTCATCAATTTTCTGTAAATTTTCGTCAACTAAATCTAAGGTTGTCATCAATCTGATGTAAGTTTGTTATCAATTTGATGTAAATTGGTCATCATTTTGATGTAAATTGTTTGTTAATGTGTAGCGAAACTCTTTCGACTATTTTCATTGTAAAAAAATTCGCAAGAACGTAGAAAATGCTCACAGCGTGGATATGGTTTTCTGTTCATTACACTATATTTTATAATGTATTTATTTTATATTTTCTACTAGTTTTCTTTGTTTTTGTCTTTATCTTTCAAACACTATGTCCATATTTAGAAACGATCCCACTAATTATTTCTAAAGTTCTATGATGAAGATTCATGTATAACAGATCATCTATTCAATGAAGCTGAAAAAGGTGAAGAAACGCACAATCTTCAAACTGATGAACCTTTTCGTTGAGTTGTTGAAATTTCTCATCAATTCAATGAAGAACAATTAATGAACATTTATCATCGATTTGTTGTAAAGATTTTGTTTTCCAGTTTATATCCGTTTTCCTTGCAATATGAGAAAATTATTAGGGAGTTTATCATTGTGACCGTCGGTGATGCAATGGTTAGTGTGCGCGCCTCTTGTACATGAGACCCTGGGGTCGATCCCCGCGCAGACCACCTTCAATTTCTTTCGGCGGCGGCCACCTCGCATAGTGAAGGCAACACTATCGAGTATTTAGCCATAAAAAAGCTTCGCAAAATACCGTTCGGAATCGGTGTAAAAACTGTAGGTCCAATCAGTGAGTATAAAACTAGAATACATACAGGTCATTGGTTGTGAAAAGCTCTCCCCAATTCCTTCACGGGATGTAATGGGAAACCATTTATTTTTTTGTTATCATACACATATTGTCTCTCAAATCTCTCGCAACTTTTTATAAATAATGAGCTTTGACTTAAATAAAATACAACCATTGTTAACATTATTTTTTTTTTGTTTACAAACAATTCTTATTAACGTTTATCACCAAATATCTTGGCCAATCTGAATAGTATTTATTCAATAGTAAAATATTCAAAAATATATGTATCTCCGTATTTCCTTATTTTCACAATCATTTATAATCTGGTGGTGTCAAGCACTCGCAACGACGACATCGCCCGGTGATTTCCAGTGCCACCCTGATCTGATCATTGGATCCTTAAAGTTTTATCATTCTACAAAAAGTACCGTTAAGATAACAACCCAACAACAGCAGAAACAACCAACACAACATGTCCCTCTGAGCAGGGAAGACAAACGACAATGTGTCCACAACAGGAAAAAATATGAACATACAATTAATCACTTTCTTTCTTAACTACCAAAATGTAATTTGAGATCAATTCTGTGTTCACACAGGCCGACTGGCCGTCCAACCAAAGCAGCCACTGGTAGTAATCGTATCTCCTGAACATCGGCCAGGCGATCGATCGATCGATCTTTATGACAAAAACAAACGGGCACAAACGAAACCAACGAAAAAAAAAGCTGCTAACAAAAATGTCGACTTAATTCATTTTAATATGACAAGTAAATCCCATTAATGCGCATTCAACAGGTAAGGAAAGAGGTCAAACATCACAGTGGTTTAGCAGCGGCCAAAGAAGATTTGCACATCTGACTTATCCTATATTTTGTTGTATCATAGAAAACTTTTAAATATTTCGTTGAATTTTAATTGGTTCTCATTTTTGGCGGTCCAGAACTTTTCATTGGCAAAACGATAAGTCACGAATCAGGCAATTGTGATATTTTTAATTGGTAGAAAAATCAAATCACTACTGCGGTTTCCAAAGGATTTTAAATAACAGAGCTGTAAATGAATCACTCTTTTTTGATTTCAATTCATTACGGATTAGCAAAGTTTTGAATTGATTCCATTCACCAAAAGTAAGAATTGAAAGGAATTTGAATCAAGTCGAATGAATTGCAATTCAATTCCAATTCAAATGAATTTGCAAAATGAATTGCAAATCATGTCCAATTCAAACTTGAATTGGCAAAATGAATTGCAATTCATTTCCAATTCATTTGAATTGAATTGATTTTGAATTAATTCAAAAGAATTAGAAAAATGAATTACAATTCATGGTATTGAATTGAAAACTAATTGCAATTCATTTGAATTAATTCAAACTTAATTCAAATGAATTGGAAATGAATCGCAATTCATTTTGCCAATTAAAATTTAAATTGGAAATGCATTACAATTCATTTTGCAAATTTATTTGAATTGGAATTGAATTGCAAATCATTTTTGCCAAATTCATTTGAATTGATTCAAATTCCATTCAATTCTTTTTTTTTTTTGGTGAAAATAGTTAATTAAAAATTTTGCGAGATAATTCAAAAAAGAATGATTCGTTTACAGATGTGTTGAATAGAATAATATAGCAGATTTTCAATATTTTTCGACAGGTACCATCCCATAATTATTATGAGTCTGGTAGTTCAATTGAAAATTACGCGCATCTAATCACACAGGCTTCAATTTCAGACAACAAATAGTCTGTTATCATGTCGCGATAACGGGGGCAATTTACAGTTGTGTTCGCCCGGCCACATTTCTGAAGAAATAAGGGCCGATGATTGAGCCATACTAAATCCACATCAAACCGTTGTTATGTCTGGATGCTATGACAGCTGTTGAAGCACTTTGGGCGGATCTTTAGCCCAAATACAGCAATTGTACTTATTGATGGTCATGGAATAGTGTTGGAAGGTACTCCCAACATTCCTGCATTTGTCGACCACTCCATAGCGGAACCATCATGCGATGGAAAATGCCACACTATCATAATGGAAAGGGAATCCTGGAACAAAGGAGTTCCTAGTAAAGAGAGATATGTGTATCTCTAAACGGATTGTTCGAAAATGAATAATTAGGCAGGATACTCCCGTAGATTACCTGAGTATTGCAGCGTGTATCAGGCTGAAATTTTGGCTATTACGGAAGTGACCGACTGAATGAGGGATAATAGTCCAGCAGTATTTGAGTTCAATGTCTTCTCTGAGTTAGACGGTCATGAAGTCAGTATATTCAACATCTGCCCAGGATTGCCGAAGATTCCTTCACTAGATGGTCCAGATAATCACCTCATGTGTGTGCCAGCGCACAGGGGCATTTCGGAGACCGTCAGAGCGTCTGAGGTGGTCAGATTAGGGACTACCTAAAATGTTTCACAGGAATTGAACATGTTGGCATGACCGTAGCGACATGTAAGCTTATTCTGTAAGAACGCTCATATGTGATGATGGAGGAGATATAGACGAGGGGCACAGACTGTATACACTCAAAACAAATCTGGCCCATAGTCGTTAGCAGGAGATCCATGAAGCTTCTGTCTTTAGCCAGACTTAAGATAGTTTAGACATTCTTTAGTTTAGATTGTTTAGACATAGTTTAGTTTAGATTGTAGTCATGCGGCGATACTAAAGGTCAGGATAAATGACTTCTGTTCACGCTGAAAAAAATAGCCCCAGCAGCAATATATTGCTGGAACCGTGTACATGTTTACAAGCATTGCTTTTATAAATTGAAGATCTGTTTCTTTGATGCCTGTCACATCGTTGTTTCATCAGTTTTCAGCAAACAAATCCATATTTGAGTCACAAAATCATAAAGTATATTATAACATACAAGTATTAATCATTGTGTCTCCAACATGTAATTTTGACTAGCAAACACAATGTGTTTAGACACAAGTATAAAATATTTGCAACAAGCAACAAACACGTTATATTTGCATTCAAACAATAGAAAAAACAGCGTGTAGAAGCTGTAACGATGAAGAACAGGAAGAATCCACTTCTGGCACGGGTCCAGCATTAGCCGGCATTGGATCCTACCTATTTAGGGACCTGGTAGAACTATCTCAGTTAGACGTAGACAAGATGTCGAGCTTCTTGAAGTAAATTAAATGATTGCGAGATGGGGACAACGCTTAACCCCGCTAGACCGTGTTACCACAATGGACTTATAGGTCTAAGTGAGTTGTTTATCGACAGCCACTAACACCACAACCTAACCAAACCTAAGGTCATGAAACACATTTCTCCTAGACGCCGATTTCGAAACACAGCCGAATAAGTAGTAGATGCTGTGCAGAGCTGTCTGTCCATGATGATACTTCCAACCACACTGAGTAAAAATACCATAACAGTCTCACAATTGTATCTGTCGTACAGTCAGTCCCTATTGGAAAAGTTGCTACTAAATAAATAAAATTATTGCGTTAGGCGAAAGTTTAGTCATGGCAAATTTTTTTGTTCACCATAAACGGTTTTTGAGTTTGCAGTTACTGTAACACGTTTGCGGAAAACGAAATAAAAGTTAATGGAAATCAAAGAGGAAAGAAACCCCGACGACAACTGCGATTAGTGGCAATGTGAACAAGACGGTTACTAGGCTACGGCGCTGAGGAGAAGAGTCACAAATTTCGAAATGAGCGTCCGCAAATGTGAGTCCAAATCCTGGTTCCGACTGCATAAATTTTGTCTAATTCCTGAAAATCACTGATCTGTTTAGCTCAAAGGAAATTAACAGGATTTTTTAGGAAATGGTGGTTGTCGGTGGTGCAATGGTAGTGTGCGCGGGTCTTGTGCATGAGAACGACCCCATGCTCTGACCATCTTATATTCCTTTCGAGGCAGTCACCACGCTTAGTGACGGCGATACTATGGAGTAGTTCGCCATAACTGCGCTCTTCAAAATACCGTTTGGAACCGGTCTAAACCTGTAGGGCCCCATCAGTGAGCGTAAAACTGGAAAGCTCACAGCTCACTGGTTGTGAGAAACTCTCCCAAATCCCTTTATGGGATGAAATGGGAAACCATTTTGTTTTCTTCTAGGAAATGTCTATCGTTTCTGGTAAAAGTTTTTGTAGGTTAAGATTTACCATATATCGTTTGTGCTAACGTTGTTTGAGTATCGTAAACTACTATATTTATTTATCACAAACGAAATGATGTTTGATTCATCACTTGTTCATTTTCCGCAATTACATTCCCCCAAACGAAATTTATTTATTTGAGACTTCGTTTGGGCGTAACGAAATTTTTCTTTGTGTGTGCGAACAATTGTATTAAATACATTTTTGCAAACAGGAAACGAAATCTCAAAAGCAGCATAATCATATTGTAATATGAATCACTCGTGGGTTGTACAGTGCTAATGTGCGCGACTCTTGTTCATGGCAGTGTGGGTTCGATCCCTACTTTGGCACCTAATACTTTTTGCGATGACTGCGACAGTATCGAGTAATTAGACGTGAAAAAGTTTTTCAAAAAAAATGTTTTGAAACCGGTGTAAAGCTGTAGCTCACAATCGGCAAGTGTAAAACAAGAAAGCGGAGAGGACAGTTTACCCTAAATCGAACTGCATCGTTAGTTTTCAGTTTTTTTATGTTTTTCTTTGGTTCAAAACCCAATTAAACAGTGTTTTTATACAAACAAGTTTTCAGTGTAGGAAAAAGTAAAATTAGATATAATTGATACTTAAGTGGAATTTGATGTTGAAAATGAAGATGAGTAAATAAGAAAGGGTTTCTCTTTGTAAATGGAAAACTCAAAGAAAGTCGGAAAATTTCTTTTCTGCCGCTGTTCTGATTCAAAAACACACAAAAACATGGTTTTAGTAGTAAGCCTTGTTCCCAAGGGTTGAAGCTCAAAACTTTTGGAACTACTTTGTTACAGACAGTTTACCGGTAAAACCAACCAAATAGAAGTTAGTGGCTGTCAAAAATGAGCCAAAATCGAAAAATCCAAACAAAAAAAATTAAACCGTAATTGTAACTTCAAAAAATAATAATGCAGTTCGATTCCTCGTACCCGAATTAGAGTAAAACCGTACTTTCCGGCGTTGTCTACGAAATTGTTTGCCAAAAACTATAACAGTGTAATTCGAGATCTGGGATGAAGTCTGGCCGTGGTTTAGTTGATGCAATAGGTAATTTGCTGTTAGGTCTCTCCCTCTCTCGCACTGTTCGATATTTTGTTTCAGTGGTGTTGTGAAGAAGCCTTAATTAAGGAGATATAGCCTTAATGATTTCACTGCATTTAACATTTGAATTATTTTTCCCCTGATTGTATGACGCTCTACCACTGTGACTTCTTCAAAGGATTGATAGTAATAATATTAAAGCAGGAATAATATTAAAGAAAAAAATGTAACCAAATATCGAACAACAATTGAAACAAACTAACTGAGTCAGTAATGAAGTGAATGCATATTGATCAATAATTGAAGAATCGACGAATATGAACAGTCCGGAAAACTACCGGTTTTGTTTATTATTAAAAACTTCCTTACCACCACACCGAATGACGGGACGACAGACAACAATTTTCGAAAAGACACAAAAGTACCACCAGGAGCTACTGCTGCTGCAAATTTCACTTTTCTCGCATCATCTAAAAAATGTTGTAAGAAATGCATTATTTACATATGTATGTAGTATGTACGATACGTATGTATGACGTGACTGACAGACTGACAATTGGCATATTATCGCTCATTGCAATCAGGGCGGTCAAACTCGCGTCACGCTCTCATACCACAGCCAACCACCAAACGACCATTTGCCTTAATTTAATTCATAACAATTTCCGAGTAGGGGGTCTCGGACGCTGCTGTTACCTTAATGTTGCATACATGTGTATGACTAAAAGGCGTTCAAAGTTTGTTAAATGTTATTGATAAAATGTTGCGTATAATGTATGGTTGCTGTTTTGGTCTGTTTGTACATTATTTATCATTTGGATCTCTGGCCAGACTGCCGATATACTCAGGGGTTTGTTTGGTTCGTCGTGATACAATTTTATGGATTTTATGATTTCTTTGCCAGCGTAGAGGTGAAACAAAAGAGGAATTCATATGGGGGATAAAATTATGATATGGTCTTCTGATATTTCAATTAAAGACTGCGGTCTGAACGATAATGAAAACAAAACACTTTTGCTTTTACTTCATGCAAAGTTGGTGTTGTTTTGTTTTTTTGCGCTATCTTCTTTCGCATAATAAACATCTTCAAGGAGTAAGACACAATATAATGGCCGGTATATGTAGTAATTTTCGAAAATGAAAGTGATGTCGGAAATTAATGGATTTTTATTGATGGCGAATATGAAAAAGACGTTTACCACTATCATTTATGAGATATCTTGGGGTTTTGTGACGTCATAAATTTGATAACAAAAATCTACAAAAAACCAGATAGATTTTCAAATTAAAAATGTTTATCACTTTAACGTCTACGGCTATGACACATATTGCTTCTTAATAGGTTTGCCTGCGCACTTTCCTAGTAAAAAATATCCAGTAACTATTTTTGAGAGAGTAAGATAGATTCTACTCTCTCAGTAAAAGTATCACGAAAAGTACACAGACGACATCCAGTAAAAACTTGCGGAAAATAGAAAATGTTGTAAGTAAACAGCTGATTTGTTGTAAACATTGTATGTAAACACGGGAAGAACCAGCAAAACACTAAAACTGTCTTCTTTTTAAAAAGAAATAGATAAAGGTTAAACACTGAGCATAACAAAAGCATCGTTTCTCTTCAAAAATAACATTCCAATGATTAATTGTTATTTTATGTTTTTTATATTTCCTAATTTTCTTTGTTTACATAAAACATATGTTATTTCTCGAAAATTCTTACTGGCAAACATTTCTCCAGTAAAAACTTGTAAGTTTTCTATAATCAAACTGTGAAAATAATCTCTCTCTTACTCTCTCGTTACTGGCATTTTGTTGTAAACAGACAACATCCAGTAACAATTTGTACAAATTATCAGTACGCAAACAGTGCATTGTCGGTAGTGCAATGGTTAGTGTGTGCGGCTCTTGAACATGAGAACGTGGGTTCGATCCCTGCTCAGACCACCTCACATATCTTTCGACGACGGTCACCTCGCTCAGTGACGGCGACAATATCGAGTACTTAGCCATGACATAAAGCTTCTCAAAATTCCGTACCGGATTGGTATAAAACTGTAGGTCCCAATCCGTGTGTGTAAAACAAGACAGACCATCAGCTGTGCGAGAAGAAGAAGCTCTCGCTATTCCTTCATGGGATGTGATTGGAAGGTATTTATTTACTTATTAAACAAACCTAATATCTCATTCTAAAGGATCAAAATGAATACCTGATTTGTAGTCGGTTTCTGTATAAACACAAAGGAAACCAGGATAAGCATTACCATGTATGTATAAAAACTAGCTGACGCGACAGAATTCGTGCTGCCAGCAAAAGTATTTAAGACATCAGATGGTAAGCAATAATATAATAACGGGTTTTTCAATAAGAGCGCTGCAAAAGTTTTTTTAAATAAAACAAAACCGGGTTTTCTTTATTCCTGTGAAAGTACGTTCGATGCCATTATGCATGGAACTCGATTTATTTTGCATGGCCACCACGGGCACGCTTGCAGAAGTCCAGACGCTGAATCCAATTTTCGACGGTTTTCATGCATAAATCGGCCGATACTGCTGCAATTTCACGTTCGATATTCGTACGAAGTTCACCAATCGTCGCTTGTTGGCATAGACCATAGACTTGACGTAGCCCCACAGGAAATAATCTAACGGCGTCAAATCGCACGACCAAGGTAGCCAATCGACTGGGCCATTTCGTGAGATAACACGTTCACCAAACTTGGTTTCCAATAAATTGATTGTGGCATTCGCTGTGTGGCTTGTGGCGCCGTCCTGTTGGAACCACATGTCCTCCAAGTCCATATTATCCAATTGGGGCCAAAAGTATTCGGTTATCATTGATCGGTAACGATTCGCATTCACAGTAATGTGCCTATCTTGATCATCACGGAAGAAGTACGGCCCAATGACGCCGCCGGCCCATAAACCGCACGAAACCGTAATTTTTTCGGGATGCAATGATGACTCATGGATTACGTGTGGATTGCTGTCTGACCAGTAACGCATATTTTGCTTATTGACGAAGCCATTCAGCCAGAAATGAGCCTCATCGCTGATTGTTGAGGCCTCTTAAAGTTGAGGCCACTGACTCCAAATTTCGGAAGTATATTTTAATAATTTCGACTTGTTGTTGGCTCTCATATCTTTCCATGATGAAATGGCAAACCTTACTGAAGAGAAATGTCAAAAGAGCGGGAAAAAATATGGCGTCGTTTGCTGTCCCTATCGATTTACTTTTGTAGCGTCTCTGTTGAAAAACCCTTTAAATATAAAAAAGCCACACATTTGGGTATGCATTAGGGTGTAATAAAATGTTTTCCAACCTCTACAGGGAAATTGTCCCAACTTATGCGTGTAGAGGTTCTTTTTCTTGATATAAAAAAAGTTTTGTTTATAATGCTACGTATCAAATCGTTGGTAGATATTACAATTCCATTCGTTATATATTTCACTTTTGATAATTGTTACTCTCGAGAGGATCGTATCACAGCACTCCAACACTTTTTTTTATCTGTAGCCACGAATAAAACAGCTCAACGCCCCATATTAACATAAAAACTTTACATCTGTAGACACTAATATGCGACTAAAACTACCGGCGCCCTCGCTTAACAGTCTCTGTGCAAATGCGCTGTCGCAACCTCTACACAGTTTCAACCTAGATGGGTTTCCTCTATCAATTTTTAGGATTCTAGCCTTTAAAAAACACTTTCTCCTCGTCACTTCGCCCACAAGCCGAAAATCTAAAATCCGGCTTCAAATTAATCTTCCCCGACGTCAGTTGTATGTATGTATCAATATTCAGATTTCTGGCTCTAAATCCGCTTTTGCCACGCTCCTCCGCCCACTATCCAAAACTATAAAATCCAGCTTCAAATTGATCTACCACCTCGTATGTAGTATACATGTACCAATTTTCCGGCTTCTAGCTCAAAAATCATTTTTGCCACGCCCCTCCGCCTACTATCCGAAACTTTAAAATCAGGCTTCAAATTGATCTTCCCCGTCGTATGTAGTATAAAGTATATGTGTCAATTTTCAGCTTTATATCTCAATAAAGACTTTTGCCACACCCCTTTACCCACAAGCCGAGAAACTAAATTTCAGGCGTCTAGCTCTAAAATCACTTTTGCCACTCTCCTCCGCCCATTACCCGAAACTTTCAAATCCGGCTTCAAAGTAATCTCCTCCATCGCCAGTAGTATACATATACCAATTTTCAGGATTCTAGCTCTAAAAACTTAAACTTAAAATCCGATTTCAAGTTAATCTTCCACGTCGCCAAAAGTATATATGTATGTACCAATTTTCAGCTTTCCAGCTCTATAAAACACTTTTGCCCCACTCCTTCGCCCAGAAACCGAAAATTAAAAATCTACTTCGAAATTGAGCTTCCCCGTTATCAGTAGTATATATGCCCCAATTTGCAAAAAAAAACACCCTTTTCACGCCAAATTGGCAAACAAGCCGAAGAATTAAAATTCGGCATTGTGGGCTTGGTCACGCCAACTAATCTAATCCCGTCCATTCTTGGCCTGATAAAGCATATAACTGTTAAATGCATCCACACCAAACTTTAAGACGCTCGGGGTAATATCACTCCATATATTGAATTTTTATTAATGGGGTTGTTATGGTCCCGACCATTCGATCCGATCCCGCCAATGTTTTACTTTTTAATAATCTATGGTAAGCTGAATGGCATCTATCCCAAATTGCGAGGCGATTGGTACAACAGTCCCCCAGATATTGCTTTTTAAATATAAGGTCTTAGGGGTGAAGCTACATTCTGTGAAAATTTCGAGTAGATAGATTCAGCCGTGTAGACGTCTATACGGAACAAAAAATAACAGAGAATCAGGCAGACAGATTTTTCGATGTATAGTGACCGTCGGTGGTGCAATGGGTAGTGTGCGCGCCTCTTGTACAGGAGATCCTGGGTTCGATCCCTGCTCCAACCACCTTAAAATTTCTTTCGACGACGGTCACCTCGCTTAGTGACGGCGACACTATCGAGTATATAGCCATGAAAAAGCTTCTCAAAATACCGTTCGGAATCGGTGTAAAACTGTAGGTCCCAATCAGTGAGTGAAAACTGGAAAGCGCACAGCTCAGTGATTGTGAGAAGTTCTCCCCGGTCCCTTCATGGGATGTAATGGGAAACCATTTATTTTTTTTTTTAGATTCTGATTCAAAACTGTTCTGGCATTAAAGACCTATTTGGTTTCTCAACTGAACACGACTGGTTAACGGCTCACAAGCAGCTGGGACCTAATTAGCACCTGGTCCATAAAGGTTCGGTGCAATATGACATATAGCACAAGGCAAAATGCAAAACATCGCAGGGATAGTTTTGACAATCGCAGCTGTTAATAATGACAATGAAACTATCTACCAGCTGAAAAATCGATTTTGTTGTTGTTGTTTGGATGCAAATATAATGTGATTGTAGCTTGTCGCAACTATAGTATACTAGTGTCCAAACACATTGTGTTTGCTATTCAATATTTCATGTTGGAGACACAATGATTAATATGTTATAATATATGTTTTTGTGACACAAATACGGATTTATTTGTTGAAAACTACTGAAAACAAAAACGTAATCAACAACAAGCGAAAAAACAGCAGATCTTCATTTCACTAAAACAATGCTACAAACATATACATGGTTCCTGCATAATGTTACGGGGGCCATGTTTTTCAGCGTATAAGAAAGAAAAACAGTCAAAGATTATAGTTGCTGATGACCCTGTAAAATAGTCAAACAGCAAAGATTTAAGGATAAGCACTTGCAATATATAAGTAGAAAACTTAAGTTACCCAGCTGGCGGATGTCCTCCAAAATTACTGGGTTATAATCACAGCTGTTTACACGCTGAAAATCTGTATTTTTTTGGCTGTTTCGATGCTTGTCGCAACTATAGTATACTAGTGTCCAAACACATCGTGTTTGCTGTTCAATAGTACACGTTTGCGACACAATGATTAATATGTTATAATATATGTGTTTGAGATCCAAATACAGGTTTGTTTGTTATACAAATACAGCTGTATTTGGTGCACTGTTTAAATAATAAAATAGTGGCCAAGACAGATTGTCCTCAGCCTCATTTAATGCTATTGCAAGTGTATAACTGTATATTTTTTATTTATTTTTTATCCGTGATTCGTAAATATTCCTGAATGCAGTTGCAATTGAATTGAGTGTCTCTTACGTTGACAGAATTGTTGCGTTTTAGTTACATGCATTCAGCCGTCAATCATTCGGTTGTGTTCTTTGGGTGGAAACACACGAATGCTCCTACATAAGAACATGGATGTTAAAGATGAAACACGCATATCGTTTCACGTAAAAGTGTGCATCTTTGCAAGTAAATATGGTAATGTTTGCATTGAAATATAAGTGAGACTAGGACTTGCAAATATATGAATATTTGGAGTGTGTTGCAAACATATACATGGTTCCTGCAGAATATGTTTGAGAGAATATGTTACAGAGGCCATTTTTTTCAGCGTGCAAATAAAGACATTGATATCACAATAAGAGGATATTGGGAAAAGACGAAATTGCGAATATTCACTTGCCGCGTTAAGTCTGTACTATTGTACGGTTGTACTACTTGAAGCTTGACGAAGCTGACAATGAAGAAGGTCCAACCCATAGAGTAATCTCATACTGGAGAGAATATTTGGCTCATCTGACGTTTCCTTTCACACTCTTCTTGATGCGGTCGGTGTGATAGAGAGATGTTGGACGAAAAGTGGCATACACCAGGTGGAATTACAATAACTTCTTGCTTTAATTTTTCATGTGGTTTGGGTGAAAAACTGTGAAATTTAAATGTGTTTTAAATATTTTTTATTGACTGTTATTGTTAGCATTCATTTGTGTTGTATTTAACACAATAATTTTAACACACAAAACGAAATGCCGTTGTTGATATTTTGTTCGTTGTTTTGGACCATTGCCTCTACCTGGTATTAGTAAATCAATTATTCTCAACATCGAACGTAAATATCATACCAGACCAAATGTCATAAATTTTGTGAGAGAACTATTAGGTCTACTAGTCTATGGTCCAACCGTTTGTCAATCGTTGTCTGAGACAAATACTCCTTAGCCATAGACTTAGGCGCCCAACATCAGACATTGATATTGATGACAATATCGGATATTTTTTTATATAAAAGAAACTGGAATACAACGTAATGGTGTTCGGCACGAATACCTCAATATGATCAAAATAAAGTTTACAAAAGTTGAGGATTTTGTTTAAATTTCAATGTTTTCGGCATTTCTAAGGATCTTTGTATGGCATCCATTCGCCTCACCCAACATTATGCAACGTAGACAATTATACATTTTGGTTGATAATTTAGATTTGAATAAGTTCTAAACTACTTTAACATGAAATATTGGACATAGTCTCAGTGTTTAAAGTTTCAAACTCACTTTTATGTTATTTTTTATAATTTACAATTAATTAATTAAACAACATGATCTTTCATTACAAACATTAGAGGGGAAACACAAAAGGTCTTGTACGTAGGCCCAGCCAAACCAAAATCTCAATATTCTCATTTTAAACTTTGACATTTTAAAAATTAATCACATTTATTATTTGTGTACAATTTTCGGCGCACCTTTTTTTTAAAATTAATTTAGCAGATACAAGTATGAATATTTACAAAAACCACATGTCTACAAGAATATGGGAACCAATAAATTTGGTTTAGCAAAAACCTTAAACCTACACACTCACACACACATCGAATCAATAAAACTAAGATTACAAACAATAATTCTTTATAGGGTGTAGTATGTGCGAAGACTTGTTAAAGTATGTTACTTCTTTTTTAATATCTTCTTACCATGTCCCAAACGGAGGTGTCAATATGAGCAAAAAAAAAGCAAGAAAAAAACAACAAAAATTAATTCTTACAACTTACGCAAGTTAAAAAGTTAAAAACCCATTTATCACAAGAGAAGTCAAGCAAAAATATATTGCAACGTTATAGGAGTACAACTGAACTCAACTGCAAAACGACCCACGCATTTTAACCAACATCACTGCGAAGCGTGAAGAGACAATCCTTAAAAATATCTAATATATGATTGCAATATCCTCATTATCGTTACAGAAGTAATACGTTATCGCAGTATCTGCAACATGGAAATAGTATGAATCAGCCGTATATCCATAACAGGAATCCTTTGGCACACACAACAAACTCGGCGCCTTTCCAAGATACCAATTCAATGTTGTTTCCATCGTCATCTTATCCCGAAACTATTAACAATGTTAATATTGATGATATTGTACTCTTATTGACTGCTGAGCAAAAACTAGTACAATTTTTATCCTGGGCTCTGGCTGAACTGTATCCTTACGGTAAGTTTCCAAATGTTAGCGAGAATAGTGCCGAATATTATCATCCGGGTATGTATTTGTGGAAGAAATTTAATTTATCTGGTCGATTAGAGCCACCATTGCTTGTAGAGGAGCCACATTATGTGATTGTGCGAAGGGAATATGATCCAGAGGATGAGTATAAAAGAGGTAAGTGCGAAAATTTGTGTATTGAAATCCATTATAAATTGGTCTCCAATTGTTTTAAGAGGTACGTACGGCGAATGAATTACAATTTGTATGTTGTTTACAGCACGAAAAGAAAAAGTTTTCTGTTGCCTCTCAAAAATCCGTTTGAAACCGGTGTAAAATTGTGGGTCGCGGTCAGTGACATGGGACTGTCCGTGGAGGTGGAAAGTTTCTGATTGCCCTTCACTTGGGAGTGGCCAGAAATGATTCCTTCATTGGGCAGTCCAAGCAGCTCACTACTTCCACGCAGTATGTCCTGGGCAATGGATTTTCGGAAAGCTCCGTTAGCTAGCTAGAGTGAGAAGGCGAAACAAATGAGCATCAAATCAGGTTTAGTAGGTGACTGATGTCACTGAAGCTCATCAAACAATCGGGCATATTCTTTTGTCCTTAGAAGGCGGATGAGCCAAACATACGGGCCAACGGCGGATAGAAACTAAAAGAAGAAAATCCAGGTTCAACATATCGCATCCTGGTCAGCGTCTGATCCACAATGGGTGTCTGCAATCAAATATCCTGGCAGTAGGTAAAATGCAAAAACCCGGTGGACTGGGTTTGCCTCCCGCCACCGTTCATAATGGCAGTGAAAATACAAAAACGAAACAGAAAACATAAACAACCCCTATTTGTTGATGACCACCGCAAACGTTATAAGGACCACGATTTACGGATATGCACTTGGAATGTAAGAACTCTATATAGATCCGGTGCAAGTATCCAACTGGCAGATGTCCTCGAAGGTTATAAGGCTGACATTACCGCTATCCAGGAAATGGGATGGACAGGACATGGCTGTACAAGAAAAAGAAACTGCGATATATACTACAGTTGCCATGAAAAAAAAACATGAATTTGGTTGCGGATTTGTAGTTGGCAAAGACTGCGACATCTAGTCTCTAGGTTCAATCCTGTGAGTGAACTTATAGCCACAATCCGCATAAAAGCGAAATATTTCTATATTTCCCTAATTTGTGTGCATGCCCCGACAGAAGAGAAAGATGATGATGCCAAAGACATATTCCATGAGCTCCTAGAGGAAACGTATGACCGCTGCCCTGGCCATGACATTAAGATTGTACTAGGAGATTTTAATACTAAAGTAGGAAGGGAGAATGATCAAAGAACTAAGAACCAAATTGATCACGTGGTAATTGATGGAAGGCACTCATCCAGTGTAATGGACGTACGAGTGATCAGAGAAGCTAACATCGATTCTGATCACTACCTGGTAGCAGCAAAGGTTCGCACAAGATTAAATAGAGCGAAAATCGTACGAAACCAGACGCAGAGGTAGCTGGACATCGGAAAGCTGCAATTACCAGAGGTAGCCACAGCCTACTCAGGGAAGCTCTCGCAACTTTTGGCACAGAACCCACCCCCTCCCGATGACGATCCTGACGCGCAGTGGAAACCCATTTCCAACTCTATAAAAACTGCCGCAACAACCGTACTTGGTTTCGAAAAACCGCTTCGCAATAAACCGTGGTACGATGAAGAGTGTCGCATAGCAAATGACGAAAAGAACGCTACGTATGGTAATGCTTCAGTCAATTGCAACGCGAGCTGCAACTGAGCGGTATAGGGAGAAGAGAAAGGAGGTAAACCGTCTTTTTAGGCGTAAGAAACGGCAGTGGAGAAAGCGCGAGAGTGCGATAATTGAGACATACAGAAGGAAGAACGAAAGGAAAAGTTAAAAACGGAACTAATGGACATGGTTCAGGGCCCCCCTTCTGTAAAGGCAAGGACGGAAATCTCGTCGCAGATGTGCAGAGCATGTAGGGAATAATGAGAGAGCATTTCTCCGCGCTACTTGTACCTGAGATATCCGATGACGATGGGACAATCGATCACAATATGGACGACGACGTCGATTGCCCCCCTCCAAACCAAGACGAGGTCAGAACAGCTATTGCCCGGCTTAAGAACAACAAAGCCGCAGGAGCCGATGGATTACCGGCGGAGCTATTTAAGGCTGGCGGCGATGAGCTGATAAGCTGCATGCATCAGCTCATTAGCAAAATTTGGTTAGATGAATACATGCCCGGCGATTGGAGTCTCAGTGTACTATGTCCCATATTTAAAAAAGGTGACCCGAGTATCTGTACCAACTACCGTGGAATAAGCCCTTTATCCATAGCATATAAGGTTCTATCAAGTATAATGTGTGAAAGACTAAAACCAATTATCGCTGACCTGATTGGACCATACCAGTGCGGCTTAAGGCCTGGAAAATCGACAACTGACCAGATTTTCACGCTGCGTCACATCCTGAAGAAGACACACGAAAAACAAATCGACACCTATCATCTATTTATCGATTATAAAGCGGCCTTCGATAGTCCGATACGGGATAAACTCTATGAAGCAATGTCTGAGCTTAGTATTCCTGCAAAACTCATACGCCTTTGCAGGATGACCTTGACGAACACCAAATCCGCACTGAAAGTTGTTAAGGATCTTACCAAACCTTTCGAAACTAAGCGAGGCCTCAGGCAAGAAACTAAGAAAAGCTGCAGTCAACATGAATACAACCATCAGCAGCAAAAGTCACATGCTGCTCGCGTATGCTGATGATATGGATATCATTGAGCGCACAATTAGAGAAGTTACTGCGGTTTTTTCGAGAATTGAGAAGGAGTCAGCAAAAGTGGTTCTGACGGTAAACGAGGACAAGACAAAATTAATGGTTTCAACGAACAGGGCCTCCACGCGATTAGACCAAACCGTTATAACTTCGAGGTAGTGGACGAATTTATATACCTCGGATCTGCCGTGAACAAAAACAACAACGTCAGGCTTGAGATCAAGCGGAGAATTGTGTTTGCGAATAGATGTTATGTTGGTCTAAGCAAGCACTTTAGAGATAAAGCCCTCTCTCGAGTAACAAAAGTCCAGCGGTACCAGACTCTCATTAAACCTGTCTTGCTTTATTGCGCAGAATCATGAGTCCTATCGCAAGCAGACGAAACATCTGTAGGAGTCTTCGAGAGAAAAATACTCCGAAAAATGTATGGCCCTATAGTGCACAACGGCTATGAGCTATATCCCGACATTGACATAGTTAAGCGCGATTGCGCTGGCTAGGCCATGTCAGTAGAATGGATGAAGATGAACCAGCGCGAAGGGTTTTCGGAACCGAACTCGAAGGAAGACGTAAAATAGGAAGACCAAGACGCCGCTGGAGGGATCAGGTTGACGAATCCCTGCGTACACTTGGTATTGCCAACTGGAGAGATAAAGCAAAAGATCGAACTGGTTGGCGAAATATGTTATCTTCGTTTTGTAAGGTCCCTGACCCCCCGGGGTTGTCCGAGACCGGATAAGTAAGTAAGTCAGTGACAGTAAAACTAAATAGCGCACAGTTCTCAAAAACCATTCGGAAGCGGTGAAAAATTGTGAGTCCCAATCAGTGAGAGTAAAGCTAAATAGCGCACAGTTCACTGATTGTGAGAAGCTCTCTCTGTTGGAAAATAATACTTTAATTTTATAACGAAGTTCCTTATCGCACGTTGCGAAATGGGGGCTAAATGAAAAAAATTAAACAACTTTTGGTTTAACACTATTATGCTACAACCCTGTATTATAAACTATATTGCGTACTTTTGCTTTGGTTTGTGTCTAGACTACGGAAATTTCTTGTTTAATGGGAAGTTTTATAGATAAAGCCTGTAACCAATATTTAGTATAGTTCTAGTTTTGAACCCAATAAAAAGTAAATTTAGAAAAGTCAAAGTGAAAGAAGTTTAAAAAAGAAAATTTTCTTAAATAAGTGCCTTTTCCTAAAAAAAAGTACATTTTCTCAAAAAATGAATATTAATATTCTTAAACAAAGTACTTTTTCTTAAAAAAAAAATACCTTATCTTAAAGAAGTACCTTTGCTTAAAAAAAGTACAATTTCTTACAAAAAGTAAATTTTCTTAAAAAAATGTTTTGTTTTTAAATATGTACTTTTTCTTAAAGAAGTACATTTTCCTACAACAAATTGCCTTTTTAAAAAAAAAACAACATTTTCTTTCAAGAGTACCTTTTTTGTGAAAAGGGACCAATTCTACAAAAATTCCCATTTCTTAAAAAAAACCTTTTCTTCAAAAAAAAATACATTCTCTTAAAAAATAACGTTTCTTACAAAAATTCCTTTTCTTAAAAGTACGATTTCTTAAAAATAAAATAATACCTTTTCTTGAGAATATGTAAATTTTCTGAAAATATGTAAATTTTCTTTAAAAAATAACCTTTTCCTTAAAAGAGTACCACTTCTCTAAAAAGTACCTGTTCCTAAAAAAAAGTACTTCTTTGTAAAACAAAATGCATACTCTTATGGATTTTTCTTACTGAAAGTACTTCTTAAAAATAGTATCTTTTCTTTAAAAAAAATCATGAGCTTTTAATAAAACAAGTACCTTTCTCTTAAAAAAAATAAATTTTATAAAAAAAAAAGTTTCATAAAAAAAGTTTATCATTTTACAAAAAGTATCATTTCTTAAAGATCCATTTGAATTATCGTACTTTTCAACGGGCGCCTTAGGCGTGTTGGAACCAACTAGTACATAATATATAGCGAAAGGAACTTCGTTCAACCGGGTGTCCCCTGGCACCTCATGTGATTTTTTTTTGTAAATTTTGTTTGAGGAACTTGACGTATTTGCGTCCAACGGACAGTTATGTTTATGAAAAAGTCAAATATTTACGTTATTTTCTAAAATGGCGATCGGTTAGTTAAGACTTGATTCATAAAAGTTGTTTATATATTGTACAGCTCTAATACGAACATGTGTGTTTTAGCCAAATGCAAACATGGGACCACCTAACCACTGCTATCGTGATCGACAGATTTTGATTTTTTATGGACCACGGCAATCGTTATCGAATGAAAAATATGTGAAATGCCACTCGATAGCTCAAATGTTGACGAGAAGTCATTGGTATACAGATTCTCGTTGAACAAAAGGACACAGAAAATAGAACTTGGTTAATTGTTTTGTTAAGGAAACCACTTTTGAGGTTTTGGAATTTGAGTGATATGATTTCTAATCGACGTTTCGGCCATTTGTAGTATGTCATGATCTGTAATTTTTTTTCATTGTATACAGTAATGTTTACAATTTCATCATGGAGAGATATACGGAACAACAACGTTTACAAATTATTAAATTTTTTTTTATCAAAATAATCGATCTCCAATTGCAACTTTTCGTGCGCTTCTGCCATTTTATGTTCGTAATAATCGTCCTCCTGTCCTCGCTATTCGTCGAATTGTTGCAAATTACGAGCGTACATTTTCTTTATATAATATTCAAGTGCCAATAAGACAAAGAACCGCTCGAAGTAATGAAAATATTTCTGCCGTTCAGGCAAGTGTTGCTGAAGACTGCAATTTATCGATTCCAAGACGTTAGCAACAATTGGGAATGTTTCAAACCGTGGCGGATTCTGAGAAAGGATTTGGGCTTGCATCCGTATAAAATTGTTATCACTCCAGAACTGAAGCCATTGGACCTTTGCCATTGGCAACAACCGAACAACCGAGATTCGATTATTTCAAGAAAGTGTGACAATGAATGACCTCCAAGAAGTTGTGATTTAACACCATTAGACTATTTCTTGTGGGATTATTTGAAGCCATTGGTATTTAGCAATAAACCGGACTCTGTTCAAGCTTTACAAGTCAATATTGAACGTGCTATTCATGACATACGACTAGATTTAGTGTAAAAAGTAATCCAGAATTGGGTTCATCGAATTCGTACCTGCAAAACAACACGTTCAGGCCATTTGAAAGACGTTTTATTCAGAACTCAATTGTATCGATTGTACTTCACATTAAATAAAAAGCATTTGAATTTCCTTAACAATTAGTGTGTTTTTTTAAAGAAATCATATCACTCAAATTGGAAAACCCTTTACGTTAATTAGATAATATTAATGTGAAAAATCATTCTTGACAATTTCCGGCAAATAAACGGGAAGAAAAATTCTGACATCAGCTGAGGAAGCTTTTGTAGAGGCAGCACTAATAATATGTTAAGCTCCTCTTCTGACTCCGCCGACAATCCTTACCAACACTTCAATTCAAATTTTAAAAATGCTTGTAAATATTGTGGCATTTTTTATTTGGAAACTTCTTTAATTTATGTTTCACGAAGCATCAAAAGGATATAATCACTGCCAAATAAAAACACACATAATAGTGTATGTTCAGTCTACAACTAAATACAAAATTTCGATCGATGTCCATGATCCGAACAAGACGAAATTTAAGTCGCTACGATTGTGCAATCGATAACGATTGTCGTGATTCGGCCCCTGATTGTCGTGATTATTTTTAGTAAAGCGACAACGGCTCATCAAAAGTTGGTATGTTTTCGGTTGCTTCCTAACCGCTGAAAGCGACCCCAGCAACAAATTGCGCGAAGCATATATATGTTTGCAAGCATTGTTGTCATGAATCGAAGATCTACCACTTTAATGTATCTTTGTTGTCTGTCACGTTTTTATTTCCAGCAATTTTCTACAAACAAGCCCATATTTGGGTCACGGAAACATATGTATATTATAACCTATTAATCATTGTGTCCCGAAATATTGAATAGAAAACAAAATGTGCTTGGACACAAGTGTACTATATTTGCGACAAGCTACAAATACGTTATTTTTACAACCAAACAACAAAAAGACAGATTTTTCAGTGTGTAGCCACTAGTATGACATAGTTTCTTCAAGTATTATGAATTATAAATTTTCAGTCAGATGGTAGTCGTTGGAGTTAGTTTTTTTTACTTGTACGTTATATTTTCCCTGAAATTGAGTTGAAACCAGGCACCGTGAATCCAAAGGGCAGTTGAAATATCCGCTTACACTTTTATATTAAGTAGTCACAAGATCCCTGCTCTGACCACCTTAAATTTCTTTCGACGGCGGTCACCTCGCTTACTGCCGGCGACACTATCGAGTATTTGGCAATGAAAACGTAATACTACCGTGTAAAACGGTAGGTCCCAATCAGTGAATGTAAAACTAGAACGCGCACAGCTCACTGGTTTGTGAGAAGCTCTCTCTAATCCCTTCATGGGATGGGACGGGAAACCATTTTTATAGGCACAAAATTGCCGGTAGGAAAAACTTAGTAAAACGACGTTAGATATCGTTACTGTGAACTAAAATATATGACTATTCCACTAGAGCTAGTCTAGAGCAAGGCGCAACGAAATCACGAGAGCTTCTCACAACCAGTGATCTATGCCTTTTCCAGTTTTACACTCAGTGATTGGGACCTATGGATTTACACCGGTTCCGAAAAGTATTGTGAGATGCTTCTCCATGGCGAAGTACTCGATACTGTCGCCAACACTAAGCGAGATCCGTCGTCGAAAGAAATGTCAGAGTAGGGATAAAATCCACGTTCTGATGTACAAGACCAGTGCACACTAACCACTGCACCACCGATGGGCATTAAATAGCACGAAGGCGATTATATATGACACACAATTATCTCTAGTTTATAGCAACCGTCTCTAGCGATTATCCATATAGACGACAATACTATAGATTTATTATCGGACGTTCTACCTTATGCTTCTACTGAGAGGAACCGAAATTCTATCAGCTGTTTACCTATTTAATGACTACAGATTGTGCGAACATTGAACAAAAAACCGGTGCAAAACTGTAGGTCAGTGAGTGACAAATTAGAAAGTGCATAGCTCACTGGTTGTGAGAAGCTCTCCCCAATGCCTTTATGGAATGTAGTGAGAAATAGTGTTTTTTCAATGGATAAAGAGCGAGTTGGTGGATCTCTAGTATTTTAGTCTAATTATCGTTTGCTTGGGCAACGAATCCATGCCTATGTATTATATGTTCTCTCTCTCTACGTATGTTTTCTTGATAGCAAACAACAATTGAGATCGATAAATTATGAGTGCATGGGTGTTCGCTTCACACATGTTGTAACACATATTTAATGTTTGTTGTAAAAGTAAACGTAAACAATTTCGTTTAAAACAATTCAAACTTCCTTTGCAGTATATGTTTTTTTTGTAGAAATGTTTAAACTTTTGCAGTTAACGTTGAGTGTAAGTAGCAAGTGATATATTTTTGTGGTAAACGGCATTCAAACGTTTTTGTTTTGCAACAATCTCTAAACGATCTTTCTCTAGGATGTAATGGCAAAATATTTGTTATTTATATTTAATCTTTTGTAAAAATGTTTAAGTTTCAGTTTTGTCATAAGGTTTAAAACATATAAGTTGGCCACTCCGTTAGCGCTAGCGCAGCCGATAAATATCAAAAATTACATGAGGTGCCAGGGGACACCCGGTTGGAACGAAGTTTCTTTCGCTATACAATATGTAGTAGTTAGTTCCAAAACGCCTAAGGCGCCCGTTGCAAAATGCGAGAATTTAAATGTAATTTCAAGAAAGGATACTTTTTGTAAAATGATCAACTTTTTAGGTCCTTTTTGTGAGAATATGTATTATATTTTCCCCATAAGGTAATTTTTTAAAGAGAGGTACTACCTTTATTAAAAGCTAGTGTGTTTTTTTTAAGAAAAGGTACTATTTTGAAGAAGAAGTACTTTCTGTAAGAAAAGGTGATGAGAGTATGATTTTTTTAAACAAAGAAGTACTTTTTTTAAGAACGGGTAATTTTTACACAAGTGGTACTCATTTTCGGAAAAGGTTATTTTTTTTAAGAAAATGTATTCATTTTTGTAAGAAACGGTATTTCTTTTACGAGAAGTTAGTTTTTGAAGAAAAGTTTTTTTTTAAGAAATGGGAATTTTTTTAAAATTGGTCCTTTTTTTTCAAAAATAGGTACATTTTTAAGAGTAGTTACTTATCTCAAGAAAAGTTATTTTGTTTCACAAAAAGGTGATCTTTAAAGAAAAGGTATTTTTTAAGCAAAGTCCGTTTGTTTTAAGAAAATTAACTTTTTTAAGAAAATGTACTTATATAAAACAAGATTACTTTTTTAAGAAAAGGCACTTTTTGTAAGAAAATTTACTTTTTTATTCAAAAGTACTTCTTTAAGATAAGGCTTTTTTTTAAAAAAAGGTACTGTGTTTAGAATATGAATAGGTTTTTTTGAGAACATTTACTTTTTTTTAAGAAAAGCCACTTATTTTCTTATTTTCTTTATTTAAGAAAATTTTCTTTTTTAAACTTCTTTCACTTTGGCGTTTCTAAATTTACTTTTTATTGGGTTCAAAACTACAATATATGCTAAATATTGGTTACAGCCTCCACCTAGAAAAGTTCCCATTAAACAAGAAATTTCCCAACATATGTTAGTCTAGACACAAACCAAAGCAAAAATACTCAAAATAGTTGATAATACTGGGTTGTAGCATAATAGTGTTAAAAAGTTGTTTAATTTGTTTTCATTTAGCCCCCATCCCGCAACGTGCAATGAGGAACTTTGTTCCAAAAACAATTCAATCTATCGGTTATTAAAACTACTAAACTTCTCTTGCCCAGTATAAATAATTACAAGTCTGGAACTGGTTTTTCTAAACCAAAGAACTAGTTTTTCTCCATACAAACAACTAATGAAATTAATAGGTCAAAGTCATTTGTTTGGAAGAAGTTGACCCCATATTCACTAATTGTTCGAAAAGAGGTTGCAGCAAACAAAAAATCGGCTGTTTCCACCGAATTGCAGTTGCCACAAACGAATTCTGGTTGTCGCCACTGAATTTAGTACCCACTGCTGGAAATTCGTTTGAATCAACCGCTAATAAGTTGTGACAGCCTCTAATGCGCCTGCGACAATTTCTAATAGGTTGTGGTAACCTCTAATAGGTTGTGGCAAACTCTAATAGGTTGTGGCAACCTCTAATGCTGTAGTGACAACCTCTAATTCGGATGTGATGAGTCCTAATGTGGTTGCGACAACCTCTAAATTCCTTTACGCCCAATTCGGTTATATTTTATATGGGTCTAGTCATATGTTCAGAGTTGTAGATGGGTTTACTCGTAACTACGATTGTACTAGACTTAGGGCCACTTTCTCAATTTCCACACGCTGCAATATTTGTATTTTTTGTTGTTTGGATTCAAATATAACGTGTTTGCAGCGTGTCACAAATATAGTATTGTTATGTCCAAACACATTGTGTTTGCTATTAAATATTACATGTTAGAGACACAATTATTAATATGTTATAATATATGTTTTTGTGCCCAAATATGGCTTTGTTTGTTGAAAACTGCTGAAAATAAAAACGTGAGAGCCTACAAAGAAACAAAAAAGCAAACAGCTGACATCTCATAGTGCTGACAACTATAGCCATACATTTCATGAGATTAGCCAGCGTAAAATATCTAACATCCTCTTAAATTTGCCAGGAGTATGAGAGAATGAAAACCCTTAACAAGCACTATATCGTTCCGATAAATTAAAATACCAATTAGTAAGTGGCCACTTTAACCGTACATTGAGAAAATGGAACTTAACCTAGCATATATCTAAAGCAAGATTTGTCCATGCTAGTTGCGGAAACTAAACTGTTTCCGTGAAAAATATATTCCCAGCTATTGAAGTCAACCGCTGATCTTCAGAACAGAAGATATATGAGAACTTGAGAATATTTAAAAAAGTAAGAGCATTTTCTAAGAGAGGGAAAACAGGGTTAACGAATGTGTTAATTCATATTCAAAATATGGCAACGATTACATTTCAAATATGAAATCCCTGAGGTGCGTATCTGACTCATAGAGTTTTTAATTCAGATACCCATGTAAAAGTCCATTATCAGCATCTACGTTTGAAAGGAGTACTGTGGAGATCTAAAAAAGTCAAATTTAAGTTTGTGACGTATACAGGCTCATTTAAAGTTATTTTAATCTAGAATTTAACATATTGGCAACTCCAAAGTTTAAAAGGTCAAAATTTCTAGCAATCAGTTGCAAGATATTGCAATTATATACAGGTTTTTTTACAAAGATGTAGAAAATTGTACAATATTTGTCAATACAATTACATACAATACATTGCAGTCTTTGATTTTGTAGTTATTGGCCTGAATACTATAACAAACTAGAGTTACCGCAAATAACAACATCTCAGTTTCTCTCCCCTTCGTTCATTTTCCCGATAACAATTGAAGACCAATAATATAAATTTCAAATAATATGAACAATAATCATTACGTAGACATTAACTTAAGATGACTTGAACTTGTTCTATATTTTCGCTAATAACACTAAAATGGCAGGTACCCTGCATCACGACGATCCATTTATACCGCCAAGAGGACGTAAACATAATTTACCCGATCTTGATGCGTTGCTGCAACGATATGAGACATTTGTGCCCAATCGTGGAAGACGTGACAAAATCAAAGATATTTTCAAATATGATGATCTCTTCTATCCAAATCGTGGCAAACGACAAATGACACTAGCGACAACTGACAGTAGCTACAATGATGACGACAACATAAACATTGAAGCGAAACAGCAGCAGTACCAGCAACAACAGTTGACTACAGGAGAAAATGTGGCGGCATCTTTGGTACAAAGGCAATTACAGCAACATCCTTTGACCAAAACTTTAAAGCAAATAACTAATGTAATGGCGAAAATGAAGAGAAAATTACACCAAATTCAACTAAAGCGAGAGCAGCAACAAAAAAACCTTGCAAATACTTTTGATGAAATGATGTCCAACAAGAAGCCGGCAACAACAAGAATGTCAACCACATATCAACCGCCTCAACAGCATCTACAACAACTAAATAAGCGTTTTAAACCAATGGTCAATATGATACAACAGCAGAGAAGGCAACACATGCCCAACAACAAAAATATCAACGCAAGACGTCAATGGTGGAAGAGATATTCGACAATGGACGACAATGATAGACCAGCAGCATCAACTCGATCGCACAATATGGCCACTAATAGATTACATGCATTAAGATCAATGTCACCTCAACAACAACTATTTCTAGCAGCAACATCAGCAATGCCACAGCATCAGCAGCAACAGTACCCTCACCAGATACAACATACATCAGAACACCTTTCTCCGCCTCGCCTTTATCAAGCCAACAAATTTATGTGGCAGCCGCCGCAACAGTTCCAACTGCAACAACCAACTCAACAATTTGATCCCTTGTCTCTGCATAAATTACAAATGTTGCAACATCAATATCATCTACCACTATTGACAATGCGACATCCGCGTCTGACAGCCCAACAACACTTGCCTGCTGCAATGCTGCAACACGTCGGCGGCAATGACGACTTCGAACAACTGGCAACGCCTCAAGAGACACAATTACCACTGTTGCATCCATCTATTGATCAAATCTCCTCGTCGGTCGATACAACTGTGTCTAATGATCTGAAAAATCTCCACAATATGTATTCCGATTAAGAGGCGATAAGGAGACTTTAGCATTCATGAGTTGAAGCTATTCAAAGAGAGAAATTCACTAAAACTGTTTTATTTTGTTTTTAATTTTGGATAAAATGGCACCGTTTTCATTTTGTTGATTAGATTGTGAATAATTGTAACTAAAGTTGTTGTAAACCTACTGGATGAAATAATGTGCTTTTTAAATGTATATTCGGCAACATTATTGTATATTTATGTGTATATATGAATAATCAGAAATAAATAAGCAAATGATATTGAAGATATCAATAAGAAAAATTGGTTCAAATAGAACTTTTATTAGAAGCCGTTTCGGACTAGACCAAACAATTCGGTAAGTAATCTATATGATCTCTATTAATATTCCGCTAATACTTTTGTGGGTGATAAGGCCATTCATCGGAAGTTTCAACAATTGATATCGGTAATGTATGTTTGAAAGTGTTTGACCTCTGCAAAACTCTATTAAATATAGCAACGCATCTAGCAACAATTTAGCACAAATACTGGTCTTAAACTCATTTGCATGAAAAACATGAATTCACATAATTTTGTTCGCTGCAAAAATGTTGGCAAATACATTTTTTTGCATTTTTCAGATTTCTCTTTAATTTAATAAAATTTTATTAACACAAAAAGGAGAAATATCGACGATAAATTGCGCAAATTCTTCGCACGATGCACCAGCAACATGTAGTGAGCAACAGTATAATGTTCCTAAGTAAAATGTAACGGCCAATCAAATTGTAAGAAGAATTGATCAATGGTGACAATTCTTATTGAATTTATCAAACATACATATATATGATCAAAACACATAAATATAGTCGTCAACACTAATGTGTTGCAGGCCAATCCCGCAGCGAAACAACTTAAGTTTGATCAATATTTATCATCCCAACGAAGTAAGCACGAGGCTTTAAGACAGCTTTACCTTTAATCTTTTAAGATGTTGCCTGTAAAGACCAGTACTAAATGGAATATTTCCATGCTTATATACATGATCCCCGCGACCTTTAGATGTGAAACTCCTAATAATTTAATGTTTACAGACATGGAAAAGTTTTAAAACCTTTCAAATGGTATAGACATGGAAATATTCCATTTGAAAAGTTTGAAAACTGTTCCATGTCTATAAACATGATCCCGCGAACTTTAGATGTGCTACTTCCTAATAATTGGCAAAAAAAGAATTTTCAATTAATTTTGAGTGAACTAAACATTAAATTAATTGTTTTATTAATAGTTGCTGCCGACTACGGGATCAAATTCTATATGTTACGGAGCAAACTATGTAGGATTTAAATAGCAAATACATAATGCATTGGATATATGTACCTATTATTGTGTTCTCGAATGGCCCCCTCAGGAGTGTCGAAGGCCACGGTGACCACCAAATACATGGAAGCGGTGCGAGGAGAAGAAATACAAACAAACTCGTCTATCGTCGTGACACAAAATTTAATCACTTGCCAGAGACAGAAATCGATGGAAAGAATTCGTTAACGACCTATGGTCTCCGTGAATTTAAACTTTGTATTGTAATATTGTTTTATATCTTAATATTCTTTCTAAAAAATTATAGGGCATATAAAAAAATACGGCGTTTTGAAGTTTATTTACCATAGCAACATGTGAAATGTTGCGAGAGTCATGTATCCAATATATAGGGGTTTTCAACAGAGACGCTACAAAATTAAATCGATAGGGACAGCAAACGACGCCATATTTTTTCCCGCTCTTTTGACATTTCTCTTCAGTAAGGTTTGCCATTTCATCATGGAAAGATATACGAGCCAACAACGAGTCGAAATTATTAAAATTTACTACCGAAATTTGGAGTCAGTGGCCTCAACTTTAAGAGGCCAACTTTAAGAGGCCTCAACAATCAGCGATGAGGCTCATTTCTGGCTGAATGGCTTCGTCAATAACCAAACTATGCGTTATTGGTCAGACAGCAATCCACACGTAATCCATGAGTCATCATTGCATCCCGAAAAAATTACGGTTTGGTGCGGTTTATGGGCCGGCGGCGTCATTGGGCCGTACTTCTACTGTGAATACGAATCGCTACCATTCAATGATAACCGAATATTTTTGGCCCCAATTGGATAATATGGACTTGGAGGACATGTGGTTCCAACAGGACGGCGCCACAAGCCACACAGCGAATGCCACAATCAATTTATTGGAAACCAAGTTTGGTGAACGTGTTATCTCACGAAATGGCCCTGTCGATTGGCCGCCTCGGTCGTGCGATTTGGCGCCGTTAAATTATTTCCTGTTTGGCTACGTCAAGTCTATGGTCTATGCCAACAAGCCAGCGACGATTGATGAACTTCGTACCAATATCGAACGTGAAATTGCAGCAGTATCGGCCCGTTTATACTTGAAAACCGTCGAAAATTGGGTTCAGCGTCTGGACTTCTGCAAGCGTGCCCGTGGTGGCCATGCAAAAGAAATCGAGTTCCATACGTAATGGCATCGAACGTACTTTCACAGGAATAAAGAATTTCATTGGTATCTAAAACCGGTTTTGTTTTATTTAAAAAAACTTTTGTAGCGCTCTTATTGAAAAACCCGTTACATCAGATACATATCATTTAGACCATGGCGCTAAGAACTTCCGGTGCATATATTCAGTGCCTAATGCATAGTTGTAAGTCAAATCGCTTAAAGTCTTGCTGTAAGACAATTCGCAGCGGAACATATTGATACTTCAGAAAAGATTTTCGTCCGAACGATGTTACTACCACAATTTTCACTATAAAAAACTGTTTGATCTTTTGACAAAATGCAGTTAAATTAGAGTATAGAACATTGATCTCTTTATTCTACGAGTTGGAATATATTCTTTAGAAACATTAAAATGATGAGCGACGATACATGGTGATTATATGTCGCTTGAACAATTCAGTACTACACTTGGGAAAATTTTAGGTCAATGTATGTTGCTAAACAATTGTTGGTACGACTTTCAACGAACACTCAGGACAAAATGTTCAAAAGCTAATTAAATGTAGATTTGAAAGTCATTAGTAAATTTAGTTAGTACATTTTTGTATGGAGTTTTATAAAATTTCACTCGAAATATTATATAAGAATATGCAATCTTCATATGTGTTGCTAAACAATTGTTGTTACGACTTTCAGTGAAACACTCAAGACAGCATGTTTAGAAGTTAATTAAATATATTACTTAGTAAAGGTAAAGGGTGATTCACTTGTAATTAATTTTCCCAAAAATAAAATAATATAAACAAATACGATTTTGTCGGGTAAATTTGTTTATCATACAAAACGGTAAGTCTTTTCATTCATTTTTTAAAGATTATTGCTTTCAAATGTTGGCCGTAACTGCGTCTACCATGGTCCATTCAGAGGTTTCAATTTTAGATGACACGTTCGAGTATTTCGAGTATTTGGCGAATGACGAGAGTAAGTGTCCAGTGTAATTCCTAAATCGTAACCAATTGATCCCTGTTGATTTTTGACTTTACGTAGCTTCAAATGAAAAAATCTCGAGGCGGTCAATTCACCTGACCTAGGCAGTTAAGTCATCGATTCGAGGTGTGAAATTAACTGCTCACCGAACTGTGCTCGCAATAATGTAATGGTTTCATGGGCTGTGTCATAAGTAGCGTCGTTTTGTTGAAAACAATTGCAGACAAGATCCCGGGCTTCAGTTTCGGCCTGCAAATAGTGCGCTATTAGTTTCGCGATTAAGGGCGCATTTGACAGTTTTTTCACCAAATATGAACAGATGATTTCTCCAGCCCATAAACCACCCTAAACCTTTGATTTGTTTGTCTGTAACGACAGCTCTTTAGGATCATCGGGTTACTCTTCAGCCCAAATACGGCAATTTTGGCTATTGATGTAGGCATTGAAACCCCATATTTAGATCAAAATTTCAGTTAAAATTTTAAAAATCTGTATTCAAAAAAAAAAAAAAAATTACTGAAATATCAGCGATATACTTCCGCACATGTAGTGCTAAGTTCTTCACCCGAAATATCAGCAACATGTATCTAGCAACATTTAAATGTTGTCAACTCTCATTCAGTTTCTAAAAAATATTTATTTATTTTAAACAAAAAATAAAATTAAAACCACTGACAAATATACTGTGACCTGCTTCCTAAGAAAGACTCAACTTCAAAATACTAAAACAAATATTTTTTTTAATGCTCAAGTTAGCAACATTTTGCGCCTTACGTTATGGTTGGAAATTGCGCCAAAACTACATTAATGTTATTAATTTCATCATAAAAAACAACGGTTTTCTTATTACAAATCAAGCTCCAAGCTGAATTCAGAAATCTGCTGCTCGTGAAAAATTAAGGAAAGTGGACTTGAGTTCTTCTTGAGAAGCACGGCAGTATAGTCCTCCACACTGATATGTTGCTGGCCAATTATGCAGCGAAACAATTTCATGTTGATCAATATTCTTCAGGCGAACGATCTTAGTAATCGGGTTAAGCCAGAAATAGGACTCACTTAGCGGTTATAAAAATCCCAAATTCTACAACGATAACGGTTTACGGTGTTTCCCAAGATGAAATGTCAAACAGTACTGTACAATAATCCCAGGACAGTTTAATAGCTTGATCTATCAAAAGTCTCGTCGTCGAAAAAACATTCGAAAAGAACAGTGGAAGATTTGAATGATCTCAAAGACTACATCGGTAACGGTTCACGGGCTTCCCATGATGAAATGTCAAATAATACTGTACATCAATACTATGAACGTTTAACAGCTTGACCTAATAAACAATTCCTACTGGAAAATGTTTCTGTAATATTTGATTATCACACAATTTTCGACAAAATTCGTTTCTTTAGTAGAGAAACCTAACTTTAATTCCATATTCCGCTTAGAAATTATAAAGTCTTGTAAAAAATGTTTTGCTCATTTGTTCGTGTTATAGCTGCAACATGTCTCAGCAACATTTGAATCTGGGTGAAAAAAGTACTTGATAATTTATTCGTATGTAAAAATTTCTAATTTACCTATTTTTTGCTGTACAATTGACTTAAGTAGGATACAGTCACACTAGTTACAATGAAAAAACCAATTTATAACCTGCATTCAAAAACTACTAAACTAGTGTAGTATAAACTAGTTCATGACCGATGTCATGGGCTAGTTCTAGTGTCACTAGATCCTTGTAGTTATAGTTGCGAGGAGCTTTCCAACGATATCTGTGAGAACACTGGAGAATTTCTTGCTTTTTGAAAATATATTTACGGGGGCTGAAACCATATGGCAATAGTAGCTTACTCCCAAACTCTGTTTGCCCATTTTGATTTCAAATTCTGCAAGCGTTTGCGGACAGCCTAGCAATGATCTATGCGGGAACACGCAAGAACTCCTTGTTTGGAAACTATTGGCGAAAATATTTTTACTTTCATCCTCCAAAACTCTTTTTGTAAACGCTGATAAATAACGGCCCCAGCACCAGGTTTCAGGAACCATGTACATGTTTGCAAGCATTGTTTTCGTGAATTAAAGATCTGCTACTTGTTGCTTCTTTATTGTGACAGTGTTACACAGCAGTGTCTTCAGCAGTTTTCAACAAACAAAGCCACATTTGGGTCACAAATACGCATGTTATAACCTATTAATCATTGTGTCCCAAACATGTTGTATTCAATACCAAACACAATGTGTTTGGAACAGGCTACAAACACGTTATATGTGCATCCAAACAACAAAAAATTAAAAAATTTTCAGCGTGTACATTTAGAATTCAAGCTCTCAAAGCACTTGTCCCAACGTGGTAGTTGAGAATACTGAAGAATCCCTTGTAGTAGATTGATTTACTCTGGTGACAGCGAGGGAAAATGTATTTCGATATGTATTTCGAAAATGTATTTCGATGCCCTTTGAACAACGAAGGTGTTGTTGCTATATATTGACCCGATTAGCTAAGAATAATATTTCAATAAGCACACAATTTTTTAATACGTTAACAGAGGTATGTTAACGCCATAACAGGGCTCCGTCAACTGCACTGGCTTGTGTCTTTGTAAGTTATATTAGGAATCTATCTACTTCAATGATCGTGCACTTTTTAATAATTATAATCTAAATCAAAAGAATAAAACTATTTGTCTGTTGACTCATACAATTGTAGGATGAATATTGTAACACAAACTGCAATAGAATCATGAAATTTTTGGGAAATTATAATGACATTTATTTGCCCATAAATCACACCGGGAAGGTTGTAAGAGTTAAGTTGTGTTTATCAAACTTCTGCTTGGATATATTTTCATTTATGATGATAAGTAACGGTTCGAAATCAAATGTCTTAAGGAGTACACAAGAATTTTAAATGTTCAGGATTTCCATAGATTGGAAAATTCCAAGAAAATCACAACACATACAATTTTTGCATGCATATTTATCTACAATCAAATAAAATTCAATCTAAGATCTTGGGGTTTCAACTATTTTTAGGAGAAAAGGTGATGACACCCATTACTTTTTCACCATATTCCATTACAAAAGGTGGTATTTCATTAAATGCCATTTATAAACATGATCGTATTTAAAGTCTCAGTCACCGCCGCCATCAAGCGACAACACCAGATTTTATACGGCAACTTTTGAAAAGCCAATTTTATACGCCGCATTTGTTGAGGGTAATGTGCCCATAAAATATCGGCTTGTGTATAAATTTCTCGTGAGTTTTTTTGTGTGTGCTGTTGTTGTGCAAGTCACATGTGTTTGAGGGAACGTGCGTTATTAGACTACCAACCCCTTGTCCCCTCCTATCATGGAAACCAAGGCAAATCATTTTATAAGTTTTGTCATTTGTTGTCATATTTATGCACAAACTTTGCGTTTATTTAAGCCGATTTCCATGTGTGGTTATTGTCATTTAAAGCTACGTTTGTCCCAAACAGCAAGAGAATAAAGTAACATTTCAATACTTGCGCATGCGCACACAAGACTTGAAAGTGTATGCTGCCATACTCTCTCTGGGATCACGGTAAGAGGTAGCTGACGTCGCCACCGATTCCACTGGACACGTTGAAGTGTGTTGTGCCCGAAAATGTCGCGTCTAGTGGGTGAGATTGTAAAACGAGTGGACTTGCGGCGAAAAGTTGCGTTAAAAGTTTCAATAAATAGTTAACAAACGTTACTTATAGCGATTAGATGACAAATAATTATTAAATATTCATAATTTGAACGGAGGCGATAAGAAGAGAGATTTGTAGGCTTAATGATGGTGTTTATAACACGGTTGTTGAAGAGGAAGAGGGGGAGAAGATGGGAAAATAAATTACATATCATTTGCATACTGTTAAGTTTTTCCGTTTGACATTAAAGTTATGTTATGTCTTATGAGCTAAGTTTATTTATAGTTATTTAATTTAAAAAAAGACACACGTAATTTCGGTGGACTTGTTATTACTTAATCTAAACAATTAAGATATTCCTGAAGCAGTTGCGAAAGTTTCCAATAAAAAAAACACACCAGAATGTTGCGGGAAACATAATGCTAAAATTTTGCGAAACTGAACATTGTTGACATTATTTTCCGACTCTCAACATTTTTGCTACAATTTTGTGCAAATTAACATTGCAATAAAAGGTTCATAAAATATAATGAATATTTTTTGCTGAAGTGTTGTAGTATTCGACAACATTTCGAAGAAACTTTTACAAAACCAAAAAGAAAAAAATGCTTGCGAAATTTCGGCAAAATATTTCTCGACACATGTTGCTGGACACAGGAATAATAGCTGGCGGAAATCTTCGTTGTCATTTCACATAATTGAAGTGAAGAATTTAATGTACAACTGACTTTTAGGTTTGAATTTAAGGCCAATATTTTAAGCAAAATTTTCCCATATTTGAAAGTTCTTTTGTGTTGACTGCAACATTCATCATTAACATATGCCAATACTAATATGTTGCTGATAAGTTTTACATCGAACAAATTTTTGTTACTGAATGCCTTTCTGTCGAACGACTTAGTATCAGTTTTTAGCACTAAACTCTATGAACATTAGTTATAAATTGGTCTGTTGCTTAAAATTGGAAGCATTCTGCATGTTTAACAATTCAGCAACATGTGCCTAGCAACACTATTTGTTGTTTAAAGGCTGGTACTAGCATCTTCTGAAAGGAAAACATTAAACAATAAATTTTGAATGAAAATTCAGTGTAGGTGCGACAGAAGAATGTTCACGTTAACTCATTTTGGCTGAACTGCTCATCTCCGAGCCGTGCTCCAAAAAAAAGAAACAAAAACCGAAAATCGGACAAATTATGGAAACTTCAAAAATCAAAAAATTGTTTTGTAGGGTCCAAAAAACCGGTCCATCTAGGAACATCGTATGAACCATAAAGAAAAGTATTATCCTCACGAATTTAGTGATATATCTATTTTTGATGTGCGACGTATGTGGACCCAGATAACACTGTTGTACCAATATATCTCGGGTATCGAGAAATTGAAAAAAAAAATTAAAATAATTCCCTTCACAAAAACAGAAGGAACCAACCCAACCCTTCATTTAAAAAAACTTGAAATTAAAAAAAATTAATTTTTTTTTTTAAAAAAATGCAGGATTTTTTGATTTTTGAACTTCCCATATTTTGTCAGATGTTCGGTTTTTGTGTCTTTTTTTTGGATCTCGACTCCGAGAAGTCCAGTTTTGCCCTCATTTTTAATTAAACTTTTATTTCGATGTACTTAGTACACACTGGCAACTGTTCGTCGATATTTTGCAAGAAATTAGTTTAAATAGAGTTGTATAAAATTTCGTTGTATAAAATTTCGAGTTGTATAAAAAATCGAAATAGAAAAACCAAAATTTGTACTGAAAAGTTTTATGTTTTCATTCCACTTGAAACGACAAGATTGTGAAACTCAAACCCAGGAACGAAAGCTTTCGTTCGAGATAGAGAAACAGGCTGTTAGTACTTGCCTTTCCATGCTGATACTAAGCTAATTCGTATGAAAATGTTGGAGCAACATATGCTACATCTTATTCCAATCGTATACAAATGTATACACTCCCTCAAAATGTCCCTGTAAATTGTCATTACCAAAAATTGCCACATAAAAATCTAATTGTATTTGGCAATCCCCCAAGTGTTTGTCCACGGATTTTGACACAATTGTCATGTCCCTGGTGAAAACAACAAGCTGCTGGCATAATTTTAAAACGATTCTCCTAAATTTTACTCTCCAAAATACACATTTGCTGCACCTAAAAATTTTGGCTGATTTTAATAAAAAGTTTTGCCAACATATGCCACCATTTCGCTTGAACGGCAAAAAAAATCTCCAACTATTGTGGGCGTTTAATGTAAGCAATCAACACAAAATTGCAAGCAGTTTTTGCATCTCCAAGTTTGCATGGAAAAAAAAGTTGCAAACAAATGTTAATGTAACAAAAGGAAAACGTGCGACATAAATGAGAAGAAAACCTACATATGTATTCAAAATAAATTTGTACTTATATGGATATACATATAATTCCATATGCCTAAGCATTGTAAGCTGGGGGAAAAATAACCAAGAAAAAAAAACAGCGCGATTAAATGAACAAAAGCGACAAAATAGCGGTAATATGCAACATTTATGGCGGCATTTAAAATGCCATAAAAGAGACGTGCAACATATGCAAAATAACACTCAGATATTAATCCCCAAACTTCATATCCAACAGCAAGAGCAAGTCGTGGGGGGGGAGGTGCTATATCCGTAGCTGATGACATGAATACTTAGTTAAAAAGTCTTGTCGAAGTTTTGTTGCAGGAGTTAAAGGAAATTACAATTAACGCTTCATATCCTCTGCAACAGACATATGTTCATGCCTGTCTGTTGCATGGCTCATGGTGAATTGTAGAGAAAAAAAATCTCGTCTCAAGATTATGACTCAAGATACTGCGTACTTGCCGCATTTGCATGGTGTTAAATGGAGAAAAAGAAGCAAAATCGAGTGCAGACTGAAATATATTTTGTAAACGCTTCATTAGTGTTTAAAAATATTACCCAAGTAACTGTCGACATTAAGTAATGAAAGTGTTAAAAATGCGGCAGATAACGTCATCCCAAGTCGTAATAAAGTAGAGGCGATTGTTGTAACTGTAATCAATGTTCACATTCGAGAATTTGATACAAATTAAGATGCTGCTGTGGAAATTTAAAAGAAAGGGATCAAGAAAATGCATTTCATTTCTCTGATCCAACGTCCTGAGTGTTTTCTAGTAATATTTTTTCCACAATACAAAATTATGACGATTGTTTCTATCCGGTGAATGTCACTCGCAGATATTCAAGATATATCAGAGAATGAAATTAATATCATTGGCTTGAAAGGTTAACATTTAATAACTTTAGTTGTTCAAGGAATTTGTGACGTTTTCTATTTTTTTAACTCGCATAGAATATTTGGGAGTTACTTTTGGTTTCAACTGGTTAAAATAGATATTATAGTGTCTCTCTCTCTCTCTCTAAGAAGTTTGGCAAAATTTGCTGATGCGTCAGCTTAATGGGGATATTAATGATTATTGATGATATTGGAGAGATCGCATTACAGCTGTAGACCAGCTAAAGATCATGTTTGATATCAACTAGTTTGAAGAAGTTTAGGGATAATCAGGTTAATTCTAATAATCATCTGGTTCCTAGGACTATCGAAGAGCTATTTCACCTAAAACCTTTTAATAGCCACAAGCTCGACAAATCCACACACAAAAAAAAACTTCTATGTTCTCGCGTGAAAATGTTTTAGCAACATTTTAATTTTTGCAAACAAAATTGAAGAACCAATCAAATCGTCCGAATATGAGCTCAATGTCGTGAAGTCCTAATCGAGAACAAAAAGATGTTTAATATCAAAACATACATAAAGATCAAGAAACATATACCTGTCTACATTGGTGTGTTGTTGGCGAAGTTCAAATGTTTCAAAGATGATGCTGATTGATACATTCTAACCTTTATGGTACATGGGTTTGTGGGAAACAATAAGTTTCGTATGAGATTTGACAGATTTATGACAGTCACTATAATAAATGCAAAATAAATATTGGGTTGGGCACGAAAGTAACTTCGGTTTTCTCATATACTTATAGATGGTGCTTTTGTTATTTTTGAAATGCTTTTGATCAGCTGACTAAATTCTTTGTTATACACACTCGGAAAAATTTGTATTTTTTATTGTTTGGATACAAATATAACGTGTTTGTAGCTTGCAGCAAATATAGTATACTTGTGTCCAAACACGTTGTGTTTGATATTCAATATAACATGTTTGGGACACAATGATTCAAATGATATAGGGTATAATATATGTATTTGTGACCCAAATGTGGATTTGTTTGTTGAAAACTGTTCAAAACACTGGTGTCTGTCAGAATAAAGAACAAAAAAGCAGTAGATTTTCAATTCACGAAAACAGTACTTGCAAACATGTACATGGTTCCTGCAATAAGTTGCCGCGGCCGTTATTTTTCAGCGCGCAGTTACACAGCTGACATTTCAGGCTTAAAAATTGTGAAATGTCACATTACTGTCAGTGGTCAGATTTCATTTAAATCGTGTTGTGAATATGGATCATCAAAATGAGCCCTTTCGTCGTATTTTACTCTTTTATATATTTACGTTCCGCACGAGCGTAAGGACATCCACGTAACAAAGAGGATAAGCACAGATTTATAGCCAAAACGGAGCAAATATGTTCAATTTTTGAAACGCATTATCGCTGGAGATGAAAAATGGATTATTTACAACAATGTCAACTGAAAAAAATCCTGCTCCACTTACGATGAACGATCTCAAACTTCATCAAAGTCTGAACGGCACCAAAAAGTGGTTATATTGTTTATTTGGTGAAATTTTAAAGGATTAATATAGTTTGAACTGCTTTAAAAAACAAATAAATTCTGGCGTCAATTGTCAACAATTGACGAACCTTGATGAGGCACTGAAGAAACGCGACCTGAATTGGTAAATCACCAAGGCGTGGTTTTCCATCACGGCAACGCTAGGCCTAACACATCTTTGTAGACTCGGCAACAAATATTGCCGCTCGGATGCCACCTACACCTTATAGTCCTGATCTGGCACCTTCGGATTTTCATTTATTCCAGTCTGCAAAACTTTTTAAATGGGGAATCCTTCAATACAGAAGAGGACCTACAACCCGAGGTGTTCGAGTATATTTGTGGGACGGAACAGTCATTCTATGAATCTGGAATCAAAAGATTACCTCAACGATGGTGGAAGGTCATTGAACGAAATGGCATCTATATTATAGATTAAAATTAATTATTTACATAAAATAATTGAAAATTAATTTGAACAAAAAAAAAAACCGAAATTCCTTTCTTGCTAACCCCAAACATATTTTCCGATTAAATCCCATGAAATGCCAGGGGAGAGCTTTCCACAACCAGTAAGTGGTGTGTTTTCTAGTTTAACACTCACTGATTGGGATATACAGTTTTACATCGGTTCGGAACGTTATTATGAGAAGCTTTCTTATAGCTCATTGCAACATCGGAAGTTACGACAATCATTATAATAGCGAAGACCAACGAGAGATCGCAATATCGATGTGGGAGCTCTTGTGATATAGTCACACTCGGTAAACATTTAAAATAACTACACAAGGCCATTTGTGACCGTCTTTGTCGTTGCCCAAAGGCGTTTAGAATTATTGAAGATGTTTAAAAGGATATAGAAGATGTTGAATGGATTGCACCCCCATAGGCAAGAAATCGTGTTTGATATTTGTCTCTATTATACTTTATATTTTATTGTCCGACATTCATTATAAGCCGTGGCAGGCGGTGGCGCAATTGTCGTGTGTGCCTCTCTTGTACAGGAGAACGTGGGTTCGATCCCTGCTCAGACCATCAAACATTTCTTTCAACTTCGTCTCCCCGCTTAGTGACGGCGACGCCATCGAGTATTTAGCCATAACAAAGCTTCTCAGAAATATCGTTCGAAACCGATGTAAAACTGTAGGTCCTAATTAGTGAGAGTAAAACTAGAACACGAACAGCTCAATGGTTGTGAGAATTTCTCCCAAAATCCTATATGGGATATAATGGGAAACCATTTTTATTCATTACAAGTGTAAAAAGTCATGCCAGTCTCTAGTAATACGAACGATTTTGAAGAGATCGCACCATGGAATTGCGAGGTCTTTTGTCATTAACAGATTCGGAAAAATTTCCATTTAAAACAATATAACATAATTCGATATGATTTTAAAGTCATGATAATTTTCCTAGGATGTATCCACTTGCTAGAGATACTGAAGATGTTGAAAAGATCGCACCATACTCAATGAAACTCAAGTGAAATCGTATAATTTTATGTGATTTTAAATTTATTTTATCAAGTATTATCTGGATGTTATTGTTAATTTACAAAGAATCAAGTAATGATGTCGAAGAGATCGCATAATAGGTTTAAGTGTTCGTTTGGTATCAAAAGATTCTCGAAAATATGAAACCAACACAATTTCATGGAAAACTCTGTAGCTGCCATTGGAGATTAAAAAAAAATCTCCAAAACTTTCGCTGCTGTCTTCACTATTTTTGATTACCGAAGATCGTTGCACCATGGGCTGAAAAACTCGTGTGCCATTTGTCTCAATAATATTTCACAATTTATTAACTGGCTATCCTTATGAGTTTACGAAGTCATGCCAGTTTACTAGGTATTTGAATGATTTCGAAGATATCGCACCATAGACTTACGAAGTCCTTTGACAGTAAAAATTTCGGAAAAAATGTAAAGTACACACAAGACTTTGTGACTGTCATTTAGGTTTACAAACAATGTCTAAACAATTTGCGTTAATGTCATTTTAATTCTGTTAATGTCATTATAATTTTGCTAACAAATTGCAGCAAAATTAGATATCGGAGATGTTATAGAGATCGCACGAAATGCTGAATGGGATTTTCTGGATAATCATGTTCGTCGACCTTGATATATACTCTTACCTAGAAGCCAGTTATAGACTTATATATAAAAATTTTATATGTGTAATATCCACTCACTATGGATATTGAAGATGTTGAAAAGATCGCTCCATAGTCCATGAAACTGCTGTAGTATCAAGAAATTGCATTTGATATTAATAGCATTTAATAAAGTTATATTTGGATTTAACTGCTAATTTATAAAGTCGTCTATGCTAAAGTTCAAGCTATGGTGATGAACCGAAATGGTACCAAAAGTCCCGAAAAAGAACCGAATATGGTACCGAAAGTCCCGAAAACTATTCCTCAGGAACTGAATAAAATATCCGTAAAACGGTTCCTGAATAAGAGAACACGTTTCTAAAGGAACCAAAAGTGTTAACTTTTGGGTGAGGGTACGAAAATATTTTTTATCAAATTTTAAATTCTTATAAGAAGATTCAGCACTTAAGCCTCTTTGGGTCAGCAATTTTCTGAGAACCGGAACCGGTCCAAATATTCGGTTCTCGTCGGAACCGGACTCGACAGAAAATGTGTATTTTTTATCAAAATTTTGGCTGAATTTTACGACCTTGGGAACACGCGTTGGAAAAAAAGTGAATATGTAGTTTTGTTTGACTTGAGCTCCTGAGTAGGGAACAAGTTGTCGGAAAGGGGGAAATTGCCCCTAAGGCCCAAAAAATCGAAAAATACGGGCCCCTGAACGTACAGGCAAGTGTTGGTATTCAATGAAAGGAAATCGGCTTACGATTTCATTAGTGCCATTACTTTTCACATCCGATGGCTGTGAGTCGCCAAGAAAAACTGCGCCAAATTCGACTTGAGGTAGAGGGAATTTGAACCCCCTTGTTTGAGCCCGGCCGAACGGCCAGCCGACTAGATGGAATATACATTTGTCGATTTTCAAATTGGTTTATCAGACGGTACGAGAAACGTAGACAGGAACCAATGCCACCACTGAAATCTTTAGAAGGTTGCCTTTCATTTTGGTACCCATACTCGGCAGAACCAGAATACGCGGAACCGCACATCACTAGTATCCGCTTACAACTGAAGATGTTCAGAAGATCGCCCTGTATCCATTAAAGCTCATGTAGAATCATAGAAATTCATGTGGCTTGAATGGTATTTTTCTAAGTATTATCTGAGATTTATCGATAATTTACAATGTTATATAAGAAATCAAATATGATGTTGAAGAGATTGCATTACCGACTAGAGAACTCAATTGGTATCAACAGGGCTAAAATATGGTAAAACGTAAAAATCGTTGTTCAAATATGTATCAGATGTATCAAAGACGCCTGGAGACGTATCAATGGGTTTCTTTACCTAAGTGCAATCAAATGCAGTTTAACATTCGTTAAATATTCTAGTGCTGCTTCCTTTTCACCGAGACAAGATTACAGACAACAAACTTTTTTAAAAGTTGCACTCTATCTAATCCATTAAACAAGTTTTGTGCCAAACTGCCCAGCATCACTTCAACTAGAAAGCAATCATTTCATTAAATTATTATACATTTTCCATTGCCTATGCCTCATTGTCCTTCCCCTAATCCATTTCAGTATCCCAACATACCTGTTGACCACATCTTGTAATTAAGTCTTCTAAAAGCTTTTAGTTCATACGTAATATTCTTCAATATCTTAACAAATTTATTAGTTTTGTTTAGTGTAAAGTCATTTGCCATCAATGACTGTCAGTCATTAGAGTACTTTTAGCGAGAAATATTAAAAAAAAACTCAAGCTTAAGGTGCATTATCAGCACAAGACCGAGGAGTATAGCAACAGCAGCATCAACAGCTATAACAACAACAACTTCAATACGACAGCATCAACTTTAAGCATCAACAATAACGATTGTAGCAACAACATCCGCACATCAATAACAGACAACGGGCAATGATTTGACTTAACATTGACAGCGGTAAATGAACTTTAGTTCATACTACTACTAACAAAAAGATTTTCAAACTGATTTTGTTGTTGTTCATAATAATGTTCATATTAAGTTGTTAATATTGTTGTAATAAAGCTAATGGCTGCTGCGCTGTTGCTGTCGCTGATGTTGCTGCAATTCACTTTCAGCCTGTCCGTCTGTGCGTTCCTTTAAAGTGATTTGTGTTGATAAACTTTCGTTTTTTTTCACACTTTTTATATCATTTTTGTTTTTCCAAGTCATTGCTTTATTAATGTTATTTCCATGTCTGATCGCATAAAACTCTTTTAATACTTTCAAATGCGAATACGACAACAAAAAGTTTTTTTTTTTCATTTCTCGGCTTCTGTGCAATTTCAGATATTTTTAATGTTGCTACGTATTATGTCAACCAATCAACAACTGTCAACAGTTTGTTTTCCTAATAGTATTCAGCTTTCATTATTGTTACTGCTGCCGTTTTTTTATTATTGTGCAATGGAAAAACTTATTAATATCTTAATATAGTTTTTGCTTCAAATTGTTCAGGTAATAACTGAAGAAATTGCGACTTGTGGTGATTTGTTGTTGACATTCATAGTTTTCCCCGATTTTAATGATTGCTGCTGCAACATTGTTGCTAAACTTGAAGCTATTGTAAAATGTATATTTTGTGTTTAATGCTAAGGCAATTAACATTGACAACATAATTGAAATTTTCAATTACTGCAACCTCAAGTGTAACCAGTTATAAACAAGAATTGGAGTGTTCGCATTGTTGCCTTGTGTGCAACATTTTGCGGCAAAGCATAAGTATAAGGTTGACTTAGAATGTTCACGGGCGTATTTCTAGTTGTTGTGATCTACTTTAATGTTTTGGTTAGAAATTATGTGATGGATTCAACTTTAATATTTTAGTATTTTGGAGACGTCACAGTACAATATTATGTCTTCGAGTTTCATTTATAAAATATTTCACCAATTGTTTTAAATGAAAGTAAATTAGTTCGCAAGGAAAATATTTATCAACATAATTTGTTCTACAGTGAAACCTGATAGAAATATTCTTAGCAATAATTCTGAAATCTGTTTTGTATTAAAATTTTGGAGAAAAATGCGGGATTAAGTTCTATCTTAACACTTAAACTTTAGCGAATTCTTAAGTAAATAAAATAAAGCTATTTAACTACTTTGTTAGGGTTTCCCGTCGGACAATGAAATCAAGGAACAGTAGTCAAATTAAATAATGAATAAATAGTTTCCCATAACATCCCATAATGGCACTGCGTAGACCTTCTCACAATTACTGATCCTTCAGTGATAGAAGGATCACAATCAGTGATCCTTCTAGTTTTTGACACACAGATTGGGGCATTTAAACAGGCGACCCGAGTATCTGACCCAACTACCGTGGAATAAGCCTTTTATCCATAGCATATAAGGTTCCGTCGAGTATATTGTGCGAAAGACTAAAACCAATTATAGCTGACCTACGCCAAGTCCTGGCGACGACCCACGGAAAACAAATCGAAACCTATCATCTATTTATCGATTATGAAGCAGCCTTCGATAGTCCGATACGGGAGAAACTCTATGAAGCAATGTCTGAGCTTGGTATTCCTGCAAAACGCATACGCAAGGCGACACCCTATCGTGCGATCTCTGTAACATCTTAATGGAGATTATTCGGAGAAAAGCTGCTGTCAACATGAATAAAACCATCAGCAGCAAAATTCACATGCTGCTCGCGTATGCTGATGATATAGATATCATTGGGCGCACAATTAGAGAAGTTACTGCGGTTTTTCAAGAATTGAGAAGGAGTCAGCAAAAGTGGGTCTGACGGTAAATGACGACAAAACAAAATTAATAGTTTCAACGAACAGGGCCTCCACGCGATTAGACCAAAGCGTGGACGTTGATAGCCGTTATAGCTTCGAGGTTGTGGGAGAATTTATATACCTCCGATCTGCCGTAACCAAAAACAATAACGTCAGCATTGAGATTAGCCCGAGAATTGTGGTTGCAAAGAGATATTATTTTGGGTTAAGCAAGTATTTTCAAGATAAAGCCCTCTCTCGAGCAACAAAAGTCCAGCTGTACCAGACCCTCATTCAACCTATCTTGCTTTATGGCATCCTGGGTCCTATCGCAAGCAGACGAAACATCTGTTGGAGTCTTCGAGAGAAAAAAAACTCCGAAAAATTTATGGCCATATAGTGCACAACGGCGAGTATCGGCGACGCATGAATCATGAGCTATATCCCGACATTGACATAGTTAAGCGGATCAAGATAACACGATTGCGCTGGCTAGGCCATGTCAGTAGAATGGACGAACCAGCACGAAGGGTTTTCGAAACCGAACTCGAAGGAAGACGAAAAATAGGAAGACCAAGACTGCGCTGGAGGGATCAGGCTGACGAATCCCTGCGTACACTTGGTATTGCCAACTGGAGAAATAAAGGAAAAGATCGAACTGGTTGGCGAAATATGTTAACTTCGTTTTGTAAGGTCCCTGACCCCCCCGGGGTTGTTCGAGACCGGATAAGTAAGGAAGATTGGGGCATACAACTTTACACCGGCTCCGACCGGTATTTTAAAACGCTTATTCATAGCTAAATACTCCACAATGCCGCCGTCACTAAGCAAGGTGGTCACCGTCGAAAGAAATTTATGGTGGTCAGAGCAGGGATTGAACGCACGTTCTCATGTACTACAGTCGCGCACATTAAAACGAAAAAGAAAAGTGCAAATTAAAAACCCAAACGGCTTTTGACGTCGTCTCGCCCCAGTGTATTTTAGAAATAAAATTTGGGGATTTTTTTCAACATCGTCACCTGAATCTTGATTTGCCGTATACGTCAAATTGACGTTTTGAGAAAACGAGTTCAAAGTTTCATTCAACTGTAAAAATTGATAAGCATCGGTCTTACACAGCAAAAGGATAAAACGAATGAGGATACAAAAAAATTGTTTCCCGTGACATCCCATATAGGGATTTGGGAGTGCTTCTCACAACCAGAGAGCTGTGCGCGTTCTAGTTTCACACTCACTGATTGGGACCTACAGTCTTACACTGGTTTCAAAAGGTATTTCGAGAAGCTTTTCCATGGCTGAATACTCGATGGTGTCGCCGTCACTAAGCGAGGTGACCGACGTCGAAAGAAAGTTAAGGTGGTCAGACCAGGGGTGGAACCCACGTTCTCATGCACAAGAACCGCGCAAACTCAAAAATGTGTCTAACTCAAAATTTACACATTTGCAGTAAAGGCGAAAAATTGATTCGATTAAATTAAAAAAATGCTTGCAAATTCGCAATAATAGACATATTCATATGGGATTTTTCAAAGAAGGGGAAGAGAAAATGACGGCAGATGTTTACAGCGGATTTAAATGTTCCTTGGATATTGTTTTTAAGAAAATTAATTGTAATCTGAAACTGTTGAGTTGCCACAGTTTTGTAGTTAGGATACGATATATTTATAAAGATTTAAAAAAAAAATGGTTTCCCATTCCATCGCATGGGATTGTGACGAGCTTCTCAAAAACCAGTGAGCTGTGCGGTTTCTAACTTTACACTCATTGATTGGGACCTACAGTTTAACACCGGCTCCGAACGGTATTTTGGGAAGCTTTTTCAAGGCTAAGTACTCGATAGTATCGCCATCACTAAGCGAGGTGACCGTCGTCGAAAGTAATGTAAGTTGGCCAGAGCGGGTATCGAACCCACATTCTATTTACAAGAGCGCCGCACACTTACCATTGCACCAGCGACGGCCACTTAAATATTGTTCACCGTAATGTTACGTGTCAATAGATCGAACCGACATTAAGTTGTGACTTAAGCAAACAAGAGAAAAATATATACAGATCTGACATTGACATTGACCACATCAACAGCCGCTTATATCGAAACATGTTGCACTCCATTTATAAGCGGTTAGGCTCATGATTAAGGGTCATGTAAAGTCAAATATATGTTGGTAACATAAACAGCATGACTTGAACCGAAGAAAAAACTCAGCTAAACACTAATAAACATTGTTACAACAAACAATATTAATGATACTTGATGTTAAAAATCTTCAGTCAATGTAAAACATCAAAATATTTTGAAGTGTAATAAAATACAAAACAAGATACAAAACATTAAAAAAAAATTGAATCACAACTCAAGAAGTTGTTTGTGGTGGTTGAAGGTCATTTCGAAATGAGTATAAACATTGAATCGGCACCATCATCATCATCATCAACCTCGGAATGCCCTGATTGAGGTAACTGATCGTCGGTCGAACACATAACCAACATTCCACTTACAAATTGGTAACAACACAGCCACAGACATGAACATCATTTCATCTATAACCAGCCAGAATAATCAAAAATACCTCGAATCACTTATGCCTATGACGTTGCTAATGCGAAGGGTAACAACAACCATGTTATAGGTCGTTGTTGATTTGAATGGCACTTGAAAACATATTGAATGATGCTGGATCGGAAATAATGTTTATGTGTCTTTTTTTTTTGTTTTTCAAGAAAATCAGTAACAGCCAGATATTATAAATAACAACAATTAAATGTTTTAATGAAAATGGAATGAACTCCCGAAATCTTAAAAACCAAAAACTTCAAAACCGAAATCGTTATAGGAAAATTCTCTGTCGCAGGGCTAAAACATGTTCATGTGTTTTGTATGGCTGCTATGATAAATGTCGTACATCCGACTCTCCAATCCTTTCGTTGTAGCAACGAAACTGGTCCTACAATTTTCTTTAATGGTTTGTCGTTGCTCTGCAGCATCAGGATAATTTTCGTGGCTGCACTGAAGAAATTGATAAACTCAATACCTTTTGAGAGAAAACGGATTAAGAAATAGAAAAGTTGGGCTTTAAACGTCTGATATTAGAGTTCCTGTCCAACACTTCAAGTTAACAAACCGAACGCGCAGTCAGTCGTTTGTGCGATGAAACTGACATTTATAAAATTGTCTCTTACTATTTGCACTTGGCCGTCCGTGGTGCAACGGTAGTGTGCGCGGCTACATGAGAACATGGGTTCGGTCCCTGCTCTGACTACCTTGTATTTCTTTCAACGACGACCACCTCTCATAGTGACGGCGACACCATCGAGTATTTAGCCACGAAAAAGCTTCTCAAACTATCGTTCGGAACTGATGTAAAACTGTAGGTCCCAATCAGTGAGTGTAAAAACTGGAAAACGGACAGCTCAATGGTTGTGAGATTGCCTTTCCAAACGCTTCATGGGATGTAATGGGTAACCATTTTGTTTTATTATTCCCGATTGTAACGAACTTTGAAGAAAGCAAAATAAATTTTTCTCCAATTTTGGCCTCATTTTTGCAGTTAAATATTTTTTCCTAAAATCCGCCGAGAGGGATCTGTCAGCAATAATGTTAAGTTTACCAAGATTTGTGTTCGGACACATATAGTGAAATTTTATGGCAATAATTTTTGTAGAACATTTTGACCACGCCCCCCGTTATTTTGGAGCAGTGTTTTGCGAGTTTTCAAAAAAAAAAGTAAAAATTATGGTTATACGTGACAGTTAGAGGGTTAATTTGTTCCACAAAAATGTTTATATGAATCTTTTCTATAAAACTTCTGAACATATTTTGTACCTCAGAAGTAAGGAACACACAATTTTGCATGCCGATATGTTGCAGGAAAGTTGCGTGGGGCGGAAACTTTGACCCGCTCTAAAAAAAAATCTGATCAGATCTGGCAAAACGACGATATACGTGTATTTTTTATTTAGATCTTTCTACCAGAATCCGTTGACAGAACCCCATCATTTTGAAAAAAATCTAATTTCTTACAGTGTTATTAGTTAAATGTTAGAGGTTAGGTTAGGTTGAAAAAAAAAACAGATGAGGTGTCAGGGGACACCCGGTTGGAACGAAGTTCCTTTCGTTATATAGTTATTATGTGCTAGTTAGTCCCAACACGCCTAAAGCGTCCGTTGAACAATACTATAATTTAAATGGATCTTTAAGAAAATATACTTTTTGTAAAATGATAAACTTTTCAATAAATAATTAATATTCTTTGAGCTTGAGGTCAGATTTGCTGTTGTTGTATTTATTTTCCTCGATATTTCGCTACTCCTTTGTGTAGCATCATCAGGAGATATAAACAATATTTATATATTTATATTTTTATTTATATCTCCTGATGATGCTACAAAAGAAAATAAATACAACAACAGCAAATCTGACCTCAAGCTCGAAGAATATTGATTATTTATTGATAAGAAAATGGTCGAACAACAGAATAAAAATATGATAAACTTTTTTTAAGAACTTTTTTTTTTAATGGAATGTATTTTTTTTAAGTATATTTTTATGTCCTTTTTGTAAGAATATGTATTATATTTTCCCGAAAAGGTAATTTTTTAAAGAGAGGTACTTCTTTTAGTAAAGGCTACTGTTTGTTTTAAGAAAAGGCACTATTTTTAAGAAGAAGAACTTTCTGTAAGAAAAAGCCATAAGAGTATACAATTTTTTATACAAAGAAGTACAGAAGTAATTTGCTTATTTGGGAATGAAATAAAAAAATTATGAATCTTAGAAAAATTTATTTTATATTTTAATTATATTGAACAGTAAGGGAATTTTTAAATTACATGGTTTTAAATAATCCACACACTGATGCAGACGTTTTCTGAAGTTTTCATAAACTCTAACAATGATGCCTAATCGTGATATGGCGCACCACACAGTGACACGGTCCGAATGCAGAGGTCTCTGGTGAAGTTCTCTGGTGTTTGTTTCACTCCAGTAACGCATATTTTGTTTGTTTACACACCCAGTGAGGTGAAAATGTGCCTCATCAGAAAAGAATACAATTGCGTCACGGGGTATTTACGGGTATTTATGTTCAATGCATGATGGCAACTGAAAGGCAGACGAATGCAAATCTCCCGTCAGCCACTATAAGCCACGCACACTCTCCCCTCTCTTCGACCAACAGTGCCTCCACAACCTGCTGTGCAAAAAAGCAAATTACTGCGCTCCATCCTGTACTTTTTTTAAGAACAGGTACTTTTTAAAGAAGTTGTACTCTTTTTGGGAAAATTTAATTTTTTTTACAAAGGCTACTGTGTTAATCAGAGAAAATAAATCAGGTGAAATATCGAGGAGTCACATTTGATAAAAAAAACTACTTTATAGGCCGCACATTGAAGAGACTTGCGGAAAAGCATTAAAATCGTTAAGAGCGTTATGGCCTCTATTAAACCGAAGATCATATCTAAACCAAGAGAACAAAAATATGTTATTTAAATGTGTCATTAGACCAATATTATCATATGCATCTCCAGTGTGGTACAAAGCCGCCAAGTGCCATATAAGCAAAATACAAATCACACAAAACAAGTGTTTGAAAATGATTAACAACAAGCATTCCACACAAGATCTCCATAATGAACCCGGTCACGAAATGTTTACCGATTTCATCCGAAGACAAAATAAAATAAATAAATGGTTTCCCATTACATCCCATGAAGGGACCGGGGAGAACTTCTCACAATCACTGAGCTGTGCGCTTTCCAGTTTTCACTCACTGATTGGGACCTACAATTTTACACCGATTCCGAACGGTATTTTGAGAAGCTTTTTCATGGATATATCCTCGATAGTGTCGCCGCTACTATGCGAGGTGACCGCCGCCGAAAGAAAAATTTTTGTTTTTTGAAGGTGGTCAGAGCAGGGTTCGAACCCGGGATCTCATGTACAAGAGCCGCGCACACTAACCATCGCACCATTTCCATTTCCTGTAAATACTCTGCTATAAATAGTATAATGTAAAAGCATAATTTGATGTAATATCTAGTTGATAAATCCCATAAGATATGTGTATATATAATGTGTTTTATATTAAAATAACAAATTGGATGAATAAATGAATGAATGAATGAATGAATCGGAGAAAAGAAAAGGTATTATTTTATTTTCAAGAAAAGGTACTTTTAAGAGAGGGAATTTTTGTAAGAAAATGTATTTTTTTTCAGTGAAGGTAGTTTTTTGAAGAAATGTTTTTTTTTAAGAAATGGGAATTTTTTCAGAATTGGTCCTTTTTTCAAAGAATAAGTACATTTTTAAGAATAGGTACTTATTTCAAGAAAAGTTATTTTGTTTCACAAAAAAGGTGCTCTTTAAATAAAAGGTTGTTTTTTTTAAGAAATAGCAATTTGTTGTACGAGAATGTACTTTTGTAAGAAAAGGTACTTATTTTAAAAAAATTACTTTTTGTGAGTATGTACTTTTTGTAAAATGTACTTTTTTACGCAAAGGTTTACTTATTTAAAAAAAATTTACTTTTTGTAAGAAAAGGTACTTTTTGTACGCAAATGTACTTTTTGTGAGAAAATTTACTTTTTTAAGCAAATTTACTTTTTGTAAGAAAAGGTACTTTTTGTACGAAAATGTACTTTTTGTGAGAAAATTTACTTTTTTAAGCACTTTGAGATAACGCTTCTTTGAGATAACGGGTTTTTTAAGAAAAGGTACTTTGTTCAAGAATATGAATACGTATTTTTTTGAGAAATTTAGAGAATTTAATTTTTTTAAGAAAAGGCACTTATTTAAGAAAATGTTTTTTCTAAATATACTTTTTATTGGGTTCAAAACTATAACATATACTAAATATTGGTTACAGGCTCCACCTCGAAAACTTCCTATTAAAGAAGAAATTTTCCAACATATGTGAGACATCTAGTTAGTCTAGACACAAACCAAAGCAAAAGTAAACAATATAGTTGATAATACTGGGTTGTAGCATAATAGTGGAAAAACAAAAGTTGTTTAATTATACCCTCATCCATAGGATGACTATTGTGACTACGAAATCACGTTTCTTCTAAAACCTTTTTCTGGTGGATATGACTAGCTTCAACTTAAACATTGGTTAAAAATCGGAAAATGTCTACTTAATTGGAGAAAATGGGCGAAGTCACCACGCACATTCTGGTACCTCCCATTCAAAAGCTTGATGGTCGTCCGTTTTGTGAATGCCATAAGTCGCGTGAAACACTTCCGATCTTAATGAAATTGGGTATTAGGTTTTATGTCACAGATTAAGAGAAATGTGGTTTTGCCATGCCCATTTGTGTACCTCCCATGTAAATATTGGGCGGACAATTGGCTGGTAGTCACTTTAACTCCCCATAATCACATAGGATCGTAATTCAGATGCGTATTGACTTCGGGTGAGGGTATCTTTTAGACGGTTCACCCGACTGGAATTTCTGTACTGTTTTTTTTTTCATTTAGCACCCATGCCGCAACGTAAGATAGGGAACTTTGTACCAAATTTGGGAAATATTAAAGATTCCGTCCAAAGTTCCGAGTCTTCAGCTCAAACTGTAAGAAATCTACCACATAAATTCGATAGAAATAGAATGACATCAACGCAGTTCGTGGATCAATTTGGGAAGTGAGTTCATCAATCAGGATTCTTATTGGACAAAATAACTCGTGTACGTGCTCGTCTAGTACGTTCAGTGGCAAATATTACCGCTGTAGCAAACAGTGTTCCCGAACAGCCATCAACATCAAGTCGCTACCTTTCATTTCAACATTTCTCGCACTTCTTTGCGAGGAAATTTTGCATAAAGCCCTTGGTATGAAGGCTTACAAAGACCAAATAGTCCAAGAACTGAAGCCTCGCATCCATCCTATAAATTTTAACTGCGCTGAATGGAATGAAGATCGTTTGGCTGAAGTTGAATATTTTTTAACGAAAAATCATATTTTCCGATGAAGATCTCATTCTCACCTCGGTGGCCAAGATAACAACCAAAATTGTCGCATTTTGGGCTCGGTGAATCCATACGTCATTGAGGAGAAGCCGATGCATTTACAATAAGAGATTGTTTGGTGCGGTTTTTTGGCATGGCGGCATAATAGGCCCATTTGTTTTCGAAAATGAGCAAGGAGCTGCATTTATTGTCATTGGCGAGGGTTACCGTGCCATTCTCAGCGAATTTTCTGTTTCAAAAACATGAATCGAATGACATGGACAACGTAGTAAGGTTTCAACAGGACGGCGCCACGTGCCGCTCAGACAACATTACAATACGCTGAAACTCGGAAGTCTATTGGCAACGTCGCAGCTACTATTTGACGCCGTTAAATTATTATCTATGAGGCGCCGTGAAACACTAGTCTTACACAAACAATCTCGAGTCCATTGAGGCCTTAAACCACGAAATCGGCACAGTAGTTCAAGAGTTAGAGGCCCAAACAAACAAAAATGTTTTTGCACAATTGGGTAGATCGAATGAGGTACTGTAAAGCAAGTCATGGAAGCCATTTGAACAATGTTGTGTTTCATTCATAAATGCCAATAATGAGTCTTACTAATATAAAATCAGATTTTGAAAAAATGTTTATTAATATTTTTTTAAAGCGAAATTAAGTACCAAATTTTACATGGCCCACCCTTGATAGTGTCATAGTCTGGGGTAAAGAAACTTTAAAAACTGTCAACTAAATTCCTTACGAATATTAGATAAGTGCCTACTTTTTTTTGTTAAATCATCTTTCATTATCTTTCTTGGTAGTACAGTGTAGTGATTAACGTGCGCGGCTCTTGTATAAGTACATGAGAACGTGGGTTCGATCGCTGCTCTGACGTTACCTTACATTTATTTCGACGACGGTCACCTCGCTTAGTGACGACGACACTATCGAGTACTTAGCTATGAAGAAGTTTCTCAAAATACCGTTCGGAACCGGTGTAAAACTATAAAGCTCACAGCTCACTGATTGTGAGAAGCTTTTCCCTATCCCTTCATGGGATGTAATGGGAAACTATTTATTTTTTGTTTAATCTTCTTTCAGTTCAGTTCAATTGAATTAAAATATTTGCAAACTATTTCAAATATTCGACATTTATTTATACTGTAGCCCCATGGTTTATATCCTTCCCCCCTCTCTCTCTGTCTATGTGGTGGAGGATTTAAATATTCACCTCTTTGATTTCACAAACTATTTGCGTGTTTTGTTGCATGTTATAGTTTCATTTCAATTTTGTTGACAACATTGTTTAACAAAATGACAGCGAGTTGTGCCATTCTTTGCCTGTCTCTTTGATAATGCCAACAGCAGCAGCAGCAACAGCAGCCACAGTGGGCAGTGAATGAAATGTGCAACAAATTCGGTCATCGCTCGTTTGTTGCTTGTTGAAAGCGCCATTATCTATTAACAATTTTCTTTCACTGAATGCTACTGAGATATCCTTTTCAATTTGCATTTACCGGTCATTTAAATTCATTTATTTGTCTGTGATATCTTAGCTGGCGGACTGGCGTGGCGTGTATTTCTATTGGGTTTATTTTGGTTTCATTGTCGTCCTCAACGTCATCGTCGGTGCTGTCACTTTCATTGGCCGAAATATAAAAATGTCAAATGAAAGTACAAGTGCTTTGCTTGGCTGCCGGTCCATAACAATTTTGCTATAATTTTTATGAATACTGAATGGAGCGCAATTTCAAGGAGCCTATGTCATGTTGCATGCATGTTTGGCGGCGGTAGAAGGCGACTCTGACTGTCATTATTGAGAGTCACAGAGTGGATTTGTGGAATGTGTTTGTTACGCTGCTGCGTCACTTTCAGTTGAATGACCAATTTTTATTTTCACGTTTCGTTATGTGTTTTTTTTTTTTAACTGTACGAAAAGATGTCGGAACAATCAGCGAAATGTCGCACAAATTTACTATTGTCTAGTGTATATGTGTGTGTGTGTTTGGTAGTGGAAAGGAGTCGGTCTTGTGCTTACGGAAATTATAAGTCTAAATTTGATTGTTGGGTTTCTAAATGTATAGTTGACAAATATGGTGGAATTTGTGTTTGAATTGTCGTTGGAAATATAAGAGTCATTGATTGGGAAAAATATTACTAAAACTCACACACCAGAATTAAGGAAAGAAATACTTTAGTTAGATATTTCCAAGTAAACTCTTCCGCTACCTAAGTTTCTAGACACGAGTAGTTTGTGTATTTCTCATACTTCTTGAAGGCTCAACTTATGTGTGGCTACACACCACAAGGTTGCCGGGTTAATCACCATGAGCGCGCACAAACTTAAAATCGCATAACACTTTTTCGTTTCTCTAAAAAAATCACCCATTTCTTGCCTTGATTCTTAAATTAATTTTAATTGTCACTCTCAAATCCTTTCCAAATTCATATCTGACTTTGTCGCCGTTGGTCTAAATCATAAATTCCTTGAATTTGGTTTCTCACACAAAGTAAAGACAACTATTCGAATTCGAATTCCAAAATTCATAAAAAAACAACAAATTCTAATTGCTGGGAAACGTATAAGACAGCAAGTGAACGAACAAATCCATATGGTGAACACAAGTGTTTAGCAACATGTTGTGGTGACATGTGAGAAACATTAAGACACAAAATCCCGACGAACACATGTTGTGAAATGAACAACAAACACCGTAGTAACATACTTTTCCATAAGTCGAGAAAAGACTAAATAAACAACATGACAAAGCAAAATTCAAAAAAAAAAATCTAAGTTTTTATTTCAAAATTGCCCAAAACAAATGCAGCTAAAAATGCCTGAACAATTGCCAGAGTTTAAAGATATGGTTGGTGGGAAAACAAAAGTGTGAAAAATATTTAAAGAATTCACAAAATGCAAACACATGGCAAAAAGTCATAAAAATTGGCGCCAAAATGCAATAAAATTTCATATGACCACGTAAATGGATTTTAAGTATTTCATACGATTTTATGTTAACGATGATTGACAGCCGTGTAAGGAATGAGTAAACAACGCATGGCATAACATAAAACTACTCACCTTAACACGTTCCAGATATTCTTGCAACACAAAATATGGATCATCATCGTCATCAACATCTAATGGCAGATCGGACAAATTGAGAGCCAAATCCAAATTATCCAAAGCCGCTAATTTGTTGCGGCAACTTGAGGCAACAAGATTTCTTGCACCTACTGCTAGTGATGCTGCTGTTGGCGATGTTAAATCATTGCTGGTGGTGTTATCACCAGTCGCGTCATTTGACGGCGTCGTTGTTGAAGATACCGAAGAAGCAGCGGCGGCATCAGCTGTTATTAAAGTGGTATTACTTAAGATATGTTGTTGGCGTAACGTACGCTGTTGCTGCTTATCAGCTGTCATGGCATTTGCTAAAGTTGCAGATGATGATAATGATGCTGCAACAGAAACGGGCGATGCAGACGCTGTCACTGTTTCTGGTGCTGCTGATGATGATGTTTGTGTATTGCTTCCGTATTTATTGGCAGCATTATGATGTTGCTGAAGATTATTAAGACTACAGCGTGGTACTGTAGCCGCCGAACCGGGTTTAGAGGATCTTAATACCACTCCAGCTGTTGGTGATAGCAAAGTAGATGATGGGCCTGTGGCTGTGGATGTAGAAGATGATTTGTGGTTACTATTGTCATTTATGTCTGCTGAGCCGCCATCCACATCATCATTCGCTGCCGGCGCGAATAAAGTCTGTGTACTCGGTATTGGTGATTGTTGACACATGTTGCTGGTCGTGTTGTTGCCGTTGATAACTATTGATTGCTCATGTTGTCGCTGTGAACATGTCATATTCTGTGATGTTGATCTCATAGGTTTATTGCACTGGTTCTTTAAAGAGGTTCTATTAATAAAATTGTCATGTTGCTTTTGGATTTGTTCTGCAAAGAGATAAAGGTGAGTAAAGAAAAATTAATAACGACAACAATTGTTTATTAAAATTTCCTGTACATATGAAAAAAAAAAACAAGAACATTTACACAAACACACACAGAAACCTAAGCGACAAACTAGAAAATTTACAATAAAATGCTGCTAATAAACTTGTCAGTTCATAAATTTTTTTGAACTTCTTAAATAATATTTTATAATCACGTTTTTCTGGTCGCCTTCCTACTCCCTCCTCCCAGCATCCACTAGCTGATCTTCGCGCTAAGACTACACAATTGTCGCAATTACCAACACAATAGCTTGTTGCAGCAACATGTTTCCAAACCTGACCCCACACTCTTGCATGTTTAGGCTCTTTGCTGCTACTAATACTGTTTATGACTTAAGCCTTTGCAAAAGGCTTGAAAAAGCTTCATGTTCGCAAAACTCTTTTTTTCCCCCACTTTTCTGTTTTTGTTCATGTTGTAATTTATATCTAACAGTTTTATTGTTGGCCTTTTTTTCTACCTCGATCTTTTGGTCTATTGTAAATTTCAATGGTGTTACATTTGCATCTAAATATGTTTATGAATGGCTTGGTAAATGATTGTTTATTTGGCTGTATTTTATGTTACCATTCGCGTGGAGTTTTTCTTTCCAACTCTTTTGCTTGGTACTTTGTAAGACCAAACTGTATACAATTTAATAAATTTTGTGGCTCGACGATTAAGCGAGGGTACAGGAGGCAGAGACACGTTCATAAGTTGCAAGCAAAGTTTACATTCATTAGTGACACTTTATGACAATCACTTTGTTCCCATTTTAGTATACATTTTGAAAAAAATTATGTAAAATACACATGACTTGTTGCCAACTTTAAAAAACATTGTTGCACAGGAAATGTTAAAAGCCAAAAGAGCTTCAACTTTGATTTATACAGAGTAAAGAGAATGGCTCCGAATGATCCGTGAATTCTAATGTTGGAAATAACAAACTTTGACAAATGGAGAAAGCTCATTCTCGTGGTGATCACGTCATATGCAACAAATCATCATTACTGTATCCTCATAAATAACAGCTGTAACAACAGACATTAACACGTTGTTGCAATATGATTTTTTGTTTACAAATTGTAGAAAATTTTTAAGTGATCCTTAATCTAAGATGTTTTTAAGGACAACACTTTAGTTAACTTTTTTGCATCATTAAATTCTGTATTAAATTCAATATTTTGAATTAATTTCCAAAAATCGCCTAGGATATGTCGCCGAAAAATGTCCGCCAGTGTAGTACTAAGTTGTTCACCTGTAATATCAGCAACATGTACCTAGCAACACTTTAGTGTTTGTAAGAAAAATCGAACAATGAATCAAATTGTAAGAACAAATGTTTAAAATTGAAAAATCTCATTAAATTTTAGAAAATAGATTTTTTTGTACAATAACTTAAAAATAGAGAAAAATTTAGTTGTCAACACTGTTATGTTAAGGGCCAAAGTCGCGTCAAAAAAAAAATTGTTGTTGCTCAATGTTTTTAATGTGAATGAAATAAGTACCATGCTTTAGGATAGTTTTAATTTCAGTCTTCTATTCCCTTTAAAACTAACAACACTCATCCAACTTCAGTTTTAATCTTTAAACAACATGTTGCTTGTAAAGGCTGGCACTAAGCGAAATATTTTCAGGTTCACAACATTATCTTCTTTATCTTCTTGTAGGCGCGCTAGAAATTACACTTCCTAATAATGGATAAATATAGAAAGCTTCAATTAATTATAAACTAATAAAACAATATAATTTCTCCAATAGTTGCTGCCGACTACAAGAGAAACCTACACATGTTGCTACGATTATTTGATCCAACAAATTTAGGATTTAAACAGCAAACACAAACTTCAAAGGATATATCCAACTGTGATGGGAAGGTGAAGTTCATTTAGTATGTCAATGTATCAAATGTTGAGTCATGTATCCAAGAACATCATATATATATTGCAACAGTGTCATGTTGCTAATAACATTCTGTACGTAAAGACTGGTAGTAAGTTCGTTGGACCATTAAAGGCCTGCACCAAGTTTAATATTTCCCACAAACTTTTACGAAAGCAATCTAAAAACTTTTCCCGCGAAATGCAGAAGTATACGTTTTGATACTGTAAAAATTTGAGCAACATGTATGAAGTAACATTAAAATTTTTCCATGAAAGGTTTAATGATCGGCCAAATCTGAGGTAGCGAGGTGGCCGTCGCCGAAAGAAGTGAAAGGTGGTCATAGCGGGAGTTTAACACACGTTAACATGTACGAGATTGCACCAGCAACGACATTTTCTTCAATTCTCTTCAACCAAATCAAAACATAGAATAATTATAGACACATTTGGTTGCCAAAGTTGATGGATAATGTTTGAAATTTTTGATAACAAGCTTTGTTATGCCCAGCATAATCAGCAAACTCACATGTTTATAATCTAGCACATTTTCAATGTTGCATGAGTAATGTTGATAAGAGCAACAGATACGATAGTATTGTGTGAAATGTTGGTAATAACTGAGGCCCTTTGAAAAACTTTCAGTGTACGACAAAAACACTTTGTTTCCCATTGAAAGTCATGCAGGCTCATAATCAGTAAGCCTTTTGCTGTCTAATGTGTAGACTAACATATCCAAACCTACAGTTTTACACCGAATCCGAACGGGAATGCATTGAGAAGCTTTTTCATAGCTAATTACTCCGTTGTGTTGTCGTCACTAAGCGAGGTGAACGTCGCCGAGAGAAATTGTCACAGAGTGGGGATAGAACCCACGTTCTCAAGTACAAGAGATGCTTATGCTCCCACCACCGGCGTTCAATGTACTAGATAAAAAAATAAATGGTTTCCCATTACATCCCATGAAGGAATCGGGCAGAGATTCTCACAACCAGTGTGAGCTGTGCGCTTTCTAGTTTTATACTTACTGATTGGAACCTACAGTTTTACACCGGTTCCGAACGGCATTTTTGAGAAGCAGTTTCATGGCTAAATACTCGATAGTGTCGCCGTCACTATGCAAGGTGACCACCGTCGAAAGAAATTTAAAGGTGGTCAGAGCAGGGATCGAACCCAGGATCTCAAGTACAAGAGTTGCTTATGCTACCACCACCGACGGTCAATTTACTAGATCACATTGCACATATCATTCCATCACTTCGATTGAAACTAATTCACATACGTAAATTTCATATTTGAGTTTATATATATACGATTGATCAATTATCAATACGCCATCTGATGAAGAACTTGTCATGGTGTTAACTGAATTGTATATTATTCCATCAAAACACAAGCATTTTTCACATTAGAAAAATTTCCTGGCCTTGTAAGCTTGAAGTATGGACTTCCCATACATTAAAAAATCTGATATAAAATTCAAAATCGAAAATCATTTGTTGATAAACATTGTTTACACCATATGCAATGTATAGCTGGATTTCAGCAACATATTTCGTTATAGTCACGATGATTCTTGTATAGCTGCACGTTGAGTTGCAAATTTAATTGTTTTTACATATTTGTGTGCCAAACATTTTTGTATCACATGACGATTATTCCGAGGGAACACATATTAGACCTATTTTAGATGTTTGTATTCCAAGTTGATGATGTTTTTATTTTCTTTAACCAAAATGTAAAATTTTGACGTGACAACGTCTTAAATTAGGTTGCGGCTGGGAGTCACTTATGAAAAAGTGTAACGCCCGGTAACGTTACGATGAGTCACCGAACACAAGTAAACGCAATGTGTTTACTTGTGTGCCAGAAACGATTTGCTTTGCTGGCTTCTAGTGGCTGTTGGTCGGTGGTGTGAGTGTTTTTGTTTTTTGGCACATCATATATATGACGACTGAGCAAGTATGTATGTGCGTATATATGTGCGTGTGTATGAATATTGATTTAGATCAGTCTGCATTGGATAAGGTATTATTTTTTGTTTTTTTTTGTTTTTGTTTTTTGGCTTTATGATATGTGTAGTGTATGTTTGTGTGTAGAAATTTTCATATGAATTAGGTAGCCAAAACGAAACAGAGAGCTGCGGTCGGCTTTAAAAACGATATGCGAATATGATGAATTGAAATACTTTTTGGTTAGTAAATTATTTTCTTTTGTTTTTAATAAAAGAAATGTTTATTTTTTATAATAAAAGAAATGTTTATATTTTATAATAACGGATATGTTTATTGTTTATAATGTCACATTTGATAATGTGTTCATAGAAATCGCACAGGTACCTAGATGGTGTTGAAATTACTTCTATTTTCCTAAACCATAAGTTTCAATAAATGTTAAAACATCGCCCGTGAGTTCTAACACTCATTGGGCAAGTGAGTTCATTGCACTCCTATTGTGCAATTTAATTATATTCATATCAATAAATATTCTACCGAGAAAAAGACGTTGTCACGTAAAATCTTCGCCCGTAAAACCGACTTTACAGGCAACAATTTTTTTTTTTGATATTCTCGTGCAGCAAGATGTTGAAAATAAACACAAATTCGCTGTGGCGTTGCCACCCAAAATGTTATTCTTTGAGGCGAACGCAGTTTCTACAAATTTATTCAAAGTATACCAACATGTGGCTTATAGGGAAGCTACTACCAATTCACGGAAGCATTAATCTCTTAATACTCGTAATGCAATGTGTTGATGTAAAATACAAACTCCCTGTCACGTTGCTGTCCCAAAATGGTATTCCTTGACTCGAATATATTTTCTAAGATTGTATTCAAGGCACACTTGTATGGCAACATGTTGCTGAAAACTATGAGGATGCCGTACCTAAGAACTTTTTGTAGATACATGTAAAGCAACATGTATCTAAAATCGATCATATAATTTAGTTGCTAAAATATAGATTTCTTAGGCAACTTTCAGCACGTGCTAATACTGCTTGTTTAACAACACGTTGCATTTAGTGAAGGCTGGTACTAAGTTCGCTATGTGTTTAAGATTTATTTAGCAAAATTCTGTTACATGCTATGCAAGTTGACAACATTGATAATTTCATTACTATTATGATATGATACACCCATATCTCTATTTCTTAAGACTGGAATTTTTTTCTGTAAAACCACTTGGGTCTCAATTTAAAAAAGTGTCATAAATTATTGCCCAAGTTAAAGCAAATTTTAGCTAATTCCAATCATATCAATTAGACTCTGTTTACAAACGTCAATAGTAAATTACATATAAATTTTATTATTACATTCCTATTATACTACAGTAAATTGAAAGCAAAAACTAACGACATTGCCAATCAAACAACAACAAAAAAACAATTCAGTACAGTTCAAAGACGAAATCACATCAAACGACAACAACTCTATAGAAAGAGAGACAACCAGCTCTGTGGCAAGAGCTATATAATATGGTATTGCAATAAATGCTCAATCTTCAACTTGATTTCTGACAAGAGCCAACCAGCAACTTTACGATTTAAATCAGAAAACAATTAATCATTTTCTGTATTGAAAATAAGTATATTGAAACCTACAAGTTCAATCAAAGCCAAGCGCAAGCCATCGAACCTCAGCAATAACTTGTACTTTATACTCTGCTGTTACGCTTGTAGTATTTGAATGTGGACGTCGAGTAATCAAGAAATTTTTTTTTATAAATATCAATCACATTTAACACGTGAACCGGCACACCCCACTATTGTTTCAGGAACTGCCCCCAGCACTCCTTTACCACATCTCTACCATCAAGACATCCTTCCCAGTTTGGCCGCTGTTTGAAACATTTTAAAGACCATTTAACATATTTTGTTGTTGTTGCTAAAAGTGTTGTTGCTTTGCGTTTAGGTGTCCATTTAATTGGCCAAGTAGAGTAGAAACAACAACAACATTATGCTGGTGGTTAAGTGCAAATTGTGGTAAATTAATTTAATGGCATTTGTTGTTATTTTTGTGAACTGTATTTAGCTGAGACACAATGGCGAGAGATGGTGGTGATTGCTTTTGGGATTGTATTGTCTATTGGCCGTTCAACACAGAAAAGGTGTTGAAAATTCATAAACAAATACATTAAATTGAGATTTTAATAAATTGTGACTTGTACACGCTACAGTAAGTGGCGATGACACATACAAGGGGTTAGTGAAAATCTTTTTTTAAACAACAAATTTTATAAAGTAACTATTTTTTTTAAATGGAATTTTTTAAAATATTTCTCAATAAAAGCTCGTATTAAGATCAACATTTTACCTGCAATTTTACAAAACTCCGTAAAAAATTACGATAAAAAAATATCGGCGAAATATCTGCCCGTGTATCACTACTTTGTATATCAACATGTAGCGAGCAACATTTTAATGATTCTAAGAAACATGAAACAATCAATGAAATTCTATAGAATTTATCAATGTTGTAAACTCTCACTCAATTTAAAAAAGAACAAGACTTTTTGTGTAAAAGTATCTTTGATATGGTGCTAACCCAATATCAATATTTTTCACGCGATCGATCTTAGTACTCGGCTTAAAAAAACTCTTATTCATAAAAGGTTGTGAGATTTGAAAGACGTTTTTTTGTACAATAATTCATCTTTCAAACCTCTCATAACTTTTTATGAATAAGAAGTAAATCTTCAACAATATCCATTGTCATATATAAACATTTAAGACTTTATCAACATGTTGCAAGAACATTACCAGTTACATGTGAATGTTTATACTAAAGGCTGGTACTATATTCGCTGGAATGAAAATTATTGAGAAATATCAATTTGCATCGGTGCAAAATTCTACGGCAAAATATCATATTTTTCTGTTTTTAAGCTGCATTTTACAAAGAAAATCTAATTTAAAAAAATTTAATGAGAATTGTTAATATTAAACATTTGGTCCGCAATTTGAATGGTTTAAAAAAGTTAATGAGAATTGTTAATATTAAACATTTCTTTCCGCAATTTCAATGGTCGCTACATTTTTTTCAGAAACAAAGAAATGTTGCTTGATACATTCTGCCGTCATTTCGCGTGAACAATCAAGCAATCAATTTATTTATTCATTCTTCCATATTTAATATATTGGTTATACACTACACTGGAGGAAATATTGCGTCGATAATTCACATTATTTGTTTTTTTTAAACTCTGTATCATTTTGCGGGTAATGATGAAATCAGTGCGGTCTTTAAAATATGTGAAATATATGCAAAATTCAAACTTGTAATGATAATATTATGTGTATAGGTTTAATTGAGAGTTCAACAACATGTATCTAGCAACACAACCAGTTGCGTTATATTACCAAATATATGAACGATGGTACTAAGTTCGTTTCCATGGTCAAAATTAAGCAACAATAACGCCAATATTGACAACTGAATTTTTCTGAACTTTTTTTTTATATTTAATTTGCCGCCAAAAAAATATGGAACCACATGTGCTACAAACGTTCTTAGAACTACAATGAAAATTTGTACTAATATTGAAATTTGCAAATGTTTATAAAGAACGTGGGTAATAGTACGACCTATTCTACATGAGATTCACATATCATTTCTATACCTCGCTTAGTGACAGCGACACAATTGATCTGTTAGCCAGTTATTAGCTTCTCAATACGTAACCGTTTTGGGGCCTTATAAATTTGTAGGTCCTGATCAGTGATATTACAAATTAGAAGACGCACTGGGCTTTTGTTTGACGGGATATAATGGAAAACTAAGACTAATAATTTATATCATTAATTCCATATTATTTGTCTAGCAACATTTAAACCCACATTTATACTTCGACCAGAAACATAACAACTAAGTTCAGCCTTAACGTATTAATAACTTTTTATTGGGATATTACTACACAAATATAGTCAAGTTGTAACAGCAACACTATATTTTCCCTGTAAAAAATATACGGATTTTGTCAATGTTTGCAGAACAAACTTAATAGCAGGTTTTTAATGTTATTTCAAATGTTTCTTATTGAATTAGAATTAGCAACATTTTCGCCAAACATTCATGTGGTCAGCAATTACACAAGTAATTGTTGACCACAAAATGTTTGTGACAAAAATGATTAGAAATTTTGCGAAACATGTGTACAATCTGTTGGAAATAACGTATTCATTTTCTTAGTTTCATATTTCTATACTTCTATATATTTTGTGGTTGTGGCACTTCTAATGTGGTTGTGACACCTCTGATGTGGTTCTAACATCCTCTAGTGTGGTTGCGACAACCTCTCATGCGGTGGGGACGATCTCTAATGTGGTTGCGACAACCTCTAATGTGGTTGTGGCAACCCCTAAATTTAAATCTAAATATTTATATTTTTTTTTGTACAAACTTAGTCTTCGACTAATAGGGAACAACAAAGTTTTTGCCCAAAAAATTTTGTCATATCTATTTGCAGGCAATTTATTCATATTCTACTTTAGAATCATTAGTACCATAAAAATTTGTTAAAAACATTGTCGGCTACAAACTTTTCAACCAATAGTTAAATAGATATATATGTATGTAATATAATAACAAATGATGCTCTACTTCCGGCAACATTTGCTTGGCAACATTTGTATTGCAATATTGTGAGTTCAGTAACAGTTAAGAAAATTTTAAGAATTTAAATGTTGCGTAAATTACTCGTGTAGTAATTATTTAATTTAGAAATAATTTAAACGAAATTATACCTATTTTAATGTTGCTAAAAATGTTGCTTACATTTTGTGTCTGAAACATTTTTGGCTTCGAAGGCTGGTACTAACTTCGATGGCACAAAAAAAATGAGAAACATCAATTGCCGTCGTTGGAATTTAGCCAGCATCATTTCACTTACTTACTTATCCGGTCTCGGACAACCCCGGGGGGTCAGGGACCTTACAAAACGAAGATAACATATTTCGCCAACCAGTTCGATCTTTTGCGTTATCTCTCCAGTTGGCAATATCAAGTGTACGCAGGGATTCGTCAACCTGATCCCTCCAGCGGAGTCTTGGTCTTCCTATTTTTCGTCTTCCTTCGAGTTCGGTTTCGAAAACCCTTCGCGCTGGTTCATCTTCATCCATTCTACTGACATGGCCTAGCCAGCGCAATCGCGTTATCTTGATCCGCTTAACTATGTCAATGTCAGGATAAAGCTCATACAGCTAATGATTCATGCGTCGCCGATACTCGCCGTTGTGCAGTATAGGGCCATAAATTTTTCGGAGTATTTTTCTCTCGAAGACTCCTACAGATGTTTCGTCTGCTTGCGATAGGACCCAGGATTCTGCGCCATAAAGCAAGACAGGTTGAATCAGAGTCTGGTACAGCTGGACTTTCGTTACTCGAGAGAGGGCTTTCTCTCTAAAGTGCTTGCTTAGCCCAAAATAACATCTATTCGCAAGCACAATTCTCCGCTTGATCTCAAGGCTGACGTTGTTGTTTTTGTTTACGGCAGATCCGAGGTATATAAATTTGTCGACTACCTCGAAGTTATAACGGTTATCAACGTTCACGCTTTGGTCTAATCGCGTGGAGGCCCTGTTCGTTGAAACCATTAATTTTGTCTTGTCCTCATTCATCGTCAGACCCACTTTTGCATCATTTGACTGTTGACGACTATATTATATTTTTTCTATGTTTTACTACTTTTGTTATACTAAAAATCTCGTTTATTTGCTCTGAAATTGAATGTATCCTTTTTGCCTACAAATTGGTTGCCTACAAATTGGTTTCTCTTTAAAATATTAAAATGTCGTTAGATACATGTTGGTGATATTTCATGCGAACAATTTGGTATTACAATGGCTGTCAAATTACGTATTTCACAGTCATTATTTTTGTTTTTCTTTTGCATTTTTTTTGCTAAGTATCCTGCGAAATGTTGGTCTTCGTACTGTCCTTAAATTTATATCATTCGTAGGTTATTTTTGAGTCTGCCGTTATTCATTTAAATTTTCATATACATAAGTGTATGATTTTCACCAGTTAGTTTTCAACACACACGAAAAAGTTTATGAATGTTAAAAAAATAATTTTTTTCCAGTATCCAAGTTGAGTTGTTGTTCACGTCCAGTATATTGATATGTAAGATTATGTATTGGTCCCGATGAAAAGGAGAAAAATAACTCATATTTATTCGGGGCTTTTGTTATGCATTGATATCAATTTGATATCATCATCGTATGATCCCGCAGCAGTTGATGATGATCATTGAAAAAATTCATTGAAAAAAAAGAAAAAAATAAAAACGCAACAAGAAAAATCAACAAGCGGGGACCTCCCAAGATCATCAATATTGTAGTAACAGTCAACGCAATATATAGTATACGAGTGGTGGATATTGCGTTGGTAGTTGATGATTTTCGTTCAAAGAAACAAAAAAAAAAAAACGAGAAAAAAAACGTAACAATAATAAAACACTTTTTGTCGAAATCGCCACTATAGCGGGATGTCCCAACCATAATAACAAGAGGGGGATGTCCGTTCGTCTGTCCGGTCCATCTTACAGCATCCTGTATGAAATGCACGCAGCATACGTTAGTCTGTCTGTCCCATCATATGAAGTTGTGAGAAATTTTGTTCGCCTTGGATCGGAGGTGGTGATATTGGCTGGACAGAGTATTTGGGCATTTCTATGTAACCGATCGGTCAGTTGGCCACATAAAACATTTATATGACTTTGAATTGGTCCGCTTGTGTGTGTTTGTGTGCTGAGGTGAAGACCAATTTTCTTCGTTTGACTTGGGCCGTTTGGTCGCGTGATTTACGATCTCAACATTGAAATTGTGTAACGAGCAACCGTAACTAAAAAATGTTTAGTTTTTGTAGTTCCATATCTTTTAACTGCCATACATACAAAGTGAAGCGATACATATTCATTTATAGTTTATGTGGGCAACACAGTGCGACAGAATTAAACATTTGTACACATACATTAAAAAACCAAACAGATTCTGAAAGCTAAGACTGTCGTCAAGAGTTTTTGAATAAATTTGTTTACGTCTTTGTAACGCAAAACAAGATCTTACTTCCGTCTATCTGACTATAATATGGCGAAGCTGCGATCACATCCACAGTAGTTTACTGTGATTTTTTACCAAACCGTTTGCTAATATCGTCAGATGCATGGTGCGGAAAACTAACAGAATCTGCCCTCATAGAACTAATTGTTTGAAAAGATTTAGCAGCAACCGCAAATGCATTTGTTGCCACTGAATTCAGTTCCCACATGTGAAATTCCGTTGAAGCAATCTCTAATAAGTTGTGACAACCTGTATTGCGGTCTCTACTGCGGCGGTGACAACCTATCATGTGGTCGGGACAACCTCTCATGGGGTTGTGACAACCTCTCATGGGATTGTGACAACCTCTCATGCGGTTGCGACAACCTCTCATGCGGTGGTGACGATCTCTAATGTGGTTATGACAACCTCTAATGTGGTTGTAACAACCTCAAATGTGGTTGCGACAACCTCTAATGTGGTTGTGGCAACCCCTAAATTTGGTTACGGGTAATTCAGTTTTTTTTTCTGTGGATGTGTTCAAAGGTTACAAAACATAAAAAACATTTTTAAAATTTTTCTCACTTATATTGCCGTTTATTTATAACTACCCGGAACTGATGGTGCAGAGAAGAGCTTTTCACTATCATTGAATATTCTTGTCACTGATTAAAACCTACCCCTTGTCAACGTTTAAGAACGGTTATTTGATAAGTTTTCTCGTTGATAATTACTTGATATTGCCGCCGTCTCTAAGCCAGATGATCGTTGCCGAAAGAAATTTAAGGTGGTGAGAGCAGGGAACCAAAATCCGATCATATGTACCAGAGACGCGCACGCTCAACGCTGCACTATCTAAGTAATCTGGTCTACTAAAAATAACTAAATAAAATAGGCTCTTACTGATGTAAACCCCTGTAGAAATGTCGTCACACTATCAGGGGTTGCCCCTAAAATATGGCAACCCTGGACAAAAATTTAGCAGACCTGGATCGTGTTTACTTCTTTTTCGGGTCCAGCGAAATACACGCTGATAAAAACAGGCCCGACAATATATTGCAGGAACCATGTACATGTTTACAAGCATTGTTTTGTAGTCTGTCACATTTTTGTTTTCAGCAGTTTTAAACACACAAAGCCATAGTTAGGCCACAAGAACATATATTATAACCTATTAATCATTGTGTCTCCAACATGTAATATTGAATAGCAAACACAATGTGTTTGGACACAAGTATACTATATTTCCGACAATCTACAAACACGTTACATTTGCATGCAAACAACGAAAAACAGACAAGTTTTTTTTTGTTGTATATGTCAATTTGCCCTTTGAGCCTGTGGACCGATTTTACTCATATGTTACACCATGCCATGCAATTATTATAGTAAAATGTTTAACACTCAAATCAAACATTCTGGACCTGCACGCTGAAAAATCGCATTCTTTGTTGTTCGGATGCAAATATAACGTGTTTAGAGCTTGTCGCAAATATAATATACATGTACCCAAACGCATTTTGTTTGCTATTCAATATTACATGTTTGAGACACAATGATTAATATGTTATAACATATGTGTTTGCGACCCAAATATATCCGTGTTTCTGATACAAATGCAGCCGTGTTTCTTGCACTGTTTATGGTCTCTCGAGAGCAAGAGAATAAAAGAGGGGCAACGAGTGTGTATATCTTGTAAGTATGTATCTGTATTTTTGCATAATTCTCTCAGTGAGTGATTCATAAAAATTCCTGAGTGTGCGTGTAAATTGCAGATGAAGCCCCAGCCTCTACGGAATGGCGGACCATTTGTGAAATATAATAAAAAAATTACAGCAGACAGTTGTCCGAGGCCTTCGGCCACGGACTGTCCCTACAGGCTGTGTCAGAGACACGGCCATTAAGTTTAACGTAGAATACGCCATCCGATAAGACAGAAAACATATATAACAATAAATGATAAATAATATAAGCAAATGAATTTATTGTTATATATGTTTTCTGTCTTATCGGATGGCGTATTCTACGTTAAACTTAATGGCCGTGTCTCTGACACAGCCTGCAGGGACAGCCCGTGGCCGAAGGCCTCGGACAACTGTCTACTGTAATTTTTATATTTACCAACGGCATTTGATTCCAGTCCGTTTAAAAGAAAAATATTATGTTCAATTTTTTTTAAACTTAATTTAATTTATGTATTTTAATTAATATTTTTATTGAAATAAGTTCTGCGAATGTTGAGAGGGCCGCCCTAATATTAAAAAAGGTTTACCTTATCGAGTCTTCGCATTAGCATTCGAGCGTTGTGTGAAAGCTTAAAATTAATGTTACAACAGCTTTATTGAAGCTTTCGCAAAAAAGCTTTATTACGTTAGCTTACTGTTTGTTTCACTTTTTACTAGATACATGTTGCCAAGCAACATTAGCTTGCTGTTCGTTTCACTTTTTACTAGATACATGTTCCTAAGCAATGTTGAGCAACCAAAAACACTCAACCAAACACCACACATATGTTTGAGTGTATGTGTTTAAACAATTTTCATTTGAGAAATTAAAATACTAGAAATATATCAACCAATATGAAATGTATATCAAACGAAAGATAACATCTTCAATTACCTACAAAAAAAATTTTAAAAAAATTCATCTAGCCGTTTCCTCAAATTCAATGAAATAAAGATTACTACAATAAAAACCTGACATGACTCCTCATACCGTAAGGTAAGACGTATTCTACGTCAAAAAAAAACAAAAGTAATTAATACACGCTTGTCTTGCATGAACTAGATTTATATATATGTATATTGTTCGTGTACCTACGCATAGTTGAAACCTTCTGAAGACAAAAACGTGAGAGACAACAAAGAAAGGAGAAACAACAGAGCAGCAGTTTCAAAACAAACCAAATCACGCATTCAATGCAAGTAAATGCAAAAATCATTTAAATCTTTTAATTTTTTGTATTAATTATTTATATAAGTAAATGTGGATATATATTGATAAAATTAATTATAATAAATAAAGAAGGAATAATTGGTTTCTAAATATTATTATCTTTGGCAGAAAATACGCATACGTTTTCACGTAAATATATGGAGATTTGGGGGAAACACGCGAATGCTACCACGTAAGCATATGGATGTTTGGGATGAAGCACGCATATGTTTCCACGTAAAAGCATACATATTTGTCGGTAAACATGCTAAAGTTTGTATTAAAATACACCTGAGTTTGGGACTTGCAAACATTTAAATTTCTGAAGTGTGTTCCAAACATATACATGGTCCCTGCAGAATATGTTTGCGAGAATATGTTACAGAGGCGGTTTTTTCAGCGTGTGATCGCAGTTTGCTCATATTCTACGCGAATGAACGGAAAATAAATCTTGTTTAGCTTTTTAAAGGCGTAAACGAATTGATATAGAACATTTTTATTTTGTGGTCATCTATTTTCAGAACTTGCTTAATTTTTTCATGTGTGCCACAATGGTGTCGCACAGTGTAATATATGATTTTCGTTTATTTGTAGTTTTTTTGGATGGACTTTGTTGATTTTTGTTTCCTTTATCAGCTGATCCCCATCGGCCGCACGCATGCGCAATAAAATTGTATACATACAAATGTTTAAAGTAAGATTTCAGAAAACTCCATGAATCCACAGTAGGTGACAAAAGTGACAACAATTTGAAAAATGTTGACTTGTTGCGTGTGTTTTCTAAAAATATTAAGTAATTTTGTTTAATGTGGTTACTTAGAGCTTTAACATTTTTTCCAATACTTTTTGAAGGTGGTATCGATCAAGTGCCCGTCGGTGGTGCAGTGGGTAGTGTGTGCGGCTCTTGTACATGGGATCGTGGGTCGATCCCAGTACCGTTCACCTTACATTTCTTTTGACTACAGTCATCTCGCTTAGTGAGGGCGACACAATCGAGTAATTGGTTATGAAAAGGCTTGGTAAAATACCTTTCGAACCGGTTTAAAACTGTAGGTCTAATCAAGGGGTTAAAATCTCTAAATGGCACAGATCACTGTTTCTGAGAAGCTCTCCCTTATCCCTTCATGGGTGCAATGGGAATATATATCTATATACATATCGGTCAACAGGTCGGCCCCAGGGTTGATGACAACTTGGGATCCTTTTGTGGCATATGCAATAGTTCTGGCGAGAACTTCGGGAGATAAGCTCCCGCACTCTTGTTGGATATTCTCGTTGAGAGCTGCCAGAGTCGCTGGCTTATTCACATAGACACGTGACTTCAAACCATCCCAAAGACAGTGCGAACTGGTGCCGTCAAATCGGCCGCTCTGGCCAGCCAATGCATATCGCCAAAACGAGACATTAGGTGACCTGTAAACGGATCCTTTAAAATATCCGTTTAAAATATCTGGCCTGTTAGCACCACATGTTCTCGAATCCCAATTCGTCAATTTGGGCAATAAAAACTCGTGGATCATGGTTCTATATCGCCCAACAATCACAGTAACCGTGTTAGACACGACGACTTCGAAAAACGAAGGCCCGATGACACCTAAGGCGAAAATGGCTCCCGAGGCTCAAATTTTGTTTGTTTACATATTAAAATAGTTGAGATGAAAATTGGCCACGTGGTTCCTGATAAATTTCGGCCGAAAATCGGTCACTGTATCGTGGCGAATCAGGAGAACCTTAGCGTAGTTAAGCCACGGTTGATGGCCTGCAGGCAGCCCCACATATATTGCCTGTTCATTATTAGGGAACGTCTTCAAGTCTTTCACCAAAATGCGCCGCAGAGACAAACGTGAAATGACCAAGTGCGCGTAAAGTCACTTGGTCAGCATTAGCTGCTCATCCGTGACATCTTCAGCCAGATCGGCGATATTTTGCGACGCTACGAGGCGAACGGCTAAACACTTTAGTACTGTGACCAGTTGGTGTAGGACGGTCGGGAAAACTGCAAAGAAATACATGTTGCGCCAAATTCATTGACGAACTATTCCGTATTACGACTCTATCGCGTTCTTAAGGAGCATAGCGTTCCACGGCTTGTCGACGTATATTATATTCTGTATCTGTCTATTTCACAAATGTCAAAACAAAGCGGGATGTTGCCGTCATTTGCAAAAGTTATAACATCTTCCGATGGGGTGATACATTTTGTACCGCTCGGTATAAGTCATTAATAGTAAAAATTAATGATGCTGCAAGGATCCGTGGTTTCGTCTCTACAGTTAACAGAAATGATTTTGTAAAATCGGCCTTACGGGAACTGTTACCAATTAAATCGGTTAATAAATGCGGGCTGTATCGAGTTTTGTGCACAAAAAACACCATTGGGAACCACTGTGCCTTCCACGCTAATCAATGTTCTGCCACTAGACATCTGCATAAGACGTCGTAAATAGCCATTCAAGACATTTGCTTTTTTCTGTAGCGAAGTTGCGACAACCAAGTACTTCGGGGTACTATCGGTAAAGAGTTCGTGTATGTGTATGATTTTGTATATGATATGAAGCGAAGTAGAAGTAGTAGCATCTGCCCAAGACGTCTTGAATAGCCATTCAAGACATTTGATTTTTTCAGACATATACCGTAGCGAAATTGCGATAACCAAGTACTTTGGGGTAGAAGAAGAAGTAGAAGTACTAGCATCTGCACAAGACGTCTTGAGTTGCCATTCAAGACATTTGCTTTTTTCAGACATGTACTGCAGCGAAGTTGCGATAACCAAGTACTTTGGGGTACTGTCGGTAAAGAGTTCGTGTATGTGTACGATTTTGTATATGACGTGAAGCGAAGTAGAAAATTGTTTTTTTTTCAGAACACTGAAGTATTTGGTTGCAGCAACTTCGCTACAGTACATGTCTTGAAAAAATGTATTGAATGGCCATTCAAGACGTTGTGCGCTGATGTCTACCTGCCACTAATAACACCAAACAATTGAGATCTTCCGAATAGTAATGTATTCCCTTATCTTTTTAGAAAATCTATTAACACGAAATAGGAGTTCGGCTGTAAAAACTCGACTTCAACTCCTGCACAGATTCCGGGCAAATTTCTCCGACTTCATACACCTGCTTATAATACAAATTAATGATGCTACAAGTAACTGTGTAGGATTTAAAGGATACTGAATTTTCTTTCGCTTCAACTTTACTGAATTATTCCATTCAAAAATAATGAAAATCGGAGCTAAATCGTATAAGAGGCGTTTAAAAAGCAGTTTGTGATGCCATATGTAGCTTAGAAGGCTTTAGAAGACGTTAAATTTTCCTTTACTATAAAGACATTCACTAATTCTGTACTAAATATGGAAGATCCACTGTGATACTTAACTCATTTAGGAGCTATTTATAGTGCAAATTATTGACACAACACGGATCTATGACAAGTTTTGAATACGCAACATTTCTCTACGCTATAACGTTATTCAATATTAAAATTTCAATATTTTAATTCAAAATGAGAAAATCTTCATCTGCTTCTGTTTGGAATGATGAAACGAAAACGCAACTACATTGAGAATTTTTCACTATACACATGTTGGAAAAATATCGGAAGCACAAAACCACACGATCATGACACATGTCGAACGAACCATCGGTTCAGTCAACAACAAAAATCAAGTCTAAGCCGATGGTTCTTTCGACATGTACAGATATTTCACGGATGCTACGTTTTTCGTTTTTGTGCTTGCGATGTTCTCCCAATATGTATTTGCATAGTAAAGAATTCTCAATGCAATTGCGTTTTCGTTTGCATTTAGTTCGATGAATTTTGCAATAGCAACATTTCAAACAACAGCTGGTGAAGATTTCATCTGCTTCTGTTTGGATTTGAAATAGCTATACTGCTTGTCAGGACTCACGAGGTTGCATTTAATAAAACTGCTTTTTTTTGAGTTTGTATAACAAATGAAATATCATCAAATTTTATAGCTGTATACTCCAATTTGCTCGTGACTGTAAAAATATTCAAATTACGTTCCACTGATACATAAATATGCCAAATAGCTTCCATTAAAATGGCCACTTCTACCATTTAGTTCCTTTAGTTGCTTCTTATCGAGGTGCCTCAGATCTTTGCGTTGTTTCTTATTGTTTTTCTACTATATTTCCGTTCTACAGCGATTATAGGTCAGTGTGACCTTTTTTACCGCTTTTTATTTAATGGCTTAAGGTCTCTTAAGCACTCAGTCATTCGGTCGGTCGGTCGTTCATTCATTCACTCGTTTATTCTAATAAATCATTTCGAATTGTAAACGAAAACGCCAAAATGAAATAAAATCAGTTTTGTGCTGAAATTATGTTGTCCACTAAAAGTTTTTGAGTTGATTTGAATTCTTGAGAAATAACGACGAAGAGAAGCGGTGTTAAAGGTTTGAAATGTTGTAGATTTAGAAGGTTTTTTGTTGGTTGGATATTTTAAAGTTTTGAAACGGAAGATTTATGAGTTTATTCTGTGGCGTGTGAAAATCACAAAGATTCCTTAAGCAAATTGAGGAATTGTATAGATTTTGGGTTATTTATGATGACTTTTTTAAAGGATTGGAGGGTTTTTTCTTGTATTCTAGAGATCGTTTCCCAAGTATTCCAAATAATTGATTGCGAGAAGTGTTTATGAACGTGCAAATTATTGACGCCTTATTGCGTCCCAAGGTAACTTTCCACCACGTTCTCTTCCATAATCAACATAGTTCCCTAATATTATTCATGTTGAAAAATTTCAATTAAATATCATATATTCTTCAAGTCCTTTTGGTCTGCTGCAATACCCAACAAGTTCGTTTGGTTCTCTGCCGCTTAAACACTTTTTTGTCCTTTAGACCAGCCAAACAATCTTTGGCAATCTACATTAAATGTCACTTTCCAGTAAATTCAAGATCAATATGCAAAACTCTATCTCATGCCATGTGCAGGCTTCGATGCCACATTCACCAAATCTGCTCTTCATACGAATAGAAGCCAAGTTAAAGGCAGGCGTTGGGACGGTCGGCCAACATGCAAGGCGTTTTTACTTATATTATCTGCTCACTCTGAGGTGGCCAAAAATTTCATAATGACAATATTTGTATGTACAAGTATAGAATTTCTATAAGTTCGTGTAAGGGATTGGTCAATTGTTGCAACAGGGTATGGAATTGAAGGTATCGACTTGTGTAACACTTTTGTGTTGTTATTATTATGGTGTTCTGGATATAGAACTTAAGTCTTGTATATTTAGAACTGAACTCCGGAGGGCATCATTTAGAGGCATCAATATTAATGATGATGATGAGGACAACAATGCCAGAGATGACGATGATAACGACAATACATTATTATGTATGCCACACATATTTATATGCAGATGAGTGGAACATTAATGGGAGTACTAAGGAATATTTATGCTCTACTTATACTAAAGTTTGGCAGAGATGAGAATTGGTAACGATCAGGGTTATATCGTTGCAACACTGAAAATATCATTGGAGTTATGAAACTTTTCAATGCAGCAATGTAATCAAACTAACAAACATATTTCCGTCCAGAGATGAAGCATGTTTTTTGTATCAGTGTTACAGGACCAATTGTTTGAAGGGAGGTTGTAGCAACTGTAAATTCGGTTGTTGCAACCAAATTGTGGTTGCCACAACCGAATTAAGGTTGTCACGACCGAAGTTATTCCGCACAACTGCAATTTGGTTGAAAAAACCTCATTTCAGAATTGGTTCGGTTGTGACAACTGAATTTCGAATTACATTCGTTCTATCGGCAATATTTTCCATAATTTCGATTGCAACGAGGGAAATTGAAATCAATTCGGTTGCAACAACCGTATTTTGAATCTGTTATTAATTAGGTTGCAGTTGAGTGGAACATTAATGGGAGTAATAAGGAATATTTATGCTCTACTTATACTAAAGCTTCTCAGAGATGATAATTCGCGACGCTTGAGGTAATATCGTTGCAGCAACGATAATATGGTCGGAGTTATGATATGTTTCAATGCGTCAATGTAAACGAGCTAACTAACTTATTTCCGTCCTGCGATGAAGTATCTTTTTGTATCAGTACAGAACAAATTGTTTTAAAAGAAGTTGTAGCAACTGTAAATTCGGCTGTTGCAAACAAATTGTTTTTGCAGCACCCGAGTTGAGGTTGTTACGACCGAAGTTAGTCCGCACAACCGCAATTCGGTCGAAACAATCATATTTCAGAATTGGTTCGGTTGTGACAACTGTATTTCGAATTACATTCGTTCTATCGACAATATTTTCCATCAATATTGGAATCAATTCAGTTGCAACAACCGAATTTTGAATTTGTTATTAATTAGGTTGCAGTTTGGTGGAACATTAGTGGGAGTAATAAGGAATATGTATGCTCTACTTATACGGAAATTTCTGAGAGATGAGAATTGGTGACCATTGTGGTTATATCGTTGCAGCAATGACAATATGATCGGAGTTGTGATATAGTTCAATGCTTCAATGTAAACAAACTAACGACCATATTTCAGTCTAGCGATGTTGTATATTTTTTGTATCAGTATAGTGTTACAGAACCAATTGTTTGAAGGAAGGTTATAGCAACCGTAAATTCGGCTGTTCAAACCAAATTTTAGGTTGTCACGACCAAATTTGGTGCCCATAAATGAAATTCGGTTAAAACAACCTCTATTCGTAACTGATTCGGTTTTATCAACTTAATTTCCGATTACATTCTTTCAGTTTCGTATTACATTCGTATCGTATTACATACGTTTCGTATTACATTACATGCGAATTTGGAATCAATTCCGTTGAAACAACTGAATTTGAAATCGGTTATGAATTCGGAGTGGAACATTATTGGGAGTAATAAATAATATTTATGCTCTCGCTATATATACTAAAGTGTGTCAGAGATGAGAATTGGTGACAATTGTAGTTATATCGTTGAAGCAATGATAGCATGATTGGAGTTATGAAACTTTTCAATGCATCAATGTAAACAAACTATCAAACATATTACAGTCTTGCGATGAGGCATCCTTTTTTGTATCAGTATGGACTTATAGAACTGCCAACTTTAAATTCGGCTGTTGAAACCATATTATGGTTGTCCAAACCGAACTCAGGCTGCCTCGACCTCGAATTTAGTCCCCACAACTGAAATTCGATTGAAATTAACTGTTCTGTTACATTTGGTCTATAAGCACAATGACAAATTCGATTGCAGCAACCTTATTATTCATAATTACGGTTGCAACAACCAAATTTGGAATCAATTCAGTTGAAATAACCGCATTTGGAATCAATTCGGTTGCAACAAGCGAATTTGGTGACTAGTCGTTTGCATCAACTGAATTTGGTACGAATTCGGTTGCACCAACCGAATGTGCCATCAAACTTGATATCACTTTGACTTTAAGGCTGTTGCAGCAACCGAATTTTACGTTCGTTTGGTTGCAATAACCGAGTTTATGAATAATGAGGTTGCTGCAATCGAATTTCTCATAAATTCGGGTGGTACAAAATAATTAACGTCAAACTCGGTTGCTGCAATAGATATTTAAAACAGTATTTCGAACCTGACTTTTAAAACTTTAACAAAATTGCTCTAAAAAATAAAAATAACACAGAATTGTTACTATCGCAGATTTAGCTAAATTTTTCTCTGTTGTTAATAACATAAGTAAACGTTGTGTAGTTATAGATTTTACGATAAATTCTTGTACTCGATGTTATATTCATAACTATCAGCGGCAGAACACACAGATGTCACCAATTCTGAAGAATTTCAAGGTCGGACGTCTGACATGTGCTAAGATACACCCCAAAGTTAAAGTAGTCTACCATCAGCTTTATATAACGAGTCCGCCATCTAACGTTTTTTTTTTTCAACTAGTGCTATTTCGTGAATGTTAACACTTAGCTCATGTCTGATTTGACAGATAATTAGTTTTAACCTTCCGCTGAACGAATATGGTTGTGTATACGCTTGAACAACGCTGGGAAATATGGGAAAAATGGGCCTGCGATCGACTTACAGAAGATGCCGATTTTGCCAAAAAAAATAATTTTTTCAGATGAAGCTCATTTTGATCTTGGCGGGTATGTAAACAAGCAAAATTGTCGCATTTGGGGCACAGAAAACCCGCACGCATACATTGAAAAGCCGATGCACCCAAAACGAGTCACTGTTTGGTGCGGATTTTGGTCCAGAGGCATAATTGGGACATTTTTCTTCGAAAATAGCAAGGAGTGGCCGTTACAGTCAATGGTGATCGTTATCGGGTCATGTTGAACGAATTTTTGTTCACAAAAATTGAAGAGGAGGATATTGGCAACATTTGGTTTTAACAGGACGGCGCTACGTGCCACACAGCCGAAGCTACTCTCGATGTTTTGCGCCCTGTTTTTGAAGATCGCATTATCAGCCGCAGAGCTGATGTCGTTTGGCCATATCGGAGCTTCGATTTGACACCGTTGGACTATTATTTGTGGGGTGCCCTCAAAGATAAGTGTTACGCCGACAAGCCAGAGACAATTGACGCTATAAAGGACAATTTTCGTGAAGCCATTGGTGAAATACAGCTGCACACAATAGATAATGTGCTTAAAAATTGGACCGATCGTGTAGGCTACTGCATGGCCAGCCGAGGCAGCCATTTGAATGAAATTATTTTCCATTATTAACCGGAAGGATTGTACTTTCACATAAAAAAAACAATTTGAGAAAATAATCAGTAGTTTTTTGTTATAGCATTTTCAAAAAAAAAGTTATTTGGCGGACCCTTTAAAACGATCGAATGTTTAGGTTTAAGTCGGCAGACAAAACACATCGTAATTAAGGATATGACCCATGAGGGATGGGTAATAAAAAACAGTTGGAAGCGGCATGTAAAATGTATACTTTTCCGTAAAGATTATCCCATATAAATTTCGATCGATTGGTCGATTTGTAATTGTTTATGAGAATATATTGCATTACATTATCAACAACTCATTAAATAAGTTTTTTCTTTATATAAACATTTTTGATTAGGTTAGGTTAACCTCTACTCCGGTTGCGATACCGTCTAAATTCGGTTCTGATAAACTTCAAATTCGGTTGTGATAACTAAAAAAACCCTGTTGCGGTACCCTTAAATTCGGTTGTGACAACATCTAATTCGCTGGTGATAACCTAAATATTACCCACCTATAAAGTGCATTGCTCGATTTGTAAATATTTATGAGGATATATTGAATTAAATTCCCACTAAATTATTTCTTAGTTCACACAAACAATTTTTATTAGGTTGTGACAACATTTAAATTCGTTTGGGATACAATTTCAATTCGGTTGCGTTACCCTCTTAATTCAGTTGTGAAACATTCTGCATAAGGTTGTGATAGCCTCTAAATTCGATTGTAATGCCTTCTAATTTCGGTTGTGATAACCTTTAATTCGGTTGCAACAACCTGTAACATGTTTGTGGTTAACTCTAGTGAGATTGTCACAACCTCTATATTCGGTTGTGACAACCTCTAACTTCCATTACGGTTAATTCGGTTATCTCAACCGAATTTTCCTCTGTGTGTGGGTACCCAAAACATTAAGCATGTGATCACTTTATACTTTATCGCTCAAACGACTTCACAAAAATCCCTTTCATTAGTTTTTACTTTTATTGACTATATTACAACCTCATGAGGTCAGACGTCTTACACATATTAATTAAACAAACAAATTAAACAAATTTCAACATATTCTTCCAACTGGCTCTACCCTTCGCCTTTTCTCGCCAGTTGGTAACACCAAGGATACGGAGGGATTCTTCTGCCTGGTCTTTCCAGCGCAGTCTTGGTCGTCCTCTTTTCCTGCTTCCATCGGGTACATTATCGAAAACTTTTCGCGCTGGCTCATCTTCATTCATTCTGACAACATGGCCTAGCCAACCAATTACAGAGTAAATTACAGCCACATTTAATGTCTTATTACCCTCCAGTTCGACTGGTGGATATAGCCCATTTTCTTTGGTCAATTTATTTACCGTTAAGAGCTAGAATATTCTCGAAAATTCAAAATGCATAGATGAAATAGTTCGTCTACTTATTTCAGAGTAAAAGATCAGGCCGTCGTTGGTGCATTGTTAGTATGCGCGGCTTTTGTGCATGAGTACGTGGGTTCGATCCCTGCTCTGACCACCTTAAATTTTTTTCGACGGTGGATACCTCGCTTAGCGATGGCGACACTACCGAGTATTTAGCCTTGGAGTTCGGAACTGGTGTAAAACTGTAGGTCCCAATCAGTGAGTGTAAAACTAGAACTCACACAGCTCACTGATTTGTGAGAAGGTCTCCCTAATCGCTTCATGGGATGTAACGGGAAACCATTTTTTATTTTTTCAGATAAAATTTATTTTATCAGATAAAATTTTGTATGCTCTAATGTTCTAAACAAATAAATGGAATTAACACCCGTTAATTTTCTAAAATTATTTCTATCTAACTAACAAAGTCTATTTGTAATTATCACCATAGAAGTCGTTAGTCAGTATACTAGTTAGTAATTAGAGCTCGTGTAGTATAAAGTTTATAGGCACTAACGAAGTGCTACACGCTGACAAAAAAAGGCACCTGTAACATAATGCAGGACCATGTATATGTTTAGCACAATGTTTTCATGAATTGAAAATCTGTTACTTTTTCTTCCTTTTTGTTATCTTTCAAGTTTTTGTTTTCAGCAGTTTTCAACAAACAAAACCAAATTTGGGGCAACAACACAATGTTGTTGGACACAAGTATAATATAATTGCGACAAGCTACAAACACGTTATATTTGCATCCAAACAACAAAATAGTGAAGACTTTTTCAGCGTGTACGTCTTATCGCATTAACAAAATCGTAGGTTAATTACCCTGTGGAAGTTTTTGAAAAAATGTTTGAAAACATATGCGGACTCAACGGATTTACACGAATTCTGGTCCTACGAATCGAACTTCATCATTAGTTTTTTGGCCTATAATGATGGTTTCATACATAATTTTTTTTAATTTCTTACGCAGAGGCTGCGATTTAGAGCTCATTTTTTGAGACAAGTTTATAAATATGTCACCGTTACCCAAGTCCGATTTTGTTTAAAAAAATTTTGAAATATTAACAATTACAATACCTTAAATCTATGCCTGTACTATTTCCAAAGATAAGTAACAGTTTCGCAGTTTTAAAAATATTTATAAAGAAAAAGTAATAATTTGTTGCATAAAAGATAAAAATTGAGTACGAATATTTTTTTATAAAACCATCATTATAGGGTAAAAAACTAATGATGTAGTTGGATTCGTAGGATCCGAATTAGTGTAAATCCGTTGAGTCCACTTTTGTTTTTTTTTTTGTTTTGACTTGCACAGTGTTATCATCAACGAATCAAGTGGCGCACGGTAATTTAGATGGTGGCGGTTGGCTCTCTTCTACGACATCCTCAAGTCAAATTCGCCAGTCAACAACATTGAATGTAGATTGACTCGGAACTACTATCATTTAATAGCGAATTCGTCAGCGCTGTGTCACTTCCACGAACTGGAGGTAAGTTCCAACGCCTCTCCACATATCAACCCAGTTCAAAACGGCTCTACGATTTCGGTCCTTCAATTGTTTAATCATTTACAAGTACTTTTCGACACACACACGCTGAAAAATATATTTTGTAATATGTTTGCGCATAACTATAATACCTTTACAAAGTTCTACTATATATATATGTTGGGAATATAGTTCCCATTACGTTTGCGTATAACTACAACATCTTTCCAAAGTACCACGTATATATGTGTGGTCTCATTATTTTATTAATACGATTAATATACATATGTTCGCCGGCAAATGTGGTTTGTGCATATTTAATTGTTACCCCAAAAACTAATATATTTGGAGTTTTCCAAATATCCACATGCTTATGTATTGACAACCCGAAAAATATGACTGGAATTGCGAACTCTCTATATGAAGTCGTACCAAATATATTTCAAATAAATGAACGAATTTAAAAAATATACTTAATTTTTTGAGACTAGAGATTGGCGACTAATCGACTAACTAACATTCTGATTAATCAGAAATTCTGATTGAAATTCGGATTTATGCTTTCTATTCAGTAAGGTTTGCCATTTCATCATGGAAAGATATTATTAAAATTTCCTACCGAAATTTGGAGTCAGTGGCCTCAACTTTAAGAGCGCTACGTCCAATTTATGGTCGTCATAATCGTCCTACCAGATCAACAATTGAGCGTCTAGTGAAAAAAATTGAATCCACAGGCACAGTACAAAATGTTTCCGTGCCAATGAGACAAAGAAGTGCCCGTAGTGTCGAGAATATTGCTGCCGCTGAGGCTTCAGTTCAAGAAAGACCAAGTGTGTCTCTCACAGGTCGTTCTCAAGCGTTGAGCATCTCTGTGACGTCGTTGAGGCAAATTTTGCGAAAAGATTTTGACCGAAAAAATTACGGCTTGGTGCGGTTTATGGGCCGGCGGCGTCATTGGGCCGTACTTCTTCCGTGATGATCAAGACCGGCACATTACTGTGAATGCGAATCGCTACCGTTCAATGATAACCGAATATTTTTGGCCCCAATTGGATAATATGGACTTGGAGGACATGTGGTTCCAACAGGACGGCGCCACAAGCCACACAGCGAATGCCACAATCAATTAATTGGAATCCAAGTTTGGTGAACGTGTTATGTCACGAAATGGCCCTATCGATTGACCGCCTTGGTCGTGCGATTTGACGCCGTTAGATTATTTCCTGTGGGGCTACGTCAAGTCTATTGTCTATGCCAACAACCCAGCGACGATTGATGAACTTCGTACGAATATCGAACGTGAAATTGCAGCAGTATCGGCCGATTTATGCTTGAAAACCATCGAAATTTGGGTTCAGCATCTGGACTTCTATCGAGTACATAGCCACGAAAAAGCTTCTCAAAATACCGTTCGGAATCGGTGTAAAACTGTAGGTCCCAATCAGTGAGTGGAAACTGGAAAGCGCACAGCTCAGTGATTGTGAGAAGTTCTCCCCGGTCCCTTCATGGGATGTAATGGGAAACCATTTATTTAACCATTTATTTATTTTATCTGGACTTCTGCAAGCGTGCCCGTGGTGGCCATGCAAAAGAAATCGAGTTCCATACATAATGGCATCGAACGTACTTTCACAGGAATAAAGAATTTCATTGGTATCTAAAACCGGTTTTGTTTTATTTTGTAGCGCTCGTATTGAAAAACCCGTTAGTTAATGTATGAGAAAAAATATTTTTATATTTGAATTTGAATCAAACATAATATCTTCGCAATTGGCAATTACAATTTCGCCAAACATATTCATCTCTGTGGTGACAAGGCATAGTAACATATGTCTATTTTTGCAACTTTTTAGGAGAGCGTTTTAAAGATTCAAATTTCATTTGTAATGTAGTGAAGGATCGAGAGTTGCTAATAAATCTTGTCCAATATCTTGGGAACTACAACTTGGATTATTCACTAAAACTGATATAGTTTGCAGTACGACATATAATAGGTCGATTCTAGAAAAATTAAATTTGAGCATAAATCGAGTTATGCTGTTATGCCTTGTGACCACAGATATGTATGTATACCAGCAGAAATATGTTTAGGACAGACTAATGTCCTCCTGCTTATGGCCCCTTATTTGGTACCCTTATCTTTAGTTTTTTCTGGTTATCCCTGCCTGATATGCAAAAGGGACCCGTTTTCTGTTTTGATTATAGTGATTGCTGATAGAGATGCTCTATTAAAAGATGTGATCCTCTTCCATCATACCGCCATCTGTGTTTGTGCCTGCGTGAATGACGATCACACATGTTGTTGTAGGATGAAGGTTTACGTTCTAGATGACGTCGGGAACCCTCAAGGTTTTGTTTCGCCTCTTTGGAAGGGGTTTCCTCCTCTTGTGGTTTTTCTTTTAATCGTTAAATAATGAGAATACTAGAATGCCAAAACTAGCCAAAGGTGGAAACGTTGGCGATTGGAAAGGGAGCGAGCCAGCCTATTGTGCGTGTTAAAAGTCAGGATTTTGTTAGGTTTACAAGCCACCACTCCCGCCTTAATTCTCCCATGTAAGAGGTGCGTTGCATGTTTTGTGTTCCTCCCTGTTGTTTGCGAGAGATGTCTCAGACATAACGACGCGTCATGATCATTATGTTAAGTTGTTAAATGGACGGTGGTGGTTGTTGAGCTGGGAGTTTGTTTGTTGTTTTCGATTGCGCTCTATTCTGGGTAACATTCTAAATGCAGCTCAGCTCATGGTGTTCGTAGCTTTTGGCCATTTTCTGGTTGTACATGGTAACTTATATGGTTTATAGCCAAAAACCTTAACCAGCCAAATGGGTGAAACGACAAAACGCTTGCATTGTGTGTGTGTGTGTGTTTGTTGTGTGTGTTTGTTGTGTATTGTGCGAGCTAAGTAGGCTGTAACGACGGTGGCGGTGGTGGTGGCGGCGGCGGGTGAGCCAACGAGTGAGTGAGTGTATTTGTTATACACCTATTTTAACCTTTAGAGGCGTTTAAAAATTAATCTTAATCTTTTCTAAATTACATTACAATGTTGTTGTCAGCTCTTTGTTTCGCTGGTGGTGTGTAAAACTCTTGTTTGTTAGCTGGTTGTATTTATCCCGGGCTGCTGCTAATGGCAGTATGATGGTGCTTGCTTTTTCCCCCTCCTCCATTTACTCGCAGTTGCCGGTGCTTTGCTTAGTTAGAGCGAGCGAGCGAGCGTGCTCCTTTCCTAAAGTCACTGCAAACCATGTTGTGGTAGTCCTCAATTAGTAATGTGTTTTTTTTTGTTGGATTCGGTTTTAAGGAGATGAATCGTTTTGCTTTGGCTGATATCAAATTGAAGATAGTGCCAAAGATTTTGTTACTTGTAACCTCCAATTTTGCTCTCTCCTGAACTAATTTTGTACATAAACATTTGTTAGTCAATGATAACGAGGACATTGGGGCTTTCTTATGTTGCATAGACAAAAAATGGTTGATAGTAGTTGGAATTAAGGTTGCTAGTGTTTTGTTGCTGTGGCATTTTTTTGGTATGCTTTAACCCGAAAAATTAGGAAAGCAATCAGTATGATCATGATGATCTTTACTTACTATCAGATTCAGCACTAAGATATTGCAGATGATAAGAAAATTAGTAATCTAAAGTAAGGTAAGAGTGATAGTAAAATTCATTAAATACTCTTAAGCTAAAGTACAGTGAAAGCTACGAGTATTCCATTAAAGGACAGTGAAAGCTTTTATATTGGACTACATCAGAGGCGGACGAATTGACAAAAATGATTTCCCAATACATTCCATGAACAGATGGGGGAGAGCTTCTCACAACGAGTGAGCTGTGCGCCTTCTGCTTTTACACTAACTGATTGGAACCTACAGTTTTACACTGGTTCCGAACGGTATTTTGAAATGTATTTTTAAAGCTATGCACTCGATAGTAAAGAAATGTAAATGGGCAGAGCAGGGATCGAACACACGTTATCCTGTACCAGAGCCGTGCACACTAACCATTGCACCACTGACTGCGGACGAATTACCCTTCAAAAAACAATGTTTAGTTAAACATTTAAGTAAAATGGGTAAACTATTTACCCAAAGGCGTTAGTTAGTACCACCGTTTAGGTAAACATGAATATCGTTCCCACAAAAACATATTGAGGAATATCACCTTTTGTCGCTGCTTAATTGACTATTTTTTCCTATGATCTTAAGTTGCATTTTTGCACCAAAAATTTCTTTGTTTAGATTAAATTGACATCATTGATATTTCTTCCTACAATTTCATTGACCGGTACCATTTTCTTAAAAACACTAAAATGTTGCTCGATACATGTTGCTGAACAACTGAGTACAACACCGGCGCAAATTAATTTACAGGCCTTTTTCTTTGAATGGAATTTTGAAAAATGTCGCGCAAATTCCTACAATTTCATTGGCCGGTACCATTTTCTTAGAAACATTAAAATGTTGCTCGATACATGTTGCTGAACAACTGAGTACAACACCGGCGGAAATTAATTTGCAGGCCTTTTTTTCTGAATGAAATTTTGAAAAATTTCGCGAAAAATTGTGAACTTAGTACGGTTCGTAACTCACAAAATCTCGCCCCTTTGCTAAAAGCCTTCAGAAAACCTTTAACTAATATGCGAAAAAACCTTTAACTAACATATTGTGTTTGCTATTCAATATTACCAAACATATTGTGTTTGCTATTCAATATTACATGTTTGAGACACAAAGATTAATATGTTATAATACATGTGTTTGCGACCTAAATATGTCTGGGGTTGTGATACAAATACAGCTGTGTTTGTTGCACTGTCTTTGCTCTGGAGAGCAAGAGAATAAAAGAGGAACAGCGAGAGACTCTATCTTGTAATTATGTATCTGTATTTTTTCATTATTTCCTCAGTCAGTGATTCATAAGTATTCCTGATTGTTCGTGTAAATTGCAGAAGTCAGTGTTTTTTTCTGAAGTATTGCGTTTTAGTTTCATGTATTCAGTCGTCAATGGTTCATCGGGTAGAGGATATCAAATCGATTGGTCAGTGAAAGAATAAAAAAAGGCTCGGATGGTTAATTGGTTTGTGATGTTGTTTTCGTTTTTGTGTATGTGTTTCGTATATATATATATGTATGTTACCAAAGTGAGAAACGAGTTAGAGGACAGAAACTGGAAAGGGCAACAAAGTGCAGCCCTTTGTCTGTTCGGGCCTTTACTGAGATAATCAGAACGACGGACCATTTGCGAAATATAATAAAAAAAACACAAGTAATTAATACACGCTTGGCTTGCATAAACTAGATTTGTATTTGAGTATATTGTTCGTGTACCAATGCATAGTGATAACCAACGCATAGTTGAAACCTTCTGAAAAGAAAAACGTGAGAGATAACCAAGAAGGGAGAAGCAACAGAGCAGCAGATTCTCAAAAACGTGAGACACAACAAAGAAAGGAGAAGCAAGAGAGCAGCAGATTCTCATTTCATGAAAAAAACAAATAATGCATTCAATGCAAGTACATGTAAAAAAGGCCGTATTAAATGTTTTAATTTTTTGTATTAATTATTTATATATGTGGATTTATATTGATAAAATTAAATATACAAAATAATACATATAAATTGAAATCAAAAAATAATTCGTTTCGAAATATTATCATGTTTGGGCGGAAATACGCACATGTTTCCTAGTAAGTAGATGAAGGTTTGGGAGGAAACACGCGAATGCGTCCACCTATGTATATGGATGTTTGGGATGAAGAATGGATATGTGTCCACGTAAAATCATACATGTTTTCCAGTAAACATGCTATGTTTGCATTTAAATACAAGTGAGTTACGGACTTGCAAACATATGAATGTTTGAAGTGTGTTCCAAACATATACATGGTTCCTGCAGAATATGTTTGGGAGAATATGTTACAGTGGCCTTTTTTTCAGCGTGAAGATGCTTCATTACAGGGAAAATTTTTCCAACGAAAATTTTAGTACATCCGACGATTTTGTCATTGCTGTTGCAAGTATGTATGAATTTCAAGACCATAAAATAATGTACTGTGCTGCCACAGCTTGACATAAGTTGCTGCAACAACTAACTTACAGTGTAGAGATTTTAGAGGCAAACAATTTTAGATAACAAAAACACTGTGACTGATTAAAATTTTAATAATCGATTCTGACCTTGAAAGCTTGTGGCATTAACTACTCACACGTAAACTAACAAACTCGGTCATAAAATTAATTCAAGCACGCTGAAGAAACGGCCCTTGTAACATTATGCAGGAACCATGTATATATTTAGAACATTGATTCCTGGTATTGAAGATCTGTTGCTTTTCGGTATCTTTGTTGTTTTTCACATTTTTATTTTCAGCAGTTTTCAACAAACAAAGCCATATTTGGGGCACAAAACCATATATTATTCATGTAATATTGAATAACCTATACAATGTGTTCGATACTATATTTGACACAGCCAACGTCTAAAATCGGTTGTGGTAACCTCTAAAGTCGATTGTGGACTGTTAAGTAGTTTGTTGTAATCTCTACAGTCGGCTGTGATAACCACAGTACGTTAAACTCAGTTGTGACCACCTCCATAATGGTACGTAACAACCTCTAAATTCGGTTATGTTCAATTCGGTTGTCGCAACCGAATTTTTCAGTGAACATATTAAATTATTTGAAAATTAAGCTTTTTTTATTTTATTTATTCAACTGGAGACCATTCTGTATCTCTATTAATAGAGATATAATTGTTAAAAATAAGTTTTGAAACAACATCCTCGTGATTCCTATTTCAGGCCACAGATCTTTATTCGCAGTTGTTTGGGATGAAGTTATTATAAAATGCGTCAAACTAAGTGCAAACGAAAACCCATTTTAAATGAGAATTCCCCACGGTGCAAGTGTTCGGTAAATATAGCAAGCAAAAAACCCAAAAAAAAATTTTTTCATCTAGACAACCATCGGTTCCCATTAGACATGATTTGTTGTTTTGGCCTGAAATACAATTAATTCACACAGGGAATAAAAATTAAAAAACTAAGACGTTTCAAACTGCGACTATATCCCTATTAATAAGCTGTAGACCATTCTAGAGTTTGAATAAATAAAATCAAATAGTTCTAATAAAAAGGGCGAATAAATACATATCATCAATTTGAATTTTGAAACTTGTAGGTTATGTTTTTTGTCGGTTAGTGTGTCACATGAGAACTTTACTATTTGAAAAAAAAGAACGGCTAACTAAGCGCATTCAAATTTCAAAATATGTAGATAAATCCTGTTTATAAATCACTCAATTACTACATTGGGCACTGTTCCCAAAAATTATAAACTTAATTACAATGAATCTAAAGAATTCTCCAATTTCAAAATTGAATAACGCAAAGTACAATCTAATGCACCTTAGAATTCAATGCAAATAAAAGAATCCCATCTGTGAATACAGCTAGAAAAGGTATTACGTAAAAAGGCAGTCTCCCTCAAGCAATGAATCACAATATTCAATCTGGAATTTTAAAAATGTTTCATCACCTCTGGCTATGCATAAATTCAAGCTCAAAACAAATTAAGGCACGATCAATTTAAATACACATATAATTTCTAAATTGAAATCACGAAAGATCCTTAGGAATGTCAAGATTTTGCATATTCACATACAGATTTTACATGAATCATTGGCAAATCGTGGAACGCTTCACTCACTGTAAATGCAGATTTGACATTCTTCTGTAGCTGTGCTATGAATGAGTGTGAAAAGCGACATACATGTGTTGCTGTTATAATTTAATTACAATGCAGCAATTGTTTATGCAACACACAATACATCACACAAGTGGAAGAAGGAGAAGAAACAAAAAAAACATAAATACAGTATTTAATAAAGCCAAATTATGCCACAAATCATTGCAAGATTAACGCCCACTTCAGTCGAGGCAAATACAAACACAAGTCGGGAGTGAAATATGAAAATAATACAGATCTTGGCTGATGTTGTTGCCTGATGTTGTTGCCTGGTGTTGTTTTCTTGATTTTCTGGGTGTGTATTACCATTAGCGGTGGTTAGGTTTTTTTTTTTGGTTGCACTGTTGGTACCACATATGACTGTTGTGACTGACGACTCCAGCACATACAATTCCTACATCTATGGTGTTGAAGTCTTCCGCATTTTGAAGCAAAAGTCAAAATATCATCATAATGCTTTTGGTTGGTTGCTATTCATATAAATAATTCATTTTGAATTAATGTAAGGCAATCATTTCCGTTACAAACAAACCAACTTATTTTTTTATATACGATTAAACGTCTCGTTCACCATCACCATGTATGTGGTGGATACAAAAAAAGGTAGGTAGGTATTGTAATCTATACCCATGTGACATTAGTCGTGTTTTATTACATGCAAGTATAAATACCACAGCACTGATACAATTTTAACAAAATTTCCTTGCAAGTTCATTTTTGAACAACTCTGGCAGCACTGTTTTTTCAGCTGTCAATTTTTGTAAAGAAACAGCGGGGCCACATTTGCAATTTAAATCGTACATGGAAAAAGTGAAGTTAATAAGTAAAAAGTAAACCAAAGGAAATTTCTTCTAACTAATTGCACTTTACGATTGATTGTCGACATAGAACAGTTGTTACTTGCATTTTTTGTTTTTATTTGACAACAATTCCCAAACTTTGCAACCATGCAGCCTGACAGGGTGTATCAAATACTACTAAAACATAATATTTCTTCTTAAAGAAAATATGGTAATACTGTATATTGGTGGCATTAAAATGTATGGAGGAAAATATATTTTCGAATTTTAATAAACCCCAGGCGGATTCTTGTTCCTTATGGTCTACAACTGACTTGGTGAAAATCGGACAACTATAAGCCGTGCCGCATGTAAGTCAAAGTTTTCGGAGTTTGTCATTTTGGGTGAAAATTCGTATACGCTAGAAAATCTTCACCCCTCGGTGCATTTGAAAAAAAAATTGCACATTGATTTAGTTTAACCTGAATGTAAAATGGATAAAGTTTGAGTAAAATCCGACCACTCTAAGGGTACCAATTTTTAATTTGTAAAAATTTTAAATTTTTAACAAAAATTAAAATTTGGGTTTTTCGGTTGTATTCCAAAAATTTTATCTACATAAAAGAAACAAATATTTAACTTGGATTCCAATACCTTCTTGCAGAAGTCTATACGCTTCCCATAAGCTATAACACGATATATTCATGCAACGGTTTCATCGTGTTATCATGCGGCATGGTAGGATATCTCGAGGAAAAATTGCCAAGATGGCCTTATAAGGGAACCACATTATAAAAATTTAAAATTATAAGTTAGAAACATAAACTATGTGCTCAAACTGATTCTATTAAATCCGATGTGACAGTTGGTTACAAAAACCGGTTTTTAAATTCATTTTTTTTAAACCCGGTTTTTAAACCGGTTTTTGTACCAACTGTCACATCAGATTTAATAGAATCGGTTTGAGCACATTGCTTATGTTTCTAACTTATAACTTGAAACTTGTATAATGTGGTATCCTTATAAGGTCATCTTGGCAATTTTTCCTCGAGATGTCCTACTTTGCCGAACGATAACACCATGAAACCGTTGCATGAATATATCGTGTTATAGCTTATTGGAAGCGTATAGACTTCTGCTAGAAGGTATTGGAATCCAAGTTAAATATTTTTTTCATTTAGATACAATTTTTGGAAAAAAACCGAATAACCCAAATTTTAATTTTTGTTAAAAATTAGAAAATTTTTTCAAATTAAAAATTGGAACCCTTAGAGTGGTCGGATTTTACTCAAACTTTATCCAGTTTATATTCAGGTTAAATATTCAGGTTATATTCAGGTTAAATCAATGTGCAATTTTTTTTTCAAATGCACCGAGGAGTGAAGATTTTCTAGTGTAAACAAATTTTCACCTATAATGCCAAAATCCGAAAACTTTGACTAAAATGCGGCACAGCTTAGAGTTGTCCGATTCGGCTCAAATTTTCACAAACTCAGTTTTAGACCATAAGGAACAAGAATCCGCCTGGTGTTTATAAAAAATCCGAAGTTGTTTTTACATTGCCACCCTACTGTATATACAACTCAAAATTTAAATCATTTCAGTATAGGCAAAGAAACTGGTTTTGTTAAGATAGAAAATATATGAAAATTCTAAATTAAGGACATGTTTCGGGATGAGTAAATGTGGTTGGTTATTATTTTGAATCAAAAAATGAAATTATGAAAATTTTGAGTTGTGCCCTTTAACTGATAGTGTGCGATATGTCTAAATATATATTTCAATATTTGATAGAACTGGAGGAGACTGGAATGCAACCCTAAAAAATGCAACCTACCTCAGAGCAAATGTTCAACTCGTTCGCTATTTGCGTATACAAAAAACGCGGCTATTATATACATATGTTGCTTGGACTTTATGTATAAATGTATATACATATTGTATTTGTTGGTATGTTGCCAACATGTATATTACTATTGTTATATTGAGGTGTATGTCAATTAAATGTCAAAAGTAAATGTGGAACCAACATAATATATATAGTAACTAACTTACAGACAACGAACAAATAGAAGCAACAAATCTCCAGAAATTGTTTTAAAATTTTCCGCATTGCTTTGGAAATGGTAAACCATTATGTTAGGGGAGAATCACCTAATGTTAAATCGAAAATGTTGCACCTAATTTCTGTCATTAACACAGGAAGTTGTTGATTAGTATTTAAAACAAAATGGGTTTCCATTATATTTCATGACGGGATTGGGGATAACTTTCTACAACCAGTCAGCTGTGCGCTTTCTAGATTTACAATCCCTGATTGGAAACTACCGGTTTCGGTTCCGAATGGAATTTTGCGAAGCTTTTTCATGGCTAAGTAATCGATACTTTCGCCATCACTAAGCGAGGTGACCATTGTGGTCAGAGCAAGAATCGAACCAACGTTCTCATGTATAAGAGCCGCGCACACTAAACGTTGCACCACCGACGGCCACATTAAAATCTATTAAGTTATATAAAATGCAAGTATGTAGGTAAGATTAGGTTGGGTTCAGAAAGAGGATTCGCAGCTGTGGTACTTTAATTCATGACCTGTTTGTGGACATAAAATTAAGTTAGTACACTGTGAAAAATCTATCGTTTTTTGTTGTTTGAATGCAACTAGAACATGTGTTTGGAGCTTGTTGCAAATATAATATACTTGTGCCCAAACGCATTGTGTTTGCTATTCAATATTACTTGTTTGAGACACAATGATTAATATAATATATGTGTTTGAGACCCAAATATATCCGTGTTTGTGGCACAAATGCAGCCGTGTTTGTTGCACTTTCATCCGTTCAATCTGCCAGAATAGCAGTGGAGTTTCATTTCCCATCGACTAGGAAACCTTCCTCCCATAACTCTATGCGTGGCATAGTTCCGTAAATATCCTTTATTAAATTCTAAAAATTCTTGATTAATAATTGGAAATTTTTCGTAAATTTCATAGATATTATGAAATCATCGTTCGTAAAAATTTTAGGAATTTACGAAATGTATTCATAAAAGATTCTTCATTGGTTGAATGACAAATGTAGTTTCGTCATCTTATGTTTGGGTGCTAGCTTTTGTGTACTTCAGAATTATCATTGCTGTACGCTGAGAAAACACGGCCCCAGCAACGTATTGCAGGAAACATATATATGTTTGCAAGCATTGTTTTGAAGATGAATTGAAGATCTTCTGCTGGCTTGTTTCAATGTGGTATGTCACGTGTTTTGTCCACATTTGGGTCACACAAACACATATTAAAGCCTATAAATCCTTGTGTCTCAAACATATAATATTGAATAGCAAACACAATTTGTTTGCACACAAGTATACTATATTTGCGACAAGCTACAAGCATGTTACATTTGCATCCAAAGCATAAAAAATACAGATTTTTCAGCGTGTGGTAGAGATTACGTTTCATTGAGCATGATAAATTTTTTTAAGAGCATCATTCGCAACAATGGCTGATTAGGATTTGCGGCGAAATCTGTAAGATCTATACGGGTTGCAGAATTATAGAGACGCATACTAATTATATAGGTTTCATCAAATATATATGAAACTCTTTCATGAATGTTATGAACCAGTTTCATAAATTTATTTTCTTGGAATGTGTAAAAATATAATAGATTTTGAAAATTTAAGAAGTTAGGAATTTAAGAATTTACGAATTTAACAACATACGATTTTAAGAATTTAGGAATATAAAAGATTTTAGAGTTTAAGAATCTAAAAATTTTAGAATTTAAGAATTTACGAGTTTAGGAATTTACGAGTTTAGGAATTTAAGAACTTAAGAATATAAGAATTCAAGAATATAAGAAATTAGGAATTTAAGAACTTAATAATTTAAGAATTTAGGAGTTTAAGAGATTTAAGACGTTCAGAATTTAGGAACTTAGGCATTTAAGAATATAAGAATTTAAGAACTTAAGAACTTAAGAATTTACGAATTTAAAAATTAAAGAATTTAAGAAATTAAGAATTGAAGAATTTAGGAATTTAAGAAAATACGAATTTAACAATTTAGGAGCTCACGAGACTGAAGAATTTAAGAAGTCAAGAATTTAAGAATTCAAGAATTTAAGAGCTTAAGAATTTAAGAGCTTAAGAATTGAAGATTTTAAGAATTCACGTCTTTAATGATTTAAGAATTTAAAAATTTAAGAATTAAGGAATTTAAGAAAATACGAATTTAACAATTTAGGAGTTTACGAGATTTAAGAATTTAAGAAGTCCAGAATTTAGTAATTTAAGAATTCAAAAAATTAAGAATTTAAGAACTTAAGAATTCAAGAATTCAAGAATTTAAGATTTTTGGAATTTAAGATTTTAAGATTTTAAAAATTTAAGAATTTAAGAATTTAAGAATTTAAGAATTTAAGAATTTAAGAATTTAAGAATTTAAGAATTTAAGAATTTAAGAATTTAAGAATTTAAGAATTTAAGAATTAAAGAATTTAAGAATTGAAGATTTAAAGAATTTAAGAATTTAAGAACTTAAGAATTTAAGAATTTAAGAACTTAAGAATTTAAGAATTTAAGAATTTAAGAATTTAAGAATATAAGAATTTAAGAATTTAAGAATTTAAGAATTTAAGAATTTAAGAATTTAAGAATTTAAGAATTTAAGAATTTAAGAATTTAAGAATTTAAGAATTTAAGAATTTAAGAATTTAAGAATTTAAGAATTTAAGAATTTAAGAATTTAAGAATTTAAGAATTTAAGAATTTAAGAATTTTAGAATTTAAGAATTTAAGAATTTAAGAATTTAAGAATTTAAGAATTTAAGAATTTAAGAATTTAAGAATTTAAGAATTTAAGAATTTAAGAATTTAAGAATTTAAGAATTTAAGAATTTAAGAATTTACGAATTTACGAATTTAAGAATATAAGAATTTCAGAATTGAGGAGTTTAAGAGATTTAAGAAGATCAGAATTTAGGAATTTAGTTCTTTAAGAATTAAAGAATATAAGAATTTAGGAGTTTAAGAGATTTAAGAATTTTGAGAAGTTCATAATTTAGGAATTTAGTAATTTTAGAATTTAAAAATTTAAGAATTAAGAATTTAACAATTTAGGAATTTAGAAATTTAAGAGATTTAAGAATCTAAGAATTTAAGATTATAAGAATTTCAGAATTGAGGAGTTTAATAGATTTAAGAATTTAAGAAGTTCAGAATTTAGGAATCTAGTACTTTAAGAATTGAAAAATATAAGAATTTACGAATTTAGGAGTTTAAGAGATTTAGGAAGTTCAGAATTAAGGAATTTAGTAAATTAAGAAATTAAAAGTTTAAAAATTTAAGAATTTAGGAGTTTAAGAGATTTAAGAAGTTCAGAATTAAGGAATTTAGTAATTTAAGAATTTAAAAATTTAAGAATTTAAAAATTTAAGAATTAAGAATTTAATAATTTAAGAACTAAGAATTTAAGAATTTAATAATTTAAGAATTTAGGAATTTAAGAAATTTAAGAATCTAAAAATTTAAGAATTTAAGAATTTAAGAATTTAAGAATTTAAGAATTTAAGAATTTAAGAATTTAAGAATTTAAGAATTTAAGAATTTAAGAATTTTAGAATTTAAGAATTTAAGAATTTAAGAATTTAAGAATTTAAGAATTTAAGAATTTAAGAATTTAAGAATTTAAGAATTTAAGAATTTAAGAATTTAAGAATTTAAGAATTTAAGAATTTAAGAATTTAAGAATTTAAGAATTTAAGAATTTAAGAATTTAAGAATTTAAGAATTTAAGAATTTAAGAATTTAAGAATTTAAGAATTTAAGAATTTAAGAATTTAAGAATTTTAGAATTTAAGAATTTAAGAATTTAAGAATTTAAGAATTTAAGAACTTAAGAATTTAAGAATTTAAGAATTTAAGAATTTAAGAATATAAGAATTTAAGAATTTAAGAATTTAAGAATTTAAGAATTTAAGAATTTAAGAATTTAAGAATTTAAGAATTTAAGAATTTAAGAATTTAAGAATTTAAGAATTTAAGAATTTAAGAATTTAAGAATTTAAGAATTTAAGAATTTAAGAATTCAAGAATTTAAGAATTTAAGAATTTAAGAATTTAAGAATTTAAGAATTTAAGAATTTAAGAATTTTAGAATTTAAGAATTTAAGAATTTAAGAATTTAAGAATTTAAGAATTTAAGAATTTAAGAATTTAAGAATTTAAGAATTTAAGAATTTAAGAATTTAAGAATTTAAGAATTTAAGAATTTAAGAATTTAAGAATTTAAGAATTTAAGAATTTAAGAATTTACGAATTTACGAATTTAAGAATATAAGAATTTCAGAATTGAGGAGTTTAAGAGATTTAAGAAGATCAGAATTTAGGAATTTAGTTCTTTAAGAATTAAAGAATATAAGAATTTAGGAGTTTAAGAGATTTAAGAATTTTGAGAAGTTCATAATTTAGGAATTTAGTAATTTTAGAATTTAAAAATTTAAGAATTAAGAATTTAACAATTTAGGAATTTAGAAATTTAAGAGATTTAAGAATCTAAGAATTTAAGATTATAAGAATTTCAGAATTGAGGAGTTTAATAGATTTAAGAATTTAAGAAGTTCAGAATTTAGGAATCTAGTACTTTAAGAATTGAAAAATATAAGAATTTACGAATTTAGGAGTTTAAGAGATTTAGGAAGTTCAGAATTAAGGAATTTAGTAAATTAAGAAATTAAAAGTTTAAAAATTTAAGAATTTAGGAGTTTAAGAGATTTAAGAAGTTCAGAATTAAGGAATTTAGTAATTTAAGAATTTAAAAATTTAAGAATTTAAAAATTTAAGAATTAAGAATTTAATAATTTAAGAACTAAGAATTTAAGAATTTAATAATTTAAGAATTTAGGAATTTAAGAAATTTAAGAATCTAAAAATTTAAGAATTTGAGATTATAAGAATTTCAGACTTGAGGAGATTGATAGATTTAAGAAGTTCAGAATTTAGGAATTCAGTAATATAGTAATTTACGAATTTAAGAAATTAAGAACTTCAGAATTTAAGAATTTAGGAAGAACAATTTTGATAGCTTTTAGCTTCAGAATCTCCTGCAAGCTTGATTGGTACAATTGTGTGATTCGTATCATCGTATTGCCTTCCACGAAATTCAAGATATCTTAACTGTCTCTTTGCATACAAATCTCAATCAAGAACCCTATAAGACGACTCCTTGCCGGTACAAAATAGCGTCTTTTCATAAAGTGAAAAATAGAAACGAATTAAGCGGGTCTTATATCACTTTGATAGGCAAATGAGGCTTCAAGTATAAAAAGATACGTACTTCATGTGAATTCTAAGAGGAATACATTGAATTGCGTATATTTGTAAAGAAAAAAAATATAACCGGACTTTATTAAATCCTGGCTGTTATGGTCGTTACAACATAGAATCAATGTTGCAACACAGACGTCGTTGTATTCACCATGATCATCACCACCACCAGCGTCATTATTATGATCATATATAGAATTTTGCATAATGTCGGCATTTTTGCTTTGCTTCTTCTTCCTCTGGTGCTTAAGGAGTCGAAAGTGTTGCTAGTGTTACAAGTGCGGCGCGGCATTCAAACATTGTCCCTCTTCAGCCATTTGATTGCTATTCTTAAACATCTGCAAATGTGTTGCATTCAACAAATATCTGTTGAGCAAAGGAAGGTACTATTATCCATCTATTCTAAAGGTTCTCTCCTTAGAGACGTTCATTGCCAGTTTGTGAAGTCAGTCCTATGTTAACTACTTTATTGTCATGTGATCAACAACAACAAAAAAGGGAGTTTCAACGAAGTAATTTACATCTGGTGGAACGATGATGGTAGTGGTGGACCCACTCTGATCATGTGGAGTGCGTCCGTCTTCCCATCATAGACGTAGACGAGCAAAGTATTGTGATTGCATTTAATCACAACACGAATACAAATTGCATGTCATTAAAACTGATTAGAATTTATGGAATGCCGAGATGAACACACACAATTGCCCTCTTAATGAATTGTGATAGTTGATTCTGAAGATCACAATGAAGGACTTATTAAATGTTAATTGAAGGAAATGCAAAGGAGTTAATTGATAAAACCGTAAAGGAAACATGTTAAAGATTGACATTAGTGATAGGGTAGAGTTTGAAATCTGAAGTGAAAGAAACCATAGAATATTAAAACGGTGATAACAATATTAAAGCCTGGATATGAAAAATTGTGGACATTTTGAAATTTAAATTTTCGGACATCTTGATGCTTTTAATTCTTGGTATCTGGAAATCGTTACATCCTGACATTGCACTGTTCTTTATATTATTTTATATTAAATTCCTCAGTCTTCAATTTTTAAATACCTAGCTATGATCTGAATAACGACTTGTGATTCATATAAACAGAGCCCAAAGAATGGCTACAAAGTGACCGAATACGTGCTAAACTTATATTTTTAAATTCTAAAATTTTAATTTCTTAAATTCTTAAAATCTTAAATACTAAAATTCTTACATTCTCAGATTTTTAAATTCCTAAATTCTTAAATTTTTAAATTCCTATATTTTCTTAAATTCTTGATCCTTAAATTCTTAAATTCCTAAATTTTTAAATTCTTGATTCTAAAATTAGTAAATTCCTAAATTCTTAAATTCTTAAATTCTCAAATTCTTAAATCTATAAATTCGTTAATTGCTAAATTCTTAATTTCTTAAATTCTTAACTTCTTAAATGCTTGAATTCTTCAATTCGTAATTACTTAAATTCTAACATTCTTCAATTCCTAAACCCTTAAATTTTCAAATTCTTCAATTCTTAACTTCCTAAATACTTGAATTCGTAAATTCGTACATACTTAAATTCTTTAATACTTAAATTCCTAACATCTTAACTTCTTAAATGCTTGAATTCTTAAATTCGTAAATTCTTAAATGATAACCGTTCTTCAATCTTAAACCCTTAAAATTTTAAATTCTTTCATACTTAAATCCTTAAATTCGTAAATTCTTAAATTCTTAATTTTTTAAATTCTTAACTTCTTAAGCTTGAATTCGTAAATTCTATAAATTCTTAAATTCGAAAATTCTTAGATTCTTAAAGAAAATAAAAAAAAATCGTCTCTCAAGCCGTAAGCATTTAGGTATTTAAGAATATAGGAATTTATAGAATTTATGAATTCAAGACTTCAAGACTAAGAAATTAAGAATTTAAAAACTTAAGAATTTACGAATTTAAAGATTTAAGAATTTAAGTACTAAAGAATTTAAAAATTTAAGGGTTTAAAAATTGAAGAATTTTAGAATTTAAGAATTTACGAATTCAAGAATTCAAGCATTTAAGAAGTTAAGATGTTAAGAATTTAAGTATTAAAGAATTTAAGAATGTACGAATTTACGAATGTACGAATACAAGAATTCCAGAAATTCAAGAATTTAGAGTCTTAAAGTATTAAATTCGTAAATTTTTAAATACCGAAACATAAATATTCTTTACTTTTTTAGTTTCCTAAATTCGTAGTCCAAAGTTCTTAATACTGTAAGTTATTGCAGTACACGTGTGGAAATCTAATAGCAGGCTTTAGTTTATTTCACTTATAATTTGTTTGTTGGAACTTAGTTAAAATTAGCTGACTGACTTTATCTAATTTATACCACAATAGCTTAGTTGTGTTGTTGAATCCTTCGGCAACTTCCCAAGAACTATCTATCTGTCAAGCTAAAAGCCTATATGTCAGTTAATGCCCACAAAAAAAGGAACTTTCCTTCGTGCGTAGTTGTAAATAAACATTAATCATTTTCGCTGATAAGGCTGTTTGTTGCCACCAGGAACTTACCTTTTCCAGCTACTAAGGCAGCAATGCGTTCCTTAACACTTAATGGCGCGGTAGATGCAGTTGCATCCATCAAACACTTGTTATTTGTAGGTTTATCCCCTTTAGGCAGTCCCACCGCATCTTGGACAGTATTAGAGCCGGCTGTTGCCGTAATGAAGGCTAAAGATTTTTCCAAAGTTAATGAGGCGGATGTTGCAGACGGTGATGTTGCTGTTGTCGTCGGTGTTGTCGACTCATTAGCAGGACTACGTTTAACCATTGTAGTTTTAATCACAGTTGTTGTCAGAGGCGACGAAGGAGTGTAAGAACGCGGCGGTGGTATTGGTGGTGACATGGGTGAGGCTGGCGATCTGATGTTGATGGGGGTAGAGGAGGTTGTTGTTGGCATTTTGCCAATTGTTGCTGTAGTAGATGTTAGAAGGAGAGTAGTGGGTACTGTTCTGGGTGTTGGTGCCCAGGTTGGGCTGGCCGCCGCTGTCACCGATAGACCACAGTCGTTAGCAGCAACACCGTCTGATGTTGCGGTTGCAGTGGTTGTTGTCGGCGGTGTCGTTGTTGTTGTTGCTGCAGAGTTGTTGGCAATGCCGTGTTTAAAGTTATTGGCCACATTCGTTGCGGTTGTTATTGTCATTTTTCGATTATCGCTAGAAGTAGAAGTGGCAGATTTCTGTTGTTGTCGTTTGGTGTTGCAACTTTCGTTGTTGTCGTCGCCGTCTTGCAGACTTTTTTGTAATTGTGAAAAGTTACGACAGCTTTGATTAAAACAAAATTGACAATTGTTACAATGTTGGTGTGTTGCTGTTGCTCTGGGTGTTGTTGTTGTTGGTATTGCTGTTGGTTGTTTATTGCTAAATGTTTCCTTACGATTAAATTCACTTAATTCACTAAGTCTTTGGATTAATGGTGATGTTTTTGTTGTTATGGTTGCAGTTGTTGCTGCTATTTTATCATCTAAGTTTGCAATCGTGTTCTGAGGGTTTTCACAACACTTTTCATTCTTGCCAGCAATAGTTTTATGTGGGTCTGTATTTGCTGTGGTTGCTCCTTCACTAACTGCATTGCCACTCGATGGTTGGAGCAATGTCTCTAAGTGATGTCGCAGCTGCTGCTGTGGCTGCTGTTGTTGATTTCGTTCTTTGTTGTCGTCGTCTTTGTGGGCGATAACGCTTTCTATTGAACATCTGCTCTGGCTGTTGTTCGACTTTCGTTCGTGTTGCTGATGTTCCTGCTGCTTCTGCTGCTGATTTGGTAGACAATTATTTCGATTGTTATGACAGCTTTTGTCATGTTGCCGCCATTCTATTTTAGATTTGATTTTTTCTTTTTCTTTGTCTTTGTCTTCTTCTTCGATTTCAGATCGCTGTAGCTCGCTAACGAACTCTACGATATCGTCATAATCATGATCGTCATTATTATTCGCTGTCACTTTATTTTTTCTATTTCGATTCTCTCGATTGTGAACTTCTTTTATTTCGCTGGGTGTTGCGTTCTTAGGCCTTGTCGTTCTTCTAGAGCTCGGCCAACTTTCGGCTCTTTTATAATTCTTATTGGACTCCAAATTCAAAATGTCCTGTTCGTCATTCTCATTGGCTTCCTCTGCGTCGTTGTCGTTTTCGGTGGTGTCGTCAATGAAATTGAAATCGTTGTCGACAAAGATGTTGCGTACATGGAGTGTTGTGGTCAATTTGGGCTGTTTGAGATTATAACGGCGTCGATTGGGACAACAGCAGAATTTGGTGGCTTTAGGTGAGGTGGGCGAAGAGAGGGCTGGTATAATTTTAGCACCATTCGATGACGACGAAGACGTCCATTTCTCTAACAGTGCCAATTCGCGAGCATTGGACATTGTCGTATAGCCATGAAGTATGATTCTGGAAGAAAAGACGGGAGAATTTATGAAATAAATAACGGAAAGTTAAAACTAAATAATAAGATGTGAGGTTATAAAAGAAAGAAGAGTAGGGAAAGAAAACGTGTGTGTAATGAAATAAAATCAAGCTACTCTAACTACAGTTAGTGGCATGTTGGAACAGATGGTCAGTAGGCTTTAATTTCAACTGGTGACAATGAAGCTTCACAAGTTTCGGAACAATCGTCCGATTGTTTAAAATTTCTCACACAGAACATAACGGATCTGTTAGTTTAGTAGAAATTATTGCATTTTCTAGTATAAAAAACATTCAATATAATTTTATTGTTTATGATATTAAAATTTTGGTTTAATGTTTTGTTTTTCACTGCTACACTCAAAAAATGTGATAGTAAAAACAGCAGACCAGGCTGCTGCAACAACAGATTGTTGTTATGACAGTATATTTACTGTTATAGCAGACAACTTGTCTGCCGATAAGTATCAATCATTGTTTGCTGTTCTTAGCAAACTTTATTTGCTGAGTGTAACAATTTTGGTTGTCCGTAGGTTAGGCTAAGAATGACGAATCGAAGCATTTGTGCCTCGATTCATAACCCATCTTTGGGCATAAAATGAAGCCAGTAGGCTCCTTCCTACGCTCTTCGCGTTGCCGGGAGAAAACTGAAATTTTCTATAAAAAATGCATGCCGCGTACAAATGTCCTTGTCTACTCCAATCAGTTCCGCTTAGTTACTACAAACTAGGTATTGCATTGTCTGAGTGGTGTTGAAGCCTTAAACCCTCAAAAGCGGGACAATACCAGTGAAAGTATTATATCGTTCCCTCTTCACACGCCCTACATTCAGTTGCATCTGCCCGCCTAATATTATGCAGATATACCGGCAGAGTGCCGTGTCTAGTTAGACCAGCCATGGGTCAGTTTAGTTCGAGTTTGCCCGGCTTTATCAGCCCTCTGGTCATATTGCTATACGGATCACGCCACAGGATCTTTGCCGTTGTGCTCGTGTATTAGGCGTACCTAAAGCTTATGTCGGCTGCTTCTGCTCATTGTTGAAGTTCGGTTTTCGTGGCTTGGAAAGGTTTCGCGTTTTCCATATTCACAATTTGATGGTGGGAGAACATCCGACTTAGTTAATTTGCGATTTTTCTTTTCCCAAGATGCCTCGGTGCTGTGGAATCAGTATGATCTCAAGACTATCAGTGGTGGCGAATTTGTTTATGATCTCCTTGCTGTCGAGTACTATAAGGGATTTAACACTTAGCAACAAAATCGTGTTGGTTACCACTTGACTATCTGTGAATGTCTTTATATTTATGTATCCACCTTCAACGTTCCACCATTCCATACACTTCGTGATCGTTTTAACCAGTACCTGAAAGACGGAATTGTGATCAGGAACGCGAAAGTATAGTTTAATATTTATGTGATCGATGAAGTGTTCTATTCCCGTACTTTCATCCGTTCTAGAGCCGTAACCATACCAGAGTGTTCCACGCTCGAGATTGACTAGGAAACCCTCGGATCATGGCTTTCTTCGTGAGATAGTTTTATATCAGTTTTTCTCTGAAATGGGATTTGTTCTCTGTTAAAAAAATCAAAATAAAAAATGGTTTCCCATTACATCCCATGAAGGGTTTGGGGAGAGCTTGTCACAACCATTGAACTGTGTGCTTTCTGGTTTTACGCTCACTGATTTAGACCTACAGTTTTACGCCGGTTCCGAAAAGTATTTTAAGAAGCTTTTTCGATAGTGTCGAATAGGAATCAAACCCACGTTATCATTCTATCATTGCTCCACCGACAGCCACGGTTCTCTGTTAAGTTTGTGATAATACTATAAGATTCTCAATTATGTGCTTGCCAGCTAATTTGGGATCCCCTCGGCTTCATTCTGGTTTCGTTGCCAATGCCGCCTCGTATTTAATTTGTACTTTAGTGAAAGTATTGTCTCCTTTGCCTTCGTTGATGTGTTTATTAGCACATCGTTGATACCTAGAGAGTACGTGTGTTGAGCCCTTTGTAGTTTACCAACGTAGCACTTCTGCTGCATTGCCGGCCAGCAGACGCAGGCGCAAGTTAAGATCGATTGGTATTTTTTTTGGATGCAAATCTAACGTGTTTGTAGTGTGTTGCAAATATAGTATATTTGTGTCCAAACACTTTGTGTTTGCTATTCAATATTACATGTTGGAGACGCAATGATTAATAGGATACAATATATGATTTTGTTACCCAAATGTGGTTTTGTTTGTTGAAAACTGTTGAAAGCAAAACGTGACAGACAACAAAGAAACAAACAAGCAGCAGATCTATACTTAATGAAACCAACGGTTGCAAACACATACATGGTTCTGCAACATGTTGCTGGGGCTGTTTTCTCAGCGAGTAGCTCTAACATCTTCTTCGCCCTACTCTCCACGTGGTTTTTCTAAAGAAGTTTTGATTGAAACCCCTTAACACTACTCAAAAATTGCTAATTTTGTCGTTTGGAAGGTTTAGCGATTTTTACATCTTACCGATATTTATTTTAGAGATTTTTAAACAAAAATTTTGTTGCCGTATTAGAGACGTCAGTCATTTTAGGCTAAAAATTAGGTAATTTTGGGGATCGGACGCACAGCTAACGAGTTCTACATACGAGGGCGGATCAATAAGTCCGTGGTTTTTCGAACTTACCCCGTAGTTATGTGAAATTCAACACTGCTCCCATCAAGTACCACCTGTTAATAGACTACCGTCAAATTTTTAGTAAGTTCCGTCATTTACTTTGCGTTTAACAGCTGTTCAAAACATACAACCTCGTGTAGTTTTTTAAAAATGGAAAAAAGTGAATTTCAAGTGCTCATTAAACATTATTTTTTGCGAAAAAAAGACGTCAATCAAACTAAGAAAAAGCATGATAAATACTATGGGGACTCTGCACCATCGATGTCAATGGTAAAAAAGTGGTTTTTACTGACTTTCGATGTGGTCGAACAAGTACAAATGACGCTAAAGGTTCTGGAATCGAGGTCAATACACCCGAAAATGTGGAAAAAATCCACGATATGGTGTTGACCGACCGAAGAGAAAAAGGGCGTGAGATTGTTGATGCCATATTCATTTCATATGGCAGTGTGGTTTCGAATTTAAATGATCAGTTGGGTTTAAGAAAACTGTCTGCAAGATGGGTGCCGCGTTTGCTCTCAGTTGACCGTAAACGTGCGGGTGCACACGTGTGTAGTCTCAATGGCAAAATTCCATGAATTGGGCTACGAATCCCAATTCTCCGGATTTAGCCCCCAATGACTATTTCCTATTTCCAAACCTAAACAAATGGATCGGTGGAAAGAGATTTAGCTCCAACGATGAAATTATTGATCAAAAAAACTACTATTTTATGGACCTCGAAAAATCATATTTTTTGGCAAGGATACAAAAATAGGAGAAACATTGAACTAAGTGTATTGAGCTGAAAGGAGATAATTGAATTATTGATCCACCCTCACATATTTTCATTTTAGCAACATTTTGAAAATAACACATTGAAAATATGATAGTTATTTAAGCACCGCCACATTTTTGAAACTTTCCTTCAATGCTGCTTTCGACTTCCAAGACTACACAGTAAAGAATAGAAGCAAAAGCAAAGTACATATACACAATAACTGACTGATTACAGCAACTGCAAGTAAGTGAAAATCCATTGCTTCGTTTGAGTGCGCAAGTAGAAAGCAACTGCTTAGTTTTTTTATTTATTATTATTATATTATTATTTTATTTCCCTTTTACGTATTTGCTCATTGCTTTTACTTGATTGCTAATAATGAATTAAGCACGTATGTATTTCCAAATACAAATTTTTATTTTTCTGAAAAAAAATATGCAAAACGAACTATTCTGTGCTGCTGCTATTTACCCGCCAGCAATTCAAAAAAAAGCTTCTCCAGTAGGACCCAATCAGTGAGTGTAAAATTAGAAAGCGTATATCTCACTAATTGTGAGAAGCTCTCCGCAGTCCCTTCATGGGATGTCATGGGACACCATTTTTTTTAATTCAAACGCTGGTTTAACCATAATAACGGCACAAAATTCAATGAAATGGTGTCATATAAAACAACAACAAACTGCATTGCTTCCTGTTTGGCCTGGAAGTCTCAACTGCAGAGGACAAGAACAGTGAGTCGGCCGACCTGCGAGTGTAGTGATAAGCATGTAGTCTTCCACAGTATCTTCTTGTTACGTGCCCTAAACCTAGCCTAACCTACGTTGGAAATCCAATAGTTATTATAAATTTTTCGAAGCTAAATTTAGCTGCGAAATAATAGTTAATCATGTTACTACTACGATTCCCGAAAGGAGTATGTTTACATTCATAAAATATTACAAAGGTGATAAAACCGGGTCCACTCGAATTTGGTAAACCCAAAAACTTCATTATAGTCAGCTGGTATATGTTGGTTGACGCTGAAAATACCCCCTGTTATATTAAGCAGGATCCATGTAGATGTTTAGAACTTGGGTTTCATGAATTGAAGATCTGTTGCTTTTTTGTTACTTTGATGTCTGTCACGTTTCTGTTTTCAACAGTTTTCAATAAACAAAGTCATGTTTGGGTAACAAAAACATATTACATATTAATCACTGTGTCACCAAAACGTAAATGTGAATATCAAACACCACGTTTTTAGACACAAGTATTTTATATTTGAGACAAACACATTATAACACATTATATTTGCATCCAAACAACAAAAAAATAACCATTTTCCGCGTGTACATTTCAAGAAGTATACTTTTGCTGCTACACGAGCGCCATCTCTTAGATTTTGTAAAAATATATTAAGTTGAGCTTAGGAGCTTTTAGGCTTTAAGCTTCTCAATTATGTTAACTCCCAAAGCTTTATTGTACCAAATAGATATTGTGCCAAATGACATAACTACAGAACAAATTCAAATTTTGTCTAGATTTACTGTTTAAAATTAAATTTTTTTTATAGATTTAAAAATACGTGTTATCTACTTTACCATCCTATGACAAATCTTTGTTGTTAAATTCATTATTTCCGCTTCAAGTTGGACCTAAAAGGCAAGGAAAGCTTTTTATCTTCTCCATACGAGATGTCAACAAGATGTTTAAAACTAAAAATCTCATTTCAGTTAATTCTCATATGGTGGGATGTTCGATCATCCTTTCAAATCATCACATTTTTAACGAAAAGAAAAAAAGGAAATAACTCTTTGTTGCTCTTTTAAATTTTTGACATACAATGAAAGTCATGAAAAGCTTTTCTACACTCCCCCCTTCAAATGTTTAAATGAGTAAGTAAAATGGCAAAGGTTGGACATACGGTTTGCTAATGGCGGCGCAACGCATTTCTTTGCTGCTGCAACAATAGAAATAATTGAAAAAAATTATATTTCCCATATTCCCATTACTGGCGTTTCCTAGTAGATGTGTTTAAGCTTAAGCATTTGCTATAAAAGCAGTAGAGGAAGAAGACAACGACTGTTGTAAAAGTTAAGATGCCATAATAAAAAGTTGTCCATTCGTTGCTTTTTATTATTAGACTCACTAAGCATTAGCTGCGCATGTCTTCAAATAAATAGCAATGGATATAATGGGCACAGCGCCATCTGTATGTCACGTCAGTCAAATTGGAATGAATACAAGCCATGTCACACACATCCACTTCTCCCTCGTACGCGTGAGTGCTTTCAATGGGCCGTTGTTATGAGAAGGCGTTTAACACTTTTGATTTGAGTTTTAATTATGGCCTGTTAGAAGGCATCACCTCACAATTTGGATTGGTGGAGTTACAACATATTCATCATTTTCTACTGGACGGCCAAATATTGAATGCTGAGTGAAATATGGAAAACACTTTCTTTTCCTTGTGCATCTTGAAAGGGGCTTATTGAAGAAATTGAAGTAAGTGTGATAATGGAATTGATTAGATTTGGCGGAAGAGGTGAAGGTGATTAAGTCACAGAGATGCAAGCCAGAAACTTGTAGATACAAATGGCATAAAGGGATTATTTAAAATTTAGGTTTAAGTTTTGAATTTAATAATAAACTTAATATTTTTCCCAAAATTTGGGGTTTGATGTTTAAAAATAAAGCTAAATGAAAAAAATTTATTGACGCCTATTAATTATGTATTTTTTAAGACTTTTTACATTATATGAAATGAAATTTTAACATTTTTTTTTTTTTAATTTTCAAAATTTTACTAAGATTTTCTCATCGTATAGACTTGGACTATTTGAGCTTTATAACTGCCGCATATTGCATATTAATATGTTGTTGCATTTGAAGACCTCAGGGTATTAAATTGTTTTTCTTGGCGAAAAAGGGGGGAAAATGTCGATGAATGATTAAGTGCACAAAGCAACAGCATGTGGTCTGATTCATTTAATTGCAAGTTTCAGACGTGCAACATAGAGTTTTCAGGTTGGATATTGTACGCAAAAGTTATGGGGAATTTCTCGCAATTCAAGGGGAGTAGATAAGCGAATTTAAACTACTCAACAATCGAAATGAAATTAGGTTTTTATTGTTGGACAGAACAACAAAACGCCAAATCACAATGAAGGAAACTGCACTGAGTAACATAGAAAGAGAAGAAAAAATGGTTTCCATTGACATCTCAGAAAGGGACTGCGGAGAGCTTCTTAGAACCACAGAGCTGTGGGCTTTCTAGTTTTGTACTCCCTGATTGGTACCTACCGGTTTTCACCGGTTCCGAGCGGTATTTTAAGAAGCTTTTTCATGGTTAAATACTGGGTAGCTTCGCCGTCACTAAACGAGGTGACCGCCGCCGAAAAAAAAGTAAGTAGGGCAGAGCAGGGATCTAACTAGAGTGTGCAAAAGGGAATCCGGTATTTTGCTAACCGTGTGCCGGTTTAAAAAAAAAACAGTTTAATTGTAAATGATATGATTTTAGAATTTTAATGCAATTTTGAAATTAAGAAACATGATTTAATTTTCAACTACGATTTTATGCTTCAATAAGTTCTAAATGATATCGCATTTACACAAAAAATTTTATTCATATTTCCAACTAATTTTATGACTACACCATTTCCAATTGAAATTTGAAAAACATTAATTTTATTTTGAAAAATATCACTTGAAATTTGAAAATTATATTTGAAATTTTAAATACATCAAGTGAAATTTAAAAATTCTATTTGAAATTTGAAATACATTAATTGAAATTTAAAAAATATCAATTGAAATTTTAAAGACATCAATAGAAAGTTGAAAGACATCAATTGAAATTTAAAACACATCAATTGAAATTTAAAACAGATCAACATTTCCAATTGAAATTTGAAAAATATTGATTTAATTTTGAAAAATACCACTTGAAATTTGAAAATTATATTTGAAATTTAAAAACATCAATTGGAATTTAAAAATTCTATTTGAAATACATTAAATGCAATTTAAAAAACATCAATTGAAATTTGAAAGACTTTGTATTTTAAATATCAATTGATGTATTTCAATTTCAATGGATGTTTTTTAAATTTCAATTGGTGTATTTCAAATTTCAGATAGAATTTTTAATTTTCAATTGATGTATTTCCAATTTCAAATAGAATTGTTAAATTTAGAATAAATGTTTTAGAAGAATAGGAATTAGTGAAGCTTTACAATTTATTATTTTTTTAATTCCAAAATTTAAATTATTTATACATAAAAATTTTAAAATTAAGAAGGTCTTCGAACTTCGAAACTCTTTCAAATTTGAATTTGGTTTCGGACTTTTAATGAATTTAATGTGAATTTTAATAAAACTTTCAAATTTTATATTAACCACGAATTCCAAATTGGATTATGATTTAAATTGTAATTTAAAACTAAAAACGTGATTGTCAAATTTAAGTAAATTTAAGTCTCTAAAGAAATGTATTGTACGTGCGACATGTGTAATTTAATTTGGAAAACAAAAACCAAAAAACCGGTTATATCGGGTTTTGCCAAAAATAAAAACCGTAAACCGGTTTCTTGAAAAACTAATTTTTCGACCAAAGCGAAATCCCACGTTCTTATGTATAATGATCACTGAGATACAAAGGAAAAAGTTTGTCACAGGATTAAATTGTTCGACGCCTCGACAAATATTTTAATCGAAAGTGAGGAACACAAAAATTCATCTCTCCATCCTGCAAAGATTGCTCATTCCTACGATGTGTATAATAGGTTTCATTTATGTGGTGAATATGTTTCACTGACAACCAACATTCATCACATATTCATCTTTAGAAACAAACAAAACCCTTGTGAATGAAACATATTCATCGCAGCAATCAAATACATTCATTACAGCAAAACAATATATTCACCCATATACGAATGAATCAAATCAAGTTATTCTTCTGTTCAATTTGTATTTTGTTCTCCCATGTGTCATAATTATTTTTTTTCACTTCACGAATTCATTTTCACTGATCTTAAAGAGTTTCTTAATGGAGCTTCTAGAGCATATTTTGTAGGAACATTCATTATTTGGAACTATTTTCTCTTACTTATCAAAATAATAGATTTTCAAGTCCCGCGAGCTGTTTCTAAACTGGTCGCTTTACTCGTTTGAAAGTAAAAGAAGAGTGCGGAAATTCATACAAACAAACTCACGCAGCTCTCTTGTGGTCGTGTCTTTCTTCTGTTTTCTTTTCTCCCGTTCTGTCTAGTCGTATATTGTGAGTTTATTTTTACACCTCACGGCTGAGGACCCAACGAAAGAGAAACAACAGCAACTAAAACTCGATGAAATTTCCTACTTCCACGCAACGAAAAAACTTGTTCTTCCTAAATGAAATCTCATATAACTGAAGTTCGTTTTGGGACTGTAGTTGGGAGAAACGAACTTCTGTGAAACCGTACATGTCATTTCCTTTGGGAGAACCGAAAACTGTTTGCAGCAAACGAGTTATGAAAAAATAGAGCTGAAAAACGTTTGCGAGAAACGAAAAACGGTTCCACCAACAGTTCTTTCGGTTACAGCAACCGAGTTGTAATTATAACTTTTATTTATGACTTCCATAAGCTCTGTTTTTGTTTAAATTTCCAACTTTTATGATTTTGGTTTTACCCATAAAGTTTGGTTTAAAAAAAGTTGGCATTTTTGTCCATTTTTTCACTGTCTCGCCATGCATTCAAATAACAAATAAAAGCGCAGCAAACTACTACGCGTCAATTGCCCATCCAAGATATATTGCCAAGGTAGAAGCATTAGAGTGTGTGATCTCTTGTATGCGTATGCGTGAGTGTGTATGCCAAACGAGTGGATAAGACTGTGTATACAGTCGACAGAATGAGAGAAATTTACGTTCTTCGTAATCTGTGATCCCTTTATAAAAATGGTTAATTTCAGTTATCGCAAACGTTTTTTAAATTTGCGGCAAATGAAATTTTGTACTCGTTTTATGCAAACGAGAATTCGTTTGCGACAACATGATACACATTTGCGATATATGAGTTTATTTGGGAGAACTACATGAACGCTTGCGATTAATAAATTAATACAAATCAATCAAAGTATTGTTGCGGCAACCGAGCAATCAACGTTTTTTTTCTTTGCGTGTAGAAGTCGCGGTCACTATTCACAAACTTATTGTCATAAGGACCTTCGTAATATCATTGGGCGTAGTCGTCCCTTCCCATCGTTGATCCTATTCTTTGACCTGATGTGGTTGAAGGGCGTTGAAAGTAGGTGATACACCATTAGAGAGGGTCGCAAAAAAAGTTTATGTGTGTGTACCTTAGGTTTAAGGGTTAGGCAGAAATAGTTGCGGGAATATTGGTCCCATACTATATAGTTTACAATATAGTAAGACGTATGGAGGCACTAAATAAGACTATGGAACTGAGAGAAAATTTAGTTTTCTTGAAATCTTTCAACGCTCAATTACCCAAATCTAAATCTGCACTATAACGATTTAATGTTAATATACAAATATTTATTATTCTGTTTCGTAGAGAAACTATAAAATTTAAATTACATTTCTGATAATTTTTGTTTAATTCCCCAAAAAATAACCACAAAAACGACAGCCTTTAGAACCCCTAACTTTTCGTAAATGCGCAACAATGTATAACCAGAAAATCTCACACATAAAAGATAATTAAATAACAAAAATAAGAAAAGCAAAATTGATCCTTTGGTCAGCAAAGTAACCAGAAAGTTGTAGCCAAAACTGCTGGCGATTCAAGTGAAAACCATTTAACAAAGAGTGAACAAGGAAAAAAACTCTTTTTACAATTTGATCTTCCGCACAAAAATGCCACCGCTCGGCGGTAGTAAGAAGCAACACCAACTAGACCAGAGATGCAATATTAACGATTTAATGTCCAGAGGGCATTTGGCAACAGGTAGCGTTTTTCTATAGACAACCAAGCCAGCAAGCGGTCAAGAAAAACACAAGCAGCAGCAACATCTCTAGAAAGCAACAGGCAGCATTCGGGCAAAAACAACCAACAAACGGATGCCGCCACAAAGGCTGCTTTGAATTGGAATCAATGAAGAAAACTTACTGAAAGCTTTTCTGGTAAACACCAGCTAATGTGCTGTTGCAGTTGGTTACACCAACAACATGGAAATCACAAGAAGTTAGCATTTCTAGCCAACGATATACGAATGATTAATTTGTTTTTATGTTTTTTTTTTTGTTGCTGGCCAGCAGTTGAATTAATTCACCTCAAATGCAAGAATACTTTTTTGTTTTTCAACACTGCCTCGACGTTCGGAGCCGATTTTGTGTCTTAGGAGAATTTTCTTTCTTATACTAAGTACAATTTTCATTCGAATTTTCTTAACATCGTTGCTGTGCGTATGTGTTTTCTCCACCTCAATTTCAATTTCAATCTCGCTCCCAATCTCAATTTCATTTATTGATAAATGTTTGCATTTTATTTTATTGACCATGTAAATATCATTTAATTTTCTATTTTTTTTTCTTCGTCTCCATTTCTGTGTTTGAATTTATTGTTAACCATATGTGTTAAGGTTAAAAATGACAATAATTTTCTTAGTTGCCAGTAGTTGATTCAATATAACACAAAAATTAAATTGTGTATGACTTTATACACGATTCCACTGGCCAACCATCCCAGGGGTCTTTTTGTAATCGAAATGAAATGGCAAAATGTTATTAAGTCGTAATTTGTCTAGAAATAGACAGCTAATTTAATGGAATAAGTTGAGAAATTAATAGAAATCGATGTGGTTTACAAACTACAATATTAGAGGTAACAACAAACTGAGAAAAATTTACGGGATTTTTCTTTTTAAGCACTATATGAATATTTTTTGGAAAATTCACTTGATATTTCGGATTATATTTGAAATTGGGATGGAAGGAAGGTTTACAATTAAAAAGTGAAAACATACGCAGTTTCTAGGACGATTTTCCCACATTTTGCGATTTTTGATCACAAATGACTGGTTCAAGAGCACCACTGACTAACTTTGAATATTTCGATAGCATTAAATCGTCTCGGATGCAGGATCTATTTTTATGAAATACATTAGGCTACGGAAGCATGTTATAAATTTCAATGTTAATAATGTGTAAACGTTAATAATGTGGGAGCTTAAACTGTTGCTGAGATCTCACTTTAGTATAAACCGAGAAGGTTAAATTGATTGTGATTTCGCAATGTCTGGTTAGAGCTACCTAACAGTTATACTATTGAAATTCCATAGCTACAACTTTTTTGGAATTCGAATTGTATGACCGATTTTTGTTAGTTTCAGTTAATCTATGAGAAGTTCATACCACAGGCTTACAAGGTCAGGAGCATTTTTCTATTAATTACAACTATTAGACAGCTTTAACTGTAGGATAACTTGAGGTGGTGATAATGGTTGTTGTCTAATCTTTGCCGTTTACACCGCCCAATTCGAGATTAAATTTGCATTTCAGGTGGCAACGCCGTACTTTGACAAACTCCGCGCCGAGACAAAATTAGACGGCGGCACAACAGAAAAATTATGTTGGGGGTTATTGGTTTTCCCAGTTTTGTACAAATTTGGGATGTTTTTAAAATAACTGTACCTTTTAAATTGGATCAGTGAGTCAAATCGGGCCAGTCGATAAACTCTTCTCATAGTTCAAACAATTTATATTGGCGGAGGCGTGAGCTTCAAAAAAGTATTGCTTGCGACGACGCGTCGGATAGTTTTTGATCGGCTTCCATCTGTCAAACAGTTGATTTTATGTGTATGTTTTCATTATGGTTGCATGTTTTTAGTAACTAACAGTGTTGCATGAAACTGTACACTAGTTTAAAATGAAGTTAAAAATTAAACTTCAGTTCCTACAGATTACAATTGTATGAGTAATCTTCTGGGTTAGCGCGGGTTAACGGAGTTGACCTTCGAAATGCGCTTTTTTGGTTAATGTATGAGTAATTCATAGTACAAGCTTATAAGTCATGAAAATTTTTCTAATTGAAAATATAAATGTGGTATTAGTCTCCATGAACTTTGTTGTAATACGTGATTTATTCATAGGTACTTCTTTTCAAAATTAAAAATAAAGCATTTTTTTTACCGGTTAATTTTTCTTGCCCCATAAAAGACCCGTTCGTCACTTTTAAATTAGTAAAATTGTTGGAACGAAGTTCCTTATCGAACGTTGAGGCATGGGGTCTAAATGAAAAAGAAATTTAACGACTTTTTTTAACCCTATTATCCCAGTATTATCAACTATATTGGCTACTTTTGCTTTGGTTTGTGTCTAGACTAACATACATATGTTGGGAAATTTCTTGTTTAATGGGAAGTTTTCTAGGTGAAGCCTGTAACCAATATTTTGAATACAATAAAAAGTAAATTTAGAAAAGCCAAAGTGAAAAAAGTTTACAAAAAAGAAAATTTTCTTAAATAAGTGCATTTTCTTAAAAAAATAAATTTTCTCAAAAAAAAAAAAAACTCATTCATATTCTTAAACAAAGTACCTTTTCCTGACAAAAAAATACCTTATCTTAAAGAAGTACCTTTGCTTAAAAAAGGAATTTTTTTTTTTGGAAAAAATACCTTGTCTTAAAAAAAAACAATTTTTTTTAAATAAGTACCTTTTCTTAAAAAAGTACATTTTCTTAGAGTAAATTGCATTTTCTTAAAAAACTATCTTTTCATTAAAGAGTACCTTTTTAGAGAAAAAAAAAAATAACTTGAAATAGGTACCTACTCTTAAAAATGTACCTATTCTTGAAAAAATTACCAATTCTTAAAAAATAACTTTTCTTAAAAAATACCTTTTCTTAAAAAAATACCTTTTCTTACAAAAATTTTTTCTTTAAAGGTAAATTTTCTTAAAAATAAAATAATACCTTTTCTTGTCTTTCCTTTTCTTGAGATAATAGCCTTTCTGAAAATAAGTACATTTTTTAAAAAAAAATTAATTTTTCTAAAAAAATAGTACCTCTTAAAAAGTACCTCCTTTTAAAAAAATTAATTCTTTGTAAAAGAATTGACTACAATCCGCACCAGATAGTTGCTAGTCGTGGGTGCATTCGTTTCTCATGGATTGCATGAGGATTATGAGCGCCAAATTCGACAATTTTATATATTCACGACGTAATTCAGATGGAAATGTGCTTCACCGGAGAAGATTACTTTTTTTTTTGAAAAATTGGCATTGACTTCACTTTGTTCCATTATTCATTGCACGAATTACCGGCGCTTTCCATGGGATGGTGGTTTGAGGTCCTGAGTAAACTGAATTTTGTACGCATGTAGATCTTGTGTCAAAATTCGCTACGTAGTGCTCCGTGAAATTTCAAGTTGTTGAGAACGATGCCGAATTGATGTTTTCGAGGTTTCGGCGACACTCTAGTTTACAGCAGTAATGATTTCAAGAGACCGACCGCTACGTAACCGACCTAGTTTCTTCAAATTTTTTGACCACTCTTCTTCTAATGGTTGACACATTAGGTGCACCTTCTCGACTGAAAATTGTTCGAAGTATGCGAGCGGTCTCAGCATAAATTTCCACATTTATGTAATAAGTTTTCACAACTATAACGCGTTGCATTGTCCTTTCGTAAAGCGCTCCATTTTTAGTAATCGGAATAAATTTATGTGACAGCTGCCAAATATCACAGTTGTCACAGGCACAAAAAAGTTGTTGTTTCCTATATGTATTTCTATTTATGCTTAAATTTTATTTTTATATATACTTTATTATATTTCATTGTCGTTTTTGATTTTATTTATTTATTAATATATTCATTAATATTTTAGTTAACTTAATATTATTTTATTTTATTTTATTGTATGTTAGTTTATTTTATTTATTTTGTTTTACTTACTTAATTTTATCTTATTTTACTTTATTTTATTTTATTTGATTTTATTTGAATGTTTTTTTATTTTATTTCATTTTACTTTATTTTATTTTTAATTTTATGTAATTGTGTTTTCGTTTATTTTCTTTTATTTTATTTACTATTTTTTAATTTTATATTACTTTATTTTATTCTAGTTCGTTTTACATTATTTTTTATTGTGTTTTATTTGATTTCTTTTTACTTTGTTCCAGTTTATTTTATTTTATTCTACTTCACTTTATTTTAATTTATTTTATTTTAATTTATTTTATTGTATTTTTATTTTAATTATATTTTATTTTAATTACTTTTTTTTATTTTCATTTTCTTTTACTTTTATTTTATTTTATTTTAAATATTTTCATGCTATTTTATTTAATTTATTTTATTTTTATTTTTTGCTTTAAATTTATTCAAGCTCAAGACCTTTTCAATATTAAGCTTATGCATGAAGGCTTATTAGTAAGCTTAATATTAAATATGTCTTGCGGTTGAATGAATTTAAAAAATTTAAGTTTAAAAAACAGACCGACTAACGGAAATGATGAAACTTGACAATATTGACAATTGTAAGAAAACAATAATATTGTTGATGGCAACCCTCTGTCTTGTAAGTGACAAATCATAAACAAATCGTGCCTGTTTGAAACCGATGGTTTTCGGCATGATGCAAAAGAATTGTGCATGAAAGTGTTTCCAATGTTAGTGCTTGGTATTCTTCGAACGTATGTGTGTATAAAGGAGTTCCCATTAATATGATAAGTGTTTCGATACATTCAGTTTTGATGAAATCATACAATAGAATACCAAAAACGTCTGCTGATGAAGATCTTGGCAAGATCCAAAATAGCTATACAGACAGTCTTGGTATCATCGGAACACTTTTTGTGCTCGACAGATAATATATTAATATTCAACAGCGCAACTAAAAAAAAAACTCACGCAAGGGAAATGATGATTTGTTTTATTTTATTTCATTTCAATTTAATTGATTTTATTTTACTTTTCTTTGTTTTATTTTGTTTTAGTTTATTTTATTTTATTTTGGTTTGTTTTATTTTACTTTATTTAATTTTATTTAATATTATTTAATTTTATTTTACTTTATTTTATTTTATTGTATTCATTACGTTTGTATTTTATTTTAATAGAATTTATTTTATTTTACTTTATTTTATTTTATTTTATTTTGTTTTCTCTTTCTATATTTTCTCTTTATTTCTTTTATTTTATTCGTTTTCATTTTATTTTATTCATTATTATTTTATTACGTTTTTTTTTATTGTATTTTACTTAATGTTATTATTTCATTTATTTTCTTTTATTTATTTATTTTCATATTTTCTTCACACGAATTTTCTTTTTTTTTCCATTTATTTTATTTAAATTTTTAAGTTTTCATTTTTTAACGCTAAGAGGAAAATGTATGGAAGAAAATTATAAATGATTACGAGTAGAGTGACAATATAAATCATGACTTTTGTTCATGTCTGTGGTTACAATTTTCATAGCCTTCAGCTTTTTGAAGTGTTAGTATTTAGCAAAACCGATTGTAGATACGGTTTAAATGCTACACTAAAGTTCTGGGTACCTTCAATTATGGCAGTTGGTGGTGCTATGTTTAGTGTGCTCGGGAGTTATGCTTGAGAAGATGGGTTCGATCCCTGATATGACTACCTTACATTTCTTTGGTCGACCGTCTCGCTTTGTAACGGCTATACTCTCGAGTAATTAGCAATGAAGAAGCTTCACAATATGCCGTTCGGAAGCGGTGTAAAACTGTCGGTCCCAATCAGTGAGTGTAAAACTAGAAAGCGCACAGCTCACTGATTGTGAGAAGTTCTCCGCAGTCCCTTCATGTGATGGAATTGGAAACTATTTTTTATTTAATCATGAAGCTGAGTTGAAATAATACAAATAAATTCAGGATGACAATTAAAATCAAGACACCTTTTAGAATATGTTTTGTATATTCTTGTAGCGAGTTAAAGGTTGAAATACAATTGAAATACAACTGTCCCTTTGTGATATATTTTTTTGTAATTCCTTAGATGATGTTTTCATTATGTAAAAACAAACTGTCCCTTTGTGATATATATTTTTTTGTAATTTCATCTAAGGAATGTCATAGCATTTAGCTTTATCGAAAAATAACAAGAAGAATAATTCTGAGAAAAGTCTAAATTTTAGAATCAAAATCAAATCGAATACTCTTGATTTTATAATTGAATAAAGTAAAACTGCAGTTTTTATCGCTGTTTCGGAATTATAAATGTCAAGCTCCATAAGCAAAAAACGTCGATAATCCCGAAAATGCAACAAACTTCGTGGGTGTAAATGCCGCTTAAGACTCAGTGATTTTGGAACGAAGTTCCTTATCGCACGTTGCAGGATGGGGGCCAAATGACAAATTTTTAAACAAGTTTTTTTTAACTACTTTATTACAACCCGTTATTATCAACTATATTGGGTACTTTTGGTTTGGTTTGGTTTAAAGGGAAGTTTTCTAGGTGGAGCCTGTGTATTACATATTGTAGTTTTGAACACAATAAAAAGTAAATTTAGAAAAGCCAAAGTGCAAGACTGGCAAATCCATGAAACACAACCCTTAGCATGGAATTACATTTGCAGCACTCTTACACTCGTACTTTTGGTTTGTGTCCAGACTAACATATTTCTTGGTTAATGGGAAATTTTCTAGGTGGAGCCTGTTTATTACATATTGTAGTTTGAACCGAATAAAAGGTAAATATAGAAAAGCCAAAGTGAAAGAAGTTAAAAAAAACTGATATATACCCTCTATCACTTACAGTGGAGGGTATAAAAATAACATCTTAAAGAAGTACCTATGCTTAAAAAAGTAAATTTTCTTACAAAAAGTACATTTTCTTAAAAAAAGTAATTTTTTAAATAAGTACCATCTCTTAAAAAAGTACATTACCTTACAACAAATTGCCTTTTCTTAAAAAACTGAATTTTCTTTAAAGAATACCTTATTTTGTAAAACAAAATAACTTTTCTTGAGGCAAGTACCTACTCTTAAAATTGTATTCTTCAAAAAAACAATACCTACTCTTACAAAAAATACCTTTTCTTACTTACAAAACTTCCTTTTCTTAAAAGTACCATTTCTTAAAAATAAAGTACCACCTTTTCTTTTGTTTTCTTGAAATAAGTAGCCTTCCTGAAAATAAGTAAATTTTCCTAAAAAAATAATCTAATCCAAAAAAGAGTACCACTTCCCTAAAAAGTACCTGTTCTTAAAAAAGTATTTTTTGTAAAAAAAATCATACTCTTAGGCTTTTTCTTAGCTAAGTGACGCGGCGATACTATCGAGTATTCAGCCATGAAGAAGCTTCTCAAAATACCGTTCGGAACCGGTGTAAAACTGTAGGAACCAATCAGTGAGTGTAAAACTAGAACGCGCACAGCTCACTGGTTTGAGAAAAGCTCTCCCTAATCCTTTCACGGGATGTAACGGGAAACAATTTTTTTTTATTTAATAAAAGAAGTACCTCTCATCAAAGAAGGGACCTTTTCGGGAAAATATAATACATATTCTTACAAAAGGGGCCTAAAAATATACTTTTTTTAAAAAAATACATTCGATAAAAAAAAATTTCTTAACAAAAGTTTATCATTTTACAAGTTCCATTTAAATTACAGTATTTTTCAACGGGCGCCTTAGGTGTGTTGGAACTAACTAGTACATAATACATAGCGAAAGGAACTTCGTTCGAACCGGGTGTCCCCTGACACCTCATGTATTTTTTTTGTATATTTCGTTGGTTTCTGTTTTCGTGGTTTCAATTTATTTTTTTGTAAAATTATTAATAATTGGAAAGAATATTAAATGGAAGTGTAGGAAACGTCTACAGGTTAATAATTGTTAGTTGTAACTTTCATAGCATTAATCTCAAAAGTAGAGTGAGTGTGATAAGCAGTGGTATCTTTTGTATAGGATGCTATCAATTTCACAGACATCAGCAATTTAAATATTTTCACAGATTGCTAACACATTATCAATTCATTAAAATTTTCATATTTTTTTTTTTTAAATTATGATTTTCTAAAACTTAATGTTTATTCATGATATAATTACGCAAATTATGATTTGATTATCCAATAAAATACACCTTTAATTACATTTCAAATTGTTAACTCCTATATAATGCCAGGTTAAGCTATTATAAACTTTATTTATTTGTTAAATAATAGTAAATAATATATTATTATCTTTATCCATCGGTCTTTGTGTACAATATTTTTATGTTATTTTGTTTCTCTGCTATTACAGTTTATTTGTACAGTTGTCAATTCGATCATTAATAATAAATTATTAAATAAGTAATGATTTGTTGTATTGTATTGGATTGTTGTTTTTGCACTTTTTTTGCTATTGCATTATGGCCGGATATCCTCCGGCCATATGAAGTACAATTATCAATGCGAATTGAGTTGAGCTGAGAGGTGTTGTAAACAAAAAAAAATAATAAAAAAAAATAATACAAAAATAAACAACACAAAGCCATAAACAATCCATTCCATTTAAGTTGAAATTGCTTGAATACTGACGTGGTGGCTGACTCTGACTTAAGTAAAAAAACGATCTATGAATACTAAACAATTATTCTGAAATTTCAGCACCAACAGCAGCAATTGAGTTTATTACAACAACTCGTGTAGAAATTTTAATAAATAACTACAATGAATGGGATGCCGGGCAATAGTTCTATGTTTGGCATAATAATAAATTGTTGACAGTGTAGGGCAAAATATGAGCACATTTAGAATTATCAAATATTTACGCATATCTTTTGGAAATTCTTCAAAACAAACTAACTTGATGTTGATGTACTCGGATAATATGTAGGCAACGGAAGAGGGCAAAACTATAAGATTATTAATGTGGAAAACATTACTTTAAAAATCTTTGGCATAAATTGAAATCAAGGTAAAGTTTTAACAATTTCTTCAAATTTTCCAAAATGTAATTTGCCTTGTCATCAACGATACTCACGCACACCTAACCATTACACCAGAGTCGCCACGTCCACAGTCTCAAATATTTCATTATTTTGTGTCTGTCGTTTCGAGTTTCGAACTACTGTTTCCTGTAATGACTTCCAACATTAATTATTCATATACTTTGCCATAATCAACAATCTTTTCTAATTGTACATATACATTTGTAAATGTTTAATTAAGATTAGCATTTGACAACAACCATATTTATATTTAGACACCATTTATTCATGTATGTATTTTTAAATATTTTTTTTTATATTTTTTAAAATTCATTGTATGTTCCCAAGCGAAAAGGTGTTGTTTGTCTATACATATCTCTTTACCTTAACACGCTTTAACTCTACAAGTCTAGACCTCATAAATTACACGGTACTAAAACCAAAAATAGGAAAACCAATCCGAATAACAAAACAACTGTCATTTACGTGCTGTGCATTGCTAATTTCGGCGATTCATTGACGGAATCGATAAATATTTAATAAGTTATACAAAAAACAATGAATTTATCTTTTGCAGTTTGGGAATGATGAACAACAACTGCGACGGAATGTTGGAGACCATAAACACCAATATAGCAGATAAATCAGGGGGCATTAAATTTCTCTTTGGAGCAGTGATACCAAGTGTAAATGTACAATTAGTGTCAATGTGGATCGAGATTACTAAAGCGCTTATTTAATGGGCTTATTTGTGAAAAAAAAAACTTGATACAGTAATTGCCATATTTGTTGTGATTTGTTACAAAAAACAGTTGGCAAAAGATTCGTTGGGTTACTGCCAAGTAGCAACATTTTATTAGCCAAAAACTTTTGAATATAGATTTTACGATTTGTGATCAGTGGAAAATAAAAAATAACATATCTACAATGTTGCAAACGAAATGCTAAGAATTGTGTTTAATATGCCGTAACTGCATCACAACTTTCATTATCCAAACTAATTAAATTTCGTGGACCTGATATAAAGCCACCAAACAGGTCCTCGAAAGCAAAACTCACGTGTCATGGAAGTAGGTTAGTAAGAAGATTTCAGCTGACTCCACTTCCAAGTCCGCTACTGCGGATGCAATATTATTTGCTGGACAGTTCAAGTTTACTGGAAAATCAACTAATGTATTGATAAAACGGTATAAATTTTAGTTAGTGTATGAGAAATTCATACTATAAACTTACAAGGAAAGGGACATTTTTCTAATTGAAAAATAGTTGGATTTTGTTGGAATAATGGACAATTCCGTTAAGCACATTCACTGGCATGACCAGTTTCGAACACCGTGACAAGTTCATCATCAGATGCCTAACTACTGTGTCAGACTGAATTGATACCATCGGTTGATCATCACTCGTATATATACAAACTGAATTATGCAATTTACATATGCGAATTAGTAACGATCGAAGATCCCTATACGCTGAAAAATCTGGAGATTTTTGTTGTTTGGATGGAAATATAACGTGTTTTTGGAGCTTGTCGCAAATATAATATACTTGTGTGCAAACATATTGTGTTTGCTATTCAATATTACATGTTTGAGACACAATGATTAATTTGTTATAGTATATGTGTTTGCGACCCAAATATATATGTGTTTGTGATACAAATGTTTTACTGTTGTTTTACTGTTTATACTCTCGAGAGCAAGAGAATAAATGAGGGACAACGAGACAGTCTATCTTGAAAGTGTGTATCTGTTTTTTTTTTGCATTATTCTCTCAGTCAGTAATTCATAAATATTCCTGAATGTGTGTGTAAATTGCAGATGAAGTCAGTGTTTCTTATTTTGGCTGATGTATTGCGTTTTAGTTTTATGTATTCAGTCGTCCGTCAATGGTTCATTGGACAGAGGATATAAAAAGGGCTTGATCAGTGAAAAAACGAATAAACAATCTGTCGGACGGTTAAATGGTTTATGATGTTGCTTTGGTTTTGGTGTATGTGATAGCATGTGTGCTATCAAACTGAGAAACGATTTTGAGGAATGAAACTTGAAAGTGCCCTTTGTCTGCCCGAGCCTTTACTGAGGAAGTCGGAATGGCGGCCCATAGATATAATAGGGTAATTCCAAAATATTTCGACACAGTCCAGGACCCGACCCCTATTGAGTTGTATGACATTTGGACAGAACTGTCTTCTCGTCCAATACCAGAATTGAGTCAATATTCAACGTAGTTTTTGTTTTATGGGTCGTTGAAGTAGGTATTGTATGGCACTGTCTGAAAAATGGACCTGACTTAAAAATGGCATAACTTTGGAATGCGTTAATGGATTTCAAAATGTTGGATATCATTTTATAGCTTGTAATAACCGCTTTAATAATAGTCGATACAATAGTCATGTCATTGTGGTTCAATGCTTTTGAAAACTCCAATGTATCCTTTATCATTGAATATCCTGGCATAACGTATCTTTAATTCTTGATTTCCCCCTAGCAAAAAAAAAGTCCATCTTTTTCTCTATATCATTGCAAAATTTCAAAATGCGATCCCTATGGGATCAATAGATACATAAGGTTTGGTACAGACTTCTCGAGTTATGCTGTTTTAGTTTGAATATTTCAAGTAGTGACTACGTATAATACAGTGATACACAAAAAAGACTAAAGTAGAAATACCTGGGAAGTGATAGTATTTTTCGGGCCGGGTTCGAAAAATCCGGGGACATGGGACTGTCCGTGGAGGTGGAAAGTTTCTGATTGCCATTCACTTGGGAGTGGCCAGAAATGATTCCTTCATTGGGCAGTCCAAGCAGCTCACTACTTCCACGCAGTATGTCCTGGGCAATGGCTTTTCGGAAACCTCCGTTAGCTAGCTAGAGTGAGAAGGCGAAACAAATGAGCATCAAATCAGGTATAGTAGGTGACTGATGTCACTGAAGCTCATCAAACAATCGGGCATATTCTTTTGTCCTTAGAAGGCGGATGAGCCAAACATACGGGCCAACGGCGGATAGAAACTAAAAGAAGAAAATCCAGGTTCAACATATCGCATCCTGGTCAGCGTCTGATCCACAATGGGTGTCTGCAATCAAATATCCTGGCAGTAGGTAAAATGCAAAAACCCGGTGGACTGGGTTTGCCTCCCGCCACCGTTCATAATGGCAGTGAAAATACAAAAACGAAACAGAAAACATAAACAACCCCTATTTGTTGATGACCACCGCAAACGTTATAAGGACCACGATTTACGGATATGCACTTGGAATGTAAGAACTCTATATAGATCCGGTGCAAGTATCCAACTGGCAGATGTCCTCGAAGGTTATAAGGCTGACATTACCGCTATCCAGGAAATGGGATGGACAGGACATGGCTGTACAAGAAAAAGAAACTGCGATATATACTACAGTTGCCATGAAAAAAAAACATGAATTTGGTTGCGGATTTGTAGTTGGCAAAGACTGCGACATCTAGTCTCTAGGTTCAATCCTGTGAGTGAACTTATAGCCACAATCCGCATAAAAGCGAAATATTTTTATATTTCCCTAATTTGTGTGCATGCCCCGACAGAAGAGAAAGATGATGATGCCAAAGACATATTCTATGAGCTCCTAGAGGAAACGTATGACCGCTGCCCTGGCCATGACATTAAGATTGTACTAGGAGATTTTAATGCCAAAGTAGGAAGGGAGAATGTGTTTAATCCAACTATTGGCAATTTGCCGCGGCAAAAAACATGGTCATCAGTGGCACAAGATTCCAGCACAACGACATCCACAAGGCTACTTGGGTATCCCCTGATCAAAGAACTAGGAACCAAATTGATCACGTGGTAATTGGTGGAAGGCACTCATCCAGTGTAATGGACGTACGAGTGATCAGAGGAGCTAACATCGATTCTGATCACTACCTGGTAGCAGCAAAGGTTCGCACAAGATTAAGTAGAGCGAAAATCGTACGAAACCAGACGCAGAGGAAGCTGCACATCGGAAAGCTGCAATTACCAGAGGTAGCCACAGGCTACTCAAGGAAGCTCTCTCAACTTTTGGCACAGAACCCACCCCCTCCCGATGACGATCCTAATGCGCAGTGGAAACCCATTTCCGACTCTATAAAAACTGCCGCAACAACCGTACTTGGTTTCGAAAAACCGCTTCGCAATAAACCGTGGTACGATGAAGAGTGTCGCATAGCAAATGACGAAAAGAACGCTGCACGTATGGTAATGCTTCAGTCAATTGCAACGCGAGCTGCAACTAAGCGGTATAGGGAGAAGAGAAAGGAGGTAAACCGTCTCTTTAGGCGTAAGAAACGGCAGTGGAGAAAACGCGAGAGTGAGAAAATTGAGACATACAGAAGGAAGAACGAAGCCCGAAAATTCTACCAAATAGTTAAAAACGGAACTAATGGACATGGTTCAGGGCCCCCTTCTGTAAAGACAAAGACGGAAATCTCGTCGCAGATGTGCAGAGCATGTTGGGAATATGGAGAGAGCATTTCTCCGCGCTACTAGTACCTGAGATATCCGATGACGATGGGACAATCGATCACAATATGGACGACGACGTCGATTGCCCCCCTCCTAACCAAGACGAGGTCAGAACAGCTATTGCCCGGCTTAAGAACAACAAAGCCGCAGGAGCCGATGGATTACCGGCGGAGCTGTTTAAGGCTGGCGGCGATGAGCTGATAAGGTGCATGCATCAGCTCATTAGCAAAATTTGGTTAGATGAATGCATGCCCGGCGATTGGAGTCTCAGTGTACTATGTCCCATATTTAAAAAAGGTGACCCGAGTATTTGTGCCAACTACCGTGGAATAAGCCTTTTATCCATAGCATATAAGGTTCTATCAAGTATAATGTGCGAAAGACTAAAACCAATTATCGCTGACCTGATTGGACCATACCAGTGTGGCTTTAGGCCTGGAAAATCGACAACTGACCAGATTTTCACGCTACGCCAAATCCTGGAGAAGACACACGAAAAACAAATCGACACCTATCATCTATTTATCGATTATAAAGCAGCCTTCGATAGTCCGATACGGGAGAAACTCTATGAAGCAATGTCTGAGCTTGGTATTCCTGCAAAACTCATACGCCTTTGCAGGATGACCTTGACGAACACCAAATCCGCAGTGAAAGTTGGTAAGGATCTTACCGAACCTTTCGAAACTAAGCGAGGCCTCAGGCAAGGCGACACCCTATCGTGCGATCTCTTTAACATCTTAATGGAGATCATTATGAGAAAAGCTGCAGTCAATATGAATAAAACCATCAGCAGCAAAAGTCACATGCTGCTCGCGTATGCTGATGATATAGATATCATTGGGCGCACAATTAGAGAAGTTACTGCGGTTTTTTCGAGAATTGAGAAGGAGTCAGCAAAAGTGGGCCTGACGGTGAATGAGGACAAGACAAAATTAATGGTTTCAACGAACAGGGCCTCCACACGATTAGACCAAAGCGTGAACGTTGATAACCGTTATAACTTCGAGGTAGTGGACGAATTTATATACCTCGGATCTGCCGTGAACAAAAACAACAACGTCAGCCTTGAGATCAAACGGAGAATTGTGCTTGCGAATAGATGTTATTTTGGGCTAAGCAAGCACTTTAGAGATAAAGCCCTCTCTCGAGTAACAAAAGTCCAGCTGTACCAGATTCTCATTCAACCTGTCTTGCTTTATGGCGCAGAATCCTGGGTCCTATCGCAAGCAGACGAAACATCTGTAGGAGTCTTCGAGAGAAAAATACTCCGAAAAATTTATGGCCCTATAGTGCACAACGGCGAGTATCGGCGACGCATGAATCATGAGCTGTATGAGCTTTATCCTGACATTGACATAGTTAAGCGGATCAAGATAACGCGATTGCGCTGGCTAGGCCATGTCAGTAGAATGGATGAAGATGAACCAGCGCGAAGGCTTTTCGAAACCGAACTCGAAGGAAGACGAAAAATAGGAAGACCAAGACTCCGCTGGAGGGATCAGGTTGACGGATCCCTGCGTACACTTGGTATTGCCAACTGGAGAGATAAAGCAAAAGATCGAACTGGTTGGCGAAATATGTTATCTTCGCTTTGTAAGGTCCCTGACCCCCCGGGGTTGTCCGAGACCGGATAAGTAAGTAAGTAAGTTCGAAAATACTAATTTTTGTGTCGATTTTTTTTTTATTACCCAATAGAAACAACACAAATAATTAATACACGCTTGGCTTGCACGAACTAGATTTGTATATAAGTATATTGTTTGTGTATAAATGCATAGCGATAACCAACGCATAGTTGAAACCTTCTGAAAACCTTATTTTAATAAAATTAATTATAATAATTAATATATTTAATAAATTAATTACAATCGGGGTCCTTGATGTAATTGTCGACAACTGTTGGGGTCCGTCCAATTTTTTTAGCTGTTGCGCGGTTAGAATATCCTTCAGAACGGTAAACATCGATTTTAGTCTTGTCCGATAGATTTAAAATTTTTTGTTTTGTCATTTTGACTCGTAAACTGATTAAGATGTAATAAATTGTAATAATAAAACGCTCCCTGCAAAAAATCATCGCTTACTTTAAAAATAATAACCAAAAAAAATAGCACATTTTTGGACTTTTTTAATAAATTGTTCAAAAAAAGTTCTTTAGTTAAGGAACCACTATTGTCAGGATTTTTTTTATATCTCAAGATGTCTAGCTTCCATTTCCATTTTAAAATTCCGCAATCGGTTACAGATTGCAAAAGATACCGGCTGCTGACTATGCAATTTTTAGAGCGTTTAAATAAGTGAACCGGAGTGAATACCTTTAGAAAGGCTCCAGCACGTACTAATGAAAACAGTATTCCATACAGTATTCATACTCTTTTTTGGAAGTTTCGCCCCCTGAGTCCAAACGGGACAAACTGCTGGATTCTCATTCATACCAGTAGAATGGATCGCAAAAAATTGCACGCAATACAATTAATTTTAAAAATAAACATTTGACGAACGGTTAATTTTACGAAATTTACGTGTTAAATGGCCGCATCGTTCGTGCAATTAAGTGCCATTATATTATTTTCTCTGTCGATGTGTAAACTCGCTTGTCTACGCCAATAAGCTAGAAACAATTAAGCACTTCTAAGTCAAAATTCCACCAGTTTAGGGATCGGCGATTCTAGTTTTGCACTCACTGATTGAGTCCTACAATTTTACACCCGTTACGAACGGTATTTTGAGATGCTTTTTCAGGCCTAAATTCCTGATAGTGTCGCCGTCACTACACGAGGTGACCGCTGTCGAAAGAAATGTTAGAAGCAGGGATCGAACCCACGTACTCATGTACAAGAAATTATATTCAAACATTAATGCCATAAAATGATCTTTTAAATAAAACTAAATATAATGGATCTCAAAAACATTTTTTTGGGTTTTATTTAAATAATAAATAAAATTATTTAAATAAAATAACAGAATTTTCAACATGTTAACATAATAATGTTAATGCAGTAATAAAGTTGTGTTAACTGTAGTGGTTTACGTCTTTGCTATATATATTTGGTATCTATGTTCACGCACATCCTCCATTATAGAAAGTTTCTCTTAAGTTGACATTATTATATCATCGAATGACTCATTGCGTTCTGACATGTAAGGGTTACTGTGTTATTTTATTTACTAAATTTTATCAAACCTTTAAGTGCCACACGATTTAACCCCTTCTGAACGTTTGATTGCTTTCACAAAACTAATTGAAATATAAGTTTAATCGTTGCGACAAATGTTTCGAAGTATAAATTAAGATCTTTAGTGATACAAAGAAAAACGGACGCCAAAGTTTCAAATTCAAACCAATTCACTGTAGTATTTTATTCGTTAAGAACAACAATGAAGCTGAGATGGACAATAGATCGAAACAAGCAAATCCAAATCAAAATCAATTGAATTTCTAAACTACTTATTGTCCAGTATAGATTGATAGCTGCCAAATGCTATACATATATATGTATGTAACTACTGGTAATTTGGAATTTCAATTCGAATCGTTAAGACATGAAAGCTACAGATCAAAAGATGCCGATCAATGGCAATTTATATGATTGTGTCTGTTGTATAAAAACACAGCCACCAAACGCACCAAAATGACGAAATAGGACAAAACAAAGTTGGTTTCTTTGAAAAAAAAACTTTCGGTTTTTTTTTAAATTTTGTTGGACTTTTTTTGTGTAGTTTTTCTTCTTATTGTAAGTAGGGGGAAAATCTGTCTAAAATGAATAGATATTATCGAAATTCATTGACAGCTCCAAGAGGGATAGTTGACAGTTAAACGCACTTACAACGGAGGCAACCGTCAGAAGACGAAAACTAAAAACGGCAGCTTGGCCACCTCCAGCACAGCATTTCCACCAACCAACCAACCAGCCATCACGAGCAACTGCTTCAGTCCAACCACCAAAAAAAAAAGCAACAGAAAACCTATTCAGTCATTCATGCCACTCTCATTGTATTTTCGTAAAGTGATTGGCTATTTGTGAAAAGAAAAACGACATTACAGCAATTTGTTAAATGTACACTTTTTTTAAACTGTAAGGGGGAAGCGCAAGACCAACAGAGAGAAAAAAATCATTTATCGAAAGGAAAAAACGAAAATTTGTTCAAGCAAATGACAGCATAATAGACCATTAACCTTTTGAGATCCAAAGATTAATCCGCAAGATTCCACTGAATCAACATTTACACCCAGTAGGAGTAGAGGAGCGCAAACAGAAGCCAAGGCTGCTTAAAATCCATAATAAATATTGATTATTTCTCTTCGGTAAATTCCGTTGGTGGTGGAGATTTTTTCACTTACTTATTTTCGTTTTTCAAGTTGTGTTAATAAGGAAATGGAAATTTATTTGTCTGCGTTTACAAATCGTTTCGAATTAGCTAAATTAGCTACTCACTCTCACGCTGTCTCCTCTCTACCCGCCCGTTAAAGTTTAATTAAATTTTCAACAGCCGCTGTAAATAACTAAACAATAGCAAATTGGCAAAAACCTACCTACCACATGTGTATGGTTGTGGCCATAAAAAACGATTTTAACCTTTTACAACTTTTAACCAAACATTTGTGAATTTACGCGCTCTCTCTTTCATTCCATATGTCTCTGACCACCACAAAAGTTTAACCTTTTTAACAATTTATTTTTATATGAAATTTTTGTCCGTCCGCCTAAAGATTTCTTTGACCATTTTCGCACAGAAAATCAATTCATACCAAGTAAACAAATAACAATTTTCATTTTGTTTGGCGGGGGGAGATATTAACTTTTACCACTACAAAATTCAGGCAGTAACATAAATGCTAAGCTGTTATACGCATTCATGTGGGCCTATTTCTTCTAGTGTACTCGTACAACAGTAGTGGCAATTAATCAAATATGGCTTAAATTGTAAGCGTAAAATTAATAAATATATTTCAAGATGAATTTGTTTATGTGAAGAAATATGCCTTAAGGGCGGCCATTAATTTCAAGGAGAACTGAAATTTTCGTTTGCATATAAAAAAAAAGTATTGTAAACATTTGAATATCATTAGGAATGACCTACTATATTGATTAGAGAGAAGAATATTAACCGGCATGTAACGGAAATTTACAAACAAAAAAGATTTTTGGGTCAATTATTAATTTCATCTTCAAAATTTGCCATCAAGTTGTTGCTTACAAAGCCTGCGGGAATGACAGATAAATTGGCAATTAATGATGTTACTTGGAATTATAAATATTTGGACTTCGCGTTACATGTTGTTCTCTGAATAATTGATTACATAAAAATCGCAACACTAAACTACAGAGCCTCTTCAGGCCCATTGGAAATTTATGTGACCTGGAATACAGAAATTGAATATCGATTTTTTAACACACTATGTTCCAGGTCACATATGATGAATTTCATTTAAAAATCGAGATAAAACTGCAATTTTGAACCCGACCACCTCAGATATCGATGGAACTTTGTTCATAGCTAAATTTGATCAATACAAACAAACTCTCATTTTTAGAAATGACTGTTTTGCGATTTTTTGGGCGTGGCACAATGGGAAAGTTTTCGAAAAAACGCGAAAATGGTCGAAAAGAGCTCCATTTAAACTACAATAACTCAGAATCGGCTCAACCGATTTCCATGATCTTGGTATCATTAAAAAGATATTTTAACAGGCTTTATGACCACGTTTAAAAAAAAAATACACTGTAAATACACATTTTCGCGTTTTTTCTAAAAATGAGGGTTTGTTTGTATTGATCAAATTTAGTTATGAACAAAATTTCATCGATATCTGAGGGGGTCGGGTTCAATGCATCTCGATTTTTACATGAAATTCATCATATGTAAAAACGGAGTCATACATTTACTTGAATTGTTATACTTATGGTGATGTAGTTTCTATTAAGAAATTCAAAACTTTTTCTGCCCTTGCCCTAAAAAGTATATCCCCACTTTTAGTGATCTATTCTGAGAATAAGAGTGCCTTTTTATATCCTGCTAAACTTATTTTTCGCCGTAAAAAGTGGTTGAAAAAACAGACCTAATGCTACAGTCAAAAAGTGCAAAAATGTTGCATGTTCTGCCCTCTCAGCCAGTCACGGAGGAGAATGATGTCCGATAAAACGAACAAGTTACTGTCAATTGGTATGTGTCCATGCCAATCACATTTTCCTATCATTTTATATTGGCAGCCAAGGGTTTTTAACCCTAGAACGCCATCCTTATTTGTTGTACACTAACGTCATCCTCCTATTTTTTTTAATTAGTTAATTTTTAATTAAAAATTAACAAATAAATAAGTTTTCAAACGGCAAAAGCTATACGAAAAATTAGGTCAAAACAAACGAACATAAAATAAGCTCGAACATCAAATCACGCGTCGTCCTTCTGACAAAGGATGGTTTCCCTGTATGCTATATGACCGTTACGAATTTGAGACGGATCCGTTTCTACGGACATCCGCTACGGACATATAACATTTTCGTATGAAATTCCTCTCGGAAACTCGAATCGTTTTTTTTATTTTGTCGGATCCATCTCGAACTAATAACGTACTTCATATTCGTACTTCATATTGGGTTGTAGTTATTGTTGCATATGTATATATTCTCCTTCTTGGCTTTGAACTCACAATAACGTTATCCAATACTGTTTTTCTGATTTGTTCATACTGGCAAGTTTGTGCCTATTTAAACCGGATATATATATAACCGTCTTGCTCTAACGCATGGCTTGTAGACATTCATGCAAATGTTTATATTCTTCTCCTTATCATTGAACTCACAATAATGTTATCCAACACTGTTTTTCAGATTTTTTCAGACTGACAACTTTATGCCTGATGAAATGGAAGCGTTAACTTCAAGTGTCACTTAATATCGCTAAGCACTCCATACAAAATAAATGATAATCTAATCAAGCTGTGTAACCAACACACGCCTATTGTTAAATTTATTAAATATTATATAATATTAACACTAATTAGTTTATTACAAAACTGATACGAACGTTTGTGTGTGTATCCGGAAATTCCCAAAGAGACTTGAAGATTTTTTGGAGACAGAAATAGTCAATTCTCTAGACGTTGTTGATAACATGTTCATACTTCAAACCGCGAGTCGTGAGTGTATTTGGTGAGTATAATTCGTGAGCGTGAATACGAAAAATTGCAGTTACACACGATCACTTACTTGCAATTTTGAATCATGTTCGCTCACGATCACGTGATTGAATTTTATGTTAGTCACGATCACGTGTAATTGACGCGTGAATCACGCGTCACCCGACAAATGCGTGTCACGCGAACACCACTCCTTAAAATTTCTTAAGTTTCCATACAAAGTTATAGAAATATTTTTATTTTATTCATTTTGACAGACTGGACGATAGAAAGAAAAAGACCGCTATCGGGAACAACCAAATTTTTACTCTCTTTTATTACCCCAAAAAACGGCTGATGGTAACATTTTGAAAATGTTGCCTTGGGCAAGAACAAAGTTATTGCTTACAAAAGGAATTCACCATAAGTGTCTAAATGTACATATGTACTACATCAAAACACATCAATTAAAATGTAAAAACCAAACTGGTATTTTTAGTTCAAAACTAAACATATGAAACACAACCATATCAATTGATAAAAAATTCAACAGCTAAAAGGTCAACAAATTTATTTAAATTTGAAAATCCTAACACACGCTGAAAAATAATGGCCCCAGAAACATATTGCAGGAAAAATTTACATGTTTGCAAGCATTGTTTTCATGACTTGAAGATTTGCTGCCTTATTGTCTCTTTGTTATCTGCCTCGTATTTGTTTTCAACAAAAAAAGCCACATTTGGATCTCAAAAACATAAATTATAGCCTATTAACCGTTGGGCCTCAAACATGTTATATTGTATAGCAAAGACAACGTGTTTGAGCACAAGTATAGTATATTTGAGACAAGCTACAAACACGTTATATTTGAATCCAAACAATAAAAAAATACATATATTTCAGCGTGCAAGCCTACGATATGAAAAAATATATTAAAACACATATTATCTGTATTACCCCAAATAAATACACCTTAGTGCAGATGTGAAATTATAAAAATCCATTTGAAATTCCGTTTGAAAATTTGGACCCAACAAGATTATTTTCAAAATTCATAACTTCTCAATTCAAAAATATCAATTTGAATACCAAAAATAATAACAAATCCGCACACACGAGTCACCAAATATTACACATGACCTTACGTATTAAGGCTGGTACTAACGTCATTCGCATGAACAACTCTGGGCATTATCCATGTATATGTTTGGCTGCAAATGTGCCCAGTAATATATCAATGTTTACAACAGTATTCGCCTCTGTTTTCAAGTTTTGTTTTACACTAAACATGTCTTTGTTTGAGAAAGAGTTGAAAACATTGATCTTTTCTTCCTACAATTTGATTGGTCGTTCCACTTTTCTTACAATCATTAAAATGATTCTTGATACATATTGCTGATGTTTCGTGGGAAGAACTTAGTTTTCCACTAGCGGAAATAATTCGTCAATATTTCGCAGGCATTGATTTGTATGGAGTTTTGTAAATATTCGCGAGTAATGTTAAACTTAGTACAGTGCTTTATAAAAAAAAAAAATTCTCTGGCTTGTTAAAATTGGCATACTGTCGCTGGGATTCAAAAATAATTCTTTATTTTTACGCAAGTTTTCTGGAAAGCAACAGAAAAGAACCTTTGTTCACACGCTGAAAAATAATGACGTCTCTAACTTAGTCTCCCAAACATATTCTCCAGGAACCATGTACTATATGTTTTGAACACACTTCAAACATTCATATGTTTGCAAGTCTCAAAGTCACTTGCCTTTAAATGCAAACAGTATCATGTAAACATGTACTCTTTTACGTGGAAACATATGCGCATTTCCTCCCAAACATAATTATATTTGGAACCGATATTCTTCTTTGATTTCAATATAGTATTATTTATTATAATTATTAATTATAATTAATTAAATTCCAAATAATTAATAGAAAAAATCAAAAGATTTAAAACGTCCCTTTTTACATTTACTACTATTGTATTCTTCTCCTTTCTTTGTTGTCTCCCACGTTTTTATTTTCAGAAGGTTTCAGCTATGTTGTGGTTATCACTATGAGTTGGTCCACAAACAATATATTTCCGATTCTCTCAGTAAAGGCTCGGACAGTCAAAGGTCTTCATGTTCGTGCCCTTTCCAGTTTCCTTCCACAAATCTGCAATCCATGCGCTCATTCAGGAATATTTATGATTCACTGACTGAAAGAATAATGGAAAAATACAGATACACCCTTACAAGATACACTGTCTCGTTGTCCCCCTTTTATTATCTTGCCCTCGAGACAGCATAAACAGTGCAACAAACACAGCTGTATTTGTATCACAAACACAGATATATTTCGGTCGCAAACACATATAATATAACATGTTAATTATTGTGTCTCAAACATGTAATATTGAATAGAAAATATAATGTGTTTGGACACAAGTATATTATATTTGCAACAAGCTTTAAACACACTTTATGTTTGCATCCAAACAACAACATCAAATAATAGATTTTCAGCGTGCAATAGCAGAGAGTTTGCTATTACTGTCAATTTCTAAATCCAATCAAGTATCGGTCACGGATTTTCGAAAATATGCTAGACTATTTGAAAAATTTCACATTGATGCAATCAACCAAAATTTGGAAATATTACACATTACAATGCCAGCGACGTTGATGTGTAAGACGTCTGGAAGGCATTACAATGCGCCTCCACAAAAATTCAGGTATTTCCCTTTTGTTTCCAATTTCATTTATTGTTTTGTACAGATAAGTGCCACAAGTTGTGTCAGGAGCTGTCTTTCAAAAATCACTTTTCCATTTAGCGTTTCCCCGTCTTAATTTTCATTTTCTTTGTGTTATTAAACAATTTATCCTTTTGTGACATTTAACAAAACGCTTGTTAATATCTCACGATTTTTCAGCCTGCCACACACACAATACCTGTCACACTGAGGCAACAATGAATGAAAGAGTCTGTCGTTTTTTCTCTCCTATTTTTCCCTGTCCGAAATTGGCCAACACAAAAAGTGGAAAATCATTTAAAATCTGCTATTTTTGATTGCCATGATTGGTTGTCATTTCTGTTAACATGATGTTGATGGTGGCATTTGAAAATACAATGTGGCAGCAGCAATGATGTTGCAAAGTTTCCACTGGCAGTGAGTTGGCAAAGGGAAAATTGGCTTTTATTAATATATGAAGAGGGTTTTGAATAAAGGCTGTCTGTCAGGAAAGAAAATTGTTGGAAAATTAATGTTATTTCAAAAAAAAAAGAGCGTGAGAACACTGCGTGGAAAATTTGAACATATATTCACTATGAGCTTGAACCAATTTGATGGGAAACACTCAAAATGTATAGTTTGATATTAACAGCAAACATCGTCGGTTTGGTTACAGCAGACAATTTGTGTGTTATTACAGCAAATAGTCTGCAATAACAACAAATTGTTTACAGTAGTGATAAAAAGCACGCCCAATAATAAATTTATAAAAATATGTTTGCATTTTGTTTTGAGAGAAGTTCATAGTACCTCAGATTGTTTCTAACCAACTGAACATTAGACGAATATAAATATTTTTGAAAAAATGTCAACCAGTTTTTAATACAAGTCCGATTAAAGCTTGAAAATCTGGAATTGTGAGGTAACTAACCACATATATTATTGCTTGTAGCTGGAAGATGCGACATGAATGATTTGCTCATCATTTAAATCTGTGTTAAGTATCATTTAGAAATTATAAATAAATTATGTCAGAAAAAAAATTAACTCTATAAAATAAAACATGAGCACATTGTTTTAGCACATGTTTTAAAACATGAACAGACATTTTTTTTAAAAAAAACAAATATTTTTTTTTAATGATTTATTAACTGCAATCAATTTCAAGTCATCATTTGCGTTTCAGTGCTTTGTCAAATCGTTTCCGTTTCAGTTATTTTGTCAAAAATATCTACAACACTAGTCTATACAATGTTGAACGCAATCCCCGCCAGATGACAGCATATCCTAAAGAGCAGTTATGATGTAGTGCTTCAAAAATGGCAATCATTGTTTAATGCTAAGTTTAAGATATGACTTCACTCAATGACTGCAGTCAGGAAATAAAGGTTGGCATTAACAACAAAATGCAATGGAAAATGTAATAGCACATGTAATACGATAACAACAAACGGTAGACGACGTTGATAAAATACTTAACGAATTACTGGGTGAAACAACAAACATATGTATGTATGTATGTTTGCTGAAATAACAAACCTGTTTGCTCTTCCCTTTTCAGGAATCTTTTCTGCTGGGTATACATATCTTTTTGAGTCTTGAATTCAATTTTGAATAATATAAGTACGTAAGAATTTCGAACAATGATGTCCCCGAAATAGTTATACAGGCTCAAAAAATGGCCCCTGCAACATAATGCAGGCATCACGTATATTTTTGGATCGTTGTTTTCAAGATTTTAAGATCTGCTGCTTTTTTGATTCTCTGTTGTCTGCCACGTTTTTGTTTTCAGAAATTTGTAACAAACAAACCCAAATTTGGGTCACCTACATGTAATATTGAATAGCAACCACAATGTGATTGGACACAAGTATACTATATTTGCGACAGGCTACAAACATAATATTTGCATCCAAAAAAGACAGATTTTTTAGCAGGTAGGGTACTGTTTATTTAGGGTCATTTACCATACCGTGCATTTAACAAATATCCGCAGGCATTCAGGAAGTTACCACAAAAGAGACACTTCTGAAATACCAACTAAATATTTTAAATATATAAAATGTCCTACGAGGGCGGATCAATAAGTCCGTGACTTTTTGTATGAAATACGGTTTTTTTTTTTGGAAAAACGAAATTATATTTCTCCTTTTAGCTCTATACACTTAGTGCAACGTTTCTCCAATTTGTGTATCCCTTCCAAAAAAATAGAATTTTTCGAGGTCCATAAAATAGGCATTTGTTAGATCAATAATTTCATCGTTGGCGCTAAATCTCTTTCCACCGAGCCATTTCTTTAGGTTTGGAAATAGGAAATAGCTAAATCCGGAGAATATGGCGGATGAGGTACAAATTTGTAGCCCAATTAAATAACTACAAACAATCCTTTGAAGTTGTCACACGATTACGTTTATGGTCAATTGAGAGCAAACGCGGCACCCATCTTCCAGAGAGCTTTCTTAAACCCAATACCAATGTCATCAACAGTCTCACGCACTTTTACTCTTCGATCGGATAATACGATATTGTGGATTTTTTCGAAATTTTCGGGTGTATTGACCTCAATTGGCCGTCCAAAACGTTCAGCGTCATTTGTATTTGTGCGACCACAACCAAAGTCAGTAAAACACTTTTTTACCATTCAAATCTATGGTATCGAGTCCCCATAGTATCTATGAAGCTTTTCCTTGGTTTGATTGGCGGTTTTTTTTCGCAAAAAGTAATGCTTAATGAGCACTCGAATTCACTTTTTCACGAGATTGTATGTTTAGAACAGCTGTTAAACGCAAACTAAATTTCTGTTTCTGGTGCGAAATATATATAAAGGCAACATGGAAAAGAACCCGAATTCGAACAGTAGAAAATAGGTATTTAAACAGAAGTGAGTTTTCTTTGGTCGTTATTTTATTGTTTTAAAAGTAACGTAGATCAAATTAAAAAAAAATAATTTACATATATAGAATACGTGGTGGAAAGTACCTGAGTAAAGAAGAAATGGGAAAAATTGAAGATTATCATGATGAAGGGCTGTCCAATCGGGAAATTTCGAGGTGATTGAAATGATCTAGCTGTGTCATTGACAATTTTACTAAATAGGGTGTTCAAGATGGAAACACAAAACGACCTGGAAGGACACCGCTGATCAGTGGCAGCATCATAAGATAGATCAAAAGGGTTGCTGTTAAAGAAAACTTCGGCGATAAGGAAATTATTGCTGAGTTGAGTTTGGGAGCAGGGTTGCGTCGTGTTCAACAAATAATGAAACGCGACTTGAAACTGTCATATGGGAAAAATAATGCAAAACTTGGTCTTATTAGTCAGATTTAAATTCGCTGAAATATGCATATTTTTGAATGAGGGGGATATTTTCCGATGGAAAACATTTAATTTAGATGGACCTCATGGCTCGGATAAATATTGTCGTTCCAGAGATTTTTACAAAATTATGCGTCAGCGGAGAAATTTTGGCGGTGGCTCCTTTATGGTTTGGGCAGGTGCGAGTTATAGTGGAACCACTCCAATATGTTTAGTTTCCACAAAACTGGATTCCGAGTATTATATTCGACTATTGGATGTCGTCTTAGTTAATTCTGGAGAGGAAATTTGTGTCCCAGAATTTATCATCCAGCAGGACAACGCAACAGTACATTGGTCTAAGAAAACTCCAAAGTTTCTGGAGTCCACAAATAATACAAACTCTCAACTGGGATGCACTTAGTTCTGATCTCTATCCGACAGAGAACCTCTGGTCTATTTTACCTACCCAAGTTTACCACCCATGACACCAGTTGAAGAATATCAAGGGTCGAAGAGTACCAATACCAGAAAATGGAAAATAACTGATCCTGCGCATATTCTCAATGGCAAGATACTTAGTAGAAGTTATCAGCGATAATGGAGTTCAAATGTCTTACGAAACTTTTTAGAATATTTAAATAAACCTTTTGCCCTTTATAAATATTTCGCACTAGTAATTAGTTTATTTTTCTTGATTCACCTTGAAGAAGTCATACTCTGAGTATTTTTGCTGAAAAGTATTTAATTTTGAAAGGACTAATACAATATAAAATAAAAACTTGAAAATTCCTCACAACATTTGGAAAGAACAAAAAATAGTGTTGCTTTTATATTTATTTCGCGGGGTGTAGGTCCGACGAGAACTTCGAGCGATAAGTTCTCGCAGTCTTGTCGGATATTTTCTTTAAGAGTTTCCAGGGTCTGTGGCTTATTAAAATATAGTCGCGACTTTAAACAACGCCAAGTAAAGAAGTCTGGAGCGGTAAAATCGAACGACCTTCCTGGCAACTACAAATTCCAAATCCGAGATGGCTCTTCGTAAATCAGAAAAATCTCCGTACTAAAAACTCAAAACTGGAATTTTTTCCAGACTATCCCTGAAAAATGGATGTGTAAGGACATGTTTCCACATGCTTTGAATACGGTTGAACGCGCCAAAAATCTCCTTTCGTATGATACCAATATTGTATACAATTGTTCATAGTTAAAGTACAAAATTCTTTGGAAAACTAAAAATATATATATTTTCTTTTTGAAATAGTCCAGCTCACAGGATCTTAATGACACGAAATATCTTGGTAATCACCAGAAAACAAACCGAGGTAAATTTTGAAGGGCGAACAAAAATAACTTTTTTTGTGAGTTGGTCTAATGTTCATACAGGGTGTTCCAAAAACTTTCCGAAAAAACTAAACGCGCGATAGCTTGGCTCAATATGAATATTTTTTGTTCCAGCACCACTGTTCTAACGGCTACCGTTTTCGAGCTATAGCGTCTCAAAAAATAATGCATTTCTAAATGCATTTAATTCATTTTAAAACAACTTAGTTTTTTTTTAAACATTTTTATCTGACTTGTGTCAAAAAAAAATTGTGACAACAACAAGTGTAAGAAAAATAGTTAAAACAAAGGAAATACCATAATCTCAGGTGTTTAGAATTTTAAAACATCACAAGCTCCATCCGTATCACTACACACCGGTACAATCGTTGCACGAAGGTGATTGTGAAAAGCGAATTGAGTTTTTTTGTACGTTAATGTTGGCGAAAGATACACAAAATCCATCTATGGATGGATGAATCCATATTCAACCGAGAATTTTCATAATTTACAGTTTTACGCGTAAGAAAATCCGCACAAAAAACTGCAAACAAAGCACCAAAACCGTTTTAGTCTCAATGTTTGGGCAGGCCTCATCGGAAATTGTGTTATAGGCCCCCATTTCTTACCAGATCGGTTAAATGCAACATTGTAAATGGATTTCCTCCAAAACGAACTTAGAGACGCTCTCGATAATTTGCCATTAGCAACATTAGCCGGAATTACTTTTCAACAAGACGTGTGTCCCGTACACTCTAGCATTGTAGTCAATAACTTTTTAAACAGTAGTTTTGGTACAAATTGGATTGGACGCAACGGACCAATCTAATGACCACCGAGGTCTCCGAATCTAACATCGTTAGATTTTTTAGTTTGGGGTCGGGCAAAAGAGCTCGTTCACAAGGAAGAAATAATTTCATGCAATCAACTTAAACGCAAAATAAAGGAGGCCTTTCAAACCATTGAGGAACACATAACGCTGGACGTTACTACCGCTGAAATTAGGCGACGATATGTAAAATGCACTACCATGCATGGCTCTCATTCTGAGCATTTGAAAAAAAAAAATATTTTTTTTTTGTAACAATTAATTCATAGAAAATTTATTTAAAAATTTAAAGTTGTTTTTGAAATTTAAGAAATGCATTCACAAATGCATTTATCTTTGAGATTCAATAACTCGAAGACGGTAGGGGTTAGAACAGTGGTGCTAGAACAAAAAATATTCATATTGATCCAAGCTATCGCGCATTTAATTTTTTCGGAAAGTTTTTGGAACACCCTGTATATACGAAGTATGTGACTCAAAAATATAATATAAAATAGCCCCACTACACTGAATCGAAACACCAAACCCAAGATCTAAAAAACGATTTCCTGTTACATCCCATGAAGGCATTAGGGAGAGATTCTCACAAACCAGTGAGCTGTGATTTTTCATGGCTAACTACTTGATAGTGTCGCCGACCCTAGCGAGGTGACCACCGTCAAAATAAATTTAAGGTGGTCAGAGCAGGCCTCGAACCCACGTTATCATGCAACGTTCCGATTGCACTAACGACGGCCACAAACCTACGTTCTAGGTGCAGAAATATTATGAGTATGGTTTGCTCTCAATTTTAGACATACATAGTTTTTGTAGTTTCAGTTGCATCCCAAGTCAGCAAATTAATATAAATTTTTATCTATTTATCATCAAACCCTGCAGTTTCAAAAGTAGCTAGTGGCTCTATGTAGTCAGTTATTTGGTTAGCGAAAACCCTGACTAGCTACTTGAGTAGCTACAGGTAATGCTAGAGTTCGCCTTTTGATTATTATATGTATGAAAACAAGGAAAAAACCAATGCACTGAACCGTTATCCCGTTATGTCAGTTGCTATTAAATGTTCGTAGAACTATCATCGTGACAGAGTACGTGGGTTAGAAGTATAAAAATGTGAATTTTAATATTTGGAAGAGTATAATTACAAGCAAAAGACAAATAAAACGCTTAATAAAGAAAGAAAAGAAACAAATTGTGCAAAAGTTTGAAAATGTGGAAAAAGATAATGAAAATGATTCATTCATAACATTAATTCATTATGGTCCGGCGAATTCATCAAGCGGATTGTACTAATCAAGTAGTAAGTACAATGTTGTTAGATATTTCGTCAATTCCATGTAACTAGCGATCTGCATGGTACATGGTAGTGCAGAGGGTAGCCGCTGACTACCGTCAATGACATCCCCATGTTAAATTCGTCAGTGTTAGAAATTGAGTTCTTGATAGAAATTGCAAAAACTAATGAAAAGACTTCTAGGACAATTATTTTAACAAATAATGAACCTGTTTTTAAATATATAGGAAAAATCAAATAATTTACAGAGCAGAACACAAATAATTTGAACAGAACAGAAATAATTTGAATAATTAATATAAAACTCAATTGCATAGTCATTCGGATAATCGAAGTGACTTGTCACTATATTTCAATATCATTTGAAGAGCTTTTAAGCCCACAATTTCTTGGCTTTTGTTCTGAGGAAGTCATACGCGCAATGTCATTACCATCATCATCATCATCATCGTCACCGCCACCACTTTAGGCTTATGAGTGGTGAATACCAACACATTTTGGCGCCATCTGTTACGATTTGTCAACCACAAAAATTTAGGTTAAGTACAACGTGATTTCTTAAAAACAACAAAAAACAAAATAACAAAAACACAACCAAAAAATGTTCACTTAATATGGCAATAAGCAATATTTTTTTTTAAACAAAAGACAATGACGTTTTGCACGTGTCTAAAATTGGCAATAGAGGTCTCTCCACCATCTTGACACCCTCGGCTGGCTGGCTGGCTGGGCTGTCATCACCAGTGAAGAGAAAAAAATAAAATTAATAAATAAGTTATTTTAAAACAATAAACACTTGAGATAACCCAGCAGCGGCGAAGGAGGTGGCTGATAATGCCAGCCGACAAAACAACCGAAAAAATTTAAATCGAACCAGCCAACCCACCAGATTGTCAATTATTGCAGAAGCCGCCACACCTTTTCAATAACAACAGACGATGGCAATTATTTGTATAGGTCGACTTAAATATTTTAAGCCAACATTTTCAATAGAAAAGATAACAGAAATGTAAAGTTAAACAAAAAAGAACAAAACTAAAAACAATTGCAGATTCAAGGGCAAGGACAGACATTGGCGAAATTTGAACTGTGAGCAGAAAAATTGATAAAATAATACACGTATCATAGCAAACAAAACACATAAAGCGCTTAACAATAGAGTTTAAATAATGTATTTATCTGCGAAATTGAATAATGAGTAGGAAATTAAATGAGAATTAGGCAAAAAAACGAAAAAAATTAACACGTAATGAAGGGAAGGCATCCTCAGTGTTGTATAGAAATGACTGGGTGGTAATCGAGACTGGTTTATATACACTGAAAGATAAAGCTGCGCTAAACGGGTGCATTCATTGGGCCTGCGCCTTTTAGTATTTGTCTTTTTTCCAAAAGTGAACTAATTCACAGATTCTTCCATGCAAGCAAAATGGTCTATTATTTTAAAAATTTATTATACGTTGAATATGTTTCACTTATTTATACGTTGAATATGTTTCACTGTTGCAATGAATATGTTTCATTGCTGTTTCATTGAAATTCGTACGAAACCAGACCTATAGACCTAAATGCTGCAATTACCAAAGATAGCCACGTGCTATACAGAGAAGCTCACTCAGATACTGGCGAAGAATGCACCTCCGCCTCATGATCGTGAAGCGCAGTGGAAGTACATTAACCACTCTGTGAAAACTGCTGCAGAAACCATACTTGGTTATGAAAAACTGCTGGAAGAAAAACCATGGTACGATAGAAAGTGTCGTATAGCAAGTAATGAAAAGAACGCTGCATGTATGGCAATGCTTCAAGCAGGTGCAACACGAGTCGTGATAGAGCGGTATAAGGAGAAGAGGAGAAAGGAACCCCGTTTGTTTAAGAAGAAAAAAATGGTTGTGAAGAAAGCGCGAGAGACAGAATATTGAATCTTACAGAAGGAAGAATGAGGCCCGTTCTTTCTACCGAAAACAACAAAGCCAAACCAACGCCAATGGATCAGGGACTACCTTTTGTAGCGCAGTCGAAGTTAAAACTGCAATTTCCCGGCTTAGGAATAACAAAACCGCCGGTACTGATAGACTACTGGCTGAGCTGTTTAAGGCTGGCTGGCTATGAGTTGCTCATATGCAAAATCTGGCTAGACGCATGCATGCCCGACAACTGGAGTCTTAGCATACTATGTCCAGTTTTCAAAAACACAGACCCGAGTATATGTACAAACTATCGTGGAATAAGCCAATTATCAATAGCATAGTAGGTCCCCCGAGCGTAATGTTCGAAAAACTAAAGCCTATTGTTGCAGACCTGAGCAGTTTGGCTTTAGGCCTGGAAAGTTAACTATCGACCAAGTCCTGGAGAAACCCCATGAAAAACAAATAGACACCTACCACCTCTTTGTAGATTAATAGGGCGCCGTCGATAGGCGAAACGGGAAAACTGTAGCACGCTATTTCGGAGCTTGGTATTTCTACTAAGCTGACACGCCTTTGTAGTATGATACCGACCGACACGAAATCCTCAGTATAGATTAATAAAGATCTCATCGAACCATTTAGTACACGTTGGAAAATATCGGTACCAGAAACATATTGCAGGAAACAAGTACATGCTTGCAAGCACTGTTTCTTTGTTGTCTGTCTCGTATTTGTTTTTAGCGGTTTGCAACAAAAAAATGCCACAATTAGGGCTCGAAAACATATTCTTATATTTTAATCATTGTGTCTTAAACATATTATAGTGGTTAGCAAACACAATGTGTTTGGGTACAAGTATAGTATATTTGCGACAAGCTACAAACACGTTATATTTGCATCCAAACAACAACAAAAGACTGATTTTTCAGCCTATACGAGACGGTGCCCCAGGTAGGTCTGTTCAACATATTAATTGAGATCATCGTGAGGAAAGCTACAGGCAACATGAATATAACTATCAGCAACAAAAGTCACATGGTGTTCGGGTATGCTGATGATTTAGACATCAACCCGCGAGAAGTTACTGTCGTATTTTCGAGAACTGAGAAAGTATCAGCATAAGTGGGTTTAATAGTTTCGACAGGTAGAACATTCACCCAATGGGATGAATGGGAGACCGTTGATAACCTGGACCTCTTAAGCCTGGAAATGATACAGAGAATTGTACTTGGAAACAGGTGTTGTGTTATTTCGGGCTAAGCAAGCACTTCAGTGATAAGACCCTCTCTGGAGAAATGATGATCCCAATGTCATACAACCTGTCTTGTTTTATAGCGCTGAAGCCTGGGTTGTATCGCACGCTGATGAAATATCACTGGGAGACTTCGAAAGAAAAATGTTCCAAAAAAATATATGGTCATACAATAGAGAACCGCGAGTATCGACAACGGATGAACCACAAGCAGTATAGTCTGTATCCCGACATCGACGTAGTTATGCGTATTAAAATAGCGTGTTTATACTGGCTAGGCCAGGCCAGTAGAATGAATCACAATGCACCAGTGCGAAAAAAAATACTCGAAGGACATCGAAAAATAGGCCACCCAACAGTTTGCTGGAAAGACCAAGTAGAATATTGCATGCGACAGCTTGGTGTCACCAACGGGAGGAGAATTCTAAAAACCAAGGTGATTGGAGCAATGTGTTCTCCTCATTTGGTAAGGTCATTTGAGGCCACATGACTCAGATTGGAACTTTAAACTTTACACCGGTTCCTAAAGCTTTTTTACCACGCTTTTTCATGGCTACGAGTACTTATTCAATACTGTCGCCATCACTACAGTTGATAAAAAATCGGACTTTGACGACCTTAAAGTTCTCATGTACAAGAGTAGTGCACAATAAAAATGTCACCACCCACAGCCACTCCCTCAATTGCTGGGCAGAAATAGTTGGTCATCATGGATCTTCAGTGCTCTTCGTTGATCTTATGTTAGATAGCTTTGCTGAATTTTTCATACTGGCAACCTTGCGCCTGAAAGATAAGCGATAATTGCCGCTTAGCCTTTATTACACTACACGCTGAAAAATCTGTCGTTTTTTGTTGTTTGGATGCAAATATAACATGTGTTTGGAGCTTGTCGCAAATATAATATACATGTGCCCAAACGCATTGTGTTTGCTATTCAATATTACATGTTTGAGACTCAATGATTAATATGTTATAACATATGTGTTTGCGATATAAATACAGCCGTGTTTGTTGCACTATTGATGCTCTCTTGAGAGCAAGAGAATAAAAGAGGGGCAACGAGTGTGTATATCTTGTAAGTGTGTATATGTATTTTTGCATTATTCTCTCAGTGCGTGATTCATAAATATACCTGAATGGGCGTGTAAATTGCAGATGAAGTCAGATTTCTTATTTTGCATTTAATTTATGGCATTTAAATTTCATGTCTTCAGTCGTCAATGATTCATCGGACAGACGATATCAAAAGCGCTTGATCAGTAAAAAACGAATAAACAATCGCTCGGTCGGTTAAATGGTTTGTGATGTTGCTTTGGTTTTTGTGTATGTGTTTCGCCTATATGTATGTATGTGTGCTACCAAAGTGAGAAGCGATTTTGAGAAAAGGGCAACAACGTAAATCCCTTTTTTTGCCCGAGCCTCTACTGAAAAATAAAGGAATGGCGGACCATTTGTGTAATAAAAAAAAAAACACAAGTAATTAATACAATAATAAAAACTAGAACGCGCACAAGTCGCTGGTTGTGAGAAGTTCTTCCTAATCCCCTCGTGGGATGTAACGGGTAACCATTTATTTATTTATTTAGTTAATACACGCTTGTCTGGCATGAACTAGATTTGTATACAAGTATATTGTTTGTATACGAGTACCAACGCATAGTGATAACCAAGGCATAGTTGAAACCTTCTGAAAACAAAAACGTGAGAGACAACAAAGAAAGGAGATGCAAACGAGCAGCAGTTTCTCATTTCATAAAACAAAGTAATGCATTCAATGCAAGTAAATGTAAAAGGGTAATTTTAAATATTTTATTTTTTTGTATTAATTATTTATAAATGTGGATATACATATATGGAAAAATTGATATATATTTTTTGTATTAATTATTTATAAATGTGGATAAAACGAATTGTAATAAATAAAGAAAGAAAGAATAATACGTTTCTAAGTATTATTATGTTTGGGGAAAACACGCATATGCTTCCACGTAAGTATATGGAGGTTTGGGGGGAAAACACGCGAATGCATCCACGTAAGTATATGGATGTTTGGGATGAATCTCGCATATGTTTCCACGTAAAAGCATATATATTTCTCAGTAAACATGCTAATTTTTTCAGTTAAATACACCTGAGTTTGGGACTTGCAATTTTATAAATGTTTGAAGTGTGTTCCAAACAAATACATGGTTCCTGCAGAATATGTTTGGGAGAATATGTTACAGAGGCCGTTTTTTTCAGCGTGTAGTAGATAATTCGTTGTATAGGTCAACATTATAATTTGTTATCAATGTTTGGAACACAAGGAGAATGTTTTGCAAAAAATGTTTTTTCAGATCTATTAAATTTTTCAAATTTGTTTCCCCTGGAATCGGAATGAATCGAACAAAATAAAAGAAACCCTTTAGATCTTCGCTTTTTTTCAAGGGATTCATCTGTAACCACACATCCAGTTTTATTTTATAACTGATGTTTGTCGGCTTGGAGACATTTGTGTTGGCATTCTCCAAAAAAGGTAGCGTAAATCTAAAACAAAAATGAGGATACGATTCCTTACAAGAGGTTCTCAATCCAAATTTCTCTTACAATAAAATGGATACTGGCAAATCGATCCAGTTTATCAAATAGTGTTACACTGGCTTTATTATTGTTTAGCTCTCCACACAAAGTAAGTGATCATCAAAGCGAGCGATGTTACCAAAACACGACCCAAAGTTGAGATGCCTATGTTTCCGGGGAACGAATTTGTTTTTTTAAAGTAACAAAAATTCGCATATGTATTTGTTATGACAATCAATTTCAATTGCTGTTAGCTCGAAGCTGCTTTAGTTACATTAGTTTTTAACAATAGATGTCACACCACTGATAACTTACGACAACTCAGGTTGAAGTGATTAAATTTCGTAACTCGAAACTCTGTAGTAGCTGTCTACACAATACATATAATTGGCTATCCTTCTCAACATCTAACAGCTAATGACTTGAAATCACCATAACGAACAGACGCCGATAAAATGTTATTATTACACAAAAATAAAAAATATCACTTCCATTTGAACGCATTTTACATGCATTACTAGGGGATATTGAGTACTTAGTCCATTCATTACTCACTCATATCACATATAATATTCAATATCGACAAACACTTGAGGACATATGACAACAAATCCGATATTTGTGGGTTTCAAATTTCATACGCAACTAATTTATTATGCGTTTTTTGTTTTCATTGTGAAAATGTAAACGGCCACATGAAAAATGCACTCCACCTCAAAATTCACTACTCCACTTTGGAGTTGAACGGTGGTGGTGGTAGATTTTCTTTTCTGGGCTCGCGCTCTCTCTCTCTTCCCTCACTGTCTCTCCGCATTGTTTGGTGTTTATTAAAAGTGATTTTATGCAAATATATACCAATTTGGCTGTTGCGTTCAAGCCTAAAATATCACTGATATTTATTTATTTACTTGTGGTTTTAAAGGTGCGTGTGCGCCTTGACAAACGTCAAATGCTCATACATAATGTCAAAAGATAAGACAATATATATTATGGTGGTAACGCGAACATATGGGAGACAATATCTCGTGTAGTCATGCACATTTCGAATTACGAATACGACAACGACGACGACGAGTAATGAATGTATGAGATTTCATTTGGGATCGAGTGAGGGTAATCGCAAAGTTGAAACACGTTTTGTAGGCTTCACTTTTGGTTAATACGACGAAAACGAGGTGGTTTATTGACAATTTGACAAATATTTTGTTTTTATTGTTTTTCGATTTTGGTTTATTTTTGTTTTGTTTTTGTTATGTATCAAAAAAAAAAGGTGACAACATTTAGGTGACAGCTCCAAAACTCAAAAAAAAGGTTAACACAAAAACCGCACTAAATTCTCGTTACATACCTTCTACAATATATAATCGTTTTATGGTGTGAAACATCCATTTTTCCGGGAAATTTGTTTTAGTCCTTATAGAATTCAAATGAGATGCGAAAAGTTGTTTTCATAAATCTTCAAAATTAAACATAAAACACTGAATTTGTTCGAAGAAAGTTTGGAAGAGTTTTAATTTCCAAATGATTGTGATTTGAAAAATGTTCTCCTTAATCTTATAAGAACTGTGTCTGCTCCTTAAAACCACTAACTTCACACTAATAGTGCAACATAGAAATTTTTCCGAAAAACTGTTCTTTCAAATCTTGTATCTTCCTTGTGTTTATTTAAAGAAGACGAAAAAAAAACACCAACTGCAAACATGTAATTTTTGTTTTACTACAAATCTTTTGGTCTTTCGAATACATCACATTCTCCAGCCAGACTTTTGCTTCTTCATCATTTTGTTTTTTTTTTAAATTCCACAATATGACTCCTATCATAAACACTGTTGTATTAGTGGTTCCATTTTAATTGTAACAGCTTTTGTGTTTGACCAGATTTCCCGAGACGGATGTTTATATATAATTAAGGGGGCTATAAACAAAATTACCATCATTATTTCAAATGGTTTCAAATTATGATTCCATTTGGAATTGTAGATTTGTTTAGAATTTTGGAAAAATAATTTGGGTTACATTTGAGATTGTTCTTTTTCTGGGATTTTAAGGAAATTTCGAATAACCAAATTTCACCCCATAAAAGCAATAATTTTATTATTTGTTTATTTTGAAAATTGTGGACTTATATGTGTTTTAGTAGCAGGCTTCTTAAGGAGGCAACCATATGGTCAAACGATGTTTAATTAGGGTAAAGATGTTAAATGGACATAATTTATAGTAAGGTAGGAATTGCACTTTCCCCTATGCGCAAGTGTCCGAATAATATCGCAAGCAAAACACACAAGACAATATTGGCAGAAACTTCTTTCCATCTCCAGAGAACTATCGGTTCCCATTAGACATGACTTTTGTTGTTGAATAAAATACAATACAATTCTTACTTGTACTAACAATTGCATAAGGTTTCGTTGTGCTTTACGTTCAAATTCATCAGGGATGATTTTTATTTATTCGGCCATTTTATTGGTTCTCTTAGATGGAGTGAAGATTTTGCAAATGTTTTCGTGTGTGTTTTGCTTGCGATATTTTTCGGACACTTTCATAGTGGAAAATTCTCAATTGAAATGAGTTTTCGTTTGCATTTAGTAGAATTTTTCAAAGGCAGCATTGCAAACAACCACTGATGAAGAACAAAGACTAAATCTGAAATAGCTCTACGGTTTGCCAGGAATCATGGTGATACATTTTGCAAAACTTCTTTTTTTAAAAAACTATATCTCTATTAAAAGAGATATATGATAGAATGGTCTTGAGCTTGAATAGTAAAATAAAAAAGTACCAATAAAAAGGCATAATAAATATAAATCATCCCTAATGCGTAACAATGACCCATTGTGCCATATGAATCCACATATGACATTTTGTCCGAAACGGACATCCGTTATGGTTTCGTATCAAATTCCTCTCGAAAACGAGAATCGTACTTCATATTCGAATCCGTTTCAGATTCGTTTTGTGTAAATACAATGGATTCGAGACGGATCCGTTTATATCAGTTTTTCATTCCTCTCGAAAGCGCGAATCGTTTTTTTCTACATTTTCGGATGCGCTCCAAATCGCAACGGACTGCATATTCGAATCCGTATAAGATTCGTTTTGAGTAAATAAAATGGATTCGAGGCGGATCAGTTTTTTATCAAATTTTGTGGATTCTAAGCAGATTCGTTTTGAATTCCCATTGCTCTCGAAAACACAAATCGTGTTTTGTACTTTTTCGGATCCGTCTCGAACTTGTGACGAACGTCATATTCGAATACAGCTTAGATTCGGTTTGTGTAAATAAAATGGATTCGAAGCGACGGATTCGTTTTTAACAATTTTCGCGGATTCGAAGCGGATTCGTTTTGAATTCACATTCCTCTCGAACACGTGAATCGTTTTTTGTACGTTTTCGGGTCCGTCTCGAACTTGTGACGAACGTCATATTCGAATCCAGTTCAGATTCGGTTTGTGTACATAAAATGGATTCGAGACGGATCCGCTTTTACCATTTTCTGCGGATTCGAAGCCGATTCGTTTTGAATTCGTCTTCCTCTCGAAAACGCGAATCGTTTTATCTACATTTTCGGATTCGTCTCGAAATCGCAACGGATTTCATATTCGAATCCGTTTAAGATTCGTTTTGTGCAAATAACAGGGATTCGAGACGGATTAGCTTTTATCAATTTTTTGCCGATGCGAAGCGGATTCGCATTCCTCTCGAAAACACGAATCGGTACTTCTACATTTTCGGATCCGTCTCGACTGCATTTTCGGATCCGTCGGACTGCATATTCGAATCCGTATAAGATTCGTTTTGAGTAAATAAAATGGATTCGAGGCGGATCAGTTTTTTATCAAATTTTGCGGATTCTAAGCAGATTCGTTTTGAATTCCCATTGCTCTCGAAAACACAAATCGTGTTTTGTACTTTTTCAGATCCATCTCGAACTTGTGACGAACGTCATATTCGAATACAGCTTAGATTCGGTTTGTGTAAATAAAATGGATTCGAAGCGACGGATTCGTTTTTAACAATTTTCGCGGATTCGAAGCGGATTCGTTTTGAATTCACATTCCTCTCGAACACGTGAATCGTTTTTTGTACGTTTTCGGGTCCGTCTCGAACTTGTGACGAACGTCATATTCGAATCCAGTTCAGATTCGGTTTGTGTACATAAAATGGATTCGAGACGGATCCGCTTTTACCATTTTCTGCGGATTCGAAGCCGATTCGTTTTGAATTCGCCTTCCTCTCGAAAACGCGAATCGTTTTATCTACATTTTCGGATTCGTCTCGAAATCGCAACGGATTTCATATTCGAATCCGTTTAAGATTCGTTTTGTGCAAATAACAGGGATTCGAGACGGATTAGCTTTTATCAATTTTTTGCCGATGCGAAGCGGATTCGCATTCCTCTCGAAAACACGAATCGGTACTTCTACATTTTCGGATCCGTCTCGAAATTGCAACGGATTTCATATTCGAATCCGTTTTAGATTCGTTTGGTGTAAATAAAATGGATTCGAGAGGGATTGGTTTTGAATTCGCATTCCTCTCGAAAACGCGAATCGTTTTTTGTACTTTTTCGCATCCGTCTTGAACTCGTGACGGAGTTCATATTCGAATCCGTTTCAGATTCGGTTTGTGTAAATAAAATGGATTCGAGACGGATCAGCCAAATCGCAATTTTACTGATTCGCTTTTTAGGATTTTACTAACTCGTAACGGGTTCGAAATAGATCCGAAAAATCGCAGTTTTTTTGATTCGCTTTTTTATGTTTTTACGAACTTGTAACGGGTTCGAGACGGATCCACCAAATAAAATTTTCACTGATTCGGTTTTAGGTTTTACGGACACGTAACGTGTTCGAGACGGAACAGTCATAGTCTTTCACTCAATGATTACGGCCTACAGTTTTACACCGGTTTCGACAGGATGTTGAGATGTTTTTATGGCAAATGATTTAGTACACACAGAGAAGAGATTCGTTGTCTCAACTATATTTACAGCCAACTAAAACTTGGCGGTTCATTGGACTATCACATTATTCTGTTGTGATTACCAATAATTGTGTTCAGTATCGCCAAATGTTGTGCATATCAATTGATTTGTAACTCAGTTTTGGTTGCAAGAACTGAAATATTTAGTTGAAGTCACAGCAACAAGAAATAAATGTTATCTGTCAATCGAGTTTTAGTTCTAGCAATCAAGTTATCATGTAGTGGTGAATATTCAATTAGTTGGATGAACAAAAAATGTAAAAACTAATTCGGTTGTACCAAATAATATATTGGGATGCTAAACTAAATTACTTGAATTTGATGGCTGTCACAACCATTCGGTGATGCTTTAACCCCTTATGAATTTTATACAAAAAAAGTAAAAAAATAGCTTTTTATTAAAATTGTGTATTTTATATTTAAATATAAACAAAATTATTATTATTTATAACCAGAGTTCGAATTTCGTGCCCACTTTTGTCGCCGTAGTAAAGTAAGGTGACCATCGTCGAAATAAATGTAAGGTGATCAAATCAGGGATTCGATTGTGTCAGTAATTGCAGTTTTTAATTTTTGGGGTTTCGGCTTTATTTCATTACAAAAGTCTACACAATTCTAGCCGAAAATAGTCTTCAAACATGGGATTAAATGGGAACGCCTTTGACCGTAACATGGTGATAATTTTCATCGACGACAAAATAGTTCCTTTTTCACAGTTCCTTTTTGTGGATGCAATGGAGTTCCTTGAAACACATGCTGATTTGTTGCTGTCCAAGAACGAATAGTTTGTTAACTGACAATTGCTAATTGTCAATGGTCAAAAAAGAGCTTAACCGCTGAAGCCGAATTTTCGATAAAATTTCGGCTCTTAAAGTTGAGACAATCGACTCTGAGTCCTGGTTGTAATTTTCAATAATTTCCAAACATTGCTCGATCGTGAACTTAAAAATAAATGGTTTCCCATTACATCCCACGAAGGGATTGGGGAGAACATCCGTGAACTCCAGCATGATAAAAATGTAAACATTGACTGACGTTCTGACACTACCAGATCATAAAAAATCTGATTAATACACAAAATGTGTATGCCCCTATTGGAAGGAACCGTACAAATGGTTTGAGGGACAATGTATACTGTAGGGAAATTTGTAACACAACCATACTGAGAGAGAAGTTTCGTAACATGAGTAAAAGCTTCATTGCTTCGACGAATACTTTCATAAAAAGTCAGCTTTGGTACACATTCATCCCCGCAACGAAAATGGTTTCATTAGGTAATAAATATTTCCCACTGCAATGAATATACATATATAATTTCTTTGGCAAATGTTTCATTTCTTCGAAGAAAGTATTTAACTGCTGCAAAGAAAATATTTCATTGCCGCAAAGAAAATATTACATTGCCGGATTAAAAGGCGGTGAGTTTTTGAGTTTGCGATAGTGTTGTCGTCTATAAGAGAAGTCACCGTCGTCAAGAGAAATGTAAGGGGGTTAGAATAGGGATCGAAACCACGTTCTCGTGGACAAGATAGGCGTACATTAACCATTACACCAATGATGATAAATTTTATTGAATTTTATTATCAAAATTCGTGCTTGGTGGGAAATTTGTTTCGTACACTCCAACCATTTTAGGGTCACCAATTGCGAAACTCATTTCTCGCAAAATGGGTATGTCAACAGGAAAAATGTCGCATTTCGCCTGAGGACCAATCAAAGGCAATACCAAAGCCGCTAATTCATCCTAAAATAGTCACTGTTTAGTGAGGTTAATATGCCCACGAAATCATCGGTCAGCATTACTTTAAAGGTGACAATAGCTACAATGCTACCATCAATGACACCCGGAATCGTTCGATGTTTTCGAGAGTTTTATGCCCAATTGCGCGAGATGGATCTTGTCGACATATGGTTACAAAGACTCGACCCTACATGCCACAAATCACATGAAACAGTGGGCATATTAAGAGACTAGTTCGGTGACCGATTTATCTCTCTCTAACTTTTTGTTGTTATAGTTCGACACCAAATGAAACCTATATGATTAACCCACAAAAATGTTCTGATTGCCGATTAATTTGACAACATTTCAAATTTTCACCATCTGTCAATACAATTATTTTCCCAGAGACTACCTGTAAACATTGTTTCACAATTTTATCCATTAGCTTGAGCAAATCTCAATTATGTCACACACAATCAATTTGAATCTAATTCACACTCAATATAATTATAATGAAATTAATATTAAAATAATAATGAGCTTTAAGCTGGTTCTGTCTGGATGATAAGAAAATAATAACTTCTTATCTTTTTCTCTCAACCAGACTTATTTCGTAAATATTTCCGCATTTACTCACCAATCTCTCCTTGGATTTGAAATAAATCGCAGAAAAATACACCCTAAACGAGAAAGAAACAAGAAACAATAGAAAAATAAATTAATTTGTAATACTTTAAATCGAGTTTCGAATAGTAAAATGATCAATATCCAGTAGATAATAAAAAATCGTACGAAATAAAAAATGGGCGGAACGAGAATACAATGATTTCATCAATTTCAAAATAACAATGACTGCATGAAAACATGTTGATGTGATGAGCACAAAAACAACATAACTAATAAAAATGTTATAATTTATAAATTGGTTTTCAAGAGAATAAAAAATCCAAATGTTATAACTTATAAATTGGGTTTTTAGCGAATTAAAAAAAATCACAATAAATTGTTAAACAAAAGGCCATAAACATTAAGAACTTCAGGCAAAAGGTAAGAGGTGAAAAATAAATAATAAAAAGCACAAATTAGAATTAAAACTTGCATTTTGTTTATAGTTGGATAGTTTGGGTTTAAAAGATAGATGGCTGATTTTATAAAACGCAAGAGAATATTAAGGAGCGAGGACTAGTGTCCGTAAATGTTGCCAGAAATGTGTAGGCCACATACATAAATGAGATTGCTTGCGTTCATCTCTTCTTGATGTGCAACAAGTTTAGAATAGCTAACGAAATGTTGTCCAATTCGTTCAGTAGTTCTCGAACTCGTTCAACAAAGTTGCTCGCACATAAATCTCACGACTATATTAGCTAAATTGGTATCGAAGTATTCGTTCGTGAGGATTTAAGCCTTCCAAATGCTTTTTGGTATAATAAAAAAGCAAACATAAATTAGTTGCTGTGGAGTGATTTTCCGTTTATTTTGAATGGTCCAAATTTGATTTGATCACTTGTGGAATTTGATATCGAGTATATATCGGGGTTTTCAATAAGAGCGCTACAAAAGTTGTTTTAAATAAAACAAAACCGGTGTTAGATACCAATGAAATTCTTTAGTCCTGTGAAAGTACGTTCGATGCCATTATGTATGGAACTTGATTTCTTTTGCATGGGCACTACGGGCACGCTTGCAGAAGTCCAGACGCTGAACCCAATTTTCGACAGTTTTCAAGCATAAATCGGCCGATACTGCTGCAATTTCACGTTCGATATTCGTACGAAGTTCATCAATCGTCGCTGGCTTGTTGGCATAGACCATAGACTTGACGTAGCCCCACAGGAAATAATCTAACGGCGTCAAATCGCACGACCGAGGCGCCCAATCGACTGGGCCATTTCGTGAGATAACACGTTCACCAAACTTGGTTTCCAATAAATTGATTGTGGCATTGGCTGTGTGGCTTGTGGTGCCGTCCTGTTGGAACCACATGTCCTCCAAGTCCATATTATCCAATTGGAGCCAAAAATATTCAGTTATCATTGAACGGTAGCGATTCACATTCACAGTAATGTGCCGGTCTTGATCATCACGGAAGAAGTACGGCCCAATGACGCCGCCGGCCCATAAACCGCACCAAACCGTAATTTTTTCGGGATGCAATGATGGCTCATGGATTACGTGTGGATTGCTGTCTGACCAATAACGCATATTTTGCTTATTGACGAAGCCATTCAGCCAGAAATGAAATTCAGAATTCAGAAATTGGTCGTAGCGCTCTTAAAGTTGAGGCCACTGAATCCAAATTTCGGTAGTAAATTTTAATAATTTAGACTCGTTTTTGGCTCGTATATCTTTCCATGATGAAATGGCAAACCTTACTGAAGCGAAATGTCTAAAGAGCGGGAAAAAATATAGCGTCGTTTGCTGTCCCTATCGATTTACTTTTGTAGCGTCTCTGTTGAAAAACCCTTTATTTGCAGCCAGAGCGAATGGCGCAATATACTCAATATCCGCATTTTCCATCACATTTTTCAGTGGTTAGGGCTGTTCATGTTCCATATTTTCTTTCAAGGCATGCAAGGTCCGTGGCTTGTTGACATAAACTTTGGACTTCAAATAACCCCACAGGAAGAAGTCTGGAGTGGTTAAGTCGGGAGATGCGGAAGGTTTAAATGGTTCAGTCCTACACTGAAAATATTTTCTTCCTAATATTTAGAAACATTCTTGAGTACGCCATTTCCAATTCAAATTTAAAATATATCAATTTAATTTTGGAAAACGTCAATTGCATTTTCAAATTTATATTTGACATTTGAAACACATCAACTGAAATTTAACACATTAGTTGAAAATGTAAACACAGCAAATGAAATTTAAAAGACATCAATTGAAATTTAAAAGGCATCAATTGAAATTTGAATGACGTCAATTGAAAATTAAAACACATCCATTGAAAATTAAAACACATTAATTGAAATATCAAACACTTCAGTTGAAATTAAAAAGACATCAATTGATATTTAAAAGACATCAATTGAAATTTAAAATTTGTCACTTGAAATTTAAACATTATTAACCGATTTTATGTATTATATTATTAAATTTCTATTGGTGCCTTTCAAATTTCAATTTATCTCTTTTAATTATCAATTGATGTATTTTAAATACCAATTTATGTGTTTTAAATTACAATTGATGTATTTCAAATTTCAATTCATGTGTTTTAAATTTCAATTGATGTCTTTTAAATTTCAATTAACGTGTTTCAAATTTCAATTGATATATTTTAAATTTCGATTGATGTTTATTAAATATCAGTTGATGTATTTCAAATTTCAATTTATGTCTTTTAAATGTTAATTGATGATTTTTAAATTTCAATTGATTTTTTTCAAATTTAAAATAGAATTTTTAAATTTCAAATAATTTTTTCTAATTTCAATTGGAAATGATGTAGAAATTCTTCATTAATCCTACGATGATTTTCATAAGTTTTATACATATACATTATGAAATTTATTCATAAAACGTTTACGAATTTCCGAAACGTATTCATTAAATAGTTTCATTAAATATTTTTCACGGACTAACTGGAAATCTTTAAATTTTGGTATCTTGTGTTTGGATGTCAGCATTATTTTTCCAGCTTATACACTAAAGAATTCTCATTGCATTTATACTAATTTTCGTAGCATCATCGTTCAGAACAATCCTTGATGAGGAACTGTAACCTGATCTAAAATAACCATACGGGTTTCCATACAAGTATCATAAAGATTTATTCAAATTTCACGGAAAGTTTCATAAAATCTAAGAAAATTTTTCGTAGATGTAGGTAAGAAAGACTAAAAATGGAGAAAGACTTCGACTAGTGATAATTGTGGCTATAAATATACACTGCGGTGGATTAAGGAGCTAGACGCTGCTCAAGATGATGCTTCACAAAAATTGAAATGATCGTCCAGCGAATGTGAGTTCAAATCCTATCCGAGCCGTATGTTGTGACTAACCGGAAAAAATTGAAATAAAAAAAAACTGATCTGTCAGTTTAAAAGGAATTAAAATTTAAAAAAACATCAGTTGGTTGTCAACACTGAAATGTTGCTGACCAATTTCGCAGCAAAAGCTGTTTGTGTTGTTCAATGTCTATCGTGAAAACGAAGTTAGTACCAGCCTTTAGGTAAATGCTTTATAAATGCCGGAGGAAACAGTCGGATGAACAATGGAAAACAAATTACGCAAAAATTATATTAAAATCACCTCACACGCATTGTGCAGAGCTTAGTAGAATTACTAGATATCATTTTCGGTTACGGCCTGTAATAACATTAAAGAGAGAGAGAGAAATTTTATAAAATTCTATGAATTTTACGAATATCTACGAAATATTTCCTCCAGTATAGTACTAAGTTGTTCGCGCAAAATAGCAGTTACATTTTAATGTGTCTAAGACGAATGTAACGACCAATCACATTATAGGAGGAAACTATGAGTGGTGTGAACTCTCATGCAGTTTCTCAGAAAAAGAGATCTTTAATGTAAAATAAACTTAAAAACAAAGAAAAATATAATCTTCAACAGGGACATATTGCTGGCCAATTTCGCAGAGAAACAAATTAATGTTGCTCAAAGTTTTCGTGAAAACTGAAGTATTGTCAGCATTAACACAGGTTAGTTTAGCAAATTAGTATAAAAAAAACAAATGAATATTTTCCCATTACATCCCGTGAAGGGATAGGGAAGAGAGCTTCTCACAATCACTGCAAATTAGTATATCAGATGAAAATTCCTACTTTCGAAATTGTATTAAGTCAACTGAGCCACATAAAAAAAAAAATGGTTTCCCATTACATCCCATGAAGGGACCGGGGAGAACTTCTCACAATCACTGAGCTGTGCGCTTTCCGGTTTTCACTCACTGATTGGGACCTACAGTTTTACACCGATTCCGAACGGTATTTTGAGAAGCTTTTTCATGGCTATATACTCGATAGTGTCGCCGTCACTAAGCGAGGTGACCGTCGTCGAAAGAAATTTTAAGGTGGTTGGAGCAGGGATCGAACCCACGATCTCCTGTACAAGAGGCGCGCACACTACCCATTGCACCACCGACGGTCACCAACTGAGCCACATAGGGAAGGGTTTAGTGATATTACTAGACATTATTTTCAATTAAGGCCTGTACTAAGAATAACATTTCTGCAGAAACTTGACGAAAGCTGTGCAATATCGGCGAAATATTTCCGCAAGTTTAGTACTGAGTTGTTCACGCGAAATAGCAACTACGTGTATGCAGCAACATTATAACGATTGCAAGACCAATCAAGTTGTGGGATAAAATGATCAATACTGTCAACTAGCATTAAATTCCTCAAAATAAAAAAAATATGTTTTTAGTGCAAGAAATTTCTTGAGAACAAAAAAATATAGTCTTACTGATATGTTGCTGGCTAATTTTGCAGCGAAACAAATGTATGTTGCTCAATATTGTTTATTTATTTTACCATATTTCTTTAGTAGATGAAAATTACTCTTTTCGCTCGCGTTGCGTTTCACACAATAATACCTAGAATTTCTTAAAGATTTACTTGCTTGAAATACATGTTATAGAAGGGAAATAAATACAAAATTTGTTGCTAGTTTGTTGCCAGTAAAGTATTAAATTGCTTTAATTGTTATGAAAATGAAGTGATTTACAAAACTTAACCAAAAACATTTTGTGGTTGCAACAATTAACGTTTTGTGCTGCCACTTCCTTCACCTCTGTGAAACGTAAAACCCACACGGGCCCTCTCCGCGACGAACGAGTTCGCTGGGTATGGTTACAAATTATGAAATTTAAACTGAGCATTTTTTTTTTGTTTTTTGGTTTTGTTAAAATATATCAAAGGCAAGAAATGCATGCAAGAAAAAACACGAGATTTTTTTTCGTTAACGATTTCTTAAGATTTCCATAATACAATTACCGCTCAAATCTAAAGAAGATGAGGCGGCGGCGAACGCGCACCACTCCTTACAAAAAACAAAACACATGTGAGTCATACGGCAACGACGATGATGACTTGAGGTGGAAATCAAATCGTCACACGTTACATTTGAGATTTGAAATTAACCACTTTTGCGCATGCGTAGGCGTTTATGTTAATAGATATTCTAGCACATACACAATGACGCGCACACTCACCCGATTTGCATTGACTTCACCTTGGTCGAGTGTTGCAGTCGAGACTCATTCTACAAAATGTTTAGCCTCTTGAATGTGTTTAGCACAACTAACACCGGGTGAGGGTCTGCAACAGCATTAGTATCATCGGTATCATCATCATCATTATCATCATCATTGTCATTACTAGCAACATTCTGGCTCATACTCGCCAGTTCCTCAACATAAGGACGGAACCAACAAATCTACCCGTACCTGTATGTAATCGGAGTAGTTACTTCAAGGAGGGACACTTCACATGAAGTACTCGTACTGCAACATGCAACAACTACGAGGCAGCAGGAGAATCTAGCGTGCATCTACTGGCTCTACACCCAGCCGTGTAATAATAATGAATGATAATAATAGATTGTTATAGATAGTTTAGCGAGTGTTGAATAAGTATACAACATACACGGAGTGTGTAGTCTCGTACTATCAGTATGAGGGCGAATGAGTGCCCCCTTACGACTGCACGTCTCTATACCTTTGGCCATAATTTGCAAGGGCAACAGGGAGTGTGTTTCTGTTTTTTTCTTTTGTCTTTTCCTCTTTTGGTATATTCTCTGCCTCTTGAGGTAGGTATATTTATGTTGATTATGTCGGTTATTAGGTTTTGGCTTGAAAGGTGTATTTTTAAATTGCACATAGGCGAATGATTGCGCTTAATGGTCGAAAATGACTTAATGTAGAACAAGATCGAAATCTTTTTAAGAAGAAGATAATAATAAAGGGAGAAGAAAATTCATATAGAAAAGAGAAAGGGAGAAGAAAATTCATATAGAAAAGAGAACGAATATAAGCAGCAAATGCATGGGAAAAGTTGTTAATCGGAATTTAATGGGTCAAGAGGGCCAACAGATTAGTCATTGAATTGCACGCAATTTTCTCCTATGTATATAAATAAGAATAAGAGGAAGAAGCTGAAGAAGAAGAAGAAAAATAGAAAGATTAAGAACTAGAATTAAAACAAGAAGTGGAACTGGAAGTAGAAGTAGAAGCAGAGTAGAAGAAGAAGAAGAAGAAGTAGAAGAAGAAGTAGAAGTAGAAGTAGAAGTAGAAGCAGTAGCAGAAGTGGAAGTAGAAGATGATGATGATGAAGGAAAAGGAGAAGGAGAAGGAGAAGGAGAAGGAGAAGGAGAAGGAGAAGGAGAAGGAGAAGGAGAAGGAGAAGGAGAAGGAGAAGGAGAAGGAGAAGGAGAAGGAGAAGGAGAAGGAGAAGGAGAAGGAGAAGGAGAAGGAGAAGGAGAAGGAGAAGGAGAAGGAGAAGGAGAAGGAGAAGGAGAAGGAGAAGGAGAAGGAGAAGGAGAAGGAGAAGGAGAAGGAGAAGGAGAAGGAGAAGGAGAAGGAGAAGGAGAAGGAGAAGGAGAAGGAGAAGGAGAAGGAGAAGGAGAAGGAGAAGGAGAAGGAGAAGGAGAAGGAGAAGGAGAAGGAGAAGGAGAAGGAGAAGGAGAAGGAGAAGGAGAAGGAGAAGGAGAAGGAGAAGGAGAAGGAGAAGGAGAAGGAGAAGGAGAAGGAGAAGGAGAAGGAGAAGGAGAAGGAGAAGGAGAAGGAGAAGGAGAAGGAGAAGGAGAAGGAGAAGGAGAAGGAGAAGGAGAAGGAGAAGGAGAAGGAGAAGGAGAAGGAGAAGGAGAAGGAGAAGGAGAAGGAGAAGGAGAAGGAGAAGGAGAAGGAGAAGGAGAAGGAGAAGGAGAAGGAGAAGGAGAAGGAGAAGGAGAAGGAGAAGGAGAAGGAGAAGGAGAAGGAGAAGGAGAAGGAGAAGGAGAAGGAGAAGGAGAAGGAGAAGGAGAAGGAGAAGGAGAAGGAGAAGGAGAAGGAGAAGGAGAAGGAGAAGGAGAAGGAGAAATACTACTATTGTATCTTGCACTGTTTATGCTCAACCCTCGTAAACCAAATTCACTGGAACACACACCTGCTCTTTGTTCCACTATATCCATTTCGCTCTAAAAGCAGTACTTCAAAACCTTATTTTACTCCCTCATCAGACCCACAGTAAAATATTTATATTACTCGTGAAACAGAACTACGGGAATGCAACCCTGTTCTGTGTATTTCTTTTTAATTTCGTTCGTAAAACGGGACTACGGGAACAACATTGATTCATTTTACTCATAGATGAGGACAAGATAAATATACCATGGTACTGCTTTCTAATATAGATTCGTTTCACTCGTGCATTAAAACCAAAAGAATTCAAGCGTGTTCCCTCTTCTGTTGTGAATGCATTTCAGTTTCTTTACTTGTCGAGCAACCCCGCAACATATATTTAACTTTGAAATGTGTTCCAACGACTTTGATATATGTTACCATCGGCAATGGAATGGTTAGTGCGTGAGGCTCTTGTGCGTGAGACAGTGGGTTCGATCCCTGCGACTGCAGTGACGGTGACCTCGCTTACTGATGGCGACACTATCAAGTACATAGCCATGAAAAAGCTTCTCAAACTAACGTTCGGAACCGGTGTAAAACTTTAGGTCCCAATCAGTGAGTAAAAAAACTAGAAAGCGCCCAGTCGTGGAGCAAATCTATAACAATATATCACCCTGTTCTGTGTTTCAGCTTGGGCTAATTTCGCTCCTGGAGCTGATCTACTAGCCGCGTCAGAATTCAAATTACGTGTGGATTATAACCTTACGACTACAACTCTGCGATGTTCTTCACTGTCGATTCCTTGCTTTCGCGCATCAAAACCACAAGAGTTAGTTTTAGTCCTGTAGCAGATCTATAAGAAAAGGTATGTAGCACTAATTCTGTCTTCAAACGTGGTTAAATTTCACTCATGCATCATATTCACATGTATATACTTTCAACTGTTTATTCATTTGCTCGTGGATCACAGTGACAAGAATACAACCCTGTTCCGTATTCCGCTGTGTATTAATATTACTTGTGAAAGAGATCCACAACAACTATTTAACCCTGTTCTGTGGTGTGTTATGTGAACTTGGATGCATTACACCACTTTTACAAATCTACAACAAAATCTAACATTGTTTTTGTATTCCAACGTGGATTAATCTCTTCTGAGGATCAGAAGCACAAGAGTGGTATCCTTTTGTGTCTCCCATTGTGAATTAATTTTACTATTGTCGCCGAGGTTCACAAATACTGGTTTAGGTGCACGCTGAAAAATCTATTTGTTGTTGTTGTTTGGATGCACATAAAAAGTGTGTTTGGAGTTTGTCGCAAATATAATATACTTGTATCCAAACACATTGTGTTTGTTATTCAATATTATATGTTTGAGACACAATGATTACTATGTTATAATATATGTGTTTGCGATATATACAAATACAGCTGTGTTTGTTGAACTGTCTCTCAACTGTCTCTCAAGAGCAAGAGACTAAAAGAGGGACAACGTGACAATCTATCTTGTAAGTGTGTATCTGTTTTTTGCATTATTCTCTCAGTCAGTGAGTCATAAATATTCCTGAATGTGCGTGTAAATTGCAGATGAAGTGTCTTATTATTATTGTCTTTTAGTTTCATGTATTCAGTCGTAAATGGTTCATCGGACAGAGGATACCAAACGCGCTTGATCAGTGGAAAACAAATAAACGAAGGCTCGGCCGGTTAAATGGTTTGTAGTATTGCTTTGGTTTTGTGTATGTGTTTCGTATATATGCATGTGGGCTACCAAAGTGAGAAACGATTTTGTGGAAAGAAACTGGAAAGGGCAACAACGTGAAGCCCTGTTTTGTCCGAGCTTTTACTGAGAAAGTCGGAATGGCGGATCATTTGCGAAATCAGTATAGTAATAATAATAAGTAAAATAAAAAAAGTGAATAATCCACGCTTGGCTTGCCTGAACAAGATTTGTATATAAATATCTTGTCTGTGTGCCAACGCATAGTGATAACCAACGCATATCTGAAACCCTCTGAAAACAAAAACGTGACAGACAACAAAGAAAGGAGAAGCAAAAAATAAGCGGATTCTCAGTTCATAAAAAAAAAAATGCATTCAATCCAAGTAAATGTAAAAAGGGCTGTTTTAAATCTTTACATTTTTGTATTGATTATTTTCAAATATGAATTTATATTGATAAATGATTTATAATAAATAATACATATATATTAAAATAAAAGAAAAATTCACTTCTAAATATTGTTATGTTTGGGAGGAAATACGCATACGTTTCCACGTAAGTATATACAGGTTTGGGGGAAACACGTGAATGCTTCCACGAAAGTTTATGGATGTTTGAGATGAAGAACGTATATGTTTCCTCGTAGAAGCATATATGTTTGCCAGTAAACGTGATACTGTTTACATGTAAATACAAGTGGGTTTGGGACTTGCAAGCATATGAATGTTTGAAGTGTGTACATAGTTTTTGCAGAATATGTTTTGGGAGAATATTGTAGAGAGACCGCTATTTTACAGCGTGTATAAGCCCGCAAGTGGGTCATGAATCGAGGCACAACTGCTGCTAATAATCTTTCTCAACCTAACCTAGCTGCTCAAGTCGGCTCATAAAACCAATTCCGGTATAAAAACTACTAGCTATGTTTATAGTTTAGTCAAACAGTTTGACACTTTTGATACAAACATTAAGATCCGCGCATACGTTTGATCAAATTGAACTCAGTCCTAATCAAACCAAAGACGACGTAGAAATATGATCAATGACAACCTCACTAAACACAATATACAGTGGTTTAAGGAAGTTTTGCACCTTGTCCAAAAATACTGTCCAACGGATGAAATGCCCGAATATCTTGTTAAACTTTAGTGTAAATGCCCAGCTAAAAAATTAGGGCAAATAGGGGTTTCTTAAAAATTCTTCGAACTTAATGACATCGATAACATTATTTAAAAAAATTTTTTTTTAAAAGTTCAATATGTTTACTTAAACACTAAATACTTTAATTTAAAACTGTATGAAACAAATTTTCAGTGCCTGAGACTGAAGGTAAGTGGATGTTTTTCACCTTAACACTTTACAGTGGTTACGTTTAACCAAAAAGGTGAAAAACCTCATTTATCTTTTCAATAAAAAAAACAAAACAAAAAGAACAAAACAGAAAAAAACCAAATCCTTACATTAAGAAATGTTATAATGAACTTGTGTGTTTGGTATTACAAGAAAAATTTAAAAAAAAATATGCAAATATACTTTTATTGTTTTTACCAAGCCAAGCCAACCCAGCCAGTCAGCACCAGCACCCCAACCAAATGAACTTTAAGAATTTCATAATGACGATGACACGGCGCATGCGCAGGAGCTTAAACTAAACCTCATGATGTTGGATGTCCATGTTTTTTCTGTGTTTATTTTCTGTTAAGTTTTAAACGTGTGTTAAGACTTTACATCCTGTAGACAATAAATTTTGTAAGTTTAAACTGAAATAATGCCACAGCTGACACTAATTGAGTCATTATCTGGCCGCCGAACGGACAAAGCAACAAAAGATGTGATACTACAGTAAACCTGACAAGAGCTTACAGGTTCTTTATTCACAGTTTCCTCTAGTTCAGCGCTTTGTTGTTTGGTATCGAAAGAAAGGAAATTCTAAAGAGTGAATAAAATGTAATTTCTTGAAAAGGAATTTAGAAACGGAATGTAAGTAATATCTCTCTTTCTCTGTGTCTGTCGGTCGGTCTGCTACATTGCCATACAAGTTAATTGAACTTTATACAGATAGAAGAAGATAGTACCAACCTACTACTACACTACAACGGCTGCCAGAGATTGATCATCTTCCTTTGCTATTCGTGTTGTGTCTTCTGGAAAATTTACCCGGGTTCAATTCAGTTCAGTTCACTAACCTACAATTCACATTTTGTTTTCTCGCACGCCGAGGAGTAAGTGAAACGTTTCATGTCTTGTCTTAGATTATTTGTATGTTAGTGATACATCAGCGGCGGCGACGTCGTCATCGTCATCGTTGTACTCTCAATACACTTCATCACTCGTACGTGATGGTCTCGTCTCCTCGATAACACTTTGGCTGCAATACACAGGCTACAAGGCATCATTGAACCGTTCCAATCATTGAACCACTCTGATCGTTTGATTGATATTGAATGATGACTACAGACACAGCTCTTGGACTGTGTTGAAAATGGTTAACGAAAAATGTTGTATGCACTCGTAATGCTAATGACGCTAATTCGCTGTTTTTTTGTGCTTAGACAAGCTATAAGTTGTGTTAGTTGCAGGAAAGAAACAAAGTGTACAAGGCAACGCTACAGTCACTTGCAACGTCGCTTTGAAAGCAGAAATGTTCAAATTGAGAATAGAATTGAACATCAATTGAATGATAAAACAAACTTTTAAACAAAGTGATATGATGTGTGATCTTTCGAAAATAATAACAGACACAAGTACCTGAATAATGACAAGCACTGCAATGTTGGACGGAGGCGCAATGATTGGTGTGTGCGACTTTTGACCGTGACAACGTGGGTTCGATACCTGCTGTGGCCAACATTTCATTCGACGAGGCATACCTCGCTTAATTCCTCCCTTAATTTTTAAAAATTTAGGTCATAATCACAGAATATAAAATTAGTAAGGCACAGCTAACTAATTGTGGAAGCTCTCCCCTGTTCCTTTATGGAATGCAACGAAAATACATTTTTTGAACGCCTGTTAAGTTTTTGGCTACAATTATGTTCTATCGCGTGATCTCTCTTTAAATTCTTAACAATGATTTCGCCTAGGATAATTAAATAATCTTAATGACTACTAGGAAACCAATTAAGGATACCAAACTAGGAAACCAATTTTTAATTCGTGCGATCCCTTCAAATTCTTACCGAAAATAATTAACAGAATTGTAACCAAATTCCGAGTAATCTTTTGAAGAATTCTCATCGCGCCATTTGATAGAAAAACGATATCTCAAATATGGCGACAGAGCTTCTGACTACACGCTGACAAATCTTGCCTTTTTTGTTGTTTGGCTGCAAATATAACGTGTTTGTAGACTGTTGCAAATATAGTATACTTGTGTCCAAACACATTGTGTTTGGTACTCAATATTACATGTTTAAGACACAATGATGAATAGGTTATAAGATACGCTTTTGGGACCCAAAAGTGGTTTTGTTTGTCATATGTTTTTGTGACCAAATTGTAGCTTTGTTTGTTGAAAACAAAAACATGGTAGACAACATAGCAACACATAAAAGCAGCAGATTTTCGGATCCTGAAAACAATGCTTGCAAACGTATACACGGTTCCTGCAATATGTTGCTGGGACCGCCTTTTTCAACGTGAAGAAATTCAGATTTAAATCAAATTCTTTCAAGCGATCACTTTAACATCTTAGCCGATATATACAAAATATGTCCAACAAAATAACCAGTAACTTCCAAAACGATGATACAAGGTAGACAAACGATCCTCAGAACCCATTTACATTTAATCCAAGATAATAGCGGGAAATTAACCAAATTCAAATTAAAAATTGAGTTCTAGAGCTTGAGAAAGACGTTAAAGCAAGTTTCAGATGTGTCACTCAGCGCTGTATCACTCAGAATCATAAGTTACAACGCTTATATCTAGGCAATATCCTGAGCAGGGCTGTGGAGTTTGGCCAAAATAGGATGACTCGAAACCCAGCATCTTGGAAATGGTCGACTCGACTTCGACTTCGCCTACAGCAATTAAAAAACGAAAGACTCGACTACAATTTCGACTCCAGCGTTTTTTAAATCATGCGATCCCTTCAGGTTCTTAACGAAAATAACGAATACAATTATGTATAACCAAAATTCGAGTGATCTTTTATAGAGTCCTCATCGCGCATTTTCCACTAAAACGATATCGCAAATATGGAGATATCTTTTTGGTTGTTTGGATGCAAAAATAACGTGCTTGTAGACTGTCGGAAATATAGTATACTTTTGTCCAAACACATTGTGTTTGCTATTCAATATTACATGTTTGAGATACAATGATGTATAGGTTATAATATATGTTTTTGTGATCCAAATGTGACTTTGTTTGTTATATGGTTTTGTGACCGAATTGTAGCTTTGTTTGTTGAAAACTACTGAAAACAAAAACATAGTAGACAATATAGCAACACATAAAAGCAGCAGATTTTCGATTACTGAAAACAATGCTTGCAAACGTATACATGGTTCCTGCAATATGTTGCTGGAGCCGTTTTTTTCAACGTGTATAAAGACAGATTAAAATCAAATTCTTTCATGCGATCACTTTAACATCTTACGAGATATATACAAAAAAATATATAAACAAAAAAAAGGTAGATTCCAAAACAATAATACAAGGCTACAATCGATGGCCAGAACCCTTTTAACGATCTTAACGAGAATAAAAGCTGGAAAGTAACCAAATTCAAATAAAAAGTTGAGTTCTAGAGCGTGACACAGACGATGAAGCAGGTTTTATATGCCCCGCTGTATCACTCAGAATCACAAGTTACAACGTTTACATATATCTAGGGAATGACCGAAGCAGGGTAGTGGAGTTTGCCAAATTGGATGACTCGAAATAGAGCATCTTGGAAATAGTCGACTCTACTTCGACTTCGTCTACAGCAATTAAACAAGGCATGATTCGACTCCAGCATTTCATAAAACTATAAATACAACTCCGAAATCAAATATTAAATAATTATTTAAGAAACGATATAATACAGTCTTTTTTATGATCCAGACCGATGTTTTTTTTTTGAATTTTTTCATTTCACTCCCGTCTGCCCAAATGGGCATTTTCCATTACTTGTTGAGTGTGTTGTATTCGATACGGATATAAATGCAAATATTTTTTGAGTATTTTGGACAAAGTTGACGATGACATATGAAATTCTTGTGCACGGCGTCTAACTTAAGCAAAATTGAAGCAAAAAAAATTCCGCAAAAAATACGCGCATCCTGTGCTGTCAGAGGAGTCGTGATGAGCATTTTACGAATATTATGTTTCATGCAGAACAGCCATAGACTAAGAAACAGGATGAAAAAAAAACACAATCGTGGTTTTATGTATTAAATCTGCGGTCTTTTTGAATCGCCCTAGCCTCAATCCTACACCCTGGAAAATAACGGCCTCAGCAACATATTGCAGGGAACATGTACATGTTTGCATGCAGTGTTTTTATGAGTTGGCGATCTGCGGGCTTTTTGTTTTTTGTTGTTCATCTGTTTTTAGCAGTTTTCAACAAACAAAGCCACATTTGGGTCTCAAAAACATATATTATAGCCTATTAACCATTGTGTCTCAAACATGTTATATTGAATACCAAACACAATGTGTTTAGACACAAGTATTGTATATTTGCGTCAAGCTACAAATACGTTATATTTGCGTCCAAACCACAAAAAAAGACAGATTTTTCAGCGCGTAGACATATGTTTGTTGAAATACCAAACATGTTTACATTTCCATTTTCAGCTGTTTTCTGCTGTCCTCACTAACATATGTGTCCGAGTGTTAACCTTTCATGAAAGTTTTTCATAATAACTTCTATGAAATTGTCGAGACACTTCATAAATTTTTTCGCTGTTGTACAGTAAAGTATATTCCCTATAAAATGCGTCTAGATTTTGACTGCACCTTTTTCCTTATGTGGTGTAACTTATTCCATTGCCTTTACTTTTTTTCAACTCCGACGTTGTCTATCGCGTCTCGTCTCGTCTCCTTACATTCGCATGAGTAGATAATGATAAGTCAGTGGGTCATTAGGTTGATAGAAAAATGGGGAGAAAATAGCTGCTTAGAAAAAAAGATGAGACACGATGAAAATTGTTCAACACACAGTTGGAAATTTGAAACCAACAGATTTCTTAATTCACACAAATGAAATTTGAGCCGACAATTTGTCATATGTTTCCTGAAACATATTTAAAGCGACGTAGTCTGAACGGCGATAAATTTCTCATGAAATTAAACACACATATTTTTAAGGGAAAATAATAATTATTATTTCCCGCCAATCAACCAACAAGTAAATCCCTTAAATGACATTAATCCAGGCTGTTTTTAAGCCAAACCAAGAAAATACAAAAAAGAACTGTACAAAATAGACTCCAGGAAAGCAACGATTGTGGGTGTTTTTGTTGATGTAACGTTTCCATGTTTGGGTTAAAACCCAGCTCAAATGTAACATGATTATGGAATTGTATGCATTTAAATCTTGTTTTTTTTTCTCCTCTCTTTCCTTTTTCTTCATTTGTATGCTCTATTGTATGTTGGGTCTGGAACATTTGAGCATTAAAGCTGGAAGTAAGACAAACGTACTGTTACGAAAAAACGACAGTGAATAATGAATCATCCGGAACAGCATCACCATCACAAGAAAATATGTTTTGTCTTTAAGGAGCAAAAGGAAAACCTAATGTTTTTGCATATTAACATTACACTAACTGAGCAAGAAAGACCACTAGCAACAAACTGAGATAAAATTTTAAAGCGAAAGTAAGTAACTTAGATACCAAGTGAAGCATTAAGAATAAATAGATTTTTCTATGGCTGCAAGAGAAATAACAGATTACCCACTAAACCAAGTTGTCCAACATTTTCCATTCTCCATTCCCAGCCACAAATGATGATACCAGCTTAGCTCTAAGATAGAAACACTTTTACTGCTCAGCTATCTGAAAGCAATTCTTTTTCCTTACAACGTCTCTTGAGCACCTCCTCTGGAAGGCAACATATGATATGCAATGCACTATAGCAAAAACGAGGCAAATAATGCATTAGTATCATCAGGGTTTAACATTTGGTAGATTTTGGCCTAAAGTGTATGTCTGGCTTTGCAGAAGGTTAGACCGACAGGTATGAATGGGCACATCATTATCATCATCAACATCATCATCATCGTCATCGTCATAAGCACCTCCGTCATCCTGCATGTCATCGTTAGCGTGTGTGCTAGGGAGTCAAGTGATGTAGGAAACCTTTGAAAATTGGAGGTTGACTTTTAGTACGAGTACTGTAACGAATACATTGCTGATTTTCCAGATGAAAAAAAAACAAACAAATTATCTGCCTGAATTTCTGGAAAAATATTTTGGAAATAGTTTTGAAATTGAAAATCGTTGCCGCAAACAAAATCTTTAAAGCAATAGGAAGATTATAAGTAAAACTGGAAAAAGTTAATTTCAAACTTATGAGACAAGTTCAATATGTATATTGTTGGCCAGAAATCATAAAATTTCTAGAAATCAGTAGGGCTTTAATTTTCTTAATGGTTTTTGCAGTTAGTCATATAAATTGTAGGTCACAATTGTTAGAGGCTTCATCTAAATTATAAATTATTCATCTAAATTAACCAATGCAACAATCTATCTCGCCAAATCTTATCAAATGATATCTTTAACATCTAAAGTCTGTTACTAACTTTGTTCCCATGAAAGACAGTGAGCAACATAAAATTGTTTCTAGAAAGTTGAAATTCCTTTTCAGCTAACAAGCTAATTAGGAAATGCCGCGGGTGGGATTCGAATGAATTTGTTCCCCTGCGAAATTGACAAGCAGTATCATATCAGTATTGACAATTAAATTTTTCGCAGTTTTCCGTTTTTCTTTACATAAAATATCCATAGTTTTTTTTTTTTTTTGAAAAATTAATGAGATGTGAAAACAGCTCATTTCTTCCTGCCATTTGATGTGTAATTATATGAAGCACTTAGCGAAGACTTCCGTTTTCAACCCTTATTCATAGTTTTGAATAAAATGACTTATCGCTAAATTGCCGTTTTCTTTGCAACTTAGCAAGCGGCAATCGCTTGCTTGTAACAAAAACACAACTTATATTTGTCGTAGAAGCAACAAATTGTTGCTCGATACATGTTGATCGACTCATGTTGTTGAGACTTCATGTGAGCTACTTACTTTGTAACTTCCCATTGCAGCGGAGGGGATTAAAATGAAATTTCGCGTCACTCTATTTTTTGATAAAGTTGGTAACTAGATTCTTAAAGAATATAAGGATTATAAGGAGAAAACCAGCAGTTATCACGAATAAACCCAGTAGCATCTACAGTCAAATACCAATCGTGTCTGCTGATCGTAAGTAAGAATTTAATATGGTATTTTCCCGAATCGAGACAAACTCAGCAAAACTGGGTTGACAGTAAATGAGAACAAGACAAAGATAATGGAGGACAATACCAAGAGAAAAAGCAGAGCTTACACTCGCCTGGAGCAAATCGTACGATCTTTTCATCAGCTTAAAGACGATCATAGTGAGAAAACCAGCAGTTCTCATAAATAAACTCAATTGCAGCCAGAGCCAAATACCAATCGAGTGTGCTGATGATGATAGAGATATCATAAGCAAGAATTTACTATGGTATTTTCGAGAATCAAATCAAAATCAACAACACTAGGTTAGCAGTAAATGAGAACAAGACAAAGACAATGCAGGACAAGACCAACAGAACAAGCAGAGCCTAAACACGTCTGGCGCAAAGCGTGGACGTTGATAACTGTTAAATCTTCTGGGTACTGGACGAATTTATTTACCTCGGATCTGATGTAAACCTGCGGTTTCAAGCCGGGTTTTTTTCGGACTATGTAAGCACTTCAGTGATGACAGCCTCTCTGAAGACTCCCATACAAACTGTCTCGATTTATGAGGACAAAATAATGGACCATGTCGAAGGGAGTTTTCGATGAAAAAAATAATCCAGAAACTATAAAAATCTGTAACAGATATTGACCTATGTATCTGTATCTCGTACTCATAAAAGTATTTCTTCATTGAATTTATGAAACATTCGTCATTAAAAGTTCTTCATTAATTCTATGAAGTTTTCTGAAAAGGTTATAAATAATATGAAAAACTTTAACAAAAGAGTTACGAATTTACGAAAACTATTCGTAACAAGATTCATATTGCAATTGTACGAGTATACTAAAGAATTCTCATCGCCTTAATAGTTTTCGTTGCATATAACACATTGATTTTTTAACAGCATCATTGAGAACAGTCGCTGATATAGCTATAAAGTATAGCTATGTCTTGATCTGAAATAGCTATATGTTTTGACGAGCTATCACAGAGATGCATTCTAATTTAATGGTAGGTTCTATAAAACCTAAAACGTTTCATAGATGTTATGAACGAGTTTCATAAATTCCGCTTCATAGAATTTATGAAAAGGTTTCATAGACATTATGAACGAGTTTCATAAATTCAGTTTGATAGCAAGGATAGATGGTAGGACACTGTTATACACTGACGAAGCCATGGCTGTAGAATTGATAAAGATGAACCATCTCAAAATGAATTTGGAAACGTACTCGAAGGAAGTCGACAAATAGCACTACCAAGACTCCACTGGAAAGATGAAGTGCAGAAATCCCTACGAAATATTGGTGTTGTCTACTACAGAGAATAGGCAGCATTGCCGAGGACGGCAATGTAGTGTTTTTTTTTGTGTCTCCGAGTGTTGCCAAAGTTGTTGTTGCTTGAAACATGTTGCTGATATTTCGCGGTAGTATTTTTTTGAATTAATGTTTGTAGTTAAAATTTATGCGAAATGTTGGACTAAGTGCGGTGGTATTAAGCCTGTAACCACAATTTCTACCGGTTGAGGAAATGTGAACATAAAATTTAACCGGCAACTCAGTTCCAGAGCTGGGATGTATTTGCAGCTGTAAAAAAAACATTTTGATGAGGTAGGGCAAAACTGTGTGCGATATTTTACAAGCAAATGGAAACAATTTCGTACGCAATTGGTCTGGTAGATGTCCTAAACAATTTGTGTTACAAAACTGTCAGGGGACACCCGGGTGGAACCAAGTTCCTTAGCTATATATTATGTACTAGTTAGTTCCAACGCGCCTAAGGCGGCGTTGAAAAATACGATATTTTAAATGGGTCTTTAAGTGAAGATACTTTATGTAAAACGATAAAATATTTTTAAGAAAAATTTTTTTTATAGAATGTATTTTTTGTTGTAAAAAAGTATATTTTTAGGTAATTTTTGTTAGAATATGTATTATAACGGGTTTTTCAACAGAGACGCTACAAAAGTAAATCGATAGGGACAGCAAACGACGCCATATTTTTTCCCGCTCTTTTGACATTTCTCTTCAGTAAGGTTTGCCATTTCATCATGGAAAGACATACGAGAGATACACGAGGCAACAACGAGTCGAAAATATTAAAATTCACTACCGAAATTTGGAGTCAGTGGCCTCAACTTTAAGAGCGCTACGCCCGATGAGGCGGTGAGGCTCATTTCTGGCTGAATGGCTTCGTCAATAAGCAAAATATGCGTCAATAAGCAAAATATGCGTTATTGGTCAGACAGCAATCCACACGTAATCCATGAGTCATCATTGCATCCCGAAAAAATGGCGGTTTGGTGCAGTTTATGGGCCGGCGGCGTCATTGGGCCGTACTTCTTCCGTGATGATCAAGACCGGCACATTACTGTGAATGCGAATCGCTACCGTTCAATGATAACCGAATATTTTTGGCCCCAATTGGATAATATGGACTTGGAGGACATGTGGTTCCAACAGGACGGCGCCACAAGCCACACAGCGAATGCCACAATCAATTTATTAGAAACCAAGTGTGGTGAACGTGTTATCTCACGAAATGGCCGCCTCGGTCGTGCGATTTGACGCCGTTAGATTATTTCCTGTGGGGCTACGTCAAGTCTATGGTCTATGCCAACAAGCCAGCGACGATTGATGAACTTCGTACGAATATCGAACGTGAAATTGCAGCAGTATCGGCCGATTTATGCTTGAAAACCGTCGAAAATTGGGTTCAGCGTCTGAACTTCTGCAAGTGTGCCCGTGATGGCCATGCAAAATAAATCGAGTTTCATACATAATGGCATCGAACGTACTTTCACAGGAATAAAGAATTTCATTGGTATCTAAAACCGGTTTTTTTTTTAAAAACTTTTGTAGCGCTCTTATTCAAAAACCCGTTATATTTCCGAAAAGGTCCTGTATTAATGAGAGGTAATTCCTTTATTAAAAGCTAATGTTTTTTTAAGAAAAGGTACTATTTTTAGAAGAAGTACTTTTTGTAACGAAAAACCATAAGAGTATGAAATTTTGTATACAAAGAAGTACTTTTTTAAGAACAGGTACTTTTGAGAAAAGTGGTACTCATTTTAGGAAAAGGTTATTTTTTTAAGAAAATGTACTTAGTTTCAGAAAGGCTACTTATCTCAAGAAAATAGAAGAAAAGGTATTATTTTATTTTTAAGAAAAGGTACTTTTAAGAAACGGTTTTTTTTTGTAAGAAATTGTATTTCTTTATGAGAAGGTATTTGTTTGAAGAAAATGTTTTTTTAAGAAATGGGATTTTTTTTGAATTGGTACTTCTTTCAAGAATAGGTAAATTTTTAGGAGTAGGTACTTATCTCAAGAAAAGTTATTTTGTTTCACAAAAAAGACACTCTTTAAAGAAAAGGTAGGTGTTTAAGAAAAGGCAATTTGTTGTAAGAAAATGTACTTTTTAAAGAAAAGGTACTTATTTTAAAAACATTCCTTTTTTTAAAGAAAATTCACCTTTTGTAAGAAAATTTACTTTGTTTAAGCTAAGGTACTTCTTAAGAAAATAGTTTTTTAAGAGAAGGTATTTTTTCCAAAAAGAATTTCCTTTTTTTAAGCAAAGGAACTTTGTATTTTATTATGAGAAAATTTACTGTTTTTTTAAGAAGACACTTATTTAAGAAAATGTTCTTTTTTAAACTTCTTTGACTTTGGCTTTTCCAAATTTACTTTTTATTGGTTACAAAACTACAATATATACTAAATATTGGTTACTGGCTCCACCTAGAAAACTTCTTATTAAACAAGAAATTTTCCAACATATGTTAGTCTAGACACAAACCAAAGCAAAAGTACCCAATACAGTTGATAATACTGGGTGGTAGCATAATAGTGTTAAAAAAAAGCTGTTTAAGTTATTTTCATTTTAGCCCCAATTTAGCGAACTTTTTTTCATTTAGGGAACTTCGTTCCAAAAGGTAAAAAATATTAAAATTTTTGTACAGTCTTGACAAAAAAAAATTAAAAAATTAAATAAAAAACAAATCAACCGCACCGTGCCTTGGGCCAAATTGGAGCCAGATGACACAAAATCTAGGCCTGAAACAAATCATTGTTTCAAGGCAAAATGTTAATAACATCTCAAAAGAGATAATGTCTAGAAACACGATCGAACGCTAAAAACATGATCAACCCTGCAATACGTTTAACATCTTTATAAATTTAAAACTTGAAACAATTAGTAAATACTTGGTTATTATGGGTTAAGACTCCACAGAACCGTGTGGTTCCAAGACCGTTTCTTAGACACGGTACAATTATAATTTGCGATCTCTTTAAGATCTCATCGAAAATAGTACTAATCGAAAATAACACCCTAATCTTCTTATCGTTAAGATAACTTAATCAATGTTATATATACCTCGATCAGCCAGCTGATACTAGAGTTAAACAAAGAGGCTTCTAAAGCGCGATCTCTTTAACATCTTTACTAGGAATTGATCTTGATTTTTAATATTACTATCGTTCCTGTAACCAGTAAAGATGATGTATAATTTGCAAACATAGCAACATGTGTACCAAATGGTGCCAAAAGTATTTTCGACAGGCTACATATTTCTCCCTTAAGATGTAGAAGAGTTTGTGCGTTTGTGCGACCTGATTTTTCTCTGTCATTTTTTGAATTCGCTATGAACACAACGCTTAACTTTAAACCGAAAACAACGTATTTAAAAGACTACAACTTTTTGGGAATAAGTGTAACAATTCGATACCTAAAACATAAAATTAAATCTTAATACAATGTTATTTGGGAGGCGGTAAACCAATCAGCTTCAAGTCTCTATCTGCTCCATTCAGCTGGAACTAATCATGCTCACATTAGAGATAGAGATAGAGAACTGAGACTTTTAATTAAGAACGTTAACATCTGACGAACTATCCCGATTGGTTCGAGATTTTTTTTTCGTTTTGAACAAATTAATATTTGTTGGTAATTTAAAAAAAAACTCCCCTAATTTAACTACAATAATGTTCATAAGATATTCATAATTCCAGAACTTCGCAGCTACTATTTAAAAAATTTCTTTATTCTACCTGGTTAAGGTTAAAGATTTTCGAAAAACTGTTATGAAACTTTAATTAGTGGCATCACGCATTTACCGTGAAAATCGTAATTTTACCTGCCTGAAACACACAATTTAATTTCTTCACACTGAAATTACCCCCCTCAATAATGCTCCATCTGGTCATACCCCTGAAATTAGTTAAGTTAATGATTTTGTTGTTATAACCACTGACTGATGAACCGACCGACTGCATACGAATTTCAAGTTCAAGTTTAAAGAAATAATCACGAAGAAAAAGGCACAACAACTTACCTGAAGAAAAGTCATTAATCATGACAGATTTCGTGGAAATTCAAAACAAAAATATTCAGAAACCTGATTAGTTCATCCAAAAATACAGGGAGAAAGAAAACCACTTTATATAGTTTATACATGCCCAGGGAGTAGTGACGGAAAGAACTTTGAGAACCCGGGAAATTGGGTAAAGGTAGTGTAACTACTTGAATGTGCAGCAGTAGGAGTTGTTAGCCTGTTAAATGATATTCATACCGCACCGTAACTACAAAAAGAGTCATAAGTCAAAAGTTAAAATTTGTCAGTAGAGACAAACAACTGATTTTGCTAAGTTAAAAATGATTGAAATTTTTTTATAATATATTCATACCAGACTTTCTTTTGACGAAAGGGAAGATAATAAGTGACGTGCTCCACGAAGGGGGGCCTCTGCGCCGAACAAATTTTTTTTACTTTTTGAGTGATTCTTATAGGAAAAAAAACGCTCTTTCAAATGCCGCAAACCGCAAGTTTCTATGTCTTTTAATTTTTTTTACAAATCACCTATAAAGATGAATCACCTGAACAGATGAAATTTAAAAAAAGTTCAATATCAAAGGTACAAAATTACAAAAATATCAACATTTTACTCTTTTTTACTCCTAAAACGCTTTTTTGGTGGTTCTTCTGTATTTTGCTGCTTTTCACCTTTGTCTGATCAGGTTGAAGGAAGAGTTGCATAACCATGCGCAAAACACGGAAAAACGAAGCGCTTTTTGTAAACGCGTTTTTCTCAATAACTTCTTTTCGGCGCGGAGGTCCCATTTCGTGGAGCGGGTCACATATGACTGCAGATTTTTACAACAGATAAAAAACTAACTGGTTTCCCGTTATATCCCATGGGAAGGGATTAGAGAGAGCTTCTTACAAACCAGTGAGCTGTGCGCGTTCTAGTTTTACACTCAGGGATTGGGTCGCACAGTTTTACACCGGTTACGAATGGTATTTTGAGAATCTTTTTCATGGCAAAATACTCGATTGTGTCGCCGTCACTAAGCGAGTTGACCGCCGTCGAAACAAATTTAAGATGGTCAGAGCAGGGATCGAACCCACGTTCTCATGTACAAGAGCCGCGCATACCATCATTGCAGCACTGGTGGCCAGACGGAGAACAACATTACACGAATTATAAGCGAGATGGCAGCCTCTCTGCTGAAAAATGTTGTTCATACTTACTCATATGTCGTGTGGATCGCTTATAACGTAGTCTTTTACATAAAGTCACGATTTTCATAAAGAAAACTTCAATTAAATGTGTAAATAACAAGAATTGATTAATCCACTTAAATACAAATTTCGTACACTTTTGCCTTTTTTCTGTGTTTTTTTTTTGAAAATGAGACGCTGAGAAAATCACCCTTTATAAATCGTTTGCGGTAAACGAAATAACAGTTGCAAGAAACGTACTTCGTTTACCGTAAACATTTTTAGAGTTCAGAGTTATCGTATACTGTTTGTTTTCTGCGAATATTGCATTTGCGTTTGTGCTTGCGCTATTTTTCGAACATTTGCATTGTTTCTTTGCAATTAAGTTTTCGCATGAAGTTGGTTGGTTGGTTGGTAGACGTGGTTACTAATGATACTATTTAAATCAATTAGTGTCTTTGCGTACCACATCACTACGGACAGTCTAATGTACCGTGTTTATATCCATCATGTTAATCGGAGATACCTCATTAAATTCCCTAGATCTATCTCGTGTATCTTAGTGAGGTTGTGCAGGAAGGCACGACCTACAGTCTTTAGGCGTCTATTCATTAGAGCCGGACAACTGCAGAGGAAATGTTCCACCGCCTCCTCCTCTTCTGCGTCTTCGCAGGTACGGCAATGTTCATTATATGGAAGCTTCAACCGCCTTGCGTGATTACCGATTAGCCAGTGCCCGGTCAGCACGCCAGTTAGCCTAGATATGTTCCCCCGATTTTTGCTAATCTGGGAGTTAATCCGGTGAATGTTATATTCTGGCCATGTGTTTCTGGATATGCGGCACGTTTCCGTCCTATCCCATCTGGTCTTTGCTCGTTCAAGGTAATGCAGGAAAATACCTCTTTTGACCGACCCTATAGGTGTTGCGACTGACACCATATGGAGTTCGGTAGAAGAGGATCACGCCCTGGCTAGTTCGTTTGCCCTTTCGTTGCCTGTGAGACCCTTGTGGGCTGGTATCCAAGTAAGAACCACATTGCCCACCCGACCTAGCTCGACAAGTTTTTCCCTACATTCACTAACGAGCTTAGATGTAGTGTTGTTAGATTTAAGTGCTAGGAGAGCCGCTTGGCTATCTACAATTATTCCAATGCGCTCTGTTCTCCGTTGTAGTATAAGTGTGGCGCAGGCCTCCTTCATGGCCATTTCCTCCGCTTGGAAAACTCTGCACTTGTCTGGAAGTTTGAATGATAAATTGAGGCTTGTCTCTTCGGAAAAGACATCCGAGCCGGTTCGACATTCCATCTTGAATCCGTCCGTAAATACTTTGGTGTCAAAACCTGTCAGTGGTTTCCCTTTATCCCACTCTCTTCTCCTGGGAAACCTGACATCGAATAGGTTATCGAACGTTAATGAGGGGGCGCAGTAATCGTTGGTTATATTGAGTTCTCTTGGGATTGACTGTAGTATTCTCGCATGTTCATATGCGTTGCTCTTCCAGATTCCAAGGGCATTTAGGCGGGTAGCACTCCAGGCCGCACTAGCTGTTATGTGAAGTTTACTTCGATGAATTATTCAATACCATCATTCCGAACAACCGCTGATGAAAATCTCTGGCTGGATCTTAAATCATGAGGATGCATTTTACAAAACTGATTTTAAAAAATATATCTCTGTTAAAAGAGATGTAGAAGAGATTTTGAAAGAAATTATCAGTAATCGATTTATCTTTGTTTATCGCAAAGAAATTTATATGTTTGATTCAACAAATGTTCGTTTGCCACAACTACATTCCCCAACACAAAGTTCATTTATCTGAAATTTCGTTTGGGCGCAAATAATTTTTTCTTTGCGTGTAGATTCGTGTTAATTTTAACTCCGCGCTACCACAAACAATACGGCCAAAATTTGCCTGATTTGGCAGTGATATTGTTATGTTGTCTCCAATTCAAAAAACTTTCTGATTCAGAGTGACAATCTACAAACAAACAACAACAAAATGAATCAACAACAAATGAATGAATGAATGGCTTGATTGTAAAAAACGCGGCGAGTTTTTGCAATCTTCAAAATTATCGTGTGCTCGTGTTAACATGATCCGATTGGTTTTTAAAAACGCAGTTAATTAAGAAAATACATAATTAGATAGTAACTAAATGTTTAAACCTTTAGTGCTTGCAAGATATCTACTGGAAAAGAATTTGGTCTGAATGATTATGGCTTACAAATGCTGATAAATTTGTCGCGTTCGCGTTTACTTGATAAATATAGTCGGTTTTGGAATATTGCTTTCTCTGTCTTTTCAATATTTCTTAACGTTTTCGGTCTTATACATATAAGTATTCCTTTCAAATTTATTCTTAATTTTGGTAAAATTTAAATTTAAATTTTTAATTCAAACACTTTGCGAGTTTTTGCGTTTTCTAAAATCAACCTCTTGTAACACATTGATACTTAATTTGAATTTGAAAGAAAAAGTTGTTATTCACACGTACTGTACTTATCTTTGTTTGTTTGCATTTCGATTTTCTGGCAAATTTTTGAAAATTGGCACGATTTTTGATTTGACACAACGATAGTTTTGAGCTCGGCGCGAATGACACCCCCTATTAAGATCATAGACGATAAATACCCTATGTATAAAAGATAGGTTACGTTGTGTTCAACGTAACAACGTAAAACATAACAAACTTTTGTTCTTGGATTTCTTTTTTCTGCCAACTAAAATTTATTCATATGCAAATATTTCAGAATAACATGAGATCAGATTTTGACTTTCAAAACGGAATTATTAATGATTTCAAATAATAAATTACAAATAAACATTCACTTTGATGTTTTTTAGGGTGTTTGGATTATAAAATTAAAAACACACATAGTGAAATTTATTAAGTTATACCTTTAAATTAATGATGAAGTCATATCATTATACCATCCTCCCCTAATTTGCATAGGAAAACAAGTGAACAAATTGAAATAAATCAATGTTTTGAAATAGAAGTTTTGAGAGTTTTAAAAAGGAATTAGGTCGAGAGAGAGTTGTTATTGTTATTAATTTTAAAAAATTTATCATAATAATTAATAGGCGTTGTTTAATCATATAGAGTTGGCGAATTTAACAAGTTGGGGGTTGGATAAAAAATATATCCAATAAAATAATAAGATAACAAATATGCGGAGATAAATGCCTCAGGTGTAAAAATACTTGATTTAATTCAAACAAAAAGTTGACTCTTGAAAAATCCACATCCACTTCGAAATATGTATAAAAATGCAATGTAAAGTATTAACCTAACCAGAAAAGGGATGATTTGGATTCCTTGTTCATTTATCAAATATAAGTGATATAATGAAATCCGAATATTAAATATTATGTGCATTCAAATTAACAAAAATGTCGTCAACCAAAAATTTCGCTCACTTTTCAGAAAACTAAATCAGTGGTAACCAGCCCATAGCCTCGCGAGGCAGACAATAATCTTATTTGTCTCGTATTTTCCACACACACACACTATCGGCAACTCACATGAACACAACAACTATGTTTGATACGAAGCATCAGTTTATGCCTGTGCGTTTACGAACGCACTCAAGCACATAATACGTTTGTGTGCGTGCGTTCGGTTTTGCCTACCACTGAACTAAATCAATTACAGAGTTGTTATGCCAAAGGTATTTCCTTCAAAAACAAATGTTTGCAATATGTTTGTGACCTGAATTTTTTGCATTTCGATTATTTTAACAAACAAAATTAACACCACATGCGTCAACAATTCTTTAACATTATTATTATTCTTGAAATATTTACAAGGTAAATCAGAGATAGGTGGCAACTCTCCGTAACAAAATAAGTGAAAGAATTTCTTACGAACATTTCGGAAGAGCTAAATGAACCCCCCCCACGGCAAGGTGAGATTGGAACGGCAATCACCCGGCTTGATAATGGTAAAGCCGCTGGTGTATATGGCCTACGCGCTGGACTTTTTATGATCTGTGACGAGGCCCTGCTAGCCTACATGCATCAATTTCTATGCGGTGTATGGTTGGGGTAATCTATGCCTTACGATTGGAGACTCTGTGTATGATGTCCTACATTCAAAAAGGGGCATCCGTGTGTCTGTTCCAACCATCGCGGCATCAGTCTTTTATCCACCACGTATAAAGTCTAGTCGAGCGTATTATGTGAAAGACTAAATCCAATTGTTGAAAACCTGATTGGACGTTATCAGTGTGGTTTTAGACCAGGCAGGTCCACGACTGGCCAAATATTCACGCTAAATCGATACATACAAATCGATACATACCATATTTTTGCCCAATTACAAAGCTGCTTTCGATAGCCCCATGCGCGGAAAACTGTACGAAGCTATATATTCCGGCAACACTGATCCGCCTCAACAGAACGACACTGAACAACACCAAATCAGCAGTGAAGGCGGGGAAAGACCTCACCGAACCATTCTGTACCAAGCGGGAACTGGGACAGGGCAACACACTTTCATGTAATCTCCAAGGCCATTAACTCGAAAAGCCATTTGTTGCCGGTGAATGCTGACGACATAGACATTAATCGACATTTGCGAGATTTCAAATGATAAAACATACTCAAGAATAGAAAAAGAACCAGCGAAGGTGGGTTTTAATGGGGACAAGGCAAAATTGATGTTGTCAGCAACTACATAAACCTCTCAACTTGGTTCGCAATTGAACGTCGTCAACCGATTTAGTTTGGAAGAGGTAGATGAATTTATCTATCCGCCGTGAACAAAGACAACAACGTCAGCCTAGAGATAAATAGGAGAATTGTGCTTGAAAATAAATGCCATTTTGGGCTCAGCAAGCCGTTTAAGGGTGGACGTCGATGGTGCAATGGTAGTGTACCCGACTCTTGTGCATGAGAACCTGGGTTCGATCCCTGCTCTGAACCCATTAAATTTCCTCCTACGACGGGTACCTCGCTTAGTGATGGCGACACTATCGAGTACTTAGTCATGACAAAGCTTCTCAAAATACCGTTCGGAACCGGCGTAAAACTGTAGGTCCCAATCAGTGAGTGAAAAATTAGAAAGCGCAGGTTGTGAGAAGCTCTCCCCAATCCCAGCAGGGGATGTAATGGGAAACGGGTTTAATCATAGAAACCCCCTGGACAGCCCGAGAAATTATACAAAATGCAAGGAAAATTCATGCATGTTAATCCCCAGATTTATTAACAATTCTATGGAAAAAAAATTGATTCTCGTTACATCCCATGAAGTTACAGGGAAGAGCTTATCACAACCAGCGAACTGTGCGCTTTCACTGATTGGGACCTACTGTTTTACGCCGCCTCTGAACGGTATTTTGAGAAGCTTTTTCATGGCTGAATTCTCGATAGTGTCGCCGTCACTAAGCGAGGTGACCGCCGTCGAAAGAAATGTAAGGTGGTCAGAGCAGTATGTGTGTATGATTCCAATTATACCGTCCGTGGTACAATGGCTAGCGTGCACGGCTCTTCTTCATGAGAACATGGGTTCGATATCTGCTCTGACCACCTTACTTTTCTTTCGACGACGGTCACCTCGCTTAGTGATGGCGACATTATCGAGTACTTAGCCAAGAAAAAGCTTCACAAAATACTATTTGGAACCGGTGTAAAACTGTAGGTTCCCATCAGTGAGCATAAAGACTGGAAAGCGCACAGCTCACTGGTTGTGAGAAGTCTCCCATTTCTACACGGAATGTAATGACAAACTATAATAATGTATATTATACATATCGCACCCTAAATACAAAAGCGTCATAAATCAAAATTTCGAGATTTTAATTTTTTGCTTAAAAACAATCACTGAGGACCATTTCTATCTGTTGGAACAGTCTGGCGTAATTATCTCTTCCCCTTAGTTAAAAAAATCCAGGATCTATATGTCTACTTTTGAGACTTTTTATACATTTTTTAACTTCGCAACGTAGTTTTTTGTCTCTACTGAAAATATGTAAATTTTGAGTTGTGACACTTTTGTATTTAGGGTGCGATATGTTTGCCACCAAAAATATTGTAATGTTTGCGATAATTTGATTGTTTTCCTCTTAAAAATAAAATATTTGTAGTTTTCGTTTTACCATAATTATAATTTGGGATTCTCAAATGAAGCATATTTTTCGGTATTGGCAACCCACGACGCCAACCCTGTAATGCCTTACACACTTTTGTAAAATACATATATGTAAAGTACGCTGAAAAATCTGTCTTTTGTTGTTGTTTGGATGCAAATATAAAGTATGTTTGGAGCTTGTCGTAAATATAATATACTTGTATCCAAACATATTGTGTTTGCTATTCAATATTACATGTTTGAGACGCAATGATTAAAAAAAATAAAATAAATGGTTTCCCGTTACATCCCATGAAGGGACTGGGGAGAACTTCTCACAACCACTGACCTGTGCGCTTTCCAGTTTTCACTCACTGATTGGGACCTACAGTTTTACACCGATTCCGAACGGTAATTTGAGAAGCTTTTTCATGGCTAGATACTCGATAGTGTCGCCGTCACTATGCGAGGTGACCGCCGCCGAAAGAAAATTTGAAGGTGGTCAGAGCCGGGTTCGAACCCAGGATCTCATGTACAAGAGAGTGAAATACACTAAGCGTCATAAATCTACGCTCCTAACTTATTACCAACTATTAATGCAAAAAAAAATAGTTGAGTGCACAGAAAAAAACCAATTGTTATATGTTAACTGTTGTTTATAGTTTAGTCAACGTTGACGACTCACATTTTTTTCATACATGGAGAGCATGGCAAAAATAACGGCATTTTTTCAGTACATCTGTAGTTAGGCAGCATCAAAAGTGTACGCTCATACCGTTAAAGTTGTCTTTATGAATTCAGTACGTGGACATTGACTGCCATGCACATATCATTTCGTGTGCATATTAGCAGCAGAGATAATTTTTGGACAATTATTGAACAATGCCTGCTAAAAGAAAAGAAATATCAGTGGACGAAAGGAAAATAATTATAAATCTTTCTAAAGATGGTCAAAATTATCGGGAAATTGGAAGAACTATTGGAAGGTCATGGACATCGGTTCGAACAGTAATTCAGAATTTTGAAAAAACAGGAATAATAACTTCCAAGCCAAGATCGGGTCGCCCACGGAAATTAACAGATCGGGAATCTAGAAGTGTCGTGGCTATTATAAAGAAAAATCCGAGAACAACTGCATATCAAATAACAACAGATGTCCAACAAAAGTTTAAAAAGTCAATTAGTGTGTCCACTGCCAGAAGAGTTCTAAGAAAAGCTGGTTACCATGGTCGTGTAGCCCGAAAGAAACCGTTCATCTCATTGGTCAACCGAAAAAAACGACTTGCGTTTGCAAATAAGTATGTAAACATGCCGTCAGAATTCTGGAAAAGGGTAATTTTTTCCGACGAAAGCAAATTCTGCATTTTCGGCATCAAAGGCAAACAAATGGTATGGAGAAAATCGGGAACCGCTCTCAATAAAGAAAATTTACTGCCAACAGTTAAGCACGGTGGGGGAGGAGTGATGATGTGGGGATGTATGGCAGCTGGAGGAGTAGGCAATTTTGAATTTATTGAGTCAACGATGGATAGGTTCGCCTATCTAGACATATTGAAAAGGAATTTAAAACAGAGTGCTCAAAAATTGGGGTTGTCCAGTGAATATTACTTTCAACAGGACAACGACCCAAAGCACACTGCTGAAGTTGTAAAGCTTTGGATACTATATAATATACCAAAAACGCTGCCGACTCCCCCGCAATCACCAGATCTAAACCCAATTGAACACCTATGGGCCTTACTAGAGAGAAAAATCCGCCAACACAACATTACCAGTAAAGCAATGTTAAAGGATGTAATCAAGAAGGAGTGGGAAAGGATTACGGCTGCAGAGACTTCACACCTTGTTGATTCAATGCAAAATAGATTGAGAGAGGTTCTCAAACGTCGTGGATATCCGACGCGATACTAATTAATACGTGTTTATATGGTTTTAACTTATTTTAGTTTGTGAGCGTAGACTTTTGACGCAACCGTTTTTGAAATGAATTACTATTTTTGTTGTTTTTATGAAAACTAGCAGTAATAATGGACAAAATGATCTCTTATAATAAAGTATCTGAAGTACAATGTTAATTTTATAAAAACTAATTATCTTAAAATTAAAGTTGTATTTCTTTTTTTAACAGTAGCCTATAATGCGCCAAGGGAGCGCAGACTTATGACACAAAGTGTATATTCATTTTGTACCAATGCATAGCCATAATCAACGCATAGCTGAAACCATCCGAAACCAAAACGTGAGACTACAAATAAAGGGGGGAAATACGCATATGTTTCCGCGTAAAAGCATACATGTTTGCCAGTAAACATGATGCTATTTACATTTAAACACAAGTGAGTTTGGTACTTGCAAATATATTAATATTTGAAGTGTGTTCCAAACATATACATGGTGCTTGCAGAATATGTTTGAGAGAATATGTTAGAGAGGTCGTTATTTTTCAGCGTGTACTTGTTTAATACACAATGATGAATAGGTTGCAGTACATATTTGTATGACCCAAATGTGGTTTCGTGTGTTGAAAACTGCAGAAAACAAACACGTGACAGACAACGAAGAAACAAGAAAGCTCTAAATATTCAATTTACGAAAACAATACTTACAAACATTTACATGCTTTCTGCAATATGTTGGGGAGGCCGTTTTTTTTTCAGCGTGTAAGTAATACCAACAAAAATATGTTTGGGACCGAAGTTTCTAGTAATTTCATAGAAAAACTTTCGTCAAAAGTTCTCAAATTAACGAATCGTTACCATAAAAAAGCTTCATAAAATATTATGCATTTATTGAATGGAATTTTTTATATTTTCTATATCTCGTGCTTGGGTACTATCGTAGCATTATTTTTCACACAATTGTTTACTTAATAATTCTCATTGCAGTGCCATGAAAATTGTTATTTGCACAATTCCTGAATAAAAAGCTGTGGCTTGATCTGAAATCAGATATGACGTCATCAATTAAGTCAAATATTGCAACAAGCCCTATCGTGTTGTATTTACCCTTAACTTCAAACACGTACTTTGGCATTTCCTGTCGTTTTTCCATCCTTAGGGTGTAATCCTAGAATCATTTAATGTATTTTCACACAAAAAGCAAAAAACAAAAAAATAATCAAATGTGAAAAAAATATCCCAATCTTCATTATTTATTTAAATCCCCCTGTGCGCCGTCATTCTTGTGGTTTTCGGTTTCTTTATCGAAATTCACTATAATTTTACTTGTTTCTTTTTGTTTTTCGTCATCATAAAAATAATTTTTATTACAACAATCACCAGCACCATCATCATCCACATCATCATCATCATTATCATCATCACAGGCATTGTTGCACACACTCTACTGATGGTCTAGCGTCTAGACGCAGGATTGTGGTTGCAAAGACGGCTATTTCGATAATTTTTTTCCATTGTGCAACACCAGCAACATGGGTTGATGATTCGTGCTAAACAACCATTTCAATTCCTTGCAAGTTTTGTTTTCTTTCTTCTGTCTATTCACTTTTAAACGCAGCAGGAATTTAATAGACTTAACGCATTGACTCACAGGCAGACAGACGCACCGGACCACTGGAAGAGCATTAAGGACCTGCATTTGCAGCAAAGAAAAAAAAATAAGTGACCACTGAAATTAAATGACATTAATAAGTTAGACTTGCAGGGGATATTAAATCTCAGCGCCAACCAACAAAAAAAATAAAATACAAGAAATGCACACACAACAAATGAGGCGTATAAAATATTTAGATTGGTTACGCTTTCAGATTGACTCTAATGGCCACAAATAATTTATGCAAAATAATAAATTGAGCACAACAATAAAATGAATCATGGGAAATATTACGAGACCTGCATAGGTGGGGAATTTTTCGTATTAAACAGAAACCGCCTTCTACCTGTCGCGGTATTGTAGTAAACATTCTTGGGGGGCTCCCTTCTCTTAGTATAATTACGGAAGTGTAAAAGAAAATTAACATTCAAGTCAAATTAACATGCCTATGTTAGTAAATGCATGCATGTATTCTCATACCATTGCAACGTCAAGGTCTAAACTGAGTTACTAACCATCTGAACTTTGTGGACCAACAAGTGCATGTCAAAAGTTTTGACATCATCGAGATACAAGCAAATCCATCATCCAATACTGCAATGCAGGGCTGGGCAAGCACAAAAAACCTAAAGAGTTTATAAATGTACCTTAAAGATTAGCCTACCCCATACGCTTAAGATCAAGAGTAACGACAAAAATCTAAAATTCTCGTTGGTTTCCCATTTCGCCTCACATCCAAAAAGAAAAACATAACAGCTGCTAACATTAAAAAATGTTTGTTTCTTATCAACATGCAATTTATCTGATATAGATGCAGTCGGCAGTATAGATGAAATATCGGATAGAATATGCGATAAAACGACAAACGAATATTAGCTAACACAACAAATATATGTTTGGAATAACAACAAAAATATATTTGATGAAACACCATAAACATATATCTGGTAAAACAACAAATCGAACAAACTATTTGGTACAACCAAAAACATACGTTAGGTAACGGGCTAGACGCAGCTGAAAATTATGTTTAACAAACATCGAAACGATTGCCCAGTGAATGAGCATCGAATCCCTTCTGCGACATTTTTTTCTTCATTCAAAGAAAAACAATATGACCTGTTAGCTTAAAAGCAATTACAAATTACTAACAAATAACGGGGGTTGCAATAAGAGCGCTACAAAAGTTTTGACGTAGAATACGTCTTACCTTACGGTATGAGGAGTCATGTCAGGTTTTTATTGTTGTAATCTTTATTTCATTGAATTTGAGGAAACGGCTGGATGAATTTTTTTAAAATTTTTTTTGTAGGTAAATGAAGATGTTATCTTTCGTTTGATATACATTTCATATTGGTTGATATCTTCCTAATATTTAAATTTCTCAAATGAAAATTGTTTAAACACATACACTCAAACATATGTGTGGTGTTTGGTTGAGTGTTTTTGGTTGCTCAACATTGCTTAGGAACATGTATCTAGTAAAAAGTGAAACGAACAGCAAGCTAATGTTGCTTGGCAACATGTATCTAGTAAAAAGTGAAACAAACAGTAAGCTAACGTAATAAAGCTTTTTTGCGAAAGCTTCAATAAAGCTGTTGTAACATTAATTTTGAATTGTAAAGCGTAAAGCTTTCACACAACGCTTGAATGCTAATGCGAAGACTCGATAAGGTAAACCTTTTTTAATATTAGGGCGGCCCTCTCAACATTCGCAGAACTTATTTCAATAAAAATATTAATTAAAATACATAAATTAAATTAAGTTTAAAAAAATTTAACATAATATTTTTTTTTTAAACGGACTTGAATCAAATGCCGTTGGTAAATATAAAAATTACAGCAGACAGTTGTCCGAGGCCTTCGGCCACGGACTGTCCCTGCAAGCTGTGTCAGAGACACGGCCATTAAGTTTAACGTAGAATACGCCATCCGATAAGACAGAAAACATATATAACAATAAATGATAAATAATATAAGCAAATGAATTTATTGTTATATATGTTTTCTGTCTTATCGGATGGCGTATTCTACGTTAAACTTAATGGCCGTGTCTCTGACACAGCCTGCAGGGACAGTCCGTGGCCGAAGGCCTCGGACAACTGTCTGCTGTAATTTTTTTTAAATAAAACAAAACCGGTTTTAGATACCAATGAAATTCTTTATTCCTGTGAAAGTACGTTCGATGCCATTATGTATGGAACTCGATTTCTTTTGCATGGCCACCACGGGCACGCTTGAAGAAGTCCAGACGCTGAACCCAATTTTCGACGGTTTTCAAGCATAAATCGGCCGATACTGCTGCAATTTCACGTTCGATATTCGGACGAAGTTCATCAATCGTCGCTGGCTTGTTGGCATAGACCATAGACTTGACGTAGCCCCACAGGAAATACTCTAACGGCGTCAAATCGCACGACCGAGGCGGCCATGTCGTGAGATAACACGTTCACCAAACTTGGTTTCCAATAAATTGATTGCGGCATTCGCATTGATTGTTGCTTGTGGCGCCGTCCTGTTGGAACCACATATCCAATTGGGGCCAGAAATATTCGGATATCACACAGTGCAACACAAAAAAAAAAACCATATACGGACACCACTACGTGATAAAAGACTAAAAAAAAAAGACCCGTGTCTCCCAATTTTTCCCAAAGTCATGCACTTTTTTTTATGGGCCGCCAAAGATTTGGGGCCTCGGTATCATTTTCGTAAAAATGTGATCATTTTCTCAGGCTCATATCTTGCAAACCGTTCAGAATTTCGATTTACTCTCTGAGGCAAAGTCATAAAGAACAAAAATTGCGAACACATAAAATCAAAAAAACCTCACCTTCCAGATCAAAATCGCAAAAAACTTAAAAAATTCGATTTTTTTTACCTTTTTTCCCGTGTTCAGGTCCATAGGTAGCAAACCAATCAAAATTCAAGGAAACAATCAACTACAAAAATTTACCTAAGATCTCAATAAACAAATTTCTAGAACATATAAACTTCCTGGGAATTATTCTTAACACCGTTTTTTAATTTCATTTGTTTTTTATTTACTTCAACATTGAGATACTATGCTATCTATCTATTACAAAAATATTAAAAAAAAGTATTCGTATTATGTTTATAATGTTGATGGCCCTGGACTTGCAAATCGCGCTCTCTTAAGTTGTGGATCCAAATCGTCGTCCGAATCTGACTCTGATTCAGCAATTATGGTGTCCACAGGCACGTTGCTTCCAGACTGCCCTCCATCATCAGCTCTTTCTTCTTCAAATACTTCATTAACATCATACAGGGTGATCTTGTGACTCCACCAACATACCTCTGCAAGCAATGCGTCGAGGTTTTTGGCTTTTTTACTGTTTTTCCATTTGCATTGTGGTTTGGTGAAACCGTTCTCCTTGCTCATCGGATTCGGTTGGCAGTTGTTTGATAAAATCGTCAAAATGAAAATGAAGAAAATGCAGCTTTAATGTCATCGATGCGCCGATTATCTCAAAATAATGCAGCATTTGTTTCACCCATTCTCTTGCTTCCGGTTCCGCGTCTCGATCCCCTCCCAAGACTCTGGTGCATACACGCTGAAGGTAAATCCATGCCATTGAATGATTTTCATCAAGCGATGAATCAAAGTTGCTCTTGAATAGCTTTCTAATGTCAGGGCCATTAAGTACGCCTGTTAAATGAAAACAAAAAATAAAGACAGAAAAGAAAACATTAACATAGTGTAAATAGTACAATTAGGTGAACAAAAATTCGTTTTAAATTTACTACAATACCTTTTTTAATTTTGTCATCGCTACGCTTTGGGAAAACGCTTTTCAAATAGTCGAATGCGTTTGGACAATTTACAACGGCCACTTCGATGAATTTTTTAACAATTCCCAATTTTATGTGGAGCGGTGGCAGCAAGATGTCTTGAGTATTGTCAATTAAAGGTGCATTCTTCAGTCTATGTTGTTGTATTTGTTCATCCACACTTCCTCTTGGCCTCCACGAGTTACATTGGAATTGATTCAGAGGTGAGCGTGAATCCCAATTACAAAGAAAACAAAAGAATTTTGGGAAGCCGCCCTTATCGATGATCCCTTGCAAAATGTTGATGACCTTCAAATCACAGCAAATCTTCCATTTATTTTCGTAATATTTGATTTTTTGCATTATATCTTTCAATGTTTCATAGCTTTCTTTCATGCTGATACCCATTGCTAGCGGAATGGAAGGTTTTCGGCTCGACACATGCAACAACACTGCTTTCAAGCTTGAAACAGAACCATCAATAAATAATCTCCACTCACTAGCGATGTAGATCATTCCCATTTTTACCACCAAAGCTTTTATATCGTTGCAGTAAGCGAACGAATTGTCATCATTTAGAGTGTAGAGCATCTGAAATTCAGCTTACAATACTTCATAGTACCTCTGCCTCCACTCAACCATGCCATGAGATTGTTATAACATTGGCGACACACTGTATTAGGTGTGTAATTTTCACCGGTCAAGTCCACTTCGTCGAAAAACAATGTATATGCTCTTTTGAATTCACTAGTTAAAAGATTCCATTCCTTCTGAAATCTTGTAGATGTTTTTTTTCTGGTTTGATGACCGCAAACGTAGCAAAATGAATCAATATTTTCACACTGCATATTGAAATTGTCAGTTGCCAATGTTGTGTGCGAATTATACTGTAGCACTTTCACTTTTTTTACTTTCACTTTCACTTTATAACTTGCACCGCTGAGCTCTCGTTGACGTCGCGCTGTGTAATGCCTCGATGTGAGCGTCGTGTCGCTTTTATATTGTGTGCTGCGTCCCTTGTTGCGTGTGCTGAGCTTACTGCATTGCCTGTGCTGCTGCTGTCGGTGCATGATCGCGTGATACCTAAGCGCTACCTAAACGGTGTTAACCCTTGGACAAACACATGGTTCTGGCCAGGCATATTTAATTTTTTGCTACCTATGGACCTGAACAGGAGAAAAAGGTAAACAAAATGAAATTAAAAAATTTTCGGCAAACTTTTCACTTTTGCGTGCTACCTAAACAGTGTTAAGAATCATCTGTAGGAAGTTTATATGTTCTAGAAATTTGCTTATTGAGATCTTAGGTAAATTTTTGTAGTTGATTGTTTCCTTGAATTTTGAACGGTTTGCTACCTATGGACCTGAACACGGGAAAAAAAGGTAAAAAAAATCGAATTTTTTTAAGTTTTTGCGATTTTGATCTGGAAGGTGAAGTTTTTTTGATTTTATATGTTCGCAAGTTTTGTTCTTTATGACAAGAGCTTTGCCTCAGAGAGTAAATCGAAATTCTGAACGGTTTGCAAGATATGAGCCTGAGAAAATGATCACATTTTTACGAAAATGATACCGAGGCCCCAAATCTTTGGCAGCCCATAAAAAAAAAATGCATGACTTTGGGAAAAATTGGGAAACACGGGTCTTTTTTTTAGTCTTTTATCACGTAGTGGTGTCCGTATATGGTTATTTTGCCATGACTTAAAAAATTACACACAGTGTCATTGAACGGTAGCGATTCGCATTTACAGTAATGTGCCGGTCTTGATCATCACGGAAGAAGTACGGCCCAATGACGACGCCGACCCATAAACAGCACCAAACCGTAATTTTTTCGGGATGCAATGATGACTCATGGATTACGTGTGGATTGCTGTCTGACCAATAACGCATATTTTGCTTATTGACGAAGCCATTCAGCCAGAAATGAGCCTCTTCGCTGAAGATGATTTTCCGATGCCCAATTCACGAACATACGACGCTTATGGTGGTCTAGCGGCTTCAGTTCTTGCGTCCAGTTGATCTTGTAAGGATGTAGACCAAGATCTTTTCGCAAAATTCGCCACAACGACGTCACAGAGATGCCCAACGCTCCAGAACGACGTGTGAGGGACATATTTGGGCTTTCTTGAACTGAAAACTCAAGGGCAGCAATATTCTCGACACTACGGGCACTTCTTTGTCTCACTGGCACGGGAACATTTTGTACTGTGCCTGTGGATTCAAATTTTTCCACTAGACGCTCAATTGTTGATCTGGTTGGACGATTATGACGACCGCAAATTGGACGTACCGCTCTTAAAGTTGAGGCCACTGACTCCAAATTTCGGTAGTAATGTTTAATAATTTCGACTCGTTGTTGGCTCGTATATCTTTCCATGATGAAATGGCAAACCTTACTGAAGAGAAATATCAAAAGAGCGGGAAAAAATATGGCGTCGTTTGCTGTCCCTATCGATTTACTTTTGTAGCGTCTCTGTTGAAAAACCCTTTATATGTCTGGTAAAACACACGAAAAGGAACAAAAGTTTATTCCTCGGTTGCCCCAACAATACTTGATTGAATTGTATTAGTTTATTAATCGAAATCGGTCATGTAGTTCTCCCAAACAAACTCATATATCGCAAATGTGTATCATATTGTTGCAAACGAGTTCTCGTTTGCATCAAAGGCGTACAAAATTACATTTGCCCCAAATTTAAAAAAAGGTTTGCGATAACTGAAGTTAGGCTGTTTTCTAATGAGAGCACGGATTGCGAAGAACGTAAACTTATCTCATTCTGTCGACTGTATCCACAGTCTTATCCACTCATTTGGCATACACACTCACGCATCCACATAAAAGTGATCACACACTCTAATGCTTCTACGTTGTCAATCCCAGCGGCGGAAGTCGCAAGGCCTTCCTCAAATAAGGCGGAATGGTTCTTTTGTAATGCCTTCCTAAAAAAAAGCCTGCGGAATGCATGAATTCTTTCATCAGATATAACCAAGAACATTTTTACAATTTTGAGAAATTTCGTTTCCGATTCTTTTTAACCGTAAATTGATTGGAAAATTTCATACAAATTTTAAAATTATATTTTTCCTTTAATATTTTTCAGGGTATTTTTTAAAATTTTCAATTTGAAGTTGGGCGTGGTACAACTTTCTAAGATAGATACATATATACGTATAAATAAATATGTAGAAGTGGATAAAGATTTTGTGATAAAATAAATTATTTTAATTTTATTTTTGTTTAAAAAAAATAAATTGAAGTAAATGCCTTCTATGGCTTTCCTCTTTGCATGCCTTCTAAGGCCTTCTTTAGTCAATGTGCAAGGAAGACCTTACCTCCCAATCTCACGGAATCTTAAAAGGAAAGGAGGAAGTAATGTTTAGGGAAGGCCGTCGGCCATAAATAAAAGTTTTAATGTACAAGATAATGTACAAGTAATGTGTCTCGAAAACACTTTCTTAGTTTAGAGTAACTACAACTCGGTTGCTGTAACCGAAAGCACAGTTGGTGTAACCGTTTTTCGTTTCTCCCAAACGTTTTTTCAGATCTATTTTTTTATGAAAAATTTTTTTTAGTTCTCGTAAACGTTTTTTTTTTATTTTGGAGTAACTATATAACTCGGTTGCTGTAATCGAAACAACAGTTGCCGGAACCGTTTTTCGTTTCTCGCAAACGTTTTTTTTCAGCTTACATCTTTCACAACTCGTTTGCTGCAAACAATTTTCGGTTGCCATTTACGGCTTAACAGAAGTTCGTTTCTCCCAACTACAGTCCCCAAACGAACTTCAGTTATATGAGATTTCGTTTGGAAGGAACGAGTTTTTTCTTTGCGTGCCACAAACATATATTTAATGAAATACAGCAAACATATGTTTAGTAAAAACGAACCAATTATTTTATATAAATATACACATATATTTGAACGAATACAAACATACATGGTTCCGGCAGTATTTTCCAATGTGTATTATTACACCTTATAGGGGTAAACAAATCTCAGCTTAATGAGAATTGTTTCAACACCTACTTTGCGGAAATATCCAAAACAATGACACAGTACAACAGGAACAAATATAACCATATACGGACACCACTACGTGATAAAAGACCAAAAAAAAGGCCCATGTCGCCCAGTTTTGCCCAAAGTCATGCACTCTTTTCTATGGGCCCCCAAAGATTTGCGGCCTCGGTGTAATTTTTGCAAAAAAGTGATCATTTTTTCAGACTCATATCTTGCAAACGTTTTACGAAAATAATCCTCGCGGAGATGTGTTCACATGAAATGGCTCAATAAAATAGTTGGACTTGATTTTCCAATAAGGACAATATCAATGAGTCTAATTTGTGCTAAATGAAAAAATTATTTGTTGCAACCATTTTTCGTTACTCGTAAAAGTTTTTTTTAGTTGCAAACTGCATCCCATTAATTCTTTGGACAGTGATCAGTCAATTCGTTACGAAGCAATATCCACGCTGAACAATGTGTATTATGTTGTAGTTTGAATGCCAATATAATGTGTGTATAGCTTGTCGCAAACCTGGTATACTTATGTTCAACCACATTGTGTTTGCTATCTAATATTAAATGTTTGAGGTACAATAATTAATAGGTAATAATGTATCAGTACCTCGGAAGTAAACAACACTATCTCGTTTTCGTTAACTTTTCAGTAGAGCAGTTTTAATGTTGTCGGACAATGATGCAAAGCGCCAATTTATTATTGCGTCCGTTAAGACAGAAGAACCGAATGTTCATCGTTCAAATGCAAAAAAAAAAACAAAAAACAAAAACCCTAGTTTACAGGTTTTTTGTCAATGACCACTGCTCTACTGAAAAGTTAACGAAAACGACATAGTGTAGTTTACCTCCGAGGTACTGATATGTAGCATTGTTTGTTTAAAACTGCTGAAACAAAAACGTGACAGACAACAAAGAAACAAAAAAGCAGCAGATATTTATTTCCTCGTGTAAAGTTGTCCATTATTGTGAATTTCCATATATATTTTAAGTTAATTTTTCTTCAATAATTATTAGCCAAGCTTGAGGTCTAAGTTTAAATTTTATGTATTTCAATTTTTCGTTATCCTTTGGATAGCATCATCACGAATCTTAAATTTCAAATGCAAATGGAAAATAAAAAATTAAATGTAAAAAAATTCGACAAAATACCGTGGACCATGCAAACACTTGCAAGAGTAACAATGATCAGACGTCAAAAACCTCGGATTTTCAAATGCAACTACCAAATAGATAATTCTACCATGGATGTGTCTATAGCTTTGAGCGCAATTGTGAGTTGCTATTTTGAAGTTCATTCTTCTCTCCTGTGGTATGTTTGTGATGTGGACATCACTAATGTACTATATAATTTTGTTGTAATGCTCCTCTGCTTGCAGAATATTCGTGTTCCCAAAGTTTTGCGTATACCTCCTTTCGACACTGTGGGCCGCGAGTGCTGTTTTTTTTTGTGTGGTCGTAATATTTCTACTTCGTATATCCGTCATATTTCGTCATATTTCTACTTCGTATATCCGATTTACATATGTCCATATAGTCGTGGTTTAAATTTAATTTTAGTTGTGCCCATGAATACTTGTACACAGGGAGTGTTTCCACTCCAGTTGCAACAGATTTTATCATTTGGTCAACATTGTTTTCCGTACTGCAAAATAATTTGAACTTTAGTTCTTTAAATTTATCCATGCTCAAGATCTTTTTCATATTCAGCTTTTTATAATGTTTGGTTCCCCACAATTATATTCCCTAAACGAAGTTCGATTGTGCGAGATATCGTTTGGGAGTAATGAAATTGTTCTCTGATGTGACAGTTTTATGAATCCGTATCGAACTGTTGGATCTTTAAGTCTGTCTACACGCTGAAAATTTGGTATTTTTGTTGTTGTTTGGATGAAAATATAACTTGTTTGTAGCTTGCTGTAAATATACTGTACTTGTGTCCAAACATGAGGCACAATGATTACTATTTTATAATATAGGTGTTTGTGATCCAAATACTGAATTATTTGTAATACAAATACAGCTGTGTTTGGTGAACTTTTTAGTTAACATTTGCCGCGGCTCCTCTGCCCAGAGCAAAATAATTAAAGCGGTACAACTACTGCCTGTTCACGGCCTAAGTTTATATTATTGCAGCATACAGAAGTGTATATTTTTCCCATTATTCTTTCAGTCACTGATTCCTATACATTTGTGAATGCTTGTGCAAACGAATTCAGGGTTTCTTATATCGACTGATCTGTTGCGTGTTAGTTGCATGCATACATTTGTGAGTGCTTCGCGTGGGAGGCTACACACTAATGCTTCGACGTAAGTATATGGCTGTTTGGGATGATACACGCATATGGCTACACGTAAAAGCATACATCTTCGCAAATAAGCGTGCTAATGTTTGCATTGAAATATAGATGAGTTGAGGAGTGTGTTCCGAACATATTTATGGTTCCTGCAGAATGTGTTGGTGAGAATATGGAGAGAATATGGTTGGGAGAGAGTGGACGTTTTTTCAGCCTGTAAACAAAATGTGGCCGTCGGTGGTGCAATGGTTAGTGTGCGCGGCTCTTGTACATGAGATCCTGGGTTCGAACCCGGCTCTGACCACCTTCAAATTTTCTTTCGGCGGCGGTCACCTCGCTTAGTGACGGCGACACTATCGAGTATCTAGCCATGAAAAAGCTTCTCAAAATACCGTTCGGAATCGGTATAAAACTGTAGGTCCCAATCAGTGAGTGAAAACTTGAAAGCGCACAGCTCAGTGATTGTGAGAAGTTCTCCCCAGTCCCTTCATGGGATGTAATGGGAAACCATTTATTTATTATAAACAAAATGCTAACAGGTAACTAATTACAAAAAGATCTCTTTGAACTTTTCGAAACCAGGGGTTCAAGTTTTGCTTTCTCCAAACAAATTTGTGGTCATCGTGTGCCTTATATTTCCCATCCCTGAACGTTTCCAAACAAACTATGACATAATCCTGACTACATAATGCACTGTTATACAATGAAATGAAGGAAATTCCGGGGTGATTTATATGGACTTAAATAATCTACACAGAAAACTCTAAACCAATCATTAATCAATCGGGTTAAAGAAGGTGAGAGAAGGAGAACTAACAAAAAAAAAACTAAAAATCATAAAATCAATGACCATAGACGGACGCATGACCAGCATCACTGTTAGCTAATGCCCGTTAAAAATAGTGCGTGTCATGCCGAGTCGACCAAGTCGTGGCCCAATACTGAAAGGCCTATTAATTAAAGACCAATAATTTTGAAAGACAACAAATAAGTGGATAGGAGCCAATGCTGTCAGAATGTAACCGTCGTGTCGTACTCGGAAACTGATAGTTTATCCCAAATAAAAATGATTTATTTTCAATAATTTAGGCAGTAAATCATATCACACATGGAATTAATGACATTTGATAAAGCGAAACAGATTCTTGACTTTATAACATCAATTAGTGGTCGATGCATAAAATATCGTTTCTTAAGACTTGTTAAGTTACCCACCGAAAGTAGCAGCAGCAACATCAACAACAACAAAATACGACGCCGACAGTGCATTATGCCAGAGAATACCGGGAGACCAGTGCGTGAGTGTATAAGTTATGGCAGCTCCTCTCTTCCGCTTCAGGGGTTTGTCTAATAGCAAAGAAGCTTGGAGCACACAGTCAAATCAGTTTTCTTTCTTCGCCGCATTTCATCGATTCGATTTCTTATGATTTGTTACATTGGCAGCGTTCAAACGTTACAGCGGGGCAATTCTATCAATTTCTCACCGTGAAAGAATAAGCAGAACAGAATATGGTAGAGCAAAGAGAAGAAGGAAAAACTCATTTAAAAATTTAAGGCACGCACTACACTTTACTCGCTCCCAGCGCACAATCGTCACCATGACGACGGCAAAACGACAGCCAAACAAAAACAAAATAACAAAAAACAAAAAAGTTCTTTCACCAGATTAGAACCATATTTTATGTTACGGAGCTAATCGTTCACTGAACTCCATACCCGCCAGAACTCTACACAACCGGGGGAAGGGGAGAAAGAATTCAACTCACACCATCAACAAATTGTCGCAACTACTTTTCGAAGGGGGATCCGTATAATGTTCTTAAAGGTCTGGAAAAAATTTGTCGTTGGGCGACATCATTGGAAATGATTGAATGCTATTTTGTCCGTCCAGCCGCCACTCGTAATTCTTTACACATTTCCCCCACGGCGGCCACCAATGTTCTAGAAAGCTTTCACCGTGGGATTGATAGTATGACGAGTATTATGTCTCTAAAGAATTTCAAGAGATTTGTATATCACCAAATTTGATAAATTGCCAGCTACAGAAACAAAACCTATGACCAAAAAAACAAAAAAAAAACCTAGAATTTCTTTTCTATAGAGGGGAGAAATTAATCTTTGCTAGTTCTGGACGATCTATGAGACATTTATTCACCTACGCACTGCCTAGCAGAGATTTGTTAAATGCCAGACGCAAATCGTAGCAATTAATATAAATGGAAAAGATTTGAACAGGTCCGTCTGGGTCACATTAATTTCAAATATTTATGTCACCTCATTGTTATTGTAACAGATCGACTTGGAAAATATATATTCAAAGGTTGAACAGATTCCTTGGAATAGGTGCGAAAGCTTTTAAAGCTCATTTTAAATTGACCATTACATTACCACTATATACTTTCTATATTCTTCAGGCTCAATGATTGGGAAACACAGTTTTTTCCGTGGCTAATTACTCCTTAGTGTTGCCTTCAGTAACCCCGCGTTTACACGAGACAAAACAGTGAGAATACGTAGTAGTTGTCAAAGACTGGAAAACATATTTGTATAAAGTAGCTATCCAGACAATTATAAAGACAATACAATCTTAAGCACCCAGCGGTGGAAGTCGCAAGGCCTTCCATAAATAAGGCATGCGGTATGGTTCTTGTGTAATGCCTTCCGAAAATAAGACCTGCGGAATGCATGAATTTTTAATCAGATATAACCAAGATAACGATTTTTACAATTTTGAGAAATTTCTTTTCAGACTCTTTTTAGACGTATTTAATTTGAAAGTTTCATACAAATTTTAAAATTATAGTTTTTTAAGTAATATTTTTCAGTGTATTTTTAAAATTTCCAATTTGAAGTTGGCGTGGTACAACTTTCTACGATTATCTATCTTATAAATAAATATGTAGAAGTGGATAATGTTTGTTTGATAAAATAAATTATTTTAATTTTATTTTTGTTTAACAAACATAAATTAACGTAAATGCCTTCCAAGGCCTTCCTCTTTGCATGCCTTCTAAGGCCTTCTTTAGGCAATGTGCAAGGAAGGCCATGCCACCTAAACTTACGCAATGTTAAAAAGAAAGGAGGAGGTAATGTGTACGGAAGGCATTCTGTACTTTAAAGAAGGCCTGTTTGGTCATGATTTCAGGCCTTCCAGGTCATGACTTCCGAAGCTGGGCAACTGCCGTCAGTGTCGTCTCGCGTGAATTCAATGTCATTTCACAAAATCTACAAATGAAAATATATGCTTTCAAACTGTGGGGTCTTCTGCGATTATATCTTCCTTTTTTCTCGCAAATGACAGCGAAACTTCACCGAATTGGTCACGTGACTTTTTGAATGAAACACGGTTTTTTTTTTGCAAAAAAAAAATTCACCATAATCTCCTTTTAGCTCAATATACTTAGCCCAACGTTTCTCCAATTGTTGTATCCCTTCCAAAAAATAGGATTTCTCGTGGTCCATAAAATAGGCATTTGTTTGATCAATAATTTCATCGTTCGAGCTAAATCTCTTTCCACCGAACCATTTCTTTAGGTTTGGAAATAGGAAATAGTCCACTTCATGGAATTTTGCCATTGAGACTACACACGTGGGCACCAGAACCATTTCTTTAGGTTTGGAAATAGGAAATAGTCCACTTCATGGAATTTTGCCATTGAGACTACACACGTGGGCACCAGTGCAATATCTTGATGAAAAATAACTTTTTTCTTGGCCATATGGGGTCGTTTTTTTTTAATCCTCGTTAAATCGGTCCAATAAGTTGGCATAATATTCGCCGTTTATTGGTTTTGCCTTTTGAAGGTAATCGATGTGGATTATCCCGCGTGCGTTCCAAAAAACTGTTACCATCACCTTATTGGCCGACAAACTTACCCTGGACTTCTTCGGAGCTAGTTCACCGAGAAACCCATTGTTTAGACTGCTGCTTGGTCGCCGGAGTGTAGTAATGGATCCATGTTTAATCCACAGTTACAAAACGCTGCAAAAACTCCTTCGAATTGCGGTTAAGCAACTCCAAATAATCCTTTGAAGTTGTCACACGATTACGTGTATGTTCAATTGAGAGCAAACGCGGCACCCATCTTGCAGACAGCTTTCTTAAACCCAACTGATCATTTAAAATCGAAACCACACTACCAAATGAAATACCTATGCCATCAACAATCTCACACACTTTTACTCTTCGATCGGCCAACGCCATATCGTGGATTTTTTCGACATTTTCGGGCGTATTGACCTCAATTGGCCGTCCAGCACGTTCAGCGTCATTTGTAATGCACGAGGTTGTATGGTTTGAACAGCTGTTAAACGCAGAGTAAATGACGGAACTGGCTCAAAATTGACAGTAGTCTATTAAAAGATGGTACTTGATGGGAGCATTATTGCATTTCATATAACTACGAGGGAAGTTCGAAAAGTCACGGACTTATTGATCCGCCTCGTACATCAAATCAATTGCCCAATATACTGCCTTTGGAAACAGTGACGAAGGCATTGAGAGAAGTGTAACTGTATTAGTAAAAAATTTTTGACTGTGTTGCTATTGTGGGTTTAGAAATCGGGGTCTATCCCAAACATTTTAAAATTTTCAATCACAATAGGACTCTACAATAATAACTCTACATACGAACAATTATAAGATTTTAATGATAAGAGACCGGTTTGAAAGCTCCATGAATTTTCGAACTTCCCTCGTAGTTAATTAAAAAAAAACAATGCTCCTCTCAACTACCATCTGTTAATAGACTACTGTACAATTTTAAGCCAGCTGCGTCTTTTAGTTTGAGTTTGACATCCACTGAAAACAGACAACCTCGTGAGGTTCCACGAAAATGGAAAGAAAGAAATTTCGTGTGCTCATCAAGCGTTTTTATTTGCGTAACAAAGCCATCACAGAAACCAAGGAAAGTATAGATGTCCGAACCATAGATATCAATTCACGCTGGAAAATGTGTCTTTATGTTTACCCCAAAATTTTTAAAATTTAATTTTAACATTTAAATTTCTTTTATGGAAAACGGTTTTATTTGGGGGATACTTTTAAACTTTTGCGGCCAACATAATGGATGCCTACACGCAAAGAAAAAACTCGTTCCTCCCAAACGAAATCTAAGATAACTGAAGATCGTTTGGGGACTGCAGTTGGGCGAAACGAACTTCTGTTAATCCATACATGTCATTTCGTATGGGAGAACTGAAAAATGTTTGCACCAAACGAGTTATGAAAAATATGAGCTGAAAAAAACGTTTGTGAGAAACGAAAAACGGTTGCACCAACTGTTGATTCGGCTACAGCAACCGAGTTGTAGTTACTCCAAAATGATACACATTTGCGATATACGAGTTTGTTTGAGAGAACTACATGAACGGTTGCGATTAATAAATTAATACAAATCATTCAAAGTATAGTTGCGGCAACCTAGCAATAAACGTTTTTTTCTTTGCGTGTATCAAAGAAAATACTTTTAGGTTAAAGGAATTTTTTTGCGGCAAACGAAATTTGAATGTTTTTTCCATGTGCATGCATACAAATCAGGCAACTTCTTCGTGCAACAACGCACTTGTTTTGAGTTTGAATGTTTCGCAAAAGGGCAGAAATCGATATAAACTGTATGGCGCTGAGTATGAGACGAGCCAAATGGCATAAATGCAAATTTCAGAAACCTAGAAATTTTATTATTTACCTTTTGTGTACAAAATGCACAAGCATTTGTTCTCTGCAGCAAAGAAACCTGAGTTGCTACACAAACGCAACAATGCATTGTCAAAAATAAAAATTTTGTATAACGTGTTTCGTTGCAGCAACGATAAAGTCCCCGCATGTATAAAACATATTGTAGCTACTTTATATTGTAGTAAACACACTAACGAACATGTTTCATCTCCGCGACGAAATAATTTTCTTTCAGTGTTGGCTGAGTGTTAAAACTCTTTGCTACATTTTACCACACTTCACAATAATGTAGCTAAATATTTTGTAAAAGTTTCTTAACCGCAACATCTGAGCCGTTTTTTCCATAATTTTTCGGATTATTATGGAATTCCAAGGTGTGGACATTTTATGTTTATTGCATTCTTTTGTCATAAAATCTACATTTATGCTCAGACCTTATGGCGTCGTCTACGTGCGGTAGGAAGCTTCAACTCACAATGTGATGCAACATTGTTCTCCATTGAATCATATTTTTGGGATTTTGTCAAATGTGTGTAAATGGAAAATGCGATGATAACCAAAGATGCTACATCGCTCGCATACATATGAGTATGTGCACAATTTTTTTATATATATATTTTTTTTTTTTGGTTACAGAGAAATACAGGTACTGTATAAAGTGAAGAAGAAGCTTCAATTTTTCTTAACATTCCATTCTACCTCATCGCAGGCAATGAATGTAATGCATCAAAAGCCCATTCAGTTTTGGTTTTTTGTTTTTTGTCTTTGTTGGTTCCACATGTTGTGCTAATCTTGCTGCTGTTGCTGCCGGTTGTTGGTGGAGTGTTGCACTTAAGCGTATAAAATATGCAGCTGTTGCGGATCGGGCATTACATCATCTGCTAAGTAAGTGGAATATGCAGCGGCTGATGCTGCTGGCCGCCGGTTGCTTGGTGATGCCTTGTTTTGGTGGTTATGTTAATGTCCGTCTGTATGTGTCTGTATATGCCCGTCCGTCTTCATTTAAAGTTGCCGTTTGTAACCGCATGACAAAAACAAAAGTTGTTTTCTTTCTTGTTTAACAAAACAAAAAGTTGCAACAATATGATTTGTTGACAATGCCATATACGCACCTTTACACATGCGCGCACTGAACAACAACCATAACTGAAAATTACAAAAATTTGTTTCTGCTCAATTATGCAGGTTGTAGATTTTCTAGTTTCGTTTCAGTTTGATTGCGTACAAAATGTGAATTTTTCAAAGTTCCTTTAGGCATTTGTGGATTTTCAACAAATGGGATTGAAATTTCATTAGAAATCGATTATCAGAGATTTTTGAAAAAAGAAAATGTTATTGGTTTTGTGTCAAGTTTACTTAAGAGTTTAATGAACTTTGTTATTCAAAGTGCTTTTTAGCAAATAAATTGCGAAGACTCTAAAGTCAGGTAATAATAATTTACAGCAACATATTGACTCGTCTCAATAATTGTAGAAACATCAAAAATTTCTAGTGAAATAAATTTTGCTCTCAAAAATATTTCGCTCTTAACTTAATTCATTCGCGTATAAGTTGATGACCAACATCATTTCTTTTGCTTCAAATTTTGTCCTAAAATTTCCATGCGAAATAATTCTCATTTACTCATTATCACATGCAACTGTGAATATTGCTAGCAACATGTTGTAGACGATTTGTGTAAGACTGCAGCCAAAGTACTTTTTCCCAAATAAATTGCGAAGACTCTAAAGTCAATTAATAGGTATTTACAACAACAAATTGACTTGTCTCTTTGCACTACTAAAAGTGCAAGAAGATGCAAGGGTAATACATTTAGAAACACCAAAAATTCTGTTGAAATCAATTTTGCCCTCAAAAATATTTCGCTCTTAACTTAATTCATTGGCGTATTACTTGATGGCCAACATCATCGAATTTCCATACGAAATGATGGTCATGTACTTATTATCTCATGCAACTGTGAATATTGGTAGGAACATGTTGCAGATGATTTGTATAAGACTGCAGCTGTTCACTGTAGCACTTTTGATGTGAAATATTAAGCCAAGCTTGGTACTAAAATCGTTCGCCCGAAAAACATTTGGCAACCTCAATTTATTTCCCCATGAAATTTGCCATCAACATCTCGTGTAGACGACCACAGGCTGAAAAATCTGTTTTTGTTGTTGTTTGTACGAGCATATAACGTATAGCTTGTCGCAAATAGAAAATACTTGTGGCCAAACACAGGGTGTTTGCTTTTCAATATTACATGTTTGAGACACAATGATTAGTAGGTTATGATATATGTTTTTGTGAGCCAAATGTGGATTTGTTTGTTGAAACCTGCTGAATAGAAAAACGTGAGATACAACACACAAGCAAAAAAGCAGCAGATCTCCAATTCATCAAAACATGTAATTGCTCCTGCAATATGTTGCTGGGGCTGTGTTTTTCCAGCGTGTATATTCTTTTCTGTTTCAGTTTTTTACACTAAAGATCTCTTCTTTTTTTTGACAAATTGAAGGAGATTTATCTACACTGATCATTTCTTCCTTCAATTTGATTTTTCGTTACATTGTGCTTAAATACATTTAAATGTTGCTCGATACATGTTGTAGATATTTCATGTGAACAATTTAGTCCTACACGTACGGAAGTATATTTGTATATATCCTGCACAACAAGATAAAATGTTACCGTTATAGTACAGGAATTATATGGCTGATATTTTGAACAAATCTTTACTAAATTTCTATACAAAAAAAATTCTGTACTGGAAAAGTATAATCCCTCAGCTTAAAAGGCATTAAAATTTTCAAAATACAAACTACAAAGACAACTATAATTGGGTAAATAATAAATGATTACATCTTTTCATCTTGTGCTAAAGTATATCAGTTGTATCAACATGCTGCTAGGGAAAAGTTTCCCACAACATTAAGAAAAAATATTAAAGTTTCTAGCGTTCGCAATATAAATTTGTTTTTTTTTTTTGTAAATTATGTCTTGATATCTGAGTTATGATATTTTAATTTATATACATACATGGTTGATTACAATTTCTAACAAACTCCCAAACTTTTTCTTTCAACATCAATATGTTGCAAAACATTTGTAGCACAATAATGTTGCTTTCTCTTTGCGCTCTTTGAATATGTCTCACTGTCTTGCCACATGTACATAGAGACAGAGAACTGAAATCTCTTTCTGTTATAACACTCTTTGATGACAACTCACGTACTAGAGTTTCTTTCATATGGTAGTAACATAATGAAATACCTCATAATTGCAATTGCACATCACGCACATTTTTTGGAACTACAAACGAACAAAAAAGAACAAAACCTCCACATTTTTATGTTATTTTCAAAACATAAAATCGAAATACGTGCCCAAATGTGCTGAGAGAATTCAGAAACAAGTTCATGAACATATATATGTACATATATTTCTTAATGTTTCCATTACAAATCATTTGCATTAAACTGAAGTTTATTTGTTCTGTACTAAAAAGTTTAAAATAATAAACTCCAACAAATCATTGTCTTGTTTGTTTGTTCTTTACGTAAATGCAATCCCCCTTTGACGTTAATGGCGTTCGTCATTTGTTCGCCACAAATAGTTTAAGAAAATTTATTTTCAAATATTTGACGCGTGTTCTAGCGCATGTTGCTGTTGTAGTTTCTACACATATGAGTGTCGGATAATTCGTGGAAATCGTAAATGAACAGTTACGAGTTTTTACTACCAACGAATGATTACATGTTTGGAATGAAATGGAAATGTAGTACACAGTGAGATATTTTAAAATGATTTAAGGCGATGATACCAATATTAAATATATATTTTTTTAAAAGGAAACTAATACAACAGGTAAGAACATATGCATGTAATCTGACAATATACACAAATATATCTGGAAAAACCGTTCAAATGGTAACAAGTTACAGGTACATATTGCCAGAAACTTGAATCGATCAATCAGTCTGTAGTTCCTGTGTGTAAAATGTTGCTGGACACATGTTGTTAATAGTTATTTTGTTAAAACTTATTCTCAATTGCGTCAACTCGATAAATATAAGTACGTATATTTAAATTATTTTTACCATATTCGTTTGCACTTAAAATGGAGAGTAACATTAATTTTCTCTCTCCGACATTTAACCGAAACACTTCTGTTTATTACACCAAAAAGCTCTTTTTTTGATACATTGATTAAAAGGTGACAACACTGATTTTTCTTGTAACGATTCAATTGTTCTTGTCAACATTAAATAGGTGCTCGGTAACACCTCGTGCCAGTTTTTGTGGGCATTTATGTATACTGACTTTTACAATTTTGCAGGGAGTATTGTCTTTGAACAGACTTTTAATGCTGGTACTAAGTGGGGTTTCATGTAAAACAATTAATATGAATTTATGCATTGAGAAAATAAGTATTGGCATCAATATTTTCTTTAAGTGTACGTTTTTGTTTATACTATAAATCTGTTTTAAATAAATTGAATAAGTGAGGACAAACACTGATCGGTTCTTCCAACAAACTGATTGACTGGGCGTTAAATTTTCTTATAAACCTTAGAATATTACTGGATACAAGTTGCTGATATTTCACTTCAATCAAGATGGGCAACATCAATTTGTTTATCTGTGAAATGGACCAGCAACAAATTATTGATGATAACTGCACTTTTCTCTGATTTTAAATTTTACTTTTCCACTAAATATCTGCCTTATTTAGAAAATTTAATTGCACTTCACAGCATTGATAATTTATTCCTTCAATTAATTGCTCGTTTAATTTTTCTTAGCAACATTAAAATCATACTCAGTACATGTTGCCGATATTTCGCGAGAACAACTTAGTACTACACTTGAGAAATGTTTTCCTCAATATTTCGCAGCAATTTGTGACGTGCTAAAATCTATAGGCACGGGTAGGGCAATCTATCAAAGTGAACTCATTCAAACAACAGACAGCGTTAGTATCACATACGTGATTGTTGTACAACAATAGTCTCTGCCTGAAAATAAGTATGATGGCATTGATGTAGCCGCAACGAACAAACAAGCAGGTCGTCGTCCCTACAGAATATTGAATAGTATAGAGAACTCATGGAACGAATTGAATGACTCCATAGCACTTGCGACTTGATTTTTCATAATTTCATATGCAAATAATTCATAATTTTGATGTGAAACATTGATGCCTTTAGAAACATTTATACTTTTCGTATTGTTTTATGTAATAACATTGTTGAAATGGTGCATTTATATTGAAATATTCTATAAAGAGAATAAGACCCGTTTATGATCATTTACTCCGACTCTCTACATGAGAGCGGAAAAAGAGTGGAATAAGTTCCCTATACTATTCAGTATTTTTGTCACCACTCTGTTTATGACAAAACGAAAACAATTATTTCAGTGAGCTAAATATTGGCTTTTATTCAATTGTATGATAGCATTCAAACAAGCAGGTCGTCGTCGCTCTGTTTATGACAAACCAAAACCAATTAAATATTGCTTTGTTTGTTTTAACAATATTACATCTAATGTTAAAGCAGAAACAAGAAAGTGCAATAGCAATAGAGCCTTCAGCACAAAAACTACTTTTTTATTTTCCAATGGAGCATTTACTAATGTGTTCATAGAAATCGAACAAGTACCGTATAACAAAAATATGTTAACATATCGCCCGTGGGTTCCAACACTCATTAATTTTTTTTATATGGAGTTTTGTAAAATTACACGTACACTGTTGACCTTAGTACCGGCCTATACTGTCGAAATGCCGATGTTTCCAAGAATATTTTTTTATTTTGTTGTTTTTCTTTTTTTTTCTAAAAAGTCAAACGTAAAATTGAACCTAGCACAGGATTTTATTCCTAATGATAACATGAACAACAAATTACAGGGACATGTAGCTACACATATTTATAACGAATGATGTAGCAGTTCTGACCCAGTAAATATAATTTCACATTTCAGTAATTTGAGATATAAACCTGCTGCTTGCAAATGTTAGTAATTTTTAAATAGTTTTAGTAAAAATGCGATATTCTTCTACTGAAATCGGGCAACGCGTACAAATGTTACCGTTGAAATGTTGCAAGCAATGTTTGTAGTTCAACATTTTATTTAGGCCTCATGTTGATAGAGATATAATTAGTATTACATTAATAAGAAACGATATGGCAACACTGCACCTATAGATACAATTTCAAAATATTAATATTTACATTTAATTAGTTATAGTAAAATACACTCGGAAAACAACGGCCCCAGCTACGTATTTCAGGAACCATGCACATGTTTGGAAGCATTGTTTTCTCGAATTGAAGATCTGCAGCTTTATATTTATTTGCTGTCTGTAACGTTTATGCTTTCAGCAGTTTTCAACAAACAAAGATACATTTGGGTCACAAAAGCATTTATTATAACCTATTGATCATCGTGCATACAACATGTAATATTGTTTCAGGTGTATGCTGAAAGAAATATATAACAATATAAAAATCCGAAAAAATACTGTAATTTTTGGAATTAATATTTTTCTTTTCTTTAAAAATGTTGCGAGAAAAATATCTTTACTTTGATTTGTGTTTAAAAGACTGTACTAAGCTAAACATACATACACAAAAAACTGGGACGAAATATTTTCGCACGAGAAGAATTAAGGGGTAGTTGTTCGTTCGTGCTAAATATCAGTAACATTTTAATGTTTATTACTAGAGCTGACATAGCTATACGGTTTACCAGGAATCGTGAGGATGCATTTGGCAAGACTTCTTTTGAAAATTATGTCTCTATTGTTAGAGATATGGAATGATCATGATCTTGATTAACCAAAATAAAAAAGCAGTAATGCAAATACCGAATAGATAAAAAAATTAGGGATGATATCATCGTCAACAATGATATGTTGCTGTCCAGTTTTGCAGCGAAATAAATTGAAGTTGCTCAATGGTTTTTGTGCGAACGAATTTAGTACCAGCCTTAGATTGATGCACTGAATTAATTAATGTCAACATGTTGCTGTTGCTAGAACATGTTTCTGCATTTTCAGAAATTAGCTCAAGTTGTCAACTTCTTTTATAGGCAAACTCGAGTATAAAAGCAAAAGGATCAAAGTATATACACATATATATATTAGGGCGGGTTAAATTCGACTAGAGCTATGGTCTCTTGAGCAAAATTTCTCAAAATCACCTATAGATTACGTTTTTGCTATACGCTTCATCAAAAAAAATCGTTCCATACAATTTGACCCGCCCTAATATATATATATATATATATATATAGATATATATTTACAATATCTTACAAGAAATACGTACTTCCTGTTCTAAGCTTACTTTTGGGTCTATCTACATGTTGCTAGCAGTTGTTGCAACCAATATTAAGGTTCCCTGTAAGTCTTCAGACAAATTGTTTTCCCCAAATACCAGCTAAGCTTTATTTACCATACATTTTTTTGGGAGTAGTTCTAATTACTTACAGCAACATGTTGCAGGCACTAGTTGATGGCCATAAAATGTACATAACTGTCAAACTGCCATAATCCATTGCAGTTGGTTTATTTTATGATATAAACCCCACTGTAGGGAATTTAATTAAATACTTAATCCCATCCTCGATTTAAAAGAAAAAAATCATTTTCCTCATCTTTTCTTAGTCAACCTCACAAATTTTACCAAAGTTTAAGATAACTATTTATAATTTATAGAATACTATAATTTCTTTATGACTCCTAGACTAAGTAGCGCCCAGTCCCTGCTGATACCTCCCTTCGATTCCCCCCATCCAGGGTAATCTTTATTGTTATTATTGCCCTTACTAATGGCTTAACACTCACCCTAGAGTGGCATCTCATGGCTATTTCTCACTCAATGTGTTTCTCTTCATGTTCTAGTTGGCTTAAATTTATGCGGTTATAAAAATCCATGTTAACTAACCATAACTTTGTTACATTTAGACATGCATCCGATGTGGATGAGGCTGATCATCATCATTGCTGTTGGTTATGATGATGGTGATGGTGATGATCCCATCTATATTTGTTTAGGACACGTACAGAATCAGCAAAGGAACCTTGAGTAAAGTAAAATAACCCCCGGATAAGAATCTGTTGTTTCGCCATCATAATTTAAGACCACAAATCTAAGTGTACAAGTGGACAAGTGTTTGGTGTTGGATGCATTTTGTGTTAAAAGGTATTTTATTACAAGAGGAATTGTAACGATATGTTCCCCCTTAGCTGAGATGTTATTGTTGGAAGGAAATAGGTGATAATAATTGTGGGAACCTGTAGAGCATTTCAAACAGGAAGTTTGTGGAAAGTTAATACGATATTTACCATAATGTTAATCACAAACTTCCAAAGACTACTCCTTATTTCACAATTGCTTCATCTAGTCCCTGCAGTTACTTTAGTTGTAAATAAAACATTAAAACCAACTTTATTTTCTAAAATTACTTTATTAAAGGATCCCATAATACAAGTTCCCTGCTGGGTTCGCAGCATCGCTCTCTCTTTGTTGCACCACCATATTGTCCCTTTCCTGACCACAACCACAAAAACTAGGTGTCATAAAAATCAATGATTTTATTGAGAGATTATGAAGGCGCAAACAAAAAGAGTGGCGGGCTAACCTAAGCAAAAACAGTGCAGAACCTTGCCACCACATCCACGGCATTGAGGCATTAAGCAGACAGGCATATTATGGTAAAGCTTTAAAGGACAGATAGTCAAATGGATGGGCGGACAGACAAACGGATGACTACAGAGGGACACTTTAGACCATAAACTTAAGTTGTATCTCTAATGAAATCTACATGGTTTTGTGCTTTAACAAGCATTTTCCTTGTCTACTCATGTCTTTTGAATTAAAAATCTGTAGAAGAAGAAAAAACAACACTATATAAACGATGAGAGATATAAGGACAAAGAGATATAGAGCTAAGAAAATAGTAAAGTTCATCTGTGTCGCAAGTTTATGCACCCTAACATTGTAATCAAGAAATTTAGATGAAACATGTAAACATAAATCTAAAGACATGTTAAAAGCAAAACACAGATTGTGTGTCTTAATTTCACAAAAAAAAAATAAATAAGTTTTAAAAATCGTAAACAATTGTTAGAAAGTATTTAACGAATTATTTTCATTGGCAACATCATATTACTATTGTCCAGAGTGCTACTGATATTAAGGAAAAAAATTAAAAAATAAAGTTTTCAGCATGCTTTTTGTTATTCCACTCTTGCAAATGAACTCATATTGGCAACATGTTGCTGGAAATAATTGTAAGTAGCATATGTCGTATACAACGCAATTTTGTGGATTGCAGCAAGTTATGTAATTTGTTGGCATGCACATTAATTAGCAATATTGTCAACATGAAAAAATGTTGCCACATCATGAGGTACTTTCGATCTTCAACCTATTTGTTGTGCTTTCATAACGCCACAAATTTTGACGTAGAAATTATATTATGTACTACGTAATCGGCATCAAGTTGCTGACACATGTTTTCCGGAACATATCAGCGTTTTTTCATTAACTACGTCTTTTTTCATTAACTACGTCTTTTTTCATTAACGACGTCTTTTTCCATTAACTACCTCTTTTTCATTCTTTTAATAAAATAAAATCATCTTTTTAATAAAAAAAAAACACTTGAAACACCATTTTAAAAAACAACGCATATGATAATTTCGTTAACACCTTTGAAGTTACATGTCACAGATACATGTTGCTAGATTCACAAAGATCCCTATATCTTAGAGACTGGTACTAACAACACACATGGTACATAAAAACATCTAGCAACATTTGCGATTTGCCAGCAACATAATGGTGTTGGCGTTTACATATTTCATAGTTTTAAGTTTTTTAAAGCTGAAAATGTATCATTTCTTTCTACAATTCGATGGGTCATTACATTTTTTCTGAGAAACATTGTGACATATATTTCGATTGCTGCGATTGGTCAGCAACATACCAACTTTGGCAACTATATAGTTCACAGTCGTTAAGCATTTTAAAGCTGAAAATCTCTTATTGAGCTATTGAATGGGAGTTGACAATATTGATCATCACTATGGATCATTCAATTTTTCTTTGAAACATTACAATGTTGTCAATACATGTTGCTGGTATTGTGTGCAAACACCAGAGTAATACATACATGTGTTAGCAGCATTCCATTGAAGTTTGTTGCAAGATTTTAAAATTTGGTGCGAAATATGGGATTTAGTACGAGCGTGAAACATTTGAAAAATATGTTCTTTAGCTCACACTTCCAAAAATAGTAGGCAGTTCAAAGCATTGCTGAATTCAAAAGCCCGTGTTAGTGCTCTTAGACATAACAGAGTGCAGGAAGTGCTATTATATTGCAGGCAACAAGTTGCCACAAACTTCAGGCGCAAAATAGAACCGTGGAATTGCTTTAAGTATTATGGTTAATTTAAAGATATAAGAAGAATATAGCGGCATGATTCTGGTGCCGGCTGCAGGGCTTTAAAAACTCGCAATATTGACCTATAATAGCTACAGGACACCCTTGAAAAGTATAAAGTAACATGAACTTGATTCACTGCGAACTTAAACTTCTACACACTAGTTTTGACAATTTTATTTTTCTGTATCTTCAGCGTTTTTTCACTCCAAATGTGCCTCGTATTCCTCTGATTTGATTGATTGTCAATTTCCCCGATTCTCTAAACTTCGGTCAGCATATCGAACTTTGTACAGACCTTAAAGTCTGACACTAAGTTCATTAGCATGAAAAATATTGAGACACAGTATTTAAACCGACATGGTTTCCTGTTTTTAAGTATTTTTTACAAAACTCTAAATTTTAAATTCAATCCTTAAATTTTACCTAGAAACATAAAATGTTGCCGACATTTTGCGTGAGCAACTAAATACTACATTGGTGGAACTTTTTTGTTTGACTTAGTACGGGCATTAAATGTTGGTACATGATTGGTTCGGACGAAATTTATTGAGCAACATGGGGTTTTTGTTCTGCGAAACAGGCCAGCAACATATCAGTATTAAAAACGATTTATTTGATGTTTTACATTTTTTTTATCTATTTAAATTAGAATTATCATCATTGAAAAATGTTTCCTACAATTTGACTGTTAGTTAAAGTTTTCTTAGAAACATTAAGTTGCTCGATACACGTTGATGCTAATTCGCGCTAGTAACTTAAAGCTGTCCTGATGGAACCTCTGCGTCGAAATTACACAGGAATTTTTATTTTGTATGGATTAAAAAAAAAACTAACGAAATATTGAACTTAGTACAGACCTTAATATGGTGATGGATTAACTCCCTGGGTTTCTATTGGATATCCGGCAGTATGTTGTTGCAGACTTTATAATGTTAGAATAAGTATTGTTTCCATAAACAAGAATATTGCTGGTTGTTGCTAACTAAACATTACTGGTTGTTGCAAAGCTATTTAATTTTTTTAAGTTTCTATAATTTTTGTGATTTCGTATAAAGGTGTAACGTTTTAGTTATTCATTGTTTTGTTATCTACAGATGTATCCAACGAATTGATGAACTTAATTTACCACCTTCTCTTTCTTTGACGGCGGGTATCAAAAAGGTAAACCATTCCTTTCTTCCTCTAGTCGCGCAATGGGTCTTTAGCATATCATCATCATATGGTTGGTGCAGTACTGCTGAACTGAATATATACATACATGCACAGCTAGATTGAAGCGATGTCGTTCTGCTACATGTTGATAGTTGATAGTTTTGGTCGCTGTATGCAGCAACATGATGTCGTTGAGAATGTTGTTGATTTTAATGCTAATGTTTGCTTTGGCAAATGCTTCTTGCGCTCGCTGTCTTGGATGTTTGTGGCATGCAGCAGATATGTTTGTGGCAAACTTCTACTGCTGCTGCTGCTGTTGTTGTTGATGCTGGTGACGATGCTGTTGCTGTTTGTTAGACCAAAGCGATGATGTTGCTACTTAAGCAGTGTGTTAGTGTGTTTCTGTAGATATTGCTGATGTCGTTGCTAGCTGTTGTTCTTCTTGTCAAGGAAGAAAAAAAATATATATCTTTTATAGACGATCAAGAGAACATTTTTATTTTATTTCAATTCTTGCCATTGTAGAATTCATTCAATATGGATAAATAGAAGAATTGAAATAGAACGAGAGCGGGTCGGTGCAGGGAAGCTCTATGATCATAGGAAGGGGTCGAGTATCATCTTGTTAGCACAAATATAAACTTGTAAATATGATGCCTATAGAAATTTTAGAAATGCAAAGAAGCGCGATCGCGCGCCTCTTTTGTTACTACAATTCAACATAGTTTTCTGATTCCTGACGATGTTGCCAATGTTTTTGCTGTTGTTGTCGTTCATCTGGTTAATTCATAAGATTTATATCTTTGATTGTAAAGATGTTTGCAAGATTTTTTCCTTTTTGATTTGGTCTTGTGTTTGCTCTGCCACATACCCCCATTGATCGTATACTTTGTGGTACTTAAATATCAGCTGTGTCGTCTTTGGTTGCTTGTTTTCTGTTTATTCTTTATTTGAATTAATGATCATCACAATCATATGTATATCGTCATCTGATCATCATGACCATGATCATTGTCATCTTTAGCATTCTCATCATTATCATATGCAAGCGGGTCCGGTGGTACTATGCTGATGCTGCCTGAATAGAATTTCTCTTAAGATCTTTTCATTTTGTTTTTTTTTTGTTTGTTCTCTTCGCATTATTTTCATCTCATCTGAGGCATCATTGGCAATGCAATTCTATTAAGATCTGTATCTTTTAAGTGCTTTGAGTTGGCTATTTGTTCTGTAAAGAAGAACGTTTTTTACAGTTCTACTCTTTGTTTTTTATTGGCCGTCCGGTCGTCTTCCTTGCGTAATTGTTTTCACATTCATGTTGAGGGAGTTTAACTGGCTTGTTGTAAGGCATTTCATTGGAAAATTGGAACAAGAGGTTAAACTATTTTTATGGTTTCAACATATGTCCAATTTACCGATAAACATCAAAACAATTATGGCTTTTGTACTGCGTAAATAGATTTACTAACTTAATGAGAAGCTCTAAGGAGCAATGTTGTTGCAGATAATCAGCAAGGAAGTCAGAGAAGATGATTAAATGAGAATTGTTTTTATAGAGAGCTTAACAAATTCTGGGGGTTTGTTTATAATCTAAAAAAAATAAGCAATATCCTTCGAAACACTGTAGAAAGCCACATCCGTTGAACGGGTAAATTATTAGCATTTCTCCATTAAAAACTTAAGTTTCTAACAGATGTTGCTGGCAAATGTTGCATACATATGTTGCCTTATTTTACATCTTACAGGGATTATACCTGCAACATTCGCTTAAATGTTTGCCTAATATAAGATTGTTCGTAACATTGATATAGTCATGTTTCCAGATAATTAAAGAGCAGTCACATATTTCAAAGAAGTTTTCACATGACTCATGATTTGTCTTAGATAGATATCTAGCAACATGTTGCTAATAAAATTTACTACAAACTAAAATTCCAAACACGAAGTATTAATTGAGGAAGTTTTAGAATTTTGCTTCCTGTTAGTCAAGTTTGAATTTCACCTTAAATCTATTTTCTCATTAGAAGAAATATAAAAAAATTATTCTGAAATGATACCGAAATGGCACTACTGTGTTATGGAACGTTATGGGATACATGTTGCTGGAAACATCAGGAAAAGTAAAATTGAGGAATTCAGATTAAAATGAATCATGTTTTCATAAGTAAAATAATCAAGTGCGGCAAAGTAAATTGATAAAGTTTTCATGAGTTTCGATCGTAAAATAGATAGAAACATATTTGGCTTTGGCTGGACCTTGTACAATAGACAATTATAGAGTTTTTTTTAGGAAGCGTCACGATTATTCGGATGTTTCTATCAGGGTGGGAAGAAAAGTTATAATCGCCAGGTTAACAACATCTACCAAGACAGTCAGGCTCCTATCAAATCTCTGCAATCTGTATTAGTGACTTCAAGAAAATATATGCCAAACACTTTGATAATATTCACCCAATAGTAGCGCCAGGGCACAGGAATATTGATAGATACGAAAGGATACATGAGCTGGCGAGAATAGGGATTACCTTACTTATTCAACTAGATATAGAGCATACGGATATGCCCTACCTACACGCTCAAAAATGTGTCTTTTTGTTGATGTTTGGATGCAAATATAACGTGTTTGCAGCTTCACGCAAATATAATTCACTTGCGACCAAACACATTGTGTTTGCTATTCAATATAATATGTTTGGAATACAATAATTAATTGGTTATAATATATGTATGTATTTGGGACCCCAATGTGGCTTTGTTTGTCGAAAACTGCTGAAAATACTGCTGCCTGTTGCAATAAAGAAACAAAAAGAAGCAAGTGTCTAATTCGGGAAAACAATGCTTGCAAACATGTACATGGTTCCTGCAATATGTTGCAGAGGCCTTTATTTTTCAGCGTGAACGTGCAAGCTTACGCTTAAAATTAAAGCTCTCAGACATTCGAGTAATATAAGGTTTGTAGGCACAAAATGTGTGATCACCGGGCAAGTGTGGCTAAGCTATGGCCTTAATCGCATCCTGTCCTAGGCAGAATATACACACTCTGAAAAAAACGGTTACAACAACACACTGCAGGAACCATTTACATACTTGCAGGCATTGTTTTCATGAATTGAAGATCTGCTGCATTTGTGTTTCTTTGTTGTCTGTCACGTTTTTGTTTTCAACAAACAGAGCCACATTTGGGCTACAAAAACATATATTCTAATCTATTAATCATTGTGTCTCCATGATGTAATATTGAATAGGAAACATAATGTGTTTGGACCCAAGTATACTACATTTACGACAAGCTACAAACACAACATATTTGCATCCAAACAACAACAATATACAGATTTTTCATCATGTGCACGATAGAGGATTGGGAATCGTAGCTTATACTGCAGACACTACCGGGATGAAGAAAAGGGCGAGAGCTCCGAACATCTTTCAAGATTTATCATTTCTTCTTGTTAGATATCACACATTCAGGAAGTTAATTTTATGGCATTATATTCATTTTAAGGAGCTCAAATTTGTTCGTCTGGACTTAATTTACCCACGTCAATTTACAGGTTCTACCATGGGGCGGACCATGACGTCGCGTATATTACAACTGTCCTCATTGGTCTAAGCGCATCATTAGCAGCAACCACTTCTACCTACCGAACATAATTTAACAGCACGTTCCAAACGTTGACACACACAAATTGTTGTAGAACACTTACATTGATGAATAACTCCCAAATTCTTGTAGGAAGCACAACTTGTTGAAGAAAATGTTATGGGTAATTTGGCATAATATTTCTGGATACATGTTGCCATCAAAAATTGTTAAACTTGCAAATATTTGTGTTTGTATATTTTGTTTTTTGTTATAAGCGTTCATACAAAAAAAAATCTGTGAAATGTCGCCGAAATATTATCAATATGTTTTGAGTAACATTTAAGTGTTTCTGAAAAAATAACCACTAATCTATTATAGGAAGAGATGATCATTGTTGTCATCTAATACTCAATTAATTGGAAAACAATCTACTGTGTGTAAAAACCCTTAAAACTATAGAAAATTATTGTTGCCAAATTAGTTCTGATTACGCTGCAGTAAATATTGTATGATTCAGTGAAATGTTATGGCTACATGTTGCCTTCGTACTGCAACACAAGGTTTCAATGTGTAAGACAGTTTTCTAAGTGTAAACTGGTCGGTGTTTTTATTGTTGCTACATTGATGTGTTGCTGTCCGATTTCGCAGCAAAGAATGTTGCATGTATTAATGCAATAGTAAAGCAACATATTGCTAGCCTTCTGCAACACAAAAAAATGCATATATCTACTAAATTAAAGCCTGTTAGCTTATGTATTTTTTCGATTTTGACAAGCAAACAAACAAAGAGTATTCCATTAGAATACAGTACAACCTCTCAATAGGAAATTACTTCTTACAGTAAGAACTTCATTTGGACGAAAACCATTGCGCAACATCAGTTTGCTTGGCAGTGAAATTGCCCACCAATATATCACTATTTTTCTGTTTCATAGTATTTTTTACACTAAAAATCTCTTTCTCTTTTATCTCAGATATTGTGTTCGATTTATTGTGTTCGAGTTGGCAATTTTGATCAGTTCTTCTTATAATTGAATTGCATTTGCCTTAGAAACATTAAAAAGTTGCTCGACATATGTGGCTGATATTTCGTGCGAACAACTTAATACTATACTTTACTGAAGGAAATTTTTATTCGATATTACCCGAGCATTTTATTTTGGTATAGAGTTTTGTAAAATTTTGTGTAAAATCTGGAATTTAATATGAGCCTCTAAGATGAAGACCTGCCACAGCTTGAAACGAAGGAGCAAATGTTATAACTGATATAATATTCCTGCCACAAAGAGCACTTCCGTATACGGGATGTGATTTATGCCTCAGACAAGTTTTCAAAATGTTGTCAACGTACACACTGAAAAATCAATTTTTTTTGTTTGGATGCATATTTAACGTAGCTTGGCGCAAATATTTTGTACTTGGATCCAAACACATTGTGTTTGCTTTTCAATATTACATGTTGGAGAAACATTGATTACTATGCTTTTGTGATCCAAATGTGGCTTTGTTAGTTGAAAAATTTTGAAAACCTACACGTGGCAGACAACAGAGACACAAAAAAGCAGCAGATTTTTCAATTCATGGCAACAATGTTTGCAAACATAAACACTTTCCCTGTAACATGTTGCTTGGGGCCGTGTATATAAAACCGTTGTTGTAGAACAGATTGAATGCATTTTGACTTTTAGGCCAGTGACAGTGGATCAACGTCACTCATTTCTATTGGCGTCTACGGATTTATTGATAGTTTTACATTTGGATTGTTTTTCCATTTACATTTTCTCTCGCCCAGCTTATGTATGAGGCAAGGGATTACAAATATGTCAATATGACGAAATAGGAAAAAATATGCATTTCTTCCTGAAAAAGCCGACCGTGAACATAATACTGTTCTCATTCAAATCTAGGCTAAGAAATTTAATTTAAATTTCGTTTTTAAACTACAAAAAAAAATGAAAATACCTTTGGGCGAGCAGCAGTTGTAAAACAAAACGTGCGGCTTAAAATGTGAACCAAAGTGAGTTGGCTTTCATTTTCAAAGTTGGTTTTCATTTTTTTTTTTTTGTTTTCAAGTGGTAGATTTACAGTGAACAAAACTTTTACTTCAATTAACAAAAAAATGTATGGCTGTCATCGATAGGTTGTTGCTGGTTGGCTATTGGATTGTTGGTGCTGCTGTTCATGTGTTGTTTTACTCGAGCGTTCTGTGTTTGTTTAAGTACACATTTTTACAGTAATTCTTAATTACAACTTTATAAATGAAAATAAATTAAAACTGAACATAAAATAAGCTAAATCCACACCACCACCAATCAACCAATCGAGCAACCGCAACCGACCAGCATGTAATTGGTAATTGTTGCTTGCAGCAACAATTGTTTACAAACCATCAAACAAACAACCAGCAACATTTGATGTTTTATTGCCCTTATGAAGTGATATATGACTTTCCAAGACGTTTTGGTTTCGATTTTACAACAACGAGACGTAGTTTATCTTTAATTATAACAAATTAACAGTTTTTTATTTTTTTATTTTGTTTCTTCTGTAAAAATGAAAACAAAATTCACAAGTTGGTGGAAAAAATGCTTTGTAAAAAAAAGCCGCTTTTTCCTCAATTCCATGACCTCCTCCTCCCCTATGTTGTGTACATATGTGTGTTTAGAAACGATATAGCAACAACCCACCGATCATCAAAGAATTGCTGGAATTGCTGCATGTTCAGAGGACGGACACTGTAGCTGACTGCCTGGGATGTTGGTGGTTCATTCCCTCGATCAGCCCGATCCGTTTGCTTTGAGGAATTCTCAACAATATGTGTTGTTGATGTGGGTTGTTGCTGCTGCTGCTGCTGCGATATGGTGCAACATTTTCCATTAATTATCAGTAGTTAAGTATTATTAACCATCATTAGTATCTGATGTGCGAGTGGTGTTGCTTGCTGCTGCTGCTGCTGACGAATGAGTAGGGTTATATAAGTGATATCTTCTATTCTGTGTGGCGAGGAGGTGTGTGGGCAAGGGCAGGGGAAAAGTTATAGTAACAACAAAATCTCAAAACGAGGCGCCATCTAAAGAATTTTTGTTATGACGCAAAACGCACATTGTTCCTTGTTTGAAGGGGATATTTGCCGGCGAAGAAAATATCACTTTGTATTTAGAGAATTTGAGCACAATGTTGAGAGTTTCCTTTCAATAAATAACATGCAGCTTGAAATGTGTCTGATGTAGGATGTAAATATTTGAAATATTTCTAATATCAGAAAAAACTGTAGATAAGTGCGTATGAACGAATAAAAGTTGCTTATACTCTCATTAAATTGAAATGGCAAATATCACATGTTCAGGCAGCTACATTTTACTCTATGCAAAGCGAACTAATTTTGTATAGTAATTCACAAAAAAAATTAATCGAACTCTTAAATAGTATAAAATAGATGCTGCCACATTTTCCAGGAAATATATTGTACCATTTTTAGTTGAAGATGTTTGTAGAGCGAACTACTTTTGTACTTTTGCAAACTACACGCTGAAAAATCTGTCGTTTTTTGTTGTTTGGATGCAAATACAACATGTGTTTGGAGCTCGTCGCAAATATAATATACTTGTGCCCAAACGCATTGTGTTTGCTATTCAATATTTCGAGTTTGAGACACAATGGTAAATATGCTATAACATATGCGTTTTCGACCCAAATATATATTTATGGGTTTGTGATATAAATACAGACGTGCTTGTTGCACTGTTTATGATCTCTCGAGAGCATACACATACACATTGTAAGTGTGTATCTGTATTTTTGTATTATTCTCTCCGTCAGTGATTCATAAATATTCCTGAATGTGCGTATAAATTGCAGATGAAGTTAGTGTTTCTTATTTTGGCTGATGTATTGAGGTTTTAGTTTCATGTATTCAGATTTGGTTTCCAAAATCTTGTTTCAAGTCGAAATAAAATGTTGCCATCACTCTCTCAAAATTGTACCTTTTTTTTGATGCGAGAAAAAAGACCATAGAAATGTTCCATTTCCTCTCATCTCTATTCCTTTTTCTTTTGTAGCATTTTTTATTTAACTCGCTCAACTATAATTTACGACCAGTTTGTATGGAGACCTAAGCGATAGTAAGCGATTTTAAACGACTCTTCATACAAACTGCTCAACAAAGTACAAAAGCAATTGACATTTTTTTGTTATTCCCGCTAAACTAATATTTCGACCACTTCGCTTAAGAAGTTAAGCGATTTAAACTGAAGCCGCTTAAAATCGATTAGCGCCCCACACAAAAGGCAGAAACATTAGCTAAGCAAGGAAAAACAACGCATACCAAAATTCAGAACATCAGGCAATCTATCGAAAATTGTATTTATCGAATATTAAAAATTTTTGCACCATTCTCAGAAAAGAATACAAAGTTTTTCAAAAACGAACACAAAAAAGACAGTTTTAGGGCAAAGACTAGAACAAATATTCCACTTTTCCCCAGACATATAATCACCATATGTTGTCCGCAAGAAATAATCGCAGCATGTAGCAAGCAACATTTTTATGTTTCAAAGCAAAATTTACAAAATTGTAGGAAGAAATTGTGTCAATGTCCCAAAAATGCCTGCGAGATATCGACGAAATATTTCCGCCCGCACAATAAAGGGTGGATCATTTAAACCTTCCTTATCTGACGACTTAACCGTCCCAGACTTCTTCCTGAGGGGTTATTTGAAGTCCAAAGTTTATGTCAACAAACCACGGACCCTGGAGGCGTTGAAAGACAATATTCGACGTAGACAGCCCGAAAAGGGATGGAAAAAGTGGAAAAACGACTACATTACGCCATTCACTTTTAGGGCAAAGAGTAGAAAAAATATTCCACTTTCCCCCAGAAACATCATCGCCATATGTTAAAAAAATAAATAAATGATTTCCCATTACATCCCATGAAGGGACAGGGGAGAACTCCTCACAATCACTGAGCTGTGCGCTTTCCAGTTTTCACTCACTGATTGGGACCTACAGTTTTACACCGATTCCGAACGGTATTTTGAGAAGCTTTTTCATGGCTATATACTCGATAGTGTCGCCGTCACTATGCGAGGTGACAGCCGCCGAAAGAAATTTTAAGGTGGTCAGAGCAGGGTTCGAACACAGGATCTCATGCACAATAGCCGCGCACACTAACCATTGCACCACCGACGGCCACATGTTGGTCGCAAGAAATATACGCAACATGTATCAGGTCGCAAGAAATATACGCAACATGTATCAGGCAACATTTTTATGTTTCAAAGAAAAATGTATCTATTAACGAAATTGTAGGAAGAAATGGTGTCAATGTCCCTATACCAAAAAATGCCTGCGAAATATCGACGAAATATTTCCGCGCGCATAATATAGGGTGGACCATTTAAACCTTTCTTATCTCACGACTTAACCGCTCCAGACTACTTCCTGTGGGGTTATTTGAAGTCTAAAGTTTATGTCAATAAACCACGGACCCTGCAAGCCCCGAAAGACAATATTCAAACTAAACAGGCCGAAACACTACGAAATGTGATGGAAAAAGCGGAAAAACGACTACATTACGCCATTCACTTTGGCATCGACCATTTACGCGTTATAATATTCCACAAGTGATCAAACCAATTTACCGGGTTCAAAATAAACGAACGATCATTTCACAGCTTCTAATTTGTATTTGTTTTTCTTGTTATTACCAAAAAGCATTAGTATAGTACTTAAGTGTTGACCTGAAATAAGAGCAACATGTATCTTGCAACATGTATCTTGTACAGAACAACAGGGTTCGATCCCTGCTTAGAGCACTTAACATTACCTTCGACGGCGGCCAGCTCGCTTACTGACGGCGACACTATCGAGTATTTAGCCATGAAAAAGCTTCTCAAAATACCGTTCGGAACGGGTGTAAAAACTGTAGGTCCCAATCAGTGAGTATAAAACTATAAAGTGCACAGCTCACTGGTTCTGAGAAGCTCTCCCCAGTCTCTACATGGGATGTAATGGGAAACAATTTATTTGTTTTGTATCAGTGTTTCTAAGGAAATTGTATCAACTAACATGCATTTCTCAAAAATGAATGAGCTTTTTAGTTAAAAAATAAAAAAAGATTTAAATTTCGACAAAAATACAGTCGTCAACAATGATATGTTGCTGGGAAATTTCGAGTCAAAACAAATACGAAAAAAAATTCTACGAAATGACGACGAAATATATTCGCTAGTATAGTACAAGTTGTTCGCAAAAATATCACTAACATGTATCTCAAAAAATATCAGTAACATGTATCAACGAACTAAAGTATAGGAAGAAATTATGAATATTGTCAATTCTCAGTCAATTTCCAAAAACAAAGAGATTTTAGTTTAAAAATAAATTAATTTAAAAAAAATATAGTTATAGTTATATAGTTATCAACACTTAAATGTTGCTGGGGAATTTCGCAACAAAACATATCTTGAAATATCAGTAACAGGTATCGACACATTTTATTGTTGCCAAGAAAAATGTATGAACCAACCAAATCGTACGAAGAAATGATCAATGTTGCCAGTGCTTATTCAATTTCTCAAAAAAAGATGATTGTGTAGTATAAAAGAGACTTAAATTAATCAAAAATGTAGTTGTCAACACTGAATTTGTCGCTGGGGAATTACCCAACAAAACACACTGATGTTGCTCAATGTTTTTTGTACAAACGAAGTTAGTACCAGTCTAAAATGAAAACTAGTGACTGGGTGAAAATTAAAAAATATTCAGTCAATCAAAAGTTACACATTTTCAATCGGTTTGTTTTCAAAAATATTCATGCACGTCTTGTGGCAAGTTTGCATATTTTTACATTTCGTTTTCGCAATTCAACAATTGACAAATATTTCCTTTCGAGCGTAACTTTAAACCAAAATTATTGGTATTATTATTATTATTATTACTATTTCGCAAAACTTATGTTTCGTTTTATAATAATCCATATTAAACCCGCCTTACAAACAACAATTCTCAAATTAACATTTTCGTATGAAAATCTATTAAGCCTTAAAGCTTTTTTGTTGGCTTTGGCTAAGAAACTTCACAGTTGTTTTCAATGTTGTTAGCCGGGAATTAGCCATACTTATGACGAACATTTTGGCATATTTTTGGAGGGGTTTCTTTTTTTTTGTATGATTTTCTTATATATATTTTTGGCCATGCAATTTAAAGGCAACGGTTGGTTGGCGAAGTTGCCATTGCCATTGTTGCTGTTGCTGGTAGATGCCAAAGCGATTGTTTATTGAAATGTTTGATTACTTGACTTCTTTAACTTGTTTTGCCAATTGTTGAAATAATCAAGCAGAAAAAACACAAATCTTACACTACCTAAAGAAAATGTTCAAGAAAGACAATTGGAAGGAAGGGGCGGTCGGGCGTAGAAAAATAGTTAGACAGAGAGATGAATGAGGGACGGACAGGCGGACAGTTTGCCTGACTAACTGAATATTTGAGAAAGAGGCTAACACGGACTTACAGCCGAAAAAGAAAAAAATCAGAAGAAAAAACTTATATTTGAATGAATCTATAAAAATGGATTGGTTTGTTAGAGATTTCATGCCAAAAGAAGGTGGTAGTGGATGGTGGCATTGCTGTTGTTTTTCCAACAGTTGCTGCCGCACATAATGCTATGTTGCCGCTGTTTCGTTTTTGTCTGTTTTGCTTTGCTTTGTTGATTTTTGGGGTGAAGCAAATTTTGGTAAAAGGTGTGTCAGTAGTTAATGCAACCGACTTCAAATGTAAACAGCCAGCACCAGCAACACCAACAACCACACACGGCTTTAACTATGATGTTGCCAGTAACTAGACAAACATTTGTAGCTGGTGGCAGTTATTGTTAATGTTGCTAGTAGTGATGGTGGTTGTGCTGCTGCCGTTGCACTTACGTTGTTAGCATTAGTTGATGCCGTGATGTGCTGTGGTGATATTGCCATTGTTTTTTCTTTTCTCTTGGTGGCGTTGAATTGCAATTGTTGCCACCAAGTCTGTGAATTAGTACTCGATTTGCGCGTTCGTCGTTTCTTTGTCATTGCACTTTGCATGCGTTCACCGTATTTTTACGTCTTTCACAACATTTCCCAACATTTTTTTTCATATCGTCGTCACCGATTGTTTTGGCAACAATATCAGCGTCATTTCGAATATTTGTATAGCGGCAGCGTGGCGGCAACTGGGGATGCGGCGGCATCACGTGGCGCGATCAATAATCCATAAGCACGAAAACACTTTACCAGCAACACCACTGAATTATGAATGAGCGGCGAAACAAAACTGGGAAATGGGTTAATGCTGCCAATTTTAAAGCTCAAACGGATGGGAAGACATATAAAAGTGATTGCTAGTTCGTTGCTTGCTTGCTTGCTAGCAACAAGCAACATTGTGTGTTGCAGGTAGAAATTAATTTTGATTTTCTTTAGTTTTCTTGTGGGTTGCCACAAAAATAAACACTAACAAAGACACAACTGTTTCGGCTCCCTCATTCTAAGCAAACATAACCAACGAGCGATTGTCATGATCAGAAATGATTATTTGTTGTTTCAGCGCAAGTTACATTAATTTTTTGTAACATTTTCATTATAATTATTGAGTTGGATTGATGGCATTTGAGCTATGTGGGAATTGGCTTAATTAATAAATATTAATTATTTTAATTATATTATTTATTTTAATTGAATACACAGGAATTTATTTTAGCACCATAGTTATTAAAGACAATCTTGTTTTGCAAATGAAATAAATTAAAATAAAACATACCTGCCAACCTAAAACAACCTTTTTAAAAGAACTTTATACTCATTTCAATTGACTCTTTTTTTAGCTCTTTTTAAAGAACAAATGACAGGTTCCTATCGGCAATAATAAAAATTGTACCCAATTTAAAAGGTTATGTCGTCAGTCTAAAAAAATATATATCTATTTCAATTCTGAAAATTGAAGAAAACTACATTGAAGTTTATTTATTAAAGTTTTATTTAATAATCGGTTACGTTTCCTGAATTCCAGACTACGACAAAAGGGGAAAGATAGGAGTCACCACACAAGGCCATTCTTTATCTCTATTAATAGAGACACAGTTAAAAAAAAAAAAGATTTTGAAAAATGTGTCCTCATGATTCCAGACAAACCGTATGGATATTTCAAACCTAGCCACAGATCTTCATCAGCGGTTGTTTGGAATGATGCTATTGAAAAATGGATCAAACTAAATGCAAATGAAAAGGCATTTGAATTGTGAATTCCTTACTATGCAAGTATTCGAAAAATACTGCCAACAATACACAGCAGAAAATATTCGTAAAGTAAAAATCGACAAAATATCGACAAAATATTTCGAAATACAGGCAACATGTATTCAGCAACATTTTAATGTTTCTACCGAAAAATTTAACTATCAATCAAATTGTACGAAGAAATGGTCAATGTCGTTAAATCCCATTCAACTTAACCAAAAAAAAGAAATGATATTTAGTGTATCAAAACGAAATGATGTTTAGATATATCTTACAGAGAGTACTTTTTAAAAATAGTACATTTCTTAAAAAAAAACAATATCTTTTAATATCAGAAATACTGCTCTATAAGAACGGGCATTTTCGGGAAAATATAATAAATATTCTTACAAAAAGGACCTAAGAGTAAACCTTTTTTTTAAAAAAATACATTCTTTAAAAAAAATGTTTCTTACAAAAGTTTACCATTCTACAAAAAGTATCTTTTCCTAATGATCCATTTAAATTATCGTATTTTTCAACGGGCGCCTTAGGCGTGTTGGAACTAACTAGTACATAATATACAGCGAAAGGAACTTCGTTCCAATCGGGTGTCCCCTGACACCTCATGTGATTTTTTCACTGAATATGATTTATTTTAATGCAAGTATTTTACGAAAAATACAAAAATAAATCCAAAATAATTTTATTACCTATGCTTTCCCTGAACTGGAGTTGAACCCATGCACCATAACTACAAGTCTGCGCGTCTCCACACAGAGACATCGCATACGTTCCGCGAAGACGAACAAAACAATAACAGTTGAATTTCTCTGTTTGTTTTTGAAAAACGACAAAATCTAAGGAGAGAGAAACAATTCACAAAAGTGGTCATATTTTAGAGTACAGCTTTGAGTGTGTGTATTCGTAAAAGTAAATTACGCAAAAATTTAAAGTTCGTTTCTAACAAAAGAAACGACTATTACGATAAATGTTTTTTCTTTGCGGGAAAAATATGGCAATATAAAAGCAGTTAATTTTATTTGCCGCAAAATTAATTTATAATAAATCTGAAAGTTAAGTTTGCAAACAAACAAAGTTTTCGTTTGTTGGTAAATGTTTTTATTTGCGGGAAAAGTATCAACATTTGATACAACATTTCATCAAGAATATAGATGAAATAAATAAAAAAATTTCCCGTTACATCCCATGAGCGGCTACAGCAGTGGCTCCCAAAATTCGGTAGGCTGTCCGCCTCTCATTTTTAGAGTCACTGATTGGGAATTTTTGGATAAATTAAAGTTTAGTTTACAACGAAGGAAACGTTTTGTTTGTTGGTAAACGTTTTTCATTTGCGGGAAAATTATCAACATTTGCGGTAAATCATGCATATAGATAAAATGAATAAAAAAAATGTTTTCTCAGTGCATCCCATGAAGGTCCACAGGAATGTTTCTCGAAATTCGGTATGCTTTTAATTTTTAGACTCACTGATTAGCACCTACAGTTTGGCACCGATTCCGCAGTCTAATTTTTTTAATACAAGCTTTTTCAAGGGTAATACTGTCGCGGGTATCGTTGACCATCGTTGAAAGAAATATAAGGGATCGTTATCACTGACTCGCAAAAACGGATTAAACAAAGGAAATATTATTGGGGGCAACATTAACAATTTTCCTCACACAGGCACTAAACGATTTAACTGTTTTCGTGTATATTTTGCAAATTGTTTTTTTTTTTTATTTTACCACAATTTTATTACTCTGACATATAACATAATCAACTTGAGTTTAACCAATTACAAACCTGACGATAGTTAACATTTCACAGCCATGTTCCCATAGTTCCCACCATTATATCTAACATGGACTAACAAAATTGAGCGCTTTTATGTAAAACACTAATGTTTCCTCTTATGTCAAACTAAGTTTTTGCAAAAGGAATTTCGCGATTCACACCATTAACAACTATTTTAAACCTTTCGCCAGACCGGTGGAGGAAAATCTTTTTAAGTTTAGGTCAAAACGTGATCAATAAAAATTAATGAGACATCACATCACATCCGCTAGGAGAGAAATGAAAATATATAGTTCACATACATGGCTCAACTTACAGTTAACAACAACTTAAATTACCAAAATTGTGAAAAGAGGCTATTCACTTTGTAACAAATGAAAACTAAAAGGAAATGGCAAGGAAATATAGGTGAAACAAGAACGAATTTAAAACTCCTTATATCGCGCAAAGAAAATATGACTGGTAAAGATTTGTGATAATAATTTAGTCGCTATTGTTGCAGTGATTTGAACAAAAGGGAATAAAACTGCGGACTACATAATATTGAGTAATTGCTTAAACGCTGGAAAATCTGTCTTTATGTTGTTTGGGTGCAAATTCAAAGTGTTTATAGCTTGTCGCAAATGTATTATACTTGGATTCAAACACATTCTTTTTGCTACTCTACATTACATGTTTGAGACACAAAGATTAATAGGTTATAATATATGTTTTTGTGACTCAAATGCGGCTTTATTTGTTGAAAACTACTGAATATAAAAACCTGACAGACAGCAAAGAAACAAAAAAGCCTCAAAACTTCAGTTCAGGAAAACAATGCTTGCAAACATACACTTACATGTCTCCTGAAATATATTGCTGCGACCGTTTTTTACAGCATGTACCAAAATCTATTAATAGATAATAGTAACTGCACGCAGAGAAATCCGTATTTTGTTGTTGTTTGGATGCAAAGATAAAGTGTGTTTTGAGCTTGTCGCAAATAAAATATATTTGTGTCCAAACACATTGTGTTTGCTATTCAATATTACATGTTTGAGACACAAAGTTTAATAAGATAAAATATTTGTATTTGTGACTTAAGTATGTCTGTGTGTGTGATGCAAACACAGTTGTGTTTGTTGCACTCTTAATGCTCTCACGAGAGCAAGAGAATAAAAGAGGAACAACGAGAGAGCCTATCTTGTAAGTGTGTAGCTGTATTTTTGCATTATTCTCTCAGTCAGTGATTCGTAAATATTGAATGTGTGTGCAAATTAGAGATGAAGTCAGTGTTTCTTATTTAGGCTGATGTATTACGTTTTAGTTTCATGCATTCAGTCATCAAAGGTTCATCGGACAGAGGACATCAAACGCGCTTGATCAGTGAAAAGCGAATAAACGAAGGTTTGGACGGCTGAATGTAAAATGGACGGTTAAATGATAAAATGGACGAATAAATGACAATAACATGAAGCCCTTTCTCTGTCTGAGCCTTTACTGCGAAAATCGGATCCGTGGACCATTTGTGAAATAAGTACAATAAACACGCAGGTAATTAATCCACGCTTGGCTTGCATGAACAAGACTTGTATATTGTTTGTGTACCAACACATAGTGATAACCAAAGCTTAACTGAAACCTTCTGAAAACAAAACCGTGAGAGGCAACAAAGAAAGGAGAAGCAAAAGAACAGCAGATTTCCACTTAGCGAAAACAAAACAAATAATGCATTCAGTGCCAGTAAACGTAAAATGGGGCCTTTTAAATCTTTTAATTGTTTGTATTAATTATTTATAAATGTGGATTTATATTGATAAAATTAATTATGATAAATAATACGGATATATTAAAACCAAAGAATAATTTGTTTCTAAATATTATAATGTTTGGGAGGAAATAGGCATATGTTTGCACCTAAGTATATGTAGGTTTGGGGGAAACAGGCGAATGCTTCCACGTAAGTATATGGATGTTTGGGATGAAAAACGCATGTTTCCACGTAAAAGTATACATGTTTGCCAGTAAACATGATATTACTTACATTTAAGTACAAGTGAGTTTGGGACTTTGCAAACATATGAATGTTTGAAGTGTGTTGCAAACATATACATGGTTCCTGCAGAATATGTTTGGGACAATATGTTAGAGAGGCCGTTATTTTTTAGCGCGTGTCATTTTAGTAAGTAAATAAATCAATTTTTAATAGTATTCCTACCTCTCCATCAACTACGTGGAATATTTTGCGCAAAGATCTTGGTCTATACCCGTATAAGATCCAGGTGGTGCAGAAATCAAAGCCAAGAGACCATCATATGCGTTGTTCTTTCGCCGATTGGGCTTTAGAGCAGTTGGAAACTGCCACGATGTTTTAGCGCAAAATTGTGTTCAGCGGTGGGTCTCATTTTAGGCTTAACGGGTTTGTTAATAAACAAAATTGCCGCATATGGAGTAAGACCAATCCACAACAGACCCTACAGACACCATTACATCCAGAAAAATGCACCGTTTGGTGCGGTTTACACGCTGGTGGCATCATTGGACCCTATTTCTTCCAAAATGAAACCGGAACTCGCGTTATGGTCAATGGAGATCGTTACCGCACCGTGATCAATACATTTTAGTTTGCAAATATGGATGACATTGAGCCGGGCGAGTGTGGATTCAACAGGATGAAGGCTACGTGGCATAAGGCGACCGCAACCACCGATTTAATGAAATCAAAATTTGGCGATAAGTTGATTTCGAGAAATGGACCTGTCATCAATTGGCCTCCAAGGTCGTGCGATTTGACAGCTCTCGATTACTTTTTGTGGGGCTATGTGAAATCATTGGATTATGCTGATAAACCAACAACAATTGAGCATTGGAGGCCACAACTGTTCGGGACATTCGTGACATACGGCCAGCAATCCTCGAAAAAGTAACCCCAAAAGTGGGTGTCCAGAATGCGCTTCGTCATGAACAGCCGCGGTGGTCATATGACCGCAATCACTTGCAGATCTTAATGCCATGTATTGATCTTTCGAATAAAAAATTTTTTTGATTAAAGTTGAATTGTTTGCAAAATATTTTACAATTTCAATTTCTATCGGCCGTAAAAAACTCCCTCTATAACTGAAACAAGTTTGTTGCCTTTAATGAAAATTTGTAAATTTTGAGTAACTACTCTTTTGTAGTTAGGGTGCGATATAGGAGTTTATGAGGTTATGAAGTTATATGCTATTCGTTGTAATAAAATTATAAAGATTTGTTAAAAAAAAATTATAAAGCTACACGCAAAAAAAACTCGTTCCTCCCAAACGAAATATCAGATAACTGAAATTCGTTTGGGCACCGTAGTTGGGAGAAAAGAACTTCTGTTAAGCCAAACATGTCATTTCATTTTGGAGAACCAAAAAATGTGTGCAGCAATCGAGTTATAAAAAACGTAAGCTGAAAAAACGTTTACGAGAAACGAAAAACGGTTCCGCCAACTGTTGTTTCGGTTACAACAACCGAGTTGTAGTTGCTCACAACTAAAAAACGTTTGCGAGAACTGAAAAACGTTTGCAGTAAATGAGTTATGACAAATGAGAGCTGAAAAAACGATTGCGAGAAACGAAAAACGGTTACACCAACTGTGCTTACGGCTACAGCAACCGAGTTGTAGTTACTCTAAACTAAGAAAACGTTAACTTGTACATTAAAACTTTTATTTATGGCTTCCATAAGCTCTTTTTTGTTTAAATTTCCAACTTTTATGATTTTGGTTTTACACAGAAAGTTTGTTTTAAAAAAAGTTGTAATTTTTGTCTAATTTTTCACTGTCTGCTTACACGTCTGTCTCGCGTTGCATTAAAATAACAACTACAACGCGTCAATTGTCCATCCAAGATATAATGGCAAGGTAGAAGCATTAGAGTGCGTGATCCATAGAGTAATCTCATACTAGAGAGAATATTTGGCTCATCTGACGTTTCCTTTCACACTCTTCTTGATGCGGTCGGTGTGATAGAGAGATGTTTGACGAAAAGTGACATACACCAGGTGGAACTACAATAACTTCTTGCTTTAATTTTTCATGCCGTTCTGGTGAAAAACTGTGCAATTTAAATGTGTTTTAAACTTGACTGTTATTGTTAGCATACATTTGTGTTGTATTTAACACAATAATTTTAACACATAAAACGAAATGCCGTTGTTCGTTGTTTTGAGCCATTGTCTCTATCTGGTATTAGTTAAGCAATTCGTTTCAACATCGAACGTAAATAACACACCTGGCCAAATGTCATAAATTTGGTGAGAGAACTATTAGGTCTACTATTAGTATTAGTCTATGGTGTGATCACTTTTATGTGTATGCGTGAGTGTGTATGCCAAACGAGTGGATAAGACTGTGTGTACAGTCGACAGAATGAGAGAAATTTACGTTCGTCGTAATCTGTGTTCTCATTAGAAAAATTGCTAATTTCAGTTATTGCAAACGTTTTTTAAATTTGCGGCAAATGTAATTTTGTACGCGCTTGATGCAAACGAGAACACGTTTGATGTAAACGAGAACGCGTTTGATGTAAACGAGAACGCGTTTGATGCCAACGAGAACTCTTTTGCAACAACATGATACACAGTTGCGATATACGAGTTTATTTGGGAGAACTACATGAACGGTTGCGATTAATAAATTAATACAAATCAATCAAAGTATTGTTGCGACAACCGAGCAATAAACTTTTTTTTTCTTAGTTGAGAATCTTTCAATTCCGCATCTGGCCTGGATAGAAAATCACATGTGACTAAAGAAATGTATTCTGTAATGTAGAGTGTTTTGCAACATTAAAGGTCTTGGGTAGATAACATAGTGTAAACCATGTGTTAAAATTGTAATTAAGCTGAGATAAGGCAAAACAACTTTATAACAATTTATATTATCTTATTATGATATGCAAATTAGGAACGTGAATAACCATAATATCAACTTTATCGTAATTACTTTTTTCTTATCTTAATGCAACACCAACATGATTTTAAAATTTTAAAATCACAACAAACTAAATTCGTTGTTACAATATTCAAATTTAAATTATGCTCAAAATGCATAACTTGGGTAAATTTGAACTGTGTTATCTGAAGATTATTGGATAAAACACATTGAACATCATATTGTAAGTAGTCAAGCTAAAAATTCAGGTTAACAAAAATTTCAATAATGTTGTATGTTTGTTATCTAAATACCAAATCCTAAGCTCAACGAATACACAGCAACAAATTTCAAAAACAAATACATTTTTGCTTTTTTTCTTTAATAAATATGAAGGTTTTTTTTTCTTTAATAAATATGAAGGTTTGTTGGTTTATTCATTCAATTTGTAAGCAAACCTAGACGACAAAATTTTGTTTGTAGCTTAGTCGTAAACCTATGATGGAAATAAGGCCGGTAATGTTACCGAATAAGTACAACTGATAAGATAATGTTAAACAAATTTAATGTTTCCTCCAAGACTCCCCCCGACCGTCTGCCACGCTCTATTATACATGATGTTTAAGCCATTTTGTTAGGCGTTAAGTCAGGAATTCAACAAATGTGCGTACACGTTTCTTCTTCTTCGTCTTCGTCGTATTTATATTCTTCGGTACATTTGGTTTTAATATGAAAGAAACATTCATTAAATGTCTATAAAAATATCAATAAATGTCACATTGGCCTGTCAAGTTCAAAGTCATAAATTTACTTTAATTGATTTCTGAAACGAGAAGACACAATATTTTATTTTGTATTCTCAGTGGGTTTTTTGTTTCGACTCTGTAAGCGTTTTTCATTTGGTTATGTTGTTGTCGTTGATAGCGTTTTAAAAGCTTTTTTGTTTCACCAACTCCTAAGTAGTATAGCCTCTACGACGCGGCCGTTAAAATTGGGAGGCGTGTATTGCTTGATGTTTAAATGAATTTAAAATTAAATTTTTGGATTTAAGTAATTTCGATTGAACATGTTGCTGTTGTTTATAAATATTTTTTTCTTTTTTTTTTGATTTTAAATTATAGCGTTTGTTTTGAAAAGGTAGTCATTTGGGTTATAAGAAAATTATAGCTTGTAACCAAAAACTACAAACAAAAAAATATGGATCTAAGGAAATTATGGGTTTATATGTGAAAAATTAATTTATGATAACTTACCATAAAATGCTGCTGGGTTTTTATAATATCAGTTGAAGGATATCTGAAAAAGTGAAAAGAAGCAGACAATTAGGGACACTAGAAAAATCAAACAAAATATTAAAAAAAAGAAAGTGAAAAACGCTAAAAGAATGAAATCAAAGTAAAAATAACAGAAGGCATTAGAATGACAGGAGACATTTAGCAAAAATTGAAGTAAAGTTTCCACTACAACATTTCACCATTTTGCACTTTAACTTCATAAATATAAGCTTTTGACACATAACAGCACAAGTCCAAAAACAACATTTTAAAGGGGCGCTAGAAACCTCTTTTGTTTGGCTTTTAGCGCAATAGAATTTACGTTGCTGTATGCCTACTAATTGGGTGTACATTTGAGTTTTGTATAAATGTTGATAGAGCTTAAATATTGTAATTAAAATCAGATGTTTAGTTTGAATTTCATAGAACGTAAATTTTAATTTAGCCACTATACAAATAGAAAAATTTGAAATAAAAAAATTGTATTTCAATGTTAGTGATTTCAATGTTTCTTAAAATTTAAAACCTGAAAATTCCTACTCCTACCCCGACTCGGACACCAACCCAAACTCCACACGCTGAAAAATATCGGCCACAGCAACATATTGCAGGAACCACTTAGATGTTTGTAATCATTGTTTTCGTGAATTGAAGATCTTCTGCTTTCTGTTTTTTTTTTTTATTTTCTGTCACGTTTTGTTTTCATCAGTTTACAACAAACAAAGTCACGTTTGAGACACAAATACATATGTAACAACCTACTAATCATTGTGTCCCAAATATGTTACATTGAAAAGCAAACACAATGTGTTCAGATACAAGTATACTATATTTGCGACAAGCTACAAACACGTTATATTTGAATCCAAACAACAAAAAAAGGCAAGTTATTCAGCGTGCATAAACAAACCAAACCAAACTTGAATTTTAATGTATTAGGAGTGAAAAATGGTTGGGTTTCGTTGGAATAATAAATATTTCACGAAAGCACACTCACTGTCATGACTAGTTTCGGACTCCGTGACAAGTTCATTATCAGATGCCTACTCATTGTGCCTGAATTATTGGTATTATTAATTGGTACTTATTTAATTTATTTGTGTTGTTGCTTAATGGTACCAATCAATTATTGTTTATTCATATCAGGCGATTTAATTTTCTTCTAAACAATACAAAATGAAATCTTGTCCAATTTCTTAAACTTCTTTTACTTTACTATTTTTAAACTTTTATTAATTTTATTAACATGGAGTCGGAGTCGGCCTGAAAAACTCGACTCTAACTCCAACAGCGACACCGGGCAAATTTCCTGAACTCTAACACCAAAACTGCAAATGTGACTCTAGACCCGTGGCAAAAATAATACTTGATAAATCGATTAGATTATTGTTTTTTTATTTTTCGAGAACAACAATTGGATGTTAGATTTGGCACTAAAAAAGATAAATCGCATTAATTGAAAAATAGTGTAAATTAAATTCTGCTTTTTATAATTTTTTCTAAAAAAACAGGTCACTTAAAATATAGAATTTTTCTGCACTTGAAATTGAGAAATTTTCGGCTGATAAATAGTAAAAAATTGCCAGCTGATAAATATGGCAAATATCAACCGAAATTTTGAAAATTATTGAAAATTTAAAATTTAAAATTGAATTGAAATTGAATAAATGAATTTAGTGGGAATAATTAATTACAATTAGAAATACGTCAATGAAATTTAAAAAAAAAAACATTAATTGCAATTTAAAATATTTTAAAAATTAAATAAATGAATTTAGTGGGAATAAGTAATTACAATTAGAAATACGTCAATGAAATTTAAAAAAAAACATTAATTGCAATTTAAAATACATTAATTGAAGCCTAAAAAATTCTAAAGGGTCCGCCATCTAACGTTTTTTTTTCAACTAGTGCTTATTTCGTGAATAGTAACACTTAGCTCATGTCTGATTTGACAGATAATTAGTTTTATCCCTCCGCTGAACGAATATGGTTGTGTATACGCTTGAACAACGTTGGGAAATATTGCGACATTACTTTGAAAATCATGGTAATGTTGCAGAATGTTTGCGAAAATTGCGTACGGATTTAGGAAGAAGAGAAGCACCGTCAGCTCCGTATGTTCGTTATCTTGTGAAAAAAGTGAAAGAAACTGGCATCCTCATCGATAAACCGAAGCGTGAAAAGCCAAAAAAAAAACCCTCAAATATAAGTGTTACGCCGACAAGCCAGAGACAATTGACGCTTTAAAGGACAATATTCGTGAAGCCATTGGTGAAATACATCTGCACACAATCGATAATGTGCTTAAAAATTGGACCGATCGTGTAGGCTACTGCATGGCCAGTGGAGGCAGCCATTTGAATGAAATTATTTTCCATTATTAACCGGAAGGCTTGTACTTTCAAATATAAAAAGAAATTTGAGAAAATATTCAGTAGTTTTTTTTATAGCATTTTCAAAAAAAAAGTTATTTGGCGGACCCGTTATTTGAAATTCAAAAATTTCAGTTGAGATTTAATATCAATTGTAATTTGAAAGACACTAATTCAAATTTCTAAGACATCAATTGAAATTCTAAAGACATCATTTGAATTCTAAACTACATCAATAGGTATCTGTTAAATTTCAATTAATGTTTTTTAAATTTCACTTGATGTCTGTAAAATACCAATTGTCTCTTTTAATACTCATTAAGTGTATATTAAATTTCATTGATATCTTTTAAATTTCAACTGCAATTTTTTAAATTTTAATTTTATCTTTGATGTAGTTTAAATTTCAATTGATGTTTTTCAAATTTCCCTTGTAGGTTTTAATATTCAATTGATGCGTTTAAAATTTCATTTTAATTTTTCATTTTTAAATTTCAATTGATTTTTTTAAATTTCAATTGTACTTTTAACACAATATTTATATAATAATACATTAAGGGCATGTCTTTTAAATTTCATTATATATCTTTCACATTTCAATTAATGCTATCACATTTCAGTCAACGTCTTTTAAAATTAAATTGTATCATTTAATATTCAATTGATGTATTTTTTTCAATTAATGGGTTTTAGTGTTCAATATTAGTTGAAATGTTTTGAATTCCAATTGATGTGTTTTAAAATACAATTGATGTATTTCAATAATCAATACAATAATTGTTGCCTTTAAACTGAAATTGATTGAATTTCAATTAATATCTTTTAAATTCCAATTGATATCTGTTTTAAATTGTAAATGTGTTTTTTTTTTAAATTCCATCAATGTCTTTTAAATTTAATTGATATCTTTTAAATTTCAATTGAAATCTTTGACATTTAAATTTTATCTTTCAATATTCAATTGATGTATTTTCAATTTCAATTGATTTTTTTTTAAATTTCACGTGTATTGTTTAATTCGAACTTAATGTATTTTAATACTCAATTGATATAATTTAAATTTCAATTGATAACTTTTAAATTTCAATTGAAATTTTTTTTAATTTCAATTAATGGCTTTTTTTGTTGATGTGTTTTAAATTTCAATTAATGCGATTCATTTATTTCAATAATCAATGTTAACTTTCAATTGATGCCTCTAAACTGAAATTGATTATATTTCAATTGATATGTATTTTTTAAAAATTCCAATTGACGGCTTTTATAATTTAATACATGTATTTTAATTTTATTTATTGCAATTGATGTCTTTTAATTTAATTTTACATCTTCTAAATTGCAATTGATGTCTTTTAAAATTGAGGTGGAATAAAAATTGAGGTGGAATTAAATTACAATTGATATATTTTTCAATTTCAATTTGAAATATTATAGGAATACTGTTTTATTTCGGTGTGATTTTTAAAAACGATATAGTAATCCAGTTGGAAATTTTGTTTCGAAGACACTGTCAGTTGTATTTCTTTAGGGCTATTGGAATGGGTGACGACAATATATATAAGACATCTTCCAGACATGTCAATACTTTTGGCTCAGGTGATGTGAAATGCTTAGATAATCTATCGAAACCATTATCTTGATTTATCAACTTAATGTCATGACTCACTCATACTAAGATCGATAGAAAAAGTCATTATCATATGTCAACTGCGAGTCATGTGTGTAGATTATTAAGTTTTTCAAGAAACTTTAATCTGAAAAATGTATATTTATTTATAGTTATGAAATGTATGTCATTCAGATTTCGAAATTTTTTCGAAGGTATTTGAAAATTGTTTCCGGAATATACACATTCTCAGGGCATTACGATATAAGTATGTAGAATAGGATCATAGAGTAATAACGTATAGAGCTGTCATTGTTCTCATCTTACATTTCCTTTCACACTATACGTGGTGCAGTCGGTGCGATAAATTTTTATTTTTTTATATTTGTGGTGTATTTACACAAAAATTTTAACGCACAAGTCGAAATGCCGTTGCTGATTTATTGTTGGATGGTTTCAGCCACTGCCTCTACCTGGTATTATTAAACCAATACTTTCTAATATCCAACCGCCCATATGCAGCAAACACCAAATGTCCTCAATTTACTGATAGAGTTGGCGTCTCTCTACGTCATTACTCTCTGGTTAGGGTGAACTGAGGGTATTCACAAATGATGCGTCATGAAGAGCTGGTTACAGGGACGTCAACTTCATTTATACGAAGGTATTTGATTCAAAGTGCATTTGGGTAAAAAATAATTTAATTTTTTGGTTAAAATGGGGCTCAAACGTCGTGTCATCACGAACACAAACAGAAAAATTGATTTTCAAAATTTGAATTGTTTTTTTTCGGCAGTGTTTCGAAATATCGATCACGCATACTCCTTCTTTCCAAGTTTTCAACCAAATTTTTAATTTACTTCATTTTGCATTTTACATGAAAATACTATCAGGTATAGTAGGTATGTACACGCTAAAAAATAATCGCCCCAGCAACATATTGCAGGAAACATGTACATGTTTGCAAGCATTATTTTCTAGAATTTAAAATTTCCTCCTTTGTTGTCTCTTTGTTATCTGCCTCGTTTTGTTTTTAGCAGTTTTCAACAAAAAAAATCCTCATTTGTGTCTAAAAAACATAAGTTATGGCCTATTAACAATTGTGACTCAAACATGTTATATTAAGTAGCAAACACAATGTGTTTGGGCACAAGTATAGTATATGTGCGACAAGCTACAAACACGATATATTTGCATCCAAACAACAACAAAAAGACAAATTTTTCAGCGTGTATGCAGTAAATATAAGGAAAAGATAATTCGCCGACGACAATGAGAAATAGTCAAAAAATCGGGAAAAATATGCTTGATCAAGATTTCAAAATGCTGCGGTAAAAAATTTATTTATTTATATCGTAATTTCAAAAGATAGTTATCAGTAACTAATTTATACGTAATAGTCGGAGGGGATTTTAATTATCACCAACTATGGAATTTTTGGGTTTAGGATTTGTCGAAACTAATGTTTATTGTAAAAGACGTCGTATTTTTCGCTTAAGAAGGAATCTTAAAAAAATAATCCTGTGTCATATTAAATTTGCTCTCCATTCCTTTTCCCCCTCTCTCTATATTATGAACTGCTTAAATGCTATTTTTAATTTTCCTTCTTCCTCTACTACCAATCATTATACGAAGCATTTCCCTTTTCTGCTCGATTCCCATACAATTTATATATTTTTTTTTGGTTTGTTACGCTTCTCAGAGAAACTATTATAATTGTGACCATTGAATCATATTATACAATCACCTTTATTTGGCAATATGGTCAGCTCCAGCTAACAAAAACAAAAAAACAGTATGGTTACATCAATGTAGAAGAAGCAAAAAACCACCATTTGGTAATTTGGCCAAAAGAAACGAGTGAAGGGGTATCTACTGATAGCCCTCCTGTCCTCGTGATGGTCGTTGTGACGGTCATCTTATAAAACCCCCTGATAAATATTGACTTTGGCAAAAGTTTAAGCTTGACATTTAGTTTTTCCTGCAGTTCGACCCATTGCAAAACTTTATGTTATGCACTAAAAGTGACACTTTCAGTGGCCGCCGCCAAGTCCACAGAGAATTTTAGAGAGACGACAATAAAAAAAAATCGCATAATCCACACGCAAATGAAAAGGAAAATGGCAGTGAAAACGAACGGAGAGCGCAAAAAAAATCAATTTTTATTTCCTTAAATATTGTTGGCTGCATTAAAGGCAACAGCAACAAATGACATTAACGTTAAGAAAAACAACAATTTACATACCAAAATGTGGAGAGCAACAAAAATAAAACGTTTTGAAAATTACTTCCTTTACCTTTGTGACAATTGAAAAGGGGACAACAACCGGGCGGCGTTATATTAAGTAAGTTACGTCAAGCGTTTTATAGACACTTGCCCAAACTACCAGGCATTCTCTTAAAATGTTTCTAAATCGCAGTTCCCACATTGCAGCAAAATCATCCAAACCAACTACATTCTTAAGGTTTTCGTCAAATTAAGACTGCGACACATCTGGTCCCGTAAAAAAAATGACAATAAGAATCAGTTCTTTGATGTCGAATGAGAGCTTTCAATCGTATATCACTAGACAGAAATTTAATCTGGGTTCCAGTATCTTGGCATTTGACGTCAAACGAAAATTAAAATTTTCTCTATTTCAGATTCGCTGTCATTTGCAATCAAAGATGAACGAACTCCGTTTGACTTAGGGCTAACCAATTTCATTCGAAATCGGCTGATTGACTTGCTGTCGATATCGAGGACAAGAATAGACTCCCATTTGATATTGGGTAACCAACAAGTGACAAGTAAAAAATTGTAAATTGATATTAAGAAATGAATAAATTCAATTAAGAAATTCACAGAATCACACAAAAATTAAGAAATTTTATTTAAATTGCAAAAGAGACAAGTTTAAGGAAGATTTTTCATTAAAAATTGAGAAATTTATATGATTAATAAAGTAAAGCCATTTTCATTAAAAGTCTTCTCGAAATTTGGAAATATTTTAGTTTTAAACAACGTATTCAGTTCTTCCGAAATTTTCGTTGCCATAAAAGGTACGTGTATAACAAATAACGAAAATTTCGTGAACCGAAAATTTCGCATAGTTTTCAATCACAGGGTTGTTTCGCTAAAGTTATTTCGTACGAAAACAATCAAACAGAAAACAACTTCTGTTGTAAAAAAAAATATTGTTTCAAATTTGTGCGACGCCAGACGAAATAAATAACTAAATATATTACAATGGACAGGGGAGAGCTTCCCACAGTTTGTGGGCTTTCCTGATTTACACTCACTGATTGGAGGACCTACAGTTTTGTACCGGCTTCAAACGGAAGTTCTATTGAAGATTTTTCATGGATAATTACTCGATAGTGTGGCCTACGCGTGGTGAGACTCGTTAAAAGATATGAAAGGTGGTTAGAGCAGGGAACAAAGCTTTGGTCTCATGCGCAAGAGTCAAGCACACAACTGAATTGAATTGAATTAAGTTGAATTGAATTGAATTAAATTAAATTAAATTAAATTAAATTAAATTGAATTGAATTGAATTGAATTGAATTGAATTGAATTGAATTGAATCGAATTGAATTGAATTGAATTGAATTGAATCGAATTGAATTGAATTGAATTGAATTGAATTGAATTGAATTGAATTGAATTGAATTGAATTGAATTGAATTGAATTGAATTGAATTGAAATGAATTGAATTGAATTGAATTGAATTGAATTGAATTGAATTGAATTGAATTGAATTGAATTGAATTGAATTGAATTGAATTGAATTATATTAAATTAAATTAAATTGAATTGAATTGAATTGAATTGAATTGAATTGAACTGAATTGAATTGAACTGAATTGAATTGAAATCAATTGAATTGATGTTAATTGAATTGAACTGTTATGATTTGATTTTATTTGGATTTTTCATGAATAATTACTCGATAGTGTGGCCCACGCGTGGCGAGAGTCGTTGAAAGATATGAAATGTTGTCAGAGCATGCAACAACACTATGTTCTCATGCGCAAGAGTCACGTACACAACTGGCGGTCGGTAAATTAGTTGAAATTTGATAAACAACACAAGGACTATAGAAATTTCCGTCAAAGTGGCTATCGCATTTGACTTTCGTGGGGGGAGGGAGGCGGGGTTAATATGCGCTAACCTGTTCCTGCAGTTCTCATGGCAAACGTTCTCAAATTGAAGTCGAATTTTTGCGGTACCTCTAGCAGAACTAAAGAATATTTTGAGATTGCTCGCAAAATAAAGCCTGACCAACTTTGCTAAGTTGTGTTCTTCAAATGTCTTCATATTCATATAATTAAATCAGCTTCAAATTCTGGTCTCATGTTACGACAAACCCTTTCGAAAATCGCACTGTTAACAAACCAAATGAAAGAAAAGTTTAAGGTATCACATATAAGTTGGTTTGGCGTTTGTTTGCGTTGGCCAATGTCAATGATTGCTTTGACAAAAGACAAAAGGTTTCACAGCAAAAGGAAAACCTCAAAGGAGTATAAAGAGAAGAGGAGAGCTGTATCAATACAGAGGAGCCGCATGAATCCAGCTACATGCGTCTATTTGTCGCTTTTTGTAAAGTCTATAAACAAATGCGTTGCACTCGAACTCAAACGAAACAGAAAATAAAACTTTTCCTTTTTAAAAACAAAATAAAAATTGAGAAAAAAAACAAGAGTTAAACTAAACCATTGAAAAATAAGAGTTTGGTTAAGACAAGGAATAACTAACAGCAACAATGGCAATACCAACTACTACAACAAATATGCAATTGAATGGTCTAATAATGGCCATGTTTAAATGACCATTTCTGCAAATCGTTTTGGAGCGCACCAATTCCAATGCAAACTCACTCAAGCAGCAAAAATTGAATCCAAATATAAACACAAATTTTGGTGACACCATGATCTCAACTCCTTCCTTGGATAGGTTTTCGCAACAATTCCAAGGGGGCGGGCGACCGACCACATTTGATAGTGTAGATTCACTGAACATTTCACATCTTGTTGGGGTTTCTTCTAAACGAACACAACAAAGATCATTGTTTTGTTTTGAACCGCGCAAGCGCCTAAGCGAAAGTGTTTAAACGCATTTGGCTTAAATGCTTTTTTGGGTATTCATTCGTTTCATGGCTGTGGACTACTGCGGTTTCTATTGCAATTGTTTGGTTTACACTTAATTGTTTAACCATAATAGTTTGTTGTTGGCCAATAACAATTTCAGCAAATTTTCTTCAAATTGTTTAACAATTTGTGTGTCGTTGATTGCATGCCATTTAGTAAGGAATGAAGGAAGGAACATTTGTTCGTACTAGTTACGTACGTAAGAGTGTCGTCGCAAATGCCAACAAAAGGCTAATTTCTTAAATGGTGTTAATAGTCACATTGAGTTGCAGTTTCCAAAAAATAAATTTGAATAGGAATTTTGAAATTTACTATAACAATTACAAACATTAGAGTCTTGTGGAGTTCATATAATTGACGTTAAATGGATGTTGTGTTTACTATAAGATACATTTTAACGAAAGTTTTAAACTGGAGAACAAATATTCGAAATACAAATTATAGTCGAAAATTTAAAATAAAGAAATATTTTTTCGATTATTTCAAAAATTTATAATTTTAAAAACCTTTCGAGATACAATTTGTATTGAAAATTATTTACTATTTTACTAGAAAAATTTATTTCATAGATGGTTTAGAATATATGTGCGTATTTCCATGCCCATCAACTGGAGTGTTAAACAAATTATATTTTGGAATTATGTACAGATTTTCAGTTTATTCGAAAAATTATATTTACGAAAACCCCGTGTTCAGTTTCAGAGAATGGTACAAACCCGATTTTTTTTCGATTTTTGCGGTTTGATTGGAAAACAATTTGTTAAAATTTTTTGTAGAAAAATTCATACAAAATCAGCTCAAACTAATATTTTCTTGTCTTGTTACCTTTGCCCGTCAGAAGGACCAGTATATTAATCCATTATTAAAATTTTAAAATATTGTGTTTTTAAAAATTTTTCTTATGACGATAAAATAAATTGAACTAAATTATAGTATAGATTAGCTTGGATTGAATTGAATTGAAACTGAACTGAACTAAATTATATTAAGTTGAATTATATTGAACTAAATTGAATTGAATGACATTCAATTGAATAGCATTGAATTGAATTTAGTTGTATTAAATTGAGTTGGATTGAATTGAACTGAACTGAATTGAGTTAAATTGAATTTAATTGTATTGAACTGAATTGCATTGAATTGAATCGAATAGCATAGATTTGAATTGAATTCAATTGAATTGATTGAAATGAAATGAAATGCGTTGTACTGAATTGAATTGAATTGTACTGAATTGAACTGAAATGAGTTGAATTGAATTGAAATGAATTTAAATGACCTGAATTGAAATGAAATGAATTGAATGGAATTGATTTGAGTTGAATTGTAATGAATTGAATTCAAGTGAATTGAAGTGAAATGAAATGAAATGAAATGCATTGAATTGAATTGTATTGAACTGAATCGAAGTGAATTGAATTTAACTGAATTGAATTGGCTTGAATTGAATTGAATTGAATTAAATTTAACTGAAATGAATTGGAATGAATTGAAATGAATTGAAGTGAATTGAAATGAATTGAACTGAATTGAAATGAATTGAAATGAATTGAAATGAATTGAAATGAATTGAATTGAATTGAATTGAATTGAAATGAATTGAATTGAATTGAATTGAATTGAATTGAATTGAATTGAATTGAATTGAATTGAATTGAATTGAATTGAATTGAATTGAATTGAACTGAATTGAATTGAATTGAATTGAATTGAATTGAATTGAATTGAATTGAATTGAATTGAATTGAACTGAATTGAAGTGAAGTGAATTGAATTTAACTGAACTGAGTTCAATTGACTTGGCTGGAATTGAATTGAGTTGAATTGAATTGAATTAAATTGAAGAATTAAATTTAACTGAACTGAATAGAATAGTATTGCATTGAATTGAATTTAACAGAATTGAATTGAATTGAATTGAACTGAATTGAATTGAATTGAATTGAATTGAATTGAATTGCACTGAACTGAACTGAACTGAACTGAAATGAATTGTATTGAACTGAATTGAAGTGAAGTGAATTGGATTGAACTCAACTGAATTGAATTGGCTTGAATTGAATTGAAGTGAATTAAATTAAATTGAACTGAATTGAATTGAATTGCATTGAATTGAATTGAACTGAACTGAATTAAATTGAATTGAATTGAATTGAACTGAATTGAATTGAACTGAATTGGATTGAATTGAATTGAGTTGAAAAGAATTGAATGGAATTGAATTGAATTGAAGCGATTGTAGATGGATTGTACTTATAAGATTGTATAAAACCCGCCATTTGATTACAATTTAAAAACTAGATATTAAATTGAAAACATTTGACTAAAAGTTACAAACGTTTTACCTGGAAATTCTATGTGAATTTAAATTGAAAAAACTAAAATTCAAAAGACTCTATTTGAAGTTCAACAGTGTTGAGTGAATTTGAAAAAAAACCATTAATTAAAATGCAATGCCCGTTTATAGAAATTCAAATTTATTGTTTGAAATCACGACATAAATTTAAATTTAAAATTTGTATACCAAAGTGTTATAAAGCTATTTAGTCAAACATAAAACAAAAATACAAAATCGATTTCTTTCCGCAATTTAAGAAAATACATATATTCTTTTAATGATCGCAGTAGCATCAATTCCTCTACCGAATAATTCATTTCAATGTCATTTTATATCTTTTTAATATAATTTATTGTACTCTACATTCCCAATTTCAATGTGGGCAGTTTGTTTTTGGTTGTTCTAATCAGTTCTGTCAAATGACCAAGTTTTTTCAATCTCTCGTGCTCTATCATTTCCAACTACGACCAATTTCGACCCAAATGCCAAGTTGAATGGCCTTTATCGTTGGTTGTTGCTTTATAGCCAACACAAGTGGCGCAGTTTTGCTCTATCGACAACTTTAGGCGGACAGGTTGCAACAATTTGGAATTTGACTCCCAGTAGTGTGGCCTCCCCTCCCCATACCATTGCGGGCAACATATTTTTCGCTATTTGAAATTGTTGTGGTACGAAGCAAAAGCAAACAAAAATGTAGGCTAAACATGACAGAAAGTATGACTCGACAAAATAATAATAATAATGCAAAGGAGAAAAACAAAAACATCAAAACAAATAATAGATATGGAATACGTTGATTCAAAATGTCCAGTCGAGATTTTATTTATGAGAATGTCATGGGAATTTGGTTACAATAAAAATTTGTGTCCGACTGTGCCAGAAATGACATAAAAATTAATGCGATAAATTTCAAAAAATTAAATGCAATTTGTAGCATTTGAAGATTGAAATGATGGTTACAATATAAAAATAAAAAACATTGTATATAAAAATATTTAAAACAAATAACACTATCAACTGAAATTCAAAAGTAGTCAACTGGAACTGAAAAGTCAACAAAATAAACCTCAATTGTCTTTGAGTTTTCATCAACTGTGTTTAAGTTTTCATGTTTAGCCCACATTTTCTATTAGAAAACCCCTAAAATTGAAATTGAAAAGTCATCAATTGAAATTCACACGCCAACAAGATAATATGCAAAAACTCATGAATTGTGGTTGTTTTTAGTAAACATTTTCTATTAAAAAAATTTCAAAAACAGAATTTTAAATTGAAATTCAAAAGTCATCAATAGAAACTCAAAAAATATATTTTCAAATGACATGAGTTAAATGTTCACACGGCGTTGGGACTCAAACGACTTCAGATTTTCAAGTAATTATTGATTTATACCCGTCAAATAAATTTGGAATAAAATAAAATTGGAATAAAATGCGCAGAATATGGACAGATTATGGACACTAATATCGAAGGTATTTGGAAAATAACTGTTAAACTAAAATTCATATTCGTTAAATCTTTGCCTACGTCGGTGGTGCAGAGGTAGTGTGGGCGGCTCTTGTACATGATTACATAGGTTGGATCCCTACTACCTTACCACCTACCACCTTACATTTCTTTCGACGGCGATTCCCTTCCATGAAAAAGCTTCTCAAAATACCGTTCGGAACTGGTGTAAAACTGTTAGTTCCAATCAATGTGTGGGAAAAAAACTAGAAAGCGCACAGCTCAATAGTTGGGATAGGCTCTCATAGTTGGAATAGGCTTCATAGGATGTAATGGAAAACCATTTTGTTTTTGTCCTTGATATTCTTTATCCTTGATATTTTGTTGATGAAGTTCTGCCGCTGTTAGGACTAGAATTGGGTAGTTCATGAATAATATACATAGTCCAGTCCAGTCATAGTCCATAAAAACTACATGTACGATATGGCGATTATGTTCGTGATTGTTATGTCCTGGAACCTCGTTTGAACGAGTTTCAGTACTAGTCAACAAGTTCGAGAAGAAGTGAACGAGTTCGAGATCTAGTGAACAAGTTCGAGAGCAAGTTACCGAGTTCGAGAACAAGTGAACGAGTTCGAGAACAAGTGAACGAGTTCGAGAACTAGTGAACGAGTTCGAGTAAGTAGACATAAGTCTTGTTAGAACTTGAACAGAAATAGAAGATAATGCATATTTTCAATCGATGAAACTTGACACAAATATCATTTACCTGCCATTAGTATGAATCAAACCCTATTTACACTTTGTTATTTTCAGTCACTGTCATCTTTTAAAACCCCAACTCAGGGGAAGCATACAGAAGGAAATGGATGGAAGAATGAGCGATAGGCTAACTATGATTAAATTATTTTTGATTGATACTAATGCATTTTGAATTATGTTTGCTTGATTCTAATGGCTTTCAAATTATGTTTGATTGATGATAACTACAACTCCAACTCGATGAAATTCTACCTTGTCCTGTGACATTCGGTCAGCTGTTGCACACTCTTATTATAAGCATGGTTTATTTACCCCGCTGAACGATTTTTTTTCGACCAGTTTATATGGGGAGACTCGTAAAATCGCTTAGTTCCCAATACAAAATGGTCCAAAAATTAGTTCAGCCGGGGATAAGAACCAGGCCTTATAAAGGTTGTGGGGTCATGTAAAATTTGAAATTTGAACCCCCGTTATTTCGAAGCAGATGAGCAATTTGACATTTATGAAGTGAGAGATTAGTAGCTAAAGTTTAGTAATTTACGAAAAGGGCCTCTTTACGCTTGCAGAAGATTGGGAACTATTCAAAACTTTCTCCCAAAGGTCTGACTCTTCAACTCAAACTGTAAGAAATCTACGAAATAAATTCGATACAAATAAAGTCCCATCAACGCCGTCACCGTTCGCAGCTATTGAACATTTATCGTAATTCTCTGTGCAGAATTTTTCACAAAGATCTCGGTATGAAGGCTTATAAAGTCCAAATAGTCCAAAAACTGAAGCCTCGTGAACATCCGATGCGTTTTCGCTTCGCTGAATGGGCTGTAGACAAGCATGTTTAACGAATCAAGCCCAGTTTTGTCGTAAATTGTCGTATTTGGGTCTCGGAAAATCCACACAAACCGATGCATCCACAATTTGTAGCTGTTTGGAGCGGTTTTTGACATGACGGCTTCATAGATACATTTTTCTTTGGAAATGAGCAAGGAGCCGACGTTACTGTGAATGGCGACCGTTAGCGTGCTATGATCATATATTTGTTGTTCCCAAAAGTTTAACAGGATGAAATGGACGGCGTATGGTTTCAACAGGACAGCGATACGTGCTACACAGCCAACGTTGCAGTGCGTATGCGGACTGTCCTGGAAACACGCATAATCATCTGAATCTTAGAAGTCCGTTGGCGGCCTCGCAACTGCGATTTGAATCCGTTAGGCAGTGTTACGTAAACTACCCCGAGTAAATTGAACTCTTACAACACGAAATCGACGCTGTCGTTTACGAGCTAGAAGCCCATACAATCAAAAATGTTCCGAAAAATTAGGTGGATCGAATGATGTACTGTAAATCCAGTTGAGGAAGCCATTTGATCGATGTTGTGTTTAATTCAAAAATGAAAAAAATCATAATCTTTGAAAAATTTATATTAGTTTTTTTTTTTAAAGAGACATTAAATTCCAAATTGTACATGGTCTACCCTTTATTACTCCATGCCCCAACTAAGATTTCCATCGTCTGTAGCAGGGATACCACTGGTTCGAGTTGCTGTTAGATGTCGGACATAACCCCAATAGATATAAATAAAAATTCGTATTTTACTCGATGCAAGTAGCATCAAGGATAATGTAGCTGTGATTAATATCGATCAAATAATATTACTTCCTGTCTCTGCTTGGCCATTTTCCTATAAACTCTGCCTCTATCAAATCGCCAACTACACGCTGAAAATTTTGTCTTTTTTTGTTGTTTGGATGCAAATATAACGTGCTTGTAGCTTATCGCAAATATAGTATACTTGTGTTCAAACACATTGTATTTGCTATTCAATATAACATGTTTGGGGCAAAATGACTAGTAGCTTATAATATATGTATTTGTGACCCAAATGTGCACACTGAAAAATATCGGCCCCAGCAACATATTGCAGGAAACATGTATATGTTTGCAATCACTATTTCCTTGAATTGAAGATCTGCTGCCTTTTTGTTTATTTGTTGTCTGCCTCGCATTTGTTTTTAGCGGTTTTCAACAAAAAAAACCACATTTGGGTCTCAAAAACATATATCATAGCCTATTAATCATTGTGTCTCAAACGTGTTGTATTCAATAGCAAACACAACGTGTTTGGACACAAGTATAGTATATTTGCGACAAGCTACAAACACGTTATATTTGCATCCAAACAACAAAAAAGAACTGATTTTTCAGCATGTGCTTCTGTTTGTTGAAAAATGCTGAAAACACTGTAACCATAAAGAAACAAAAAGTAGCAAATCTTCCATTCAAGAACGCAATGCTTCCAAACATGTACATGGTTCCTGCAATATGTTGCTGGGACCGTTATTTTTAAGCGTGTACCATTTCTGTCAGCTGTGGCAGGGATAACCCCTGGTTTCGAAGATGGTTTATGTCCATCTTCGATACCAGAAACAAAAGAGAATGTGTATTTTCGTTCGATGTAGCTATCATCAAATAAATTTTAAGGCCACGACTCCACTATCAGATTTAGTTTACGGCGCTATTCATAAAAACTTGTGAGAGGTTTGAGAGACGATTTTTGTATGATAAATCATCCATCAAACCTCTCATAACTTTTTATGAATACGGCCGTTAGTCTTTGGATAGGTCAAAACAAAACAAACAGAGACAACGCAAATCGTTGGATTTGTTCGGATTATTAGCTGCCATTAGTATCAATCAAACACTATTTAATCTGAATTTACTTCCTGTTTAGTTTACTCCAATTTTCCCATCAACTCTGACCTCTATCATATCTCCAACTTCCATTTCGATCAGCTGTGACAGGGATACCCCCTGGTTCCAGTTGCTGTTAGTAGTTTGACATACAACGAACAGAAACAAAAGAGAATGTATATTTGCATTCGATGCAACCACCATCAAACATAATCTAGCTGTCATATAACTATCAATTCAACACCATTTACACATCGTTTACTACCAGTTGCTGAAAAACAAAATTATTTGGCACCAGTGTGAACTGTAACAATTTTCCGCTTATTGCCACCCAAGACCTGGAAATATATCACTTGAAAGACTTGAAACCTGATAGTCTCTACTCTGATTCGAATCGCTAAAAATTAATTAGGGGAACTGAATAAACACTGATATCTGAAATTATTATGTAAACTGTAAAACTATATCTACAACTCCCGAACTCGTACGCCCAAAAAAAAAAGAAGTGTTGACACATCGCCTCAAGCTTCAAAGACAGCAGCAGCACAACTCACGTAATTTCATAATATTACGTGATATTTTTAAAAAATCCCAAAAAAATATAAAAAAACTAAAAAATCTTCAAAAAATAATACAGTATCTCCAGCAATAATACAATACCAAGAAACATCAACCTAACCATACTCGTACAATGATTGGCTGCATTTTTACTGAAATCAATCGATCACAAAAATCAATAGATGAATGGATAGATGGAATATATAAGTATACATAACTGTCATATAAACAATAAATGTGCAACGAACGTTAGCATGAAGTCCATTCACGTACGTGTAACCATACAGCATTTACCCCACCACACAGAATGACGATTGTTTGTCTATGAGATAAAATTGAATTCGATCGATCGATCCATGTATCTGTATCAGTGTATCAGTATTTGATTTTTTCCTCTTCTTCTTCTTCACAACTAATACCTCAAAAGCTTACCAAAATAAATTATAATTGAAAATCGTTAAGACCCACAGTCAGACCCACAGCAACAAACAAAAAGATTACGTATGAATCCCCAAAAGCGTTATCATGGCAGCGGCAACATTTATCAAAGATAATTGGCCACATATGGTAACATTTATTTTTGAATCTATATAAATATAATGAATTGTATACTTTTTATGGCGAGATAATTTGTTTTTAAAAGGCAAAAGTAAAAAATATAAAATAAAAAATAAATTAAAAATAATACCAGGTTGCAGTGGCGGCAACGGCAACACGTAAAACAAACAAAAATTTTAATTAATATAATGATTTCAACCAGAAACTTTAATTAATATAATTTTTTCTGTAAATATAATAATTTCCTGTATCGGCGGATAATGAATGCAAGTCTCCACTAACAAGGGATATCTAAGATTGGCCAATGAGGGTTTTATGTTATAAGCCTGTGGTGTCAGCCAACTAATACCTCTAATTGATAAGGTTCAATTATAGGCCAAATTATGCGAAACCGATTTGCTGAAATCAAATCCTATTTCAATTAAATTGTGAAGGTTACATTGGAAATTAAAAGCAAAACAAAAACACAATCTTATTTTGCCTTAGGAAATAAAACAAAAACAAATATTTAAAATTAATATAACGTATTAGCAATTTAAGTAAAAAATTATAAAAGTTCTTTTTTATCCAAGTCACAAACACGTGTGCTTTGCTAAGAAGCATCCAACTTGTATCCATAAAGTAATGACGTATAGAGTAGAGTTGGGTAGTTCATGAACTATAATATTACCTAAAGTCGCAAAGGGTGTAAGTCCAAAATTTTAAATTTTACAGGAGAGACAAAAAACCTAATTTTTTTCTTTGACGATTTATTTTTGCAAAACTTTTAATGCAATTATGTGTAGGTTATTCATATTGTTGGTAATATTAAAAAAAAATTTGAAAAATATGCTTGGTACTCTTCTTGGAGCATTTTTTTGGACTTTGAACTTTTTCACTTTTTAAATTATCGATGTGATTTGGACTTACCGCCTTTTCCTATAGGAACTCAATTTTTTTTTTATTAAAGTTTATTTAATTTTCAATAATATTATATTGGTTATTACATTTTTAATTAGAAAGTATATATTTTGTAAGTAAAATTTTATTACTTTAATAATGTTATATTAATATTAACACAAAAAAAACAGTCTTACTTCTTTGCTGTTGAGTTCTTTAATAAAATGGGTAATAAAAATATTATTCATGAGGAATATTATCATAAAAGTGATGGTGGTCTTTGGGCAACGTAGATTTCAAATATTGTAGGTCTTCGAATTTTTTAGCTGTAATCTTTATTCTTTCTTGATGTAGTTGTTTCAAATTTGACCACTCCAATGCGATTACTTGTCTGTCAATTCTCTGAGGAAGAAGTCTCCAAGTATCATTAAACCGAAGTTTATAACATATGTCACCATTTGGAATGTATTTAAGGCCACGAATATCGGTTACTTTTGCATCTCCTTTGCCACGCCCAGGGCGAATATTTTTACAAAACTGAACATTGCTGAATGTTTTAAAAAAATCATGGGACAAGTACGAAACATTATATGCTTCCGGAATTTTTCTTGCTGATTTGCATATTCCAATATAATCAGCAGGTACATCAATGTTTTTATTTTTCAAAGAACGCTCTATTGCGGAATGTACACTATCAACCTCCATTTGAGTATGTCCGGGCTCAAGAATTTTTTGTTCTATGATGACTTTATGTTTAATTGCTGTATTTAATAAGGCATTACTCATTATAGAATTTCGGTTTTGGTATGTACATCCATCACTATATATAATAATCTTCTCTGGATGGTCTTGTACACGTAGTATTTGTTTTTCAATAAAATATGCCCATATGCTTGCAAATGCCTCCGCTGAGACTCCGCCCTCGGACTCATTCCATATAAAGCAATCTGTCTTTTTATTTTTAAGATTATAAAAGACTAAATTATGTACTTGCAGTTTTCTACGATAATAATGGCTGCTAGCTTGCGATTTGGGAGCCATTAACACTGCTTGAAGATCAACAGCATACACATGTGATTCCTTTTCTTTGTCTCTGTTTTTCTCAGTCCTGGCGTCTTCCTTTTTTTCTTGGTGCAAAAGATACTCCTCAAGTGACAGATTTCCAACAGAGTAACGGACGCATTGTTCGCACTGATCTTTTTTTGGGATATATAACCCCAAATTTCGGATATCAAAAATCTCATTGAACTTTGTTAAAGAAAGGTTTTTTACACATTGTTTTGTGCACCAATCATTTACATAAAAATCATAAACCATTTTTTTGGAACTCCACTCAGACAAAAGATATTTTTTTTGTGTTCTTGCGCGACAATAGTGTGATTCCATTAGAGGAAGGGAATCAAAAAATGACTCAAGGTTCTGTCTTTCTACTCCATAGTTCCTCTTTTTTTTTCGTTTGATTGCACTACAGGTTTCTTTATCCAATTTAACACAGTATGGTACCCAATGCTAAACGTATTCAAAAAAAACTTTTTGCACACACGCACAAATCTGTTTTGTACCTTAAGTTGATATTTTATTGACTGGCTTCTTCTCGATTTAGTATCATCTTTTCGATTTCTGATTCGGACTGGGACGGATGTTTGAATTAATGTTTTTACTAACATTTTTTTGGCCGACCAATCCATTTGCCAAAATTTTTCAAATATGTCTTTTCTTTGTACATCAGTTACCTGGGAACATTTCATGGTGCCAACATTTTTGCAATTGCATCTCGGTTTAATTGCTCGTTGTTTTTTCACATTATTATAACTCCAGGAATCTCCATGTTTTTTCCTTCCGAGGTAACGGTTTCCATTTTCTCTCAGACGTTTATTCTTTGCACTGAACCAATGAGATTTAGAACTTTGTACCCTCTTTTTTCTACGCCGTGATTTGGAAGGTAATTCATACGAGTCGTCTGAATCAGTATTAAATCCATAAGGAACTAATCCAACGACACCGTCATCAGATTCCATTCCAGAAGAAGACAACAGGATCACAAATGTTTATTGGTAGAATAATTTTTCTAAACTGATAAAATTTTAAACTGACAAATGCTCAAAGAAAAAATCATGCAGTTGCATTGAAATGCTATGACTACTTGATCAAAGCAAACATTTTCAACTTTCAATTCTAAAATGAGTGGCGAGTCCACTCAACAGAGAATGATTAAAACAAAAAGGCTGGACTTACAACTTTTTCGCTTTATTTCTATATGTTATAGGGACTTACAACATTTTCTTTTCAGTTATAAAAGGTGACAAGGTATATATTTTTGGTAGTTTTTTTCATCAAGCCATATGCGTTTTCAACTTATCTTGCGTTCTACATCAAAAAATACATTTCGCCAAAAAGTGGACTTACAACCTTTACGACTTTAGGTAGCGATATAGTTCATTTAGGGTGGTCATACATCACCCCCACGAACATAATGTACGTGTTCGATTGGCTAGTATGTTCGTGATTGTCCGGGCACCTTAAATGAACGAGTTCGAGAACTAGTAAACGAGTTCGACAAGAGTCTAGTATAGAGACGCCAACTCCCTCAGTAAATTGATGACATTTGCTGTGTTGCAGATGGGCGGTTGGATGTTGGAAAGTATTGCGTTAATAATGCCAGATAGTGGCAATGGCTCAAACCAACCAACAAGAAAACAGAAACGGCACTTCGTTTTGTGCGTTACATTTTTTGTGTAAATACACCACAACTATATACTAAAAATAAAATATAACGAAAAAGTCGAATATACGTTTAAATTTCACAGCTTTTCATCAAAACGACATCAAAAATGTAAGACAACAATTTTTGTAATTTCACCTGGTGTAAGTCAAATGAGAAAAATAGCAGCTCTATACGTCATTACTCTATGGTTGTATGCCTGCCACAGCTGCTGCAAATGAAAGTTCAATATTTGATACGAGGGTTGCTGTCGAAAATGTTGGCCTAATAAAGGCACTTTAAACTGATTTATCCCCAATAGCTATAAATTATTGCCATGATCGACTGATTGTCGCTAAATTTCTTCAACCTAAACCAATTTTTATTGTATATGATTCGATCTGAAGTTATTTCTTAGAAGAATATTTTTCTATTTCATACGAGCTACACAGATCAGGTGTTTTTTTTGTATTAATATAAACTAATTGAAAAAAACCAACCCGTAAAAAACATAGTTTTTAACTATAAATATTTGATATATGACCACGCCACCTTGTCCACTCCCGCCCATATTTGCAGCAGCTCTTAGAATATGTACACCTAACCAACATACTCAATTTTGTTCAAGTACAATTAACAGGATCAGAAATAATGGATTTTTAATTTGTGATTTGTATGGGAGGTACCAAGCCCCTTTGTCCAATCCCGCCCATATTTTGATAGTTAATTTTTGCCGTCGCCATTAGTGTGCCTGCGAAGGATCAGAGAAAAAGGGTTACAAATCAATCCAAAGTTTTTTTCGGTGCGCAGACAGGCGAAGTTAATATATTGAATTTAGAAAGCAATATTGATGAACGAAATAACATATTCTCCACGAAGAATCAATGCATTTGAACCAATTTTCGAAGCACTTTTGCCACTCCGAATGAGGAAGCTCCAAATCATGCGATTTGAACGCATCAACTGCAACTTCAGGCGTCAAAAAACGTTGGCCACACAATTTAGTTTTATTGTTCGGGAATAAACAAAAACTATTACGTGCCAGATCGGGGCTCTCAGGCGGATGACCCATCTAAGCAATCTAATGCTTTTAAGAACTAATGAACCAATTCGAAACTAGTGAAAGAGTACGATAACTGGTGAAGGAATTAGAGAACTAGTGAAAGAGTTCGATAACTAGTGAACGAGTTAGGGAACTAGTGAGCGAGTTCGAGAACTAGAGAGCGAGTTCGACCACTAGTGAAGAACTATATTATAACAATATACTTTGATATATATATCTATATTTTTAACTTTCTTGTTATCTTTTATTGTTAGTAAACATTTGTGTTGCATTTAACACAACAATTGTTCCACAAAAACACGAACTGCCGTTGGATTGTATTAATGTCTCTATCTGGTATTATGAACCCATTTATTCCACCATTCAACGTTTACGTGCAACCAAACCTATGAAGTTAAAATTATTGAGAGATTAAACTTCTCTATTCTAATTTTTTCTATGGCTCTAACTTTCAACAGACAGTGATCCAATGTTGACGTGGATCGGACAGGTTTACTATGAGTAATTCTCGAGTATAATCCCTATATCGAGCATGTAAATTATGTTTCTGAGGATCATGTCTGGGTCCTTATGTCGCATTTAGACCGCAGTTTATCGCAGCCAGGTTAGCGATAACCTTGTTCTCTAATCTTTGCCGTTTGAGATTAAATTGGCATTTCAGTTCTTATACCAACACCGCGACGAGAGAAAATTATTGAAGACGGCGGCAGAACAAAAAAAAATTAAATTGGCGGCTATTGATTTTGCTAGATTTGTACAAATTTGGGATGTTGTTGAAAAAAATGAACCTTTAAAATTGGGTCAGTCGGTCAAATCGCGACAGTCGATATGATCTGATTACATTTTAAACCAATAACAGCCAATTATAGCGGTGGCGGCGTGTGCTTCAAAAACATTTTTGATGGCGGCGACGCATCGACAAATTTTTGATCGGCTTCCGTCTGTCAAATAGTTGATTGTTTATGTATGTTTGTATTATGGTTGCATTTTTTTTTAGTAATTAACAGTGTTGCATCAAAATGTACACCTGTTTAAAATGAGGTTAAAAATTAAACTTCAGATTTTACAGATTATAATTGTATGAGTAATCTTGTGGGTTAACGCAGTTAATCTTCGAAATGCGTTAATCGTGGTTGGTGTAAATGCCGTATAACAGAACAATAAAGATCTTGAACTACCCAGATCTATTCACAAAAAAAAGAGGTCTGTAAAATTTTAACAAAAAAATTGGTACGTGAAAAATCTCAACACTCAATTAAATTTTTCATTGATATAGTGGCAAATTACTCAAATATTGAAATGAAAATCGATAAATGGTACCAAGAAAAAAATTCATAAGAAATACCCCAATATTTAACGAAGTAAATACGATACGAACAACCACATAACTTCAGTTAGAGATAAGTTTGTACAAGCAGTCGGTGGCGTAACAGGCTAGACGCTGCCCGAAAAGACGCTGTGTCACAAACATCGAAACGATCTTCCAGTGGATGTGAGTTCGAATCCTACCGCGGCTGTCTAATTTTCTTTTTTAAATAAAGAAAATTTCTAAATATACTTCGGATCGAAGAAAAACGATAATTGAGGTACAATTTAGTTTGTTAATGTCAAATTCTTCATAGAATAAAAACGTAAATATTTTTGATAAATAACGTACAAATAATAGTGTGGATTGTTTTTCAATAAGAGCGCTACATAAAACAGCACCGGTTTTAGATACCAATGAAATTCTTTATTCCTGTGACAGTACGTTCGAGGACATTATGTATGGAACTCGATTTCTTTTGCACGGCCACCACGTGCACGCTTGCAGAAGTCCAGACGCTTAACCCAATTTTCGACGGTTTTCAAAAATAAATCGGCCGATACTGCTGCAATTTCACGTTCGATATTCGTACGAAGTTCAACAATCGTCGCTGGCTTATTGGCATAGACCATAGACTTGACGTAGCCCCACAGGAAATAATCTAACGGCGCCAAATCGCACGACCGAGGCGGCCAATCGACTGGTCCATTTCGTTAGATAACACGTTCACCAAACTTGGTTTCCAATAAATTGATTGTGGCATTCGCTGTGTGGCTTGTGGCGCCGTCCTATTGGCACCACATGTCCTCCAAGTGCATATTATCCAATTGGGGCCAAAAATATTCGGTTATCATTGAACGGTAGCGATTCGCATTCACAGTAATGTGCCGGTCTTGATCATCATGGAAGAAGTATGGCCCAATGACGCCGCCGGCCCATAAACCGCACCAAACCGTAATTTTTTCGGGATGCAATGATGACTCATGGATTACGTGTGGATTGCTGTCTGATCAATAACGCATATTTTGCTTATTGACAAAGCCATTCAGCCAGAAATGAGCCTCATCGCTGAAGACCATAAATTGGACGTAGCGCTCTTAAAGTTGAGGCCACTGACTCCAAATTTCGGTAGTAAATTTTAATAATTTCGACTCGTTGTTGGCTCGTATATCTTTCCATGATGAAATGGCAAACCTTACTGAAGAGAAATGTCAAAAGAGCGGGAAAAAATATGGCGTCGTTTGCTGTCCCTATCGATTTACTTTTGTAGTGACTCTGTTGAAAACCCCTTTATTTTCGTAGATGGGTGAAATTTTGCATCGATTGAAAAATAATATTTTTCTAATTAACAACCTGCAAATATGGTAGCTGATATGTGATTTTTTTTGTCACAGGATTTTCAAATAATATTTTGTTTGAATTTTAGAATTTTTTAATTGAATTGAAAAATTATTTTTTCTGTGTTGTAATGGTTGCATGTGATAGCTGCCTTTTTGATGCAACATCAAATGTCTGATACACAATTAAAATGTTTACCAAAATGTAACTTGCAGACATTTGTGGTCTCATAGTTGACATAGATATACAAAAATCAGTCATTCAGTCATCTACCATATTCAGCACCGATTTAATGATAATGACCGGACAATTCATTCCGTCCCATGCTCCGGCTAAATTCACGTAACAGCTGAAGCATCATATGAGCGGGTGAAGAAATAAACAACACAAGTCGCAAGAGTTGTTTGGTGATTTCCGATGATGAGATCATTCACTGGCAAATTCATGATCTCAGCTACAGCATGAGGTAATCCATCGAAATGAAACAACACACAATAATTTTGAATACAACAACAATAGAATTGTATTTCAAGAATCGGCTTAAACTAAATTTAATACAAATGACACACACAAAAACAAAATGCATGTACATACATGACAAATAACTTGAAGGCATGACGTCTGTCGCAATGGAAATGAATGGCTTAAATACCTTTTGTTGTGGATTTTTTTCACTTTTGCATAGACCAAAATCCCCAATAGCTGCAGAATGTTCTAACCAAATAATTGTGTGTTGTTACTGGATTTAGAATGAGTGTAGCTGTCAGATATTGGGGGTATGGGAGCTTAGTATTTGCATATGGCGTGTTAAGAACAAATTAAATATTGTTAATACAACTAAAAAAGTTTATACAAAATTAAAAACAACACAAAATTAGATGAAAATGTCAGTGAGTAATTTGTATTTCATTCGTGAGATTTGATTGCAATCTATGACCGGGAGACTTGTGTTTTTTTTTTAACCGGTACCAAAAAATAATAATTATTTGGCTGCTATTTGTTTTTCTTTGTTTCGTGTTTGACAGCATGGAAAATAATTAAATTTAGTTTTTGTCCCTCTCTCGCTCTCTCTTGCTTATGCCTTTTGCAAATTGGTATTATAACCTTAAAATAGTTAATATATTTTTCTTTTGTGTGTGTTAGTTTTCGGTGTTAAACTAATCAAAAACTCATTTATCTTGTGTGGCTGTTTTCTTTTTGTTGTTGTTGTTGTTGTTGCTTTCTTTCAAAAGTGTCAAAAACTTCACAAAGATGACGATCATGATGATGATGACTATGACGATGGCTGTGGCTAGGTGTTCCGCTGAATCACCAGTGAAAATGTGTGGAAATTGGGTAGAAAGAAAACAAGTTTTCACCTGCATTTGTATCGTCAGCTCGCCCCAGCACTAATGAACAAACAAAGATTTTCACATTATTCAACAACCAAAGCGTTTGCGCATGGTCACTCTAACTTAGCATAGAAAGAAAGAGAAAAAATAACCCAAACTCATATGTGTCGAAAACTCCAACTTCAGCGTCAACCATATCCATTTCCATCCCTCCTCAACCCATGTGGACTTTATTGCCGGATTGTTTTTTTTTTTTTTACTTTTTTCTTCTTGTGGTCACTTTGTGGTCACACTGTCGCTGTTGTATTTTTCTGCTTTTACCGCACATTCATCCATCTTTTGCCAGCTATTCACCGGATTTCCAAGCTAGTGGTGGCGATGTTGTTGTTTTTGACGTTCTTTACTTTTTCGGCTTAATAATATTAACCGCAACAGTCCTTGACCTTAACGGTTATTATTTAACCATCATCATCTACAATTTAGATAACGTCTGTTCAAACTCCGTGGTGGTAGAGTGTTAGAGAGGTAGACAGTGGGGGCAGCGGCCGCTGCTGCTCTATAGCCAAACGTTGAAGAGTAATAGTTAATGATGATGACGTTTTAAGTTAGGAAAATAAATAAAAATTACTCTTTTTTTCGGTAACAAGTGATTTATGAATGCAGCCAGCCATCCGCGTTGTGGTTACTTCAAGTTTTGAAAGTAATTAAGGTAAATCAATTTTTTTTTTTTTTTCATTTTGGTTTTCAAAAATGTTTGTTCAGCACTGTAAATATTAGGTGGAGATACAGATGATTTGAATTTGAATATTATTTAATGATTTTCTACAATTCATGCAATATCATGAGGATTGCTGCAAATCATAAGATTTTTTCTTTCATTCGCCAAATCAATTGCAATTGCGTTATTAGTTAAGGGCACCACAGACTGAGCATGAGTATGAGCTCTGTCGATAACTTTTTCTCTAGTTCATAAAATGAAAGAAAGATTACCAAAACTGCTTCCTAGCAAGTTAGTGATGGAAACACCAGTGATTGGATTATCGTTTCGCTTCGGGAGTGGCCTTAAAATTGCAATAAATATCACCGATAACAACTGTTCATACTCATGATTGACAAATGTGAGGCCCACATTACGTACCCCAACATATCTAATAGTAATCTTAGTAGAAAAGGTAAGATACAAATGTACTCTCTGACAGTAATATCAGTATAAAAGTACTGAACATCCAAGCAGTAAAAAGTCAAGGCCATATTCGTGTCTTTACCATTAACACCTTTTTTTTTTATCAGTTAGTCTATCCTAAAAGGCCGACGAGCTGATGAAAAGAGTTACAAACTTCGAATCAAGTGTCCACGAATGTAAGTTTACATACCACTTCCGACAATTTATTTCACATAGTGGAGTAAAAAACCAGAAAAGAAAAAATCCTCACCTCTTAGCAATTGAGAAATAAAAATTATTTACTAATGCTCTAAACTGTTCCAGATGTTATTTGATCAATGTAGATTAATTCCCAACTAGTTGTAAGTAACTTAGTAGATGTGTATGATCAAACTGCAGCGAATTATAAATATCATGTCAAACATGCCACAGAAGTTCTCGAAACACTTGTTAGTTGCATAGTCGGGTCCAACTTGTTCACTCGTGTCAAGACTTGTGTGGAACTCGTTCACTAGTTTACGAACTCGTTCATTTAAGGTGCCCGTTCATAACAATCACGAACATACCCGCCTCATCGATCATGTACATTATGTTCGTGCGAGTGATGTCTGGTTACCCAAAATGAACTATATAGTTCATGAACTACCCAACTCTACTAGTGTCCAATCGATGTAACCAGACTACGGTTGATTAATACTATAAGTAGTTCTCGAACTCGTATATTTAAGATGATCACACAAAACTATCGAACCATCCAAACTATCAAATATGTTGTAGGGTTGACTAGTTCATGAACTACATAGTTCATTTAGGGTCACCAGACATCACCCTCATGAACATAATGCACATGTTCGATACGGCGAGTATCTTCGTTATTGTTATGTCCGGGCACCTTAAATGCACGAGTTCGAGAACTAGTGAACTAGTTCGACACAAGTCTAATATGTTGGTTATGCTGGGGGGTCATGTCTAGTCCATGGTTAAGGTTTGATGCAAACTTATAGCTTTTCAATCAAGCGATTAAAAGAATTCTATAAGTGATATCAGGCATTGTGTGATCAAATTCAATTCGAAGTCCAAACGAGGAGGAAGATGACTTTGTCATCCGTCTGAGGTCTCTTTTAAGTATCTAACTGTAGTTAAGTCAAAATCTTTAACGAGTTGGGTCCAACTCTATTACTAGTTTTCAAACACATTTCATTAGTGTATATTATTAACATTTAAAATAAAGATTGCGTTTGTGGGGGTAACGTCTGACTAAGGCTTGGGTCGAACTTATTTTATTCACTGGTCCTCGAGCTCGTTTAATTAAGATGCCCGGACTTAACAATCACGAACATAATAGCTATATGGGACATGAAGATTTTGTTTGTACGAACCGTGTCTAAGCACCCTAAATGAACTTTAAAGTACATGAATCACACAAACTCAGTAATATAAAGTTCAGTTCGTGAATCCTTCATAAACAAATAATTTAATGTAGCAGACAAACATATTCAAAGAATAAATTTTATTGTAAGTTTATAAAAATAAATTTTTGTCATTCCCGCAATTAAATATATTGCTTATAATAGATACAATCAGGTACTTTGTAATAAAACAAAATGTGTAGGCAAAAAATTTGCCTCGTTTAAACATTTTTATATTTTGCCTTGGCAACGTTACAACAAGTGATAAGAATTACGTAGGTTACGTTGCAACGTGGTACGTAGCTTTACTGTCAGTCGCTTCTGACATTTGCCTTAAACAGTAAATATGCAATACAATCAAAGTTTATGTATTTGTAAACCCGTAGAGTAGGTGATAAATTGATTGATGTTTGTTAAACTCTAGTCAGTATAAATTGTGGTTTTGTATTTGTACAACAAATAAAATAAATTGAATAAGTAAATATTTGTTAGATGAGACAGGGTGGTGAATATTTATGATTGCCAAGTTGTTATTTAATTTGTCAAAGGTATTAGCACTACAGCTTTGTTGGATGTAGGACAAAGTTTAAAGAAATTATAGAAAATGTTAGAATATTGTTTATTACTACGTTTATGCGGGAGATATCATATCAAGATACGTCAAACAACTATGTGTTACTTGCACGTACTTTATTAACCTACCGCGATATCATAATACTAGCCCTCCTAGAAACGTAGTACTTATGTATGTATATATGAATGATAAGTTTGAAAAATAGGTTTCATAATTAAGTATGCGATTCGTTTGCTGGCATTTAAATCCACTCGAAATCTTTAATGAGATATTTAAAACTACAACGACCCCAAGTCAAAATAATTTTAATAAACAGGATGCGCTCCCCACTCTCCGTTATTTGATGCAACAAGCTGAAAATAATCGGCCCCAGGAACATATTGTAAGAACCATGTATGTGTTTGCAAGCACTGTTTTCAAGAGTTGTGGAGCTGCTGCTTTCTTGTTACTTTGTTGTCTGTCAGGCTTTTGTTTTCAGCAGTTTTCAACAAACAAAACCATATTTGGGCCACAAAAACATAAACTATAACCTATTAATCATTGTGTCTCAAACATGTGGTATTGAACGGCAAACACAATGTGTTTGGACAAAACTATAATATATTTCGGGCAAGCTACAAACACGTTACATTTGCATCCAAACAATAAAATAAAGACTGATTTTTCAGCGTATAGTATTAGTTTGAAGCAACTAATAGATGTATGACCGCAATAACGGGAAATTTGTGTTGTCAAGTAAATTTGGGCCCGCTGACTATTTTTAGACGTTTAATTGCAACCTGTAAGAGTCTGACATGACAGGTAAAGGCATCCATGAAGCAATATATACAATTTGCTATCATCAGCTTTGCGGATACCAAGATAGTCGTAGATTTCTTGTAGTATGAGTTGATGTTCGAAGTTAGGCATACACCGAACAGATAATAAGGATAATGTGTATTTTCGTTCGATGCAACTAATGTCAAACATAATTTGGCAGCCATCTGAATTAATCAGACACTGTTTCAACGTTGTTTACTCCAGTTGCTTGTCGTTCATTGACCCATCCACTCTGTTCTTTATCAGCTTACAACTAGAATTTCGATCAGCTGTGACATGGATACCCCCCGAATCTACCATACAGCATTAGACCAGAGATACATGAACAGTTTTTCCTTCTCTTATAGCCACCGAGGTAGTTCATTTCTCGCCCGGACATAACAATCACGAACAATCGCTATATCGAACCTGCGTATTATGTTTGTAATGGTGATGTCTGGTCACACTAACTAAACTATATACTTATAGTTCATGAACCACCCAAATCTACGTTGCAGTTTCGTGTGGTTCGAGTTGCTGTTAGAAATTGGACATAGAACGAACAGTACTTATGAAGAATGCAAATTTTTGTGCGATGCAAAAATTTAATTTAGCTGGAATTATAATTAATCAATGAGCAATAGATAAAAGTCGTCATCCCTCTCTGTAAGTTGTCTACATAACGACAAGGTAGTAGGTAAGTTCGTCGAGTTCAAGTTGCTGTTGTATGTTACTTTTTGGTTGGACACAAAACGGACAGAAATAAGTCAATGTACATTTACGTTCGATGCAACCAACATAAAACATAATTTAGCTATCATTAGTATCATTCAAGCACTATTTAAACTTAGTTGGCTGCATGGTTTGCCTCTGGTTTCCTATCGGTCTCTCTTATCTACTCTGTTTTCTACCAATTTTCTTTTTCATTGTCGATCAGCTGTGTAATGGATACCCCTGATCACTGCAAGCGAATAGAACATCGCAATAATTTTACGATTTATGTATCATTTGATATACTTTGTACACGTTCGAAGCGCCTGTTACTTTTCTGAGATTTGTGAAACGAATTTCGTAACATTTCTGCGCTAATATGTCACTGATAATCTTGTGCCGAACTCGTTCACTAGTTCTCGAACTTGTTCATTTGAAATGCACGGCAATAAAATTCACGAACACAATTGTCGTATCGAACATGTGGATTATGTTCGTGAGTGTCATATGTGGTCATCCTAAATGAACTACATAGTTACATATCTAGTTGATGAACTACCCAAATCTAGTCACTGGCCGCATTCGTTAGGAGTTCCTTGCAACTAGTTACAAGTGACTAAACTATATATTCCTGAAAGCCGTTTAATCCTCTTAAAATTGATAGAAAATATCAATCAACCGATTGTAATGTAAAACATAGGCAATTGAATCAACCTAGCGCTCGGTAACGCTAAAAAATCTTGCTACAAAACATATTGGAGATGGAGCTCATTAGCTTGTGGATTTTAACACAAACAAAAATAAAGATATAAACTCTACCAAACAAATTAAGGAGATGAGCAAATTGTGCAAAAAACGATAGCTGAATGTATAAAATCTTAAAAACTAAACTTTTATTAAATATTAACATTTCAAGTGCAACCTGCATCATCAGTAAGTTTGTAACACGTTTCTTATAAGATCAGAATAAATTATACCTGAGTTGATTAATATGTTTTGTCCTACAGCCAGTTGAGATTCATTTATTAACTGAATATGAAAAATGTGTTTAATATTTAAAAACACATTTTTGCTGTTTCCAAAACTGCACAACAATATGTCATTTCGCTTGCTGTCTCCAAGCAAGGTCGTCAGCATTTCAATTTCGGGCAAACGGGCAAGTTAACAATATCAACAACAAAATGGTTGGAAATAAAATATTTAAGTAAACAAACCTCAAATTCAAAAAAATATTAACATCTACATCTCATAAAATCAGGTTTTTTGTTTTATTTTACACAAAACCTAAGCTGCCATGTACGATCTCAAACTGTATGACATCAAATATTTGAAATCGAATTAACACCAAAATCAATGAAAGCCCTCAATACAAACGTATTAACATTTCTTAAAACAAACACACACACACAATAGCATCTCAACCGAAATAAACTCCAAACCTGAACAAAACTCTAGCTAAAACAATAATCCGCCAAAAGAATTGAGTTGGCCACAAAGAAAAAAACATGGTCATTATTAATAAACCAATTTCGGCGTGTTGCAAACACCCAAACGCGCGCACTAAGATCGAAACAACCGAATCGCATATTTTGACAGTTGCCAATGTTGCGAAAATTTCAAACAACTGTAGCAATTCGAACCACCCGAAAAATCAAAATTGTACACAAAACACTGCACAAAAAAAGTAAGTACACAACATCAGCAATTGAAATAAATCTTTTCACACTTTTAGAAAATTTGCGCAGCAATTGAAATTTAATATGAATATCTACTCAACTCAACTGAAGTGTAAAGTGAGAGAGTGCCATGCGGCAGAAACGAAAAATTTTAAATTTATAAAAATTCATTTTTATATCAAACAAAATCTACCGAACCAGTTTGTGTCCACATGCATTTTTTTTCTTACTTGACAGCCAGTAAGGCAACATCCACTTGTTGCATGTTAGCAAGCCGGCTGTTGATGCTGCTCCTTCTGTTGCTCAACAAACCGACACAAATTTTTGATCGGTTTAAGGCTGGTAGGTGTACGAAGGGGGTGTGAAAAGGTTTGGATAATATGCTAACACCAAAACTGTTAGTATGGTGACCTTCAGAATTTGAAGTTTTTAAGATACTCAATGCTTCTAGATAAAATCTAACGAAGTTTGAGGCAGGAAATATGAGTTTAATCAGATTGAATGAATTTTAAGACGAACTTGTGAAACGCGTATTTGCCACTGAGTAGAAGTCTACGCCGGAAGTGGTAGCCGACTATGTTAGAGCTGTGCAGTTTATGAACCTTAAACATAAACTAGGTTGCCAAGATATGACCCCCGTGAACACATTCCCCATATTCAACATGGCAATTACGTACGTGCCAATTAAACCCGATCAGGTTAATTGAACGGAGTTCGAGAATAACACTGTGTAATTGTTTTAGTCATGGAAATATAACCATATACGGACACCACCTCGTGATAAAAGACCAAAAAAAAAAAGACCCGCGTCTCCCAGTTTTGCCCAAAGTCATGCACTTGTTTTAATGGGCCCTCATAGATTTGGGGCCTCGGTGTCATTTTTTAAAAAAAAAAGTGATCATTTTGTCAGGCTCATATCTTGAAAACCGTTCGGTATTTTGATTTACTTTCTGAGGGAAAGTTGTAGCTCTTGCTTGCGCTAGTCTTAAGGTTATAGGAGAGAGGGGAAGAGCTACTGTTCTTCCTTCCATTCTCTTCCCCTTTCACTCCTATAAATGCAAGACTTGCGCAAGTAAAATTGCCGTGTGTGATCCCGGAGTAATAAACAATAACGGGTTTTTTAATTAGAGCGCTACAAAAGTTTTTTTCAATAAAACAAAACCGGTTTTAGATACCAATGAAATTCTTTACTCCTGTGAAAGTACATTCGATGCCATTATGTATGGAACTCGATTTCTTTTGCATGGCCACCACGGGCACGCTTGCAGAAGTCCAGACGCTGAACCCAATTTTCGACGGTTTTCAAGCATAAATCGGCCGATACTGCTGCAATTTCACGTTCGATATTCGTACGAAGTTCATCAATCGTCGCTGGCTTGTTGGCATAGACCATAGACTTGACGTAGCCCCACAGGAAATAATCTAGCGGCGTCAAATCGCGCGACCGAGGCGGCCAATCGACTGGGCCATTTCGTGAGATAACACGTTCACCAAACTTGGTTTCCAATAAATTGATTGTGGCATTCGCTGTGTGGCTTGTGGCGCCGTCCTGTTGGAACCACATGTTCTCCAAGTCCATATTATCTAATTGTAGCCAAAAATATTCGGTTATCATTGAACGGTAGCGATTCACATTCACAGTAATGTGCCGGTCTTGATCATAACGGAAGAAGTACGGCCCAATGACGCCGCCGGCCCATAAACCGCACTAAACCGTAATTTTTTCGGGATGCAATGATGACTCATGGATTACGTGTGGATTGCTGTCTGGCCTCATCGCTGAAGACCATAAATTGGACGTTGCGCTCTTAAAGTTGAGGCCACTGACTCCAAATTTCGGTAGTAATGTTTAATAATTTCGACTCGTTGTTGGCTCGTATATCTTTCCATGATGAAATGGCAAACCTTACTGAAGAGAAATGTCAAAAGAGCGGGAAAAAATATGACGTCGTTTGCTGTCCCTATCGATTTACTTTTGTAGCGTCTCTGTTGAAAAACCCGTTATAAGAATTTCCATCAGCAGTGTTTCATTATCTTACGGTCACCCAGGCTGTTACAGATTTAAAGGACTTCGAGTTGCTGTTAGTAGTTGAACAGGTTAGGTTGAAGTAGCTATCACTGTTGACACACTCAGTCCGATATTCCAGGATGTGGTTGAAGAAGAGACGTTAATTTTTCCCAAGGGAATCAATTAGTTCTCTGCAATATATTCCTAAGATCATTCAGGGTAACTCCCTGAAGGGATGCTAGATCCAATATGAAAAATGTGGTAGAAATGTTCTTTTACATGTTGAAAACTAACGACCCCATCAACATATAACAGAAAACATGTATATGTTTCCAACCATGGCTTTCATAAATGTATGATCCGCTGCTTTTTTGTTGTCTGTCATGTTGTTGCTTTCAGCAATTTACAACAAACAAAGCCATATTTGGGTGACAAAACCGTACATTACAACGTATTAAAAATTGTGTCTCTAACATCTAATATTGAATAGCACCCACAATGTGTTTGGACACGAGTATAGTATATTTGCGACAAGCTGCACACACGTAATATTTACTGCAAACACGTATAAGTTCTAAGATCACTCAGTTTAACTTCCAGCATGTCTGGAAGATCCAACAATAAGTAAGATGCACCCGTGATGCATACCATTATCATTCTTTGGACTTTTGTCAACAGACTAAGGTAAGACTAAATGCCGGCCACCAAAAAAAAACAATATCGGGCGGACAACAGCTGTAGATATCGGAGATAGGCAACGTCGTCTTTCGATTGGCCATCACTTATCCAAACCATAGAGCTTGACTTGAAACTAAGCTTTCTCCCAACAATCACACCTAGATATATTGTATTATCCTTTTGGGCAAATTTCTCTTCCCCATAGATACAACGGCTGAATATACTGAATTTTCTGATTCCTGGTGTAGAATAAGAACTCAGATTTGTCGGGTTTTGCATGCAGCCCATTATCCGTGGCCCACATAGAAGAGATTCTGCTGATTGTGAACAGCTAGGAAGTACCTAGGGTCGTGCGCAGATATGAGTCAATCATTTTATCCAATGCCTTCAGAAGTACAACAAAAAAAGGGTTCCCCAGTACATCCCATTAAGGGACAGGGGAGAGCTTCTCACAATCACTGAGCTGAGCTCTTTCCAGTTTTCACTCACTGACTGTACAAGTACAACTAAGAGACTTATTGGTATAAAGTCTTTTGGACTACACGCTGAAAAATCTTTCTGTTTTGTTGTTTCCATGCAAATACAACGTGTTTGTAGCTTGTCACAAATAAAATATACTTGGGTCCAAACACATTGTGTTTGCTATGCAATGTTATATTTTGCAGAGAAAATGATTAATATGTTATATGTTTTTGTGACTTAAATGTGACTTTGTTTGCAGAAAACTTTTGAAAACAAAACATGACAGACAACAAATACACAAAAAACAGCAGATGTTCAGCAGAGCAATGCTTGCAAACATATACATGATTTCTGCAATATATTGCTGAGACCGATTTTTCAGTGTGTAGTGTGCAATGATATTCCCGCCTTCGGTATGAATACTACCTTGAATTATATACATCTAAATGGAATATAGGATATCTTGATGCAGATCGTATAAAGTTTCAGAATCCAGGAAGCCGAAATGATTAATTTACTTTGTAGGAGCGTCTTTCACCACTCGATATCGCCCACCGCCAGTTTTATTCTTTCAGATATCCCCTAGATGTGGCAGTCGTCAAGAAGATTTTGTGCAATCTGGAAGTCTTAGACGCATTTTCAATGTCATGGAAAAAATATTTCCAGGACCTCCTCTTGAAAGCTCTTCACACTTTCTAATATTCTCTGAGTCAAATTTTTTACACATTCCAGTATCGCCCTGTCCCTGAGGCCTTAGGTCTATTTAAAAGCATCGTGCAGGATTTTCTCACGATTTGCAGACCCTTGTTCCAATACGGAGGTTTCTTTCTACTTCGGTAAAAACCGGAGGTGCATGCGGAATCAGGTGATCTGATAAGAGCTGAGGTGAGAGCATCGGTGTAATGATTGAAGGGAAGCGAACTTGTGGAAGTTGAAAGTTTGATCGTCAAGAGAAGAGGTTTGATAATACACACAGCTGAAATTGTTACTGTGAATGATCAAAATATGTAAACATATATGAATATCGTGAATGCACAAATTCGCACAAATTGTTGTAATTAAACAGCAAAACAGCTGACAGAAATTCGTTTCCTCATTGAAGAAGCGCAAAGAGAAACGTCAGATGCGACGAATAACAAATATATATATAAATTAATCTATGAGACCGTTATAACCCCAGCGGTATTAGCTGGTTCGGAGAGGAATGGTTTTCACAATTCCGTTCAAACTTTGTTTGTACTTGAACGTATTTTGTTGTACTTGGACGGAAAACGAATTCTCGCTGGACACCTTCCATACTTGAAGCTGCGCAAGGGTGAGATGGCGTGTAATAGAGTTGGCCCCAAGTCTACATTTAACCAAGGGTATTAATACCACTGCTGATGGAAATGACAGTTGAAGATTTGATAGAGGACATTGTGGATAAGAAAATTAGCGAAACGCAACCGGCAGTAAACTAGGATTAAATCAGGGGGTTACGATGCTAAAGTCGGAAAATGCATGCAGAAAAAAGTGGGTGCAGGAATGAGCTATGGGGAAACCAGGGGGTTTCTATGGCACAGCTGATCGAAGAAGTACTAGGGATATGATGTAGAACGAAAGACCAAAGAAGACATACAGATTACAGACCATGCAGGAAACTAAGCGTAAAAGTGTTTGATTGATAGTAATGACAGCTAAGTTATGTTTTATGCTGTTTGCATCGAACGAAAATACTCATTCCCTTTTATTTCCGTCCGCATTATTCCAACCAAAGAGTAAATTACCAAAGCAACTCGAACTCGATGAAATGGCCTACTACCTCGTCGTCATGAAGAGACATCGAAGAGAGTAATGGAGGCTCTTTCGTATTACTCTGTGGGCAAACTATGATTAAAATATGTTTGATTGACACTAATGGCTTTTAAATTATGTTTGATTGAAGACAATAATTTTTAAATTATGTTTGACGCTAGATTTTCATCTGCAACTCCATTTCGATGAAATTCCAACTTACTATGTGACTTCCGGTCAAAGCTGTACACTCTAATTACACTATGAGACAAAATTAGATTTTTTCAAAACGATGGGGTTCTGTCAACGGATTATGGTAGAATGGTCTAAAATATATATGCGTGTATCGGCGTGTACCAGATCTGATCAGAGTATTTGCTTAGGGCGGGTCAAAGTTTCCGCCCCTCGGAACTTTCCTGAAATATATCGGCATGGAAAATTGGGTGTTCCTTATTTCTGAGGTACAAAATATATTCAGAAGTTTTATAGAAAAGATTCAGATAAACATTTTTGTGGAACAAAATAAACCCTCTAACTGTCACGTATAACCATAATTTTTGCTTTTTTTTTTGAAAAATCTCAAAAAACTGCTCCAAAATGACGGGAGGCGTGGTCAAAATATTCTACAGAAATGAGCGCCATAGAATTTCACTATATGTGTCCGAACACTCCAAAACAAAAATCTTAGCCCAAGTGCTAGATAATAAGCAACAACTAACTGCCTTCTAAGGGTTAATAATGAATTTTGTCTTTTTGTTGTTTCCATTAGAAATAGTCCACATAATATTATGAATTTTGTCATATTTCATCTTTTATCTAGCACTTGGGCTAAGATTTGTGTTTTGGAGTGTTCGGACACATAGAGTGAAATTTTATGGCGATAATTTTTGTAGAACATTTTGACCACGCCCCCCGTCATTTTGGAGCAGTTTTTTGAGAGTTTTAAAATTATGGTTATACGTGACAGTTAGAGGGTTAATTTGTTCCACAAAAATGTTTATCTGAATCTTTTCTATGAAACTTCTGAACATATTTTGTACCTCAGAAATAAGGAAGTTTCCGTGGGGCGGAAACTTTGACCAGCCCTAAAAAAAAAAAATTCTGATCAGATCTAGCAAAACGCCGATACACGTGTATTTTTTTTTAGACCATTCTACCGGAATCCGTTGACAGAACCCCATCATTTTTTTTTTTGCTGTCGCTCAATGTTATAAGTATATAACTCTATGGATTAATTAGTGTTTGATTGACACTAATTACAGGTTAAAGATGTTTGATGCTAGTTGCATCTAACGATGATAAGCATTCTCCCATTTCTTCTCGCTTTATGTCCAACTTCTAACAGCAACTCGAACTTCAGCACATCATCACAGCACATCGGTGACTGCAAGAGAACGTAGAACAGCTGATGACAGTTGAGTAGTTCAAAAACTAAGTAGTCATGATAGTCACCAACGTAATCTACATGTTCCTTATGGCTATTTTGTTGGTGACAATTATGACCGGGCATCTTAATTAAATGAGTTCGAGACCTAGTCAACAAGTTCGACTTCGACTCAACTCTAGTTCAGAGGAGTTTTACTCATGTTTGGTGTTTACATGACCTTACACTTTTCACACCATCTACGCAGTTGTATTAATTTTAGTTCAGCCATATGTTCGACTAACAATCCAACCAGCTCCAAACTATGTGGTCTGTAGTTTTGTTGGCCAAGAAGAACATATCCCGAACGTATTCAATTCAATTGGGTAGTATCTGGTAGTTTTTAACAGACATTTCATTGCCTATTGCATCTTACTAAACGACTAATTGTAGAATGAGTACAGAAACACAAATAGGTAATTGCTACACCAAAAATTTGTTCAAGTTGTTAAAAAGAGTGTGGATGGCGAAGGAGATACCACAGCTTGTTCTGTAACGCTTTTAGTATTAAAATAAAATTAAATTTATGGCCCCGTAATGATGGCAGTTGGAAAATGTTTAACATACCAAGAAACCAATTCTTGGAGACACTAGATCACTGGCAATATACATGTGAAGAAAGAAGGCTATCAATATGGTAATTTGAAGACATACTGGCTGAAGTTTGGAGAACTTCTTACACTCTTGTTAGTGGAAGAGGACGGCTGTGAGCAGGTGATGAAGATGACCATGGCGGCGGTTGTGGAGAACAATGTCCATGCAATTGTTAACATATTGTATTCCAGGTTTCTGTTTTTTGGGTAAATGAATGAAAAAATACTGTACTTTGGCGATTGAGAGCTATTTATAAAATTTAATATTATCAGTTTCCATAATTGTGTTATATGTATGTGGGATATCATAGATAACAATTAAGCAAACAAACCAAAATTATCCAAATAAAAAAATTCGAATTATGGAGCTTATAAATATTTATTAATTAATGTTATCAGTTGATCAATTGCAAAGGTAGAAAGAGATGGGAGTTTAGTTAATTATATTTCTATAAATGTTAGCTCCACTGTACAAGTTGGTGCCTAAATGTTGTCTCGACAAAAACACAAACGCAAAAGTTCAAGGTTTTGTGGTGAATCTAGTAACAGTCAATTTGCTGTGTCTGTTTTCCTCAACATTAAAGTGAAACAAATTTGGAAGTTTTTTTGTTGCGAAACTTGAACAAAATCGCTAGCTGTGCTCTGCTGTCACCTGTACAAATATTGCTCAAACACTCTTGAAATGCAGTGAGATTTCAACACGACTGACTACTAACTGAGTTAGTGAGTGAATGAATTAAAAAGATTCCCCTTTTTAAAGTTGCCACTGAAATGAATTCAATATCCAGTAAACTTCAGCAAAATGTTAATCTTAAGATTGCATGATAAGCAGACATTAAGGAAATCTGTTTAATGTTTTACAACACTTGTGCTGTGTTGTGCTGTTTCGCAAAACCGAAACGAAATCAAAATCAACCTTAGGATTCGAGGCTACAAATTCAAAAAACTGCTTTGCGCCACAGCAGTTTAAAGCACAAACATCTTAGTTTTTGTCTGCAATCAATTTTTGTTTGTTTTGTAGATAAACTAATTGCTAGAAACTTTAATGTTGCTCAAAAGAAACTACCAATATTTGTGTTGGCAAACAACATGAATAAATAACGCATCGAACCGTGAACTTGGAATACATGATTTGGTGAAATTTTCTGCAAATTTATGTTAAAAATTATCATGCACATTACATTTGACGGACAGAAAAGATGGACAGTTGCACATGAGCAATTTTAGTAATATCCGTAATCTTAAGTAACACCACGGGGCGACTCATAATGTTATAAAAAGTTGATCCATTCCAAGACCATGTTTTACGTTTAAACATGACTCTGAGATATGTTAATAATTCTATAGCAAAGTTACTACAATTCTACCACATTCCCTCCATACCACCAATGACGATGCACTAAATTTAGTATCCCAGGGTGCTGCTCAGAGTACTCAACTCTGATAAACAAGAGAGCGAGTTCGCCACTCAAGTTGCATTGTAAATTCCACGAAATCTTTCGTAAATAGTGCGAATTAATTTTAAGTGTAACAACACTTCATGGTATCAACGAAGTTAACTCATAGATTCTGTGGAACTAAAATTTCTATTTTCTATTTCATCTATGATATTCATCATGCAATCAATTCCTTCATAACAACTATGAGTATAGATTTTATATAACCAGAACAAATATTTACGTAAATATAGTGAAATCTTCAAAACTATTATAAATTCCAGCACTACGAATTGCAGCATAGGCTCTAGGAACCTAAAATTCCATAAGTTCCATGAAATGCACAATACAATCAATGATATTTGATTATAAAGTCAATGAAGCTTCCACATAGTTTTGGTAAAATATGTCATCATGGAATTATTGAAGAAAAATCACAGCAATTTTAATATCTACGCGCTAAAAAATTTGTCTTTTTTTGGTTGGTGGATACAAATATAACGTATTTGTAGTTTTCCGCAAATATACTATACTTGTGTCCAAACACATTGTGGTTGCTAGTCAATATAACATGTTTGGGACACAATAATTAAAAGGTTGTAATATATGTATGTGGCCCAAATGTTGATTTTTTTTAAAACTGCTGAAAACACTGCTGTCTTTCACAATAAAGAAACAAAAGGCAGCAGATCTTTAATTCATGGAAACAATGATTGCAAACATGTACATGGTTCCTGCAATATGTTGCTGGGACCATTATTTTTCGCCGCGTAATTAACAACCAGTACAAAAATTTAAGTCTGGGAGACCGCCTGAAACACACGATCATCCAAAGTCATCATCTATTGGGTCCGAGTTCCCTTACAAAGGATGTAAATTTGTTTGCATCCGACCAAGCCTCAGTTACCCGAGTGGATGCGACAAATTCGTCCATATACAGTTTGTCCAAAATAGAGGGTGACTCCAAAGTGGTGGCATATTGTGAATGTGCCATAATTTTTGCAAATGGTGCCGAATGTCATTGCTGTTTGACTTTGATATTGCAGACAAATATAAAATTGTTGTCAACAAACAATGGAGCGATACACACCTGAAATACTAATTGTTTGAGCAATTTCCGGTCTGTTGGCCGTTCTACACCATGTGCACGAAAAATGAAGTGTATGGCGTAGCGTCTAGTGCAAACTGGGTCCATAAGAAATGTCGCAAGAAGTGCCCCCCCCCTTTTCAACGATATAACTGAACATGTCGTGGAGTAGCCGACATCGTCGGCAACACGGCGTTCCACGCAATTGGTCAATATAATTCCGTCGCTGCAGCGCAGTTTGGCGATCGACTTGCCAAAGTGCAGGCGGTTAACTGCTTCTAGCGGTATTGTTAATCGGCTTCATTAACTGAATCGTTGTTATTATCTAATTTCTAATTTAATGAGAATCTGTTTTGTTGGCTTCCAAAACAGAGACCGAGAAGCCGATCAACCGGGTTTTTGCAATTAACAACACGCTGAAAAATCTGCACTTTTATGTAAGTATGCAAATACAATGTGTTTGTAGCTTAACGCAAATATAGTATACTTGTGTCCAAACACGTTGTGGTTGTTATACAATATTACACGTTGCAGGAATAAATAAATAAATGGTTTCCCATTACATCCCTTGATGGAATCGGGGAGAGCGTCTCACAACCAGTGAGCTGTGCGGTTTCTAGTTATATACTCACTGACTGGGTCCTACAGCTTTACACCGGTTCCGAACGGTATTTTTGAGAAGCATTTTCATGGCTAAATACTCGATAGTGTCGCCGTCACTATGCGAGGTGACCGCCGTCGAAAGAAATTTAAGGTGGTCAGAGCAGGGATCGAACCCAGGATCTCAAGTATAAGAGGCGCGCACACTACCGATTGCACCACCGTCGGCCACACGCGTTTGAGACACAATGATTAATATGTTATAATATATATTTTTGTGACCCAAATGTGGCTATGGTTGTTCAAAAATTGTGAAAACAAAAACATGTCAAACAATAAACAAACAAAAAGCATCAGAAACAGTGTTTGCACGTAAGCACATGAATGTGCCAAACATGTATATAATCCCTACATTTTCAGAGTAACAACCAACATCTGAGATGAAGGTAATCATATGTACCTGAACAACAATTTAGAAGAACCGTGCTTTTGTCAGCGTGTCAACTTGTATGGGAGGTACCAGAAGGGGCATGGCAAGAATGCTCGTCTTCAATGGCGAGTAATAGTTCCCCCAATGGGACCACATTAGAAAATACAACTCGCTTATTAAAAAAATGGTGTCGCATAACATCCCATGAGTTGATTGAGAAGAGCGTCTCACAATCAGTGAGATGTACCCTTTCTAGTTTTTGCACTCACTGATTGGGGCCTACAGTTTTACTCCGGTTCTAAACGGTATTTTGAGAAGCTTTTTCTAGGCTAAGTACTCGATAGTATCGTCATCACTAAGCGAGGTGACCGTCGTCGAAAGAAATGTAAGGTGGTCTGAGCAGGTATCGAACCCACGATTTTCAGTTTTAGATTTGATAGCAACGAAATAGCTTCAGTGGCCTCAAAATAATCTGCGCACAAATTTCTTGACGGCTCGCATCATCTTCTAAATTTTTCTCCTCCATATTGGATCCGCCATTTTGAAATGTTGACAGTGAACCAGTGACAGTAAGGTGTAATCGGAAATTAAATTGTTCGAGCGTTTGGTCGTAGTTTTAATTAATTTTATTCTTCGATATTTCGCTACCCTTTGGGTAGCATCGTCAGGTAGATAAATATTGTTTTCGTTTCTAATTAATAGTTGTGGTTATCTTCTTTAAGTTAATGTATTTTTTAAGAAAAGGTACTTTGTTTAAGAATATGAATAGGTATTTTGTTGTTTCGAGAAAATTTAATTTTTTTTAAGAAAGAGTACTTATTTAAAAAAAATTTCTTTTTTAAACTTCTTTCAGTTTGGCTTTTCTAAATTTTATTTTTATGGAGTTTAAAACTACAATATATGCTAAATATTAGTAACAGACTCCACTTAGAAAAATTCCCATTAACCAATAAATTACCCGACATACGTTAGCCTAGACACAAACCAAAGCAACAGTACAGTAGTTGATAGTACTGGGTTGTAGATTAATAGTGCTAAAAAAAGTTGTTTAATTTTTTTTATTTAGCCCCATCCCGCAACGTGTCATAAGGAACTTCGCTCCAAAAAAAAATAATCAAAAAAAAAAAAAAATATACCCTAAACAGTACACGATTCAATTTTAAAAATTCAAATTTTTAATATTTAAACCTTTTCTCCAAAAATTCACAATAACTGAATCCATTGCAAAGAATGCTGAACGCTCAAAAAAAACTTGTTCGTTGCAGCAACGATAAAATTGTTGGATGTAGGAAACTTAATATTGTAGTAATATAAATAAATTCAATAATGAACATCTTTCATCGCCACAACAGAGCGCTTCTCTTTCTGTGTTTTAATAAAAACTAAACTTAGATATTAACAGCAAACAATGTTTGCTAGTTACCAGCTGTCCATTTATCTGTTATTAGAGGAAACTGTTTGCAGTGTTGATAAAGTACCGGACTAGATTTGTGTCGAACTCGTTCACTAGTTCTTGAACTCGGTCATTTAAGGTGCCCGTACATAAGAATCACGAACATAATCGTCATATCGGGTTTTGTGTGGCCACCCTAAATGAACTATATTGTTCATGAACTACCCAAAGTATTTTTATAATTTTTTTTTTTTTTTTTTTAAAGCCAGACTATCAAATTAGCCAATTACAATAAGAACAGTATTCCTCTTAACCGGCATTTGAAGTCGGCGATTTCGCAGTAATTGGAAATTAGTTTGTTTTGAAATCTGTTCACATACTCGTATTGTGCCCATAACAAGCACAAGATTATACCACCGTCAATCAGATTATTGCGAAGGCAAATCGACAAAAAACCTATCAAATTATTTCAGTTAGTCACACATTGGAACAGATGTCAGTAGCCTAGAAATAAGCCTGTGATGATGAAGTTCACAAACTTCGAAACGATCGTCTGGCGACGTGAATTGGCTTGAATTATATTAAAATATATATAACTTCCAAGCTAAATTATACTTCAATAGTTTTAAAGACAAAACCGTCATAAAGCGGGGATTCTCTGTAATCAGCGGGATTGAAATTCAAGGAGGAATGAGACATAGAAATGCGGGATAATCCTGCTAAAAGCGGCATGGTTGGCTAGATTACCCAAACAACAAGAGAGTCATAACTCCAAAGATTCAAGTTTTCAGTAGTGGCAAAAAACTAGTTGGGTTAAGAAAATATGAAAATTCTCAATATTAGACACATAGGGATAGTAAGCAGATGTTTTTAATAAAAAACAAAACTCTTACAATTTCGAGTTTGATTCTTTTACCTTTTCCACTTTTAGTGCTATTTTCTGCTGGGTTCATTAACATATTTTTCTGAGTACTCCGTGGAATTCTCGTTATATTAACGAAAGATTTCATAATACTTACGACAACAATTTCCAACTAAAACAGTTTAAAATAAAATATTATAGAACATCGATTTTTTTCTAATTACATTTCAATAATTATTCTGACAGAACATGCAGTTTTTTAAAAATTATTTTGTTAACATTCGCTTTTTAAGAGTCATTCATTCTATCGCCAGAATACAACCTTGTGCCATTAATTTGTTTGCAAATTAAATGCTCGTCACCACTTTAAAAAAATGGCGGGGGGGGGGACTATTGTGTCTATAACTTTCGAGTTGTTTTATTTGTTAATGCAATTGTTTTTGCAGTTTCTCTGATAACAACTCTGTACACAGATATACACATACATACATAGTTATATACATATACAAGTACAATATGTACATTGTAGATTATTGCAAAATATTGAATAAACAATTAATGATTGGTATTTTTTTAAACTTGAAATTTGTAAAATTTCTCCTTCATTCTATTCCCCCGTTCCTTATTGTAATGACTTCGTGATTTCGGTTAAATTTTCATATCTTATCTGTTTTCGAATTGAAAATACATATGTAGAAAATGATAACAAACTCAAATTATGACGTCATTTGTTATCAACCCTTTTAAATTACAAGGTGTTCATTGTTTTCATACGCAAATAAATGCGACCCCAATATGTAGTCAAAGGAGGTTGGGGATTTTGAGAATTTAATTTATAACTTCAGCAGGCAAGGAGCGGGGAGAATGAGACCAGCAAAAAACGCTATGTGTAATGCAACTTTAAAAAGAGTCATTTAGTTAACTATAAAGTTATACTCTGAATGTTCTAAGAAAAAAAATTCCGAAAAGCAAATTTGTTAAATCACAAAATTCTCTCAAAATTTAGGTACTAAATTTATATAAATTTTTAATTGAAGTTCATTTCAATAATTTTTTTTCGTTTCATTCATACACTGATGGAAAACTTCTGTTGCAAGAATGAGACATATTAGATATTGTGTTTACATTATGGCAATGAAAATGTTCGCACATGTGCCGATTTTGTCGTTACTACCAGAAAACATGTCACACACGATTCTTGTGGACCTTTGCGTTAAGGCAATAATTAAATTTTCATTGCGGCAACGAATACACGCTGACATATCTGTCTTTTTTTGAGTTAATGAAAATATAACGTGTGTGTGGAGCTTATCGCAAATATCGTATACTTATGTCCAAACACATTGTGTTTGCTATTCAATATTATCTACACAATGATCAATAAGTTATAACACATGTGTTTGTTATCCAAGTACAGCTTTGGTTGTGATACAAATACATGTTTAATAGTCTGGTTGCTTAATTTTTTTGTCGCTATGTTCGGTCGGGATCAAAATAATAAAAGAGGGGCAAACAGAGATTGTTCCCCGCTTAAGTTAATGTTATTGCAAGTGAATAACTGTATTTTTGCATTACTCTTTCTGTCGGTGATTCATAAATATTCCTGAATCTGTGTGTAAATGAATTGAGTGTTACTTATGTTGTCTGCCCGTATTTCATGCATGCAACCTTCTATCGTTAGTTTGGGAGGAGACACGCGAATGCATCGACGTAATTATATGGATGTTGGCTCAAGCAAACGTGTCCATCTTCCCATGCAAACATGCTAAGGTTTGCATTTAAATATAACTGAGTTTAGGACTTGCAAATATATAAATATTTGGAGTGTGTTCCAAACAAATAAATGGTTCCTGCAGAATATGTTTAAGAGAATATGTTACAGAGAGCATTCACTGTGCCGTATAGGACAGAGAACTTAAATAATAAAAGAATACTTAGATTAGGAAATATGAAATTTTTTTCGGAAATCAAGACAGAAGAAATCCTAAATATCTACACACTCCAAAAAGGGTTTTTGAGAAATTTCACATAATTGTAATATCTTTAGATGGCCGTCGGTGGTGCAATAGGTAGTGTGCGCGCCTCTTGTACATGAGATCTTGGGTTCGATCCCTGCTCTGACCACCTTAAAAAAAATGTTCTTACGGCGGCGGTCACCTCGCATAGTGACGGCGACACTATCGAGTATTTAGCCACGAAAAAGCTTTTCAAAATACCGTTCGGAATCGGTGTAAAAACTGTAGGTCCCAATCAGTGAGTGAAAAATTAGAAAGCGCACAGCTCACTGTTTGTGAGAAGCTTTCCCCAATCCCTTCATGGGATGTAATGGGAAACGGTTTTTTTTTTTTTAATATCTTTAGGTCCTATTATATATGTGGTCAAAATATTGTTACTGTATAATAATAAACACATCGGTTAACCGAAACTCCGACACGTGCACAAACAGTACAAAAACTCTATTCACCAAAGTGTTTGAACAGCATATGCTCTATGTGAGGGAGTGCGTTACCATGTAAACTCTTTGAGTCGAGTGTCCCATAACCTAAAATGAATATCATCATCACAAACTAATATATTTCTGGGATATGGTTTCGAGTACATTATTCCAACGGGGTGTTTAATAATAAACACACTATTTAAAAGAAACTTCAACACGTGCACAAACAGTATAAGACCCTCTGTCCATTGGAGTGTTCGAGCAGGTAATACTACTCGCACTCAGTCTATGTGATGGAGTGTGTTAGCATTGAAACTTTCGCTGTCGGGTGCTCGAAAACTGTGTTCCTCAGTTTTCTAACTCTGGTAGTTTTTATTCCTAACACGATCTCAATTTATGTGTTGTAGTCTTGGGGAACAAATTCTCATAGAATTGTGTCTAAATAAGCACTGGAAATTGATCTGGTCTGGACACTCGTACGTGCCCAACATTTTGACAGCCCAAGCAAAACAATTACTCCGCGGCCATGCCAAACGAGGATAAAATCGCACTAGTTGCGTCGACATAGAACGCAGAGCAATTCAGTTAATTTACATTTAAGCGCGGATCCAAACAATGAGCACTAGTTTTTGTTGAGAGGAAGGAAGTAGTTACAAAGTGTATCTTAGTTTACCAAACTCTTGTATTTTGTGTTGGTCGCGAGACTTGATCGTCGTACAAAAAGTGATGACTCGAGAGTTTGAGGCTTTTTAAGTGCTAACTACGCACATGGTGCCCGGAAAATATTGTAATGCCCAAACATAATATATTTGTAATTATAATTTTACCATAACGCCAACTGAAGACTCCAATTAATTATATGTTCGTGTATTGGTAACCCGCCATATCAAACTTGTTGTTCGCCACATCAAACTTGCTTTTCGCTTATGTGAAAAGTATATGTTTATAAAGGGTGTCACAATACAAGTGCACGAAATAATTTTTGAGGCTTTTTTCATGTCAAAAAATGTGCGTTACACAAAGAAAAAATACGCAATCATTGTAAAATCCCATTACAAAAATGACGAAAATTACGCTGGGATAGTTCGCAAACTGGGCAGAAATTTCGGTAGGGGAAGTGCGCTAATGTGTAAATTAATTCAGAGAGTGATCCAAACATTTTTGGAAACTCCATCGATTATGGACTGTATGTCTCCAGTGCATTGGCCGGTTTCGCGAAAACATTACTGCTGTAAACGAGAGTGCCGCGGAAATCCCGGGAACATCAATGCGGCATCGTCCACTACAACCTCAAATGTCGCGAATTTTGAAAAAGACCTCCCAAACCATATGCAGCTCACTCAGGAGCTCAGACCAGCCGACCATGCACAGGGCCGGCAGTCCGTTCAATGGCCGACGGAGGAAAATGAATAGTATTCAGATTTTTCCAAGCAAATCATCTTCACCGATGAGGCGCATATTCAACAAACTAAAAACGTCCCCCAGCAACATATTGCAGGAAATAAGTATATTTTTGCAAGCATGATTTTAATGAAATTGGTGATCTGCTGCTTTTTTGGTTCTTTGGTCTGCCATGTTTTTTGTTTTCAGCAGTTTTCAGCAAACTAAGTCACATTTGGGTCACAAAAATATATACTATAACCTGTTAATCATTGTGTGTCAAACAGGTAATATTGAATATCAAACACAATGTGTTTGGACACAAGTATACTATATTTCATGTTAGTATCACAACGAATACGTACAGCTTTTTATTACCGTAGATTTAGCAACATTTTCTTATACTTTTTAAAATTGTGTTGTGTTTTAGGCAACAACAAAAACCATGTCTAATGGGAACCGATGGTTCTCTGGAGATGGAAAGAAGCTTCGGCAAATGTTTTCTTGTGTGTTTTGCTTGCGATATTTGTCGAACACTTGCATAATGGTGAATTCTCAATTCAAATGAGATTTCGTTTGCATTTAGTTTGATGAAATTTTCAAAATCATCATTCCAAACAACCGCTGATGAAAATCTGTGGCTAGATCTGAAATAGCTGTACGGTTTGCCAGGAGTCACAGGAATACATTTGCAAAACTCCTTTCTGGAAACTATATCTGTATTAATAGAGATATAGAATGGCCTCGAGCTTGAACAATAAAATTATAAAGTACCAATATAAAGGTCGAATAAATCAAACTCATCCCAGATGAACATTTTTTGATTTTAAAAATGTCCGTTACCGCTAACTAAAGTCTTGATTAAGATGTTTATTTTTTTATAATCGTAGTTATCATCAATCAATTTATATCGACTATGAAATCGTCCGGCGCATTTTACCTACAACAAATTTAAAATTTTGGTTATTAACAACTATGGAGTTTTTTGGAGCACCAAAAATATGTTTGCAACATGTACAAAAAAAACCGTTCCTTGTTACATCCCATGAGGGGATTATGGAGAGTTTCTTACAAACCAGTGAGCTGTACGCGTGCTGGCTTTACACTCACTGACAAGTACCTACAGTTTTGTACCGGATACGAACTGTATTTTAAGAAGCCTCTAAATGTAAGAAATTCAGTACAGGGGTCGAACCCACGTTCTAATGCGCACACGCTGAAAAATAACGGCCCAGCAACATATTGCAGGAACCATGTACATGTTTGCAAGCCTCACTTTTGAAAATTGAAGATCTGCTGCTTTTTGTTTCTTTATGTTGACAGACAGCAGTATTTTTAGCAGTTTTCAACAAACAAAACCACATTTGGGTCACAAATACATATATTGTAACCTATTAATCATTGTGTCCCAAACATGTTATATTGAATAGCAAACACAATGTGTTTGGACACAAGTATACTATATTTGAGACAAGCTACAAACACGTTATATTTGCAGCCAAACAACAAAAAAGAAAAAAATTTCAGCGGGCAAGAGCCGAGCACACTACCATTGCACCACCGACGGCCACAGGTATATACAAGGTGTTTCAAAATAAGTCATCCGATGATGTTTGGCTCTCATTTGTTTTCTAAATGAGAAACTTCGATTCTGTTTTTTGATTATGTTTATTTGAACCTTTGGAATTTTATTGGTTAAGTTCAGAAGATGATATCGGTTAAATGGGCACCGTCAGAATTGATTACTATTCGGGCTCGTTTTATGGCCATTCTATATCCTTGTGAGGACTAATTTCCTTCCTTTAAATATTGTAATGTATAAGGGACAGTTTTATTACAAATAAAAATTTAATATCAGGAATTTTTTAATTAATGTTTAACATCTTTTATGAACAGGGTGCCACAGTTTTAATTTCAAAAGTCTGTTGCAACAGATTTAATAATTGACATCATGTTTCTTGAGTTTGAAAATCAAAGATCGATATTAAGTTCAAAAATTTTAAAATTGACTTCATCTTGCTTGACTTTTAAAATCAAAGATCGATACGGTGCAACAGATATAATTCTAAAACTTTTAAAATGTTCCTCATGTTGCTTGAGTTTGAAAATCATAGATCGATACTGTGCAACAGATTTAATTCCAAAACTTGTAAAATTTTCTTCATGTTTCCAAAGTTTGAAAATCAAAGATCGATGATAAATTTAAAAATTATAAAATTATGTTGCTGTTCCTTGAATTCGAAAATCAAACATCGATATTAAATTTAAAAATTTTAAAATTGATTTCATCTCCCTTGAATTTTAAAATCAAAGAGCGATACGGTGCAACAGATTTAATTCTAAAAATTTTAAAATATTCCTCATGTTGCTTGAGTTTGAAAATCATAGATTGATACCGTGCAACAGATTTAATTCTAAAGCCTGTAAAATTGTCTGCATGTTTTTAAAGTTTGAAAATCAAAGATCGTTGACAAATTTAAAAATTTTAAAATTGTGTTGCTGTTCCGTGAGTTGGAAAATCAAAGACTGATACAGTGCATCAAATTTAATACTGAAAATTTTAAAATTCTCTTCATGTTCCTTGAGTTTGAAAATCATAGGTCGATTTAAATTCAAAAATTATAACATTTTCTTCATATTCCTTGAGTTTGAAAATCATAGATTGATTAGAAATTCGAACTTATCACAAGCAGCGATTGCCCATAATTTTTTCCTAACATGAAATTCAACACAATTCGAGAATCAAAGAATTTATTGTTGATGACTTTTCTTTGGCTTCTGTAGCACATTTCATACTTACAACGTGCAACATGTCAAGTTAGATAGAGGTGGTGTTGTTGTTGTTGTTGGTGGTGGTGGTGGCAAGCAAGCCACTGAAGTAGTAAAATATAGTTTATACGAGTAGAATGTAGATTTTTGTATTAAAAGGCGTTAACTTGGCCGACACTATACAAAAACCATAACCGAAGGCTATAATTTTCCTTACAACACCATTATCATATTGCCTCCATCATCATCATCATCATCTACAACGGCAGCAACATCAGATGCATCGTCATTGGTGGCGGTGATGGTGGTGTTGGTATGTTGGTATGTTGGTGGCACATAGCCGTGCTCTGATATCTATTGGCAGACAATGTTAAGGTTTTCATAACTATGATAGTTCTATGCCAGAGCAATGGAAGCACAAATTCAAACGGTTTTACTATAATAACTGTTAACATTTTAAGTTGAACGGTTCACGATACTTTTGCTGCTGCTTTCAATTCAATTTCGTTTTGGCCCAGACAGACAGACGGGCCTTTTTAAAACCAGTAGTTTTACACGGCTCAAGTTCGTGCGGTCTGATGGTGGTCGCATTGATGACGGTGACGCTACGTTCGTTGGTGATGATGATTGGTATTCTTTGTGGTAGGAGTCTTGCCGCGTAGCTCATAAAGTCTGGCCTAGTCATATGGCAGAAAATGTACATACTCGTATGTGAAGATGAATATTATTGAATACCTTTTCATCATAATATGTATTGGCATGGTACTGTTAAAGGGCAGACATGTCAAAGAATGCAAACTTATGGTTAAGAAATCTGGCGATAAATCAGGTTTTGTCTTTTTGTTGTCTTCAACAAATATTTTGAATATTTCTCGAGTTTTTCCACACTTCATTCATTGTCACACGATTTGGTCTATTTGAATTTTTTTTCATTTATTTTATTAAGTTTTTTTTTCAAAATTTTTTTATGTTTATTAAATTTCAATTACGTTTTTGGTTTATCTTTTCTTTTTATTGTGTCTCTTTCAAACTGGGTACTGTGATAATTAAGTCAAGGTTTATTATATGCGAGTATTTAGTTAATTTACTTTAGAAAAAACATACGATTGAGTTTTTTTGTTGTTACCATTTCCAAATTCATTGTGACAATGCGGTTTTGAATTACATCCGATAAACAATAGAGCTGTTTTTTTTGCCTTCAACGTGTGTATCTTCCTTTTGTAATTGGACCCTCATTTAGTAGTTGTTTAGTACATCATGTGGCGTATGAACAGCCGTGGGGGGGGGGAGGGATGTGTAACTGACAGGAGCGTAACCATAATTATCATACAATACAACGGTGAATAAGTTGTTTGTGATACCATTTAAGTGTAAATTTATAAAAAATAAAATGAGGTGTCAGAGGTACGCCCGGTTGGAACGAAGTTCCTTTCGGTATATAAGTATTATGTACTAGGTAGTTCCAACACGCCTAAGGCGGCCGTTGAAAAATACGATAATTTAAACGGACCTTTAAGAAAAGATACTTTTTGTGGCAATCGGTGGTGCAATGGTAGTGTGCACGGCTCCTGTGCATGAGAACGCGGGTTCGATCCCTATTCTGACCACCATAAAATTTCTTTCGGCGGCGGTCACCTCGCTTAGTGACGGCGACACTAACGAGTATGTAGCCATGAAAAAGCTTCTCAAAATACCCATCGAAACCGGTGTAAAACTGTAGGTCCAAATCAGCGAGTGTAAAACCAGAACGCGCACAGCTCACAGGTTTGTGAGAAGGTCTCCCCAATCCCTTCAAGGGATGTAACATGAAACCATTTTTTTTTTCGTTTTGTAAAATGCTAAACTTTTTTTAAGAAATTTTTTTTTTATAGAATATATTTTTTTTAGAAACAAAGTAAGAATAATAAAAGGTCCTTTTTTAAAGAGAGGTACTTCTTTTATTAAAATCTAATGTTTTTTAAGAAAAGGTACTATATTCAAGGAGAAGTAATTTCTGGAAGAAAAAGCCATAAGAGTATGATTTTTTTTTTTCAAAGAAGTACTTTTTTAAGAACAGGTACTTTTCAAAGAAGAGGTACTGTTTGTAGGAAAAGGTTATTTTTTTAAGAAAATGTACTTATTTTCAGAAAGGCTACTTATCTCACGAATAGAATAGGTATTATGTTATTTTTAAGGAAAGGTACTTTTAAGAAAAGGAATTTTTGTAAGAATATGTATTTTCTTTAAGAGAAGGAAATTTTTTGAATAAAATGTTTTTTTTTAAGAAATGGGTTTTTTTTTACGATTGGTCCTTTTTTCAAGAATAGGTACATTTTTAAGAGATGGTACTTATCTCAAGAAAATTTATTTTGTTTCTCAAAAAGGTACTCTTTAAAGAAAAGGTAGTTTTTTAAAAATAGGCAATCTGTTGTAAGAAAATTTACTTTTTTACGAAAAGGTACTTATTTAAAAATAAATTACTGGTTTTAAGAAAAGATACTTTTTGTAAGAAAATTTACTTTTTTTTAAGCAAGGTACTGCTTTAAACTAAGGTATTTCTTTTAAGAAAAGGTACTTTGTTTAAGAATATGAATAGTTATTTTTTTTTTGAGAAAATTATTTTTTTTTTTAAGAAAATACACTTATTTACGATAAGAAAATTTTAATTTTTTAAACTTTTTTCACTTTGGCTTTTCTAAATTTACTTTTTATTGGTTTCAAAACTACAATATATACTAAATATTGGTTACAGGCTCCATCTAGAAAACTTCCCATTAACTAAGAACAAGAAATTGCCCAACATATGTGTAGACACAAACCAAAGCAAAAGTAAACAATATATAAGTAGTTGATAATAGTGGGTTGTAGCATAATAGTGTTAAAACAAAAGTTGTTTAATTTTGTTTTTCATTTAGCCCCCATTCCGCAACGTACGATAAGGAACTACGAAAATATTCCTCGTCATGGAATTCATCCCCATTTTGTTTAACTCTTCAAATATTTTTGTTTAATTTTTTTTTTTTGAAAATTTTTTACTTTTGTTTAAAAAAAACTATTTCTATTACATATATATATTATTCGATCTGAAATTATAACTTAGAAGAGTATTTTTCCATTTACTATGAGCTATAAAGCTCACGGGTTTATTTCCGCAATTAGAAAAATTTTAAGATTTGAACTCACGTTGGCGGACGATCGTTTCGAAGAATGTGACTCTTCTCATCAACGCCTTAGCGTTTTAGGGCAGTGACCGTTCACACGAGAGACAGAAAGGGGAGAGAAACCCCGGCGACGATAACTGCAATTAGTTATAATGTGAACAAGGCGGCCACTTGCCTAGAACGCTAAGGCGTTGATGAGAAGGGTGAGGGTATGTTTAAGTCGGTTCACACGACTGAAATTTATGTACTTGATTTTTCTAAATCTCTAAAATGAATGAACCCCCACCACTGGGAATCGGCTCGCGAACTGAGTGCCGACAAATTAAAATTTGAGAGCTGCTTCACAATTCGAGAGTCAGATTAAATTTTTTGTTTCACACCGTGAGTAAACCGTAAAATTAAAATTGGTCAGAACGGCGATAGGACCAGAGTTGTTGGTATTAGCTAGCTCGTGCCTGTTTTTGGGAGCGGCTCGCGAGTGAGCTAATACCCACCCTGGTTCTAGCCCCGTTCTGACCACTTTTAATTTCACAATTTATGGGAAGTCTTCTCAAGACCGTTTACCGAAACTGATGCAAATAACATTTTTGCAGTTCTGAACAAAGTCAGAGTGAAATATAGAGTTTCAAATAACAAACCACGGGGCCATCTTGTTTGCTACGCCTGTGTCTCTCTAAATACCTCTGGAGTTTAGCAACGTTATGTAGTTGACACACCTTCTCTGGTATTATATGTCATACTTATAAATTGTATAGTAACTAAGTATGTACACTCAAAAAATAAAGTTAGGTATTAACAGCGAACAATCTTTACTCTTAGCAACAGGCAATTTATCTGCTAATGAAGGAAATGTACTGGCATAACACCAAAGGGTTTGCTTAAATATGTAAAAATTTATACAAAAAATAACTTTGCTAGACTAGTCTGTAACGTTGTATTTTCATAGACTTAAATAAATGAAATGAAATAAAATGTGTGCTGAAATAACAAACATATGTTTTGCTGAAACAATAAACATACGAGTATCGTATCGCACCCCAACTTCAACACAGTCAAAATTTACAAATTTTCAGTAGGGTCAAACAACCGTTTATGCTATTGGGTTTGCAAGAAAGTTTTTTGTTCAAAGTAATTTTAAATTTTTCAATTATTTAATTAAAATTGTTAATGTTAATCTATAATGTAGGTGCGATTTTGTTGAATGAACTTTTGTCATAGTTGAAGCAAATTTTTGATCCCGAATTCATAGAATAACTGGTCCGTCCTACAAATATACTCGAACAACTTGGTTTGTAGGTTCTCTTCTATATTGAAGGATTTCCCATTCAAACAGTTTTGCAGCATCCGGAATAAATGAAAGTCCGAAGGTGCCAGACCAGGGCTATAAGGTGGATGTGGCATAACTTCCCATCTAAACTCCAATATTTTGTGCCGAGTCTTCAAAGATGTGTGAGGAAAACCCCGCCTGTGCGATTTACCAATTCTGGTCATGTTTCTTTCAGTGCCCCATCAAGGTTCGCCAATTGCTGAAAATAGACGTCAGAATTTATGGTTTGGTTTTTAGGAAGCAGTTCAAAATAAATTACATACTCCCTTAAAATCCCACCAAATGGATAACATAATTTTTTTTTGGTGCATTTCACTCTTTGATGAAGTTTGTGCGCTTGGATCTCTTTCCACCACCATTTCATCTGCAGTTACAATTCGTTTCAAAAATGGATAACTTTTGTTGTGTTTGGGCAATAAATCGCAAGTTCTTATGCGCTTTGTTAAGTGGAGTTCCTTAAGCTCGTGCGGAAGCCAAATTTCATGTCTATTGATAAGTCCAAGTAATTTTCATTGTCTTTCAATGGTCGTGTGCGATATCTTCAGCTTGTCTCCAACAGAAACGTATCCGTCAGCTTCGATAACGGCTTTGATTTCGCCCTCATCAATGACATTTGGTCTACCTCCAGTTAAAATTTTGCCTTGAAATCATTTTCAGTAGTATTTCCTTATGACAAGGTAATGACAACAGGCTGAAAACTATCGGCCCCAGCAACATATTGCAGGAAACATGTACATGTTTTCAAGCATTGTTTTCATGAATTTAAGATCTGCTGCATTTTTGTTTCTTTGTTGTCTGCCTCGTTTTTGGTTTTAGTGGTTTTCAACAAACAAAGCCACATTGTGGTCTCGAAAACATATCTTATGGCCTATTAATCATTGTGTCTCATACATGATATATTGAATATGAAACATAATATGTTTGGGCACAAGTATAGTATATTTGCGAAAAGCTACAAATGCGTCATATTTGCATCCAAACATTAAAAAAATACAGATTTTTCAGCGTGAAGGTATCGTCAATTTATAAAAGACATCTTCATGATATGTCATTTGTTTTGCCTTGTTTTGAAGGAACTGACAATCTATGTAAGACAGTCCTGGTAGTTTTTAATTTAATTGTCGGTCAAGCAGACCCAATACATACACGCTGAATAAGCACGGCCTCTGTAATATATTCTCTGAAACACATGCTGCAGGAACCATATACATTGTTGGTACCCACGGCAAATGTTCTAATATTTGCAAGTTATAAACTCAGTTAGATTAAAATGCCAACATTACCATGCTTTCTTGCGAAGATGCATACTTTTACATGGAACCATATATGTGTTTCATTCCAAACATCCATAGACTTACGCCGAAGCATTCGTGTATTTCCTACCAAACGAACAATTGACGACTGAATGCATGAAACCAATTCATTTACACACACATTCAGGAATATTTAGGAGTCACTGACTGAAAGAATAATGCAAATATACAGATATACACGTGCAATAACATGAACATAGGCTGACAACAATCTCTCAGTGTCCCTTTTTTATAATTGTAGTCTCTTTGTTTCTCTTTTATTATTTAGCGACAAAAAAATTAAGTATAAATTGCACCAAACACAGCTGTCTTTGTATCACAAACAACACTGCATTTGGATCACAAACACATATATTAAACGATATTAATCATGGTGTCTCAAACATATAATATTGAATGGCAGACACAATGTGTTTGGATACAAGTATACTATATTTGTGACAAGCTCCAAACTCTCGATATATTTGCATCCAAACAAGACAAAATAGTGATTTTTCAGCGTGTATACAAACATTATAATGATGTAAGTATTTAGAATAGTGCACATGAACAAAACATTGAGTGACGTATTGACCAACTGACCCACTGATGAATAGTGACTTAAGGACGTCATATGGCGATCACAACTACTAACAAACTGCGGACGATAGCCTCCTGACGTTTTACCAAATGTTTGAAAATGTCAGGGGGTGTCATGAAGTTTTTTGTCCAGGAGTGGATCGGCAAGTCAGTCTGCAATTGAACCGCTCCTATGGCCATTTTTGATGGTGATATTTGCAGAACGAAATTTTTTGAAAGCATCCAAACTATACACGTCGCAAATATCCTAGCGTGCGTCTGCGGCTTTGTTTGCCTTTGCGGAAGAAAAGAGGAGAATATGACGAAAATGGTAATTTTGATCAGCCACGATTTTAATGAAAACTGAGCATTGAAAATAGAGTGGCAGGTCACAGATTGATGCTTGAAATTTCAGCTGTGTAGCCGTGAAACAACAGCATTTAGTCAGCTTATCAAAAGCGTTTCAAAAAAATTACAGAAGGTGTCAGGAGACACCCGGTTGGAACGAAGTTCCTTTCTCTGTATATCTGTGGTCACAAACAATAACAGCCTAAGTCGATTCTGCTCAGGGAGAGCAGTTTAAAGTTTAATATCTTTACTGGAAATCAGGAGTCGGAGTTTTTGTGATAACTTTGTTACAGATAACAAGGAAACGAATTATTTTACTTACTTCTTAACAAAAAAGAGTTGTTTATTTGAGCACGGTGACTTCTCAAAAAATTTTTTTCAATTTTGTCCTAACTCGAGTTAGGCTGTTATTGTTTGTGACCACAGATATTATGTACTAGTTAGTTCCAACACGCCTAAGGCGCCCATTGAAAAATACGATAATTTAAATGGATCTTTAAGAAAAGATACTTATGTATAATGATAAAATTTTTTTAAAAATTTTTTTTTTCATAGAATTAATTTTTTTTTTTTCAAAAAAGTATATTTTTAGGTCCTTTCTGTAAGAATGTGTGCTATATTTTTTAAAGAGAGGTACTTCTTTTATTAAAAGCTGATGTTTTTTTTAAGAAAAGGTACTATTTTTAGTAGAAGTACTTTCTGTAAGAAAAACCCATACGAGTATGTATTTTTTTTTTTCAACGAAGTACATTTACTTTTGAAAGAAGTGGTACTCTGTTTAGGAAAAGGTTATTTTTTAAGAAAATTTACTTATTATCTGAAAGGCTACGTATATTATAAAAAGAAAAGAAAGGTATTATTTTATTTTTAACAAAAGGTACTTTTTAGAAAAGGAATTTCTGTAAGAAAATGTATTTTTTTAAGAGAAGGTATTTGTTGAAGAAAAGAGTTTTTTTAAGAAGTGGGATTTTTTTAGAATTGCTCCTTTTTTCAAGAACAGGTACATTTTAAAGAGCAGGTAGTTATCTCAAGAAAATTTATTTTGTTTCACAAAAAGGTACTCTTTAAAGAAAAGGTAGTTTCTTTGGCCGTCGGTGGTGCAGTGGTTAGTCTGCGCGGCTCTTGTACATGAGATCCTGGGCTCGATCCCTGCTCTGACCACCTTAAATTTCTTTCGGCGGCGGTCAGCCCGCATAGTGACGGCGACACTATCAAGTAAAGCTTCTCAAAAAATACCGTTCGGATCCAGTTTAAAACTGTAGGACCCAATCAGTGAGTATAAAACTACAAAGCGCACAGCTCACTGGTTATGAGAAGCTCTCTCCAATTCCTTCATGGGACGTAATGGGAACTGATTTTTTGTTTTAGTTTTTTAAGAAAAGGCAGTTTGTTGTAAGAAAATTTACTGTCTTAAGAAATTGTAATTATTTTAAAAAAATACTTTTTTAAGAAAAGGTACTTTTTGTATGAAACAGTACTATTTTTAAGAAAAGGTACTTCTTCAAGAAAATGTATTTTTTTAAGAAAAGGTACTTTGTTTAAGAATATGAATTGGTTTTTTTTGAGAAAATTTACTTTTTTTTTAAGAAAAGCCTCTTATTTAAGAAAATGTTCTTTTTAAAATTTCCTTCACTTTGGCTTTTCAAAATTTACTTTTTATTCGGTTCAAACCGGCAGTATTTATATATACTAAAGATTTTTTACAGGCTCCACCTAGAAAACTTCACATTAAACAAGAAATTTCCCAACAACTGTTAGTCTAGACACAAACCCAAGTACCCGATATAGTTGATAATACTGGGTGGTAGCATAATAAGTAGTGTTAAAAAAAGATGTTTATTCTTTCCCCCGCAACTTGCGATATGGAACTTCGTTCCAATAAAAAAGGCACCATCTATATGAGAAACCGGAATTTACTGTCTTGCCAATGCAATATGTTATTTTTTGAAAATTCTCAATAGTAGACATATATGGCCCTGCATAAGAAAATCCACCTAGTGTGTCAAATTTCACGAATTCACTTTTTGTTGGATTTGTATGTAAAAAACCTTCAATTTTCATATGAACCCGCGAGCAAGTCTCAACAACATCGGAAAGTAATGTAAAAATGCAATTATATAAACCAGTAAAAACCCACTTAGTGTGTGAAATTTTAATTGCGGGGAAACTTTAATTACGTTTAAATCGAAAACTTGTTTTGACACACTATTCTTATGCAGGGTCACATATGTATTTAACCGGGATTTTTGACAAAACGAAAGAGAAAATGGCAACAGATTTTTATAGAAATGCTCCGCGGGTACTTGTTTTTAAGCTAAAAATACAAATCTCAAATCTCTCAACTCTTCTGTACATAGGGCGCGATATGTTTACTGAAATAACATTTCTAGCTTTCCTCATTTCAAAAGAATTTTCTGTTGCTGTGTACTAACACATTTCGTTGAGTGTTGCCCATATGCTGGCATGAATTGTTATAGAAGCTGGTACAAAAACTGAAATACTTTTGCAGTTTATAAACGGGGGGAATGGTTATGGTTACTTACGTAATAACTGTAATGAATACATGTTTAAAAGGTAACCCTCTTTTTTTGTGTGTTGCTTCAATTAAGGAAACTTACCCTGAAACGAAATTAAAAAAAAAGAGGAAAAAATTAAAGAATTGTATAAATTGTAAAGACAAACGATGACAATGTAATATAATAATTTACACAAAAGCTCAGGGGAAGAATTGATACAATTACACAGAGCAGATTTAAACTTATAAACTAACCGACTTATTCTTAAAAAGTTGTGAGAGGTTTGAGAGACGGTTTTTGTCTGATAAACTGTCTCTCAAACATCTCACAACTTTTTATGAATAAGACCGTAAAACCCGGGAAATTCCAAAATGAGCTAGACAGAGGTCATTTGGTGGTGTAAATCCACAAAACAAAAAGTGTTGAAAATTGGAAAAGGTCAAAAATACCTCATGATTACCACTTCATGGAGATGATAACGAACAAGGGGTTTTTAAATATGAAAAAATTAAGATTTTTCGGTTCTAATATCATTACGATCTTAAATTTCTTCACATGTGGAGTTAGATCAATCAGCATGTGAGTGGCTCAACTACAACCCCTCAATTTATTTGCACAGTCTGTTGTATAAAACATTTGAAAACTTTTCGCGTTTCTCTTTCAAATATCCGCCATCAAGTTCCATTAACATTTGCATCGATTAAACTCCTTTTAATTACTTCCTTAAAGCGAAACACATTAACGTCTTCAGCTGTTGTTTGCCGTAGGAATTTAAGCAATTTTAAATTTAATTATTGTATGGCATTTCAAATGGACTGACTGACTCTTCAATCTTCGAATAGATAGACGGACGATCATACCTAGCATATACACGTTTATCGCCAATACAACACAACACAACAACAATAATAAAATAAAATAAACTTTGCATTTATTACCCCCCCCCCCCCTTCGACCCCCGCAAATAGCTAAAAATGCAAATTAGCTATCAGCGCATGTAAATCCAAAGTGTTTACCTGATGTTTTAATGTTTGCAAAAATGTTTTATACTCTATGGCGGGGAAAAAAATAAATTGTTGTAAATCGGATATCAAGAAAAAAGTGCAAAATTTTGTATAAAAACTTGTGAATAAATCGGGGGGTTGGCGAAAAACTTTCAATTTGTAAACGTCAACACGATGTCAATAGCTCTTTTTTGTTGAAGCAACATTAAAAGCCTAGGGGGAATAAAACATACAATGTTGCAAAACACTCTCCTCTAAAAGGAAAAACCTAATCAAAAGTGTTGCCAATAAAAACAATTGCATATTTTTTGATCATCAAAGAAAGTGATGTCTTTAATGTCTTTAATAAACTCATAAAGACATTCGAAAGGGCTTCTCAGCGATAATTGTTTGACGAATAGTTTCAACGAAACTCATACATTTATCGCCACAACCTAATTATTCATTGTAGCAATGAACTGATTCATACATCCGACGTGTTTGTCGTTACTGCAATGAATATCTACGTTATGGCGATAAATTTATCCGCTAGCTCCTTTATGTTTGAAACAATACGTCAAAGTGATGAAGCTTTAACTTGCAAGTGAAGAGTTTCTATTGCACACGAAAGTTTCCCTGCCAGGGACCTGAAGTTGGAAAATTTCCGTGAAGATAAATTCAGAATGTAACAAGCAAATACCCAAACCACATTCATGCACGCCGAAAAATCTGTAATTTTTTGTTGTTTGGATGTAAATATAACATGTGTATATAGCTTGTTCCAAATATAATATAGTACTTGTGCCCAAACGCATTGTATTTGCTATTCAATATTCCATGTTTGAGACACAATGATTAATATGTTATAACATAAGTATGTGTTTGCCACCCAAATATTTCTGTGTTTGGGCTATAAATACAGCCGTGTTTGTTGCACTGTTTATGCTCTCTCGAGAGCAAGAGAATAAAAGAGGGGCAACGAGTGTGTACATCTTGTATGTGTGGATCTGTATTTTTGAATTATTCTCTCAGTGAGTGATTCATAAATATTCCTGAATGTGCGTGTAAATTGCAGATGAATTCAGTATTTCTTATTTTGGCAGATGTAGTGCGTTTCAATTTAACGTATTCAGTGGGTCAATGGTTCATCGGACAAATGACATCAAAAGCGCTTGATCAGTGATCAGTGATCAGTGAAAAAAGAATTAAGCATTGTTGTGTATGTGTTTCGCATATATTTATGTGTACTACCAAAGTGAGAAACGATTTTGATGAAAGAAAGTGGAAAGTGCCACACCGTGAATCATTTTTTCTGCTCGAGCCCCTACTGAAAAATTCGGAATGGCGGACCATTTGTGAAGTATAATACAGGGTGATTCAGGAAGTTCCGGATAAATTTCTCCAGCGTATTCCTTGGCTCATTTCATGAAGAAAAGTCCACTAGGACCATGTCCGAAAATGTAAGAGTGCGAAATGGCAGCGGGTCCAACATTTTCCGATTGGCCTTCGGAGGGTAGTAGGGTAAACTTGCTAACTTCTGAGCCAGTGGTCGGATTTTTTTGTTTTTGGGCTTGTTGGAAAGGTCTTTGAGAGGCCTTTCAGAAGTAGAAAAAAGTTAAATCGCCGAGATACAGAGCTTTCGGAAATAACCTCAATTTGCTCAGCCAGATGGCAGGTAACTTATGTTTTAGTCATACCTCTTACCTTTCCAAAATGACCTAAACGAAGCCCAGAGGTCTTACCGTTCCAAAGTTATGACCACTTCACTGAAATGCAAAAATGTTTTTTTCCCTCGACGTTGGACTGGACGAGCTGGACCAATCGCCTGGCCGCCACAATCTCCAGATCTCATACCACTTGATTTCTCTTTGTGGGGCTACATGAAAGATTGTGTGTATTCTGTGCAGATCATAATCGTGATCAGTTACTTGCACGCATTGAGGAAGCTGCGGTGAAAGTTCGTGAAAAGATGAGTGAACTAAACGTGGCGAAACGGTTGCAATTGTGTTTAGTAGAAAATGGAAACCACATTGAAAACTTCCTTTAACATCAAATGTTTTATTTCCTTATGTGATTGATTCTTCAGCCAAAGATTTCAATAAAATAAAATCTTAAACGTGTTAATTTACAAAAACAAATAAATGTGTGCTGTTATTTCGTTTCCAAAGACAAAAACAAACATTTTTGCATTTCAGTAAAATGGTCATAGCTTTGGACCGACCACTGGCTCAGAAGTTAGCAACTTTACCCTACTACCCTCCGACCAACAATTCAAAAATTTTGAACCCGCAACCATTTAGCACCCTTGCATTTTCGGACATGGTCCTAGTGGACTTTTCTGCATGAAATGAGCCAAGGAATACGCTGGAGAAATTTTTCCGGAACTTCCTGAATCACCCTGTATAAAAACACAAGTAGTTAATACACGCCTGTCTTGCATGAACTAGATTTGTACATAAGTACATTGTTTGTGTACCAACGCATAGTGATAACCAAGGCATAGTTGAAACCTTCTGAAAACAAAAACGGGAGAGACAACAAATAAAGGAGAAGCAAAAGTGCAGCAGACTCTCGTTTCGTAAAAAAGTAATTCATTTTATGCCAATAAACATAAAAAGGGTCATTTTAAATATATAAATTCTTTGTATTAATTATTTATAAATGTGGATATATATTGACAAAATTAATTATATTGATAAAGAATATATCGTTTCTAAATATTATATTGTTTGGGAGAAAATACACATATGTTTGCACGTAAGTATATATGGACGTTTCGCAGAAATACGCGACTGCTTCCACGTAAGTATATGGATGCTTGGGATGAAGCACGCATATGTTTCCAAGTAAAAGCATTCATATTTGTCAGTAAACATGCTAATGTTGGTATTTTAATTCACCTATGTTTGGGACTTGCAAACATATAAATGTTTGAACTTTGTTCCAGACATATATATAGTTCCTGCAGAATATGTTTGGAAGAATATGTTACAGAGACCGTTTTTTTTCAGCGTGAGTACATAAGTCTGTTAATAGACATCTGTTAGTGCGGTAAAAAAAATATAGATATAAGGGTGTCTCAATAAGAATGCACTTTTTAATTTTCAGCTAAAAACACGTAGTTTTTGAGATAGTTGTAGTTTTCTTATTGGATTGTAAAGAAGGCATGTTCTGATTAAGTATGGAATCAAATATCCACGAAATGGCCCCCACGGCTCTGATGACAGGCCATTACTCTTTTCACGAAATTCTCCATGACTTTTTCACAGAGATGTGGCTGTATCTCACCGATGACGCCTTGGAAACCCGAGATTACACAAAACCCCAAAGAAAGAAATCGCACAGCGTTAAATCGCATCATCTTGGTAGCCAGTTGATATCAGAATTTCTTGAGATAATTTGTTCTTGAAATCGTAGCTGCAATAAATGGATTTTTTCATGCGCGGTGTGGCAGGTGGTGCCGTCTTGCTGAAACCACATGTCATCAAAATCCATGCCCTTCAGTTGAAGCAACAAGAACTCAGTTATCATGTTCCTGTAACGAATGCTGTTCACAGTCACTGCAATTTCGGCCTCATCTTCCAAAAAATAAGGCCCAATCACGCCGCCTGACCAACATCCGGACCAGACAGTTGCTCGTTGTGGGTGCTTTTGCTTCTCATGGATTCTATGAGGATTTTATGAGATCCAACTACGACAATTTTGTGTATTCAGGAAGCCAATCAGATGGAAAAGGCGCTTCATCGGAGAAGGTAACTTTTTTTTTGAAAAATTGGCATTGACTTCACTTTGCTCCATTACCCATTGAACAAATTGCTGTCACATTCCATGGCCTGCTGGTTTGTGCTCCTGAGTAAGCTGAATTTTGCCCGCAAGGAGGTGGAGGTCTTTTGTCCAAATTCGGTGCGTAGTGCTTCGTGAAATTTGAAGTTGTTGATAACGATGCCGAATTGATGTTTTCGGGGTTTCAGCGACACTGTCGTCTACAGCAGCAATGTTTTTAAGAGACCGACCGGAACGTTGACGCACAGGAGTCGTACTGTCCATAACCGACCCAGTTGCTTAAAACTTGTTGACATTGCAAGCAGCAACATTAGGTGTACTTTCTCGACTGAAAATACTTCGAAATCTGCGAGCGGTCTCAGCATAAGTTTCCAAATTTGTGTAATAAGTTTTCACAACTATAACGCATTGTTCTTTCGTAAAGCTTTAAATTTTTAATAATCGAAATAAACATATGTGACAGCTGCCAAATTTCAGAGTTGCCACTTGCATAAAAAAGTACACTAAATTTAATATGTTCTACCTTACTGAAAATCTCAAGAAATTTTGATGACAACTGGCCACCAAGATCATGCGATTTAACACCGTGCGATTTATTTCTTTGGGGTTTTGTGAAATCTCGGTTTTATGCGAATAAACCAGAACCAATTCCTGAGTTTATGTCCGAGATCCAACGCATCATTGGTGAGATACAGCCACATCTCTGTGAAAAAGTCATGCAAAAATTTCATGAAAAGAGTAATGGCCTGTCGTCAGAACCGTGGGGGCAAATTGATGGATATTGTATTCCATACTTAATCGGAACATGTCTTCTTTACAATCCAATTTTTTTTTTAAATGAAAAGGTGCATTCTTACCCTTTAGCAATATAGAGAAAGGGATTCTCTCATAGAGTAATGACATATAAAGCTGTCATTGTTCTCATCTAACATTTCCTTTCACACTATTCATGGTGCGGTCGGTGCCATAGGGAGTTGTTTGATGAAAATTGACCTACACCAGGTGCAATTACAAAAATTGTTGACTTAAATTTTTCATGTCGTTTTGATTAAAATCTATGAAATTTAAACGTATTTTGGGGGTTTTTTTTTGATATATTTTATTGTTACAAATCGAAATGCCGTTGCTGACTTATGGTTGGATGGTTTGAGCCAGTGCCTCTATTTGGTATTATTGAAGCAATACTATCCAGCATCCAACCGCCCATCTGCAACACACTAAATGTCATCAATTTAATGAGAGAGTTGGCGTCTCTATACGTCATTATGGTTTTTCTTTCTTGGTGACAGAATCTGATTACTGGAAATTTGTGAACGGAAAACTCAAAGAGCCAAAAATATGGCTTTGGAGGAAAACTTTGTTCCCAGAGGCTAAAGCTCAAAACGTTGGGAACAACTTTGTGAAATTAAGTTTACTGGTGCAACCAACCAAATATAAGTTAGTGGCTGTCAAATGTGAGTCAAAATCGAAAAATCAACAAAATCCAATCTATTAGTCAAAATAAAAAAAATGTTGTATGAAACCCTAACTGTAACTCAAAAAACTAGTGACGCAGTTCGGTTCGTCGTACCCGAATTAGGATAAAACCGTCCTCTCCGAACCCAAATTTCGACATTTCGATAATTTTAAGTACAGGAATTATAAATGGAAAATTTTCAAGGTAAATTGAAGATAGGTGGTAACACTCGCCAACAAAATTTTCCGGTTAGAAGTAAATGACAAAATTTCTTACGAAACTTTCGTCAAAACTGAAAGCGGTGGCTATATATTAATTCTACTCGAGTGCGGAAGATTTTCTTTGTTTTTTTTTTTGTGTGCAATTGCTTTTCGTTATCTTAACAATCAAATTCTGTGAAACTTCGATTTAAGTTGTAAATAATAGCTAAACTTTTTTACAAAAATCGCTAAATTAACCACGTGTTGCTTCGTGTATGCTAATAAACTAAACAAATGCCACATAAAAATATAAATTTTTTCCTTCTTCTTCTATATGTTGTTCAAAAACTATGAGACAGCTACTTATGGTTGTTAGAAAAACAGATATGTACCTGTAACCGTAGGTTTTCCACTAACTCACTTCACGCGGGAATAACCACCAAAGTACTCCTTCCATCGCATATGGAAACCAAGTGGAAAAGGGGTACACTGAAGCAAACAATTTAAAAATACTTGACATCACTACAAGCGTCTGTGGAACAACTAAATTACACTTGTGTCCAATATTTAACCGCGAGAGTGAGAAAAAAATACAAACTTCAAAGTCGTATTTTTAAGCAAAACACGACAAAGAGGAGGACGGACGTGTAGTGGACGACGAACGGACGGACGAATGGCCAGGCACTTAGACAGACGGTATTGGTAGACAAAGCTTCGAGTAACAACAAACGTCTTAAAGAGATAAAACAATTTTATGTAAACTTTGTGTAATACGCTCTTCTTAACGTTAGCAGCTCAATTTACAGGCAATAACAGCGACAACCACGACGTTGCCACCGCATCACCATCAGCACCAACATTACCACCACCACCACCACCACCACCTTCATCAACACAGCCCAGCTCTGCAATGACAAACATGGCTAATACTTTACTAATCCAACATGTATTCAACGTATCCATTAGATTGTTACTACAGTTTGCAGCTATAATATATTTATATTTTTGTTGTTGTTATCTAAAAACATTAACAGCTGCTCAATAAATTCACATTAAAAAAAAATTCAAAAAAAAACCGAACACATTAGAAGAACATGACTTAGTAAAGTCAACCACCACTGTATGTTCTTGGCCCGAGTCTGTTAAAAGTACGACCGACAATCGCGCAACATGGACTTAAGTAACTTCATGAGAGGAGTTTGTGCGAAGCTTCAAACTGGACTCAGTCCCAAATCCACTAGATAGATATGAAATGAACGGAAATTTGTTGTGGTTTGTCATACGACTTTTGGTCAAAGTAAAATAATAAAAAATACAAAAATTAACAAAAAAAAAAAAGCCGGCGTATGTAGATAACACTGATATGGTTGGTTGGTTGGTGTATTGCAAGTCAGGGTTGGTCATTCACAAATAAACATTTCGAAAAAATAAAGAGCCTATGCGTGATTTGAAAATGAATCACTTGACAGTGATTGTGTACAATTCTAATTAAACGCAAGCGGTTCGTTATGAGGAGGGTGGCGAGAAAAGACAGAGTAAGTTAAGGTTCACACAAATTATTAATGCGCTGGTATCTAAACAAAACACAAGAGTGCTGTGTGTAAGTATCCTACGGGAAAAGTGGTGTCCATTGTCTAAAAGTAATTGTCCCGAGATAGGTGAAAAGGGGACATGTCTCCAAACTGGTTCCAAAGTGTTAAAGAAGTGTCAATTGTGCTGAACTGGCGTTTATAGGGTTGAACTAAAAATACTGAAATTGGAGATTGACTAAATGGATCGGACCCCGGGACCTAATGGATGGAAAGCAATCCTAGGATCCTTGAAGCAAAGCACTCAAATTAAAGTCATTATCAATAGGAATTACGAGGGCGGATCAATAAGTCCGTGTCTTTTCGATCTTCCCTCGTACTTATATGAAATGCAACACTGCTCTCATCAAGTACCACTTGTTAATAGACTACTGCCAAATTTGAGCAAGTTCCGTTATTTACATTGCGTTTAACAGCTGTCGAAAACATACAACCTCGTGCAGTTTTTTAAAAATGGAAAAAAGTGAATTTCCTGTGATCATTAAACATTATTCTTTGCGAAAAAAAAACCGTCAATCAATCCAAGGAAAAGCCTGATAAATACTATGGGGACTCTGAACCATCGATTTCAATGGTAAATAAGTGGTTTACTGACTTTCGTTGTGATCGCAGAAGTACAAATGACATTGAACGTTCTGGACGGCCAATTGAGGTCAATACACCTAAAAATGTCAAAAAAAATCCACGATATGGTGTTGGCCGATCGAAAAGTAAAAGTGCGAGATATTTTTGATGCCATAGACATTTCATATGGCAGTGTGGTTTCGATTTTAAATGATCAGTTGGGTTTAAGAAAGCTGCCTGCAAGATGGGTGCCGCGTTTGCTCTCAATTGACAATAAACGTAATCGTGTGACAACTTGAAAGGATTGTTTGGAGTTGTTTAATTGGGCTACGAGTTGGTACCTCATCCGCCATATTATCCGGATTTAGCCCCCAGTGACAATTTCCTATTTCCCAACCGAAAGAAATGGCTCGGTGGAAAGAGATTTAGCTCCAACGATGAAATTATTGATCAAACATATGCCTTTTTTTATGGACCTCGAAAAATTCTATTTTTTGGAAGGGATACAAAAATTGGAGAAACGTTGGACTAAGTGTATTGAGCTAAAAGCAGACTATGTTGAAAAATAATTTTTTTTTGCAAAAAAAACTGTGTTCATTCAAAAAGTCACGAACTTATTGATCCGCCCTCGTATATTGGTATTTTCTATAAAATTTAAAAGCGATAGAATTTGTTTCATATTTAATCTTGCGATATCTTAGCTAGTTATCGATTTATTTTAAATACATAATTAATTAATACTAGTGTTTTTATTAGACAACTTGGAAATTCTATCGTTCTCAAGTTGCATACCAAGTTTTAAGGTTTGTTTAAGAGGTTAATTTGGACTGATTTGTACTTATTCTGTGACGAGTTCAATTCGGCCTTATTCTGTGACGGGTTGTTTTAGATTAGTACGTTGATATATCACAGGGTATATAAAGAGTGTCAATTGCCCCCTCCAATGACAATGCCATGTTAAAGTTACCGGTTCTTTTCATACAAAAGGGACGATACAGGGACCGGGCACTATCACTAATGGACACATAAAATGACTTGTTCTGTACTGGTATCATTTCCCGTAGGGTATATACTTATACCTTAAATTTGATTTCCCAAATTTGGTCACGTAATAGCACTAAAACCACGAATACATTTTTCTGGTCAAGACAGTGCTTAAAGCAGTGTTGTGGAATCCGATTCTGGGGTATTTGCTGGGGTCGGAGTTGTATTCAGCCAGTTTTAACGATGGTATATTTAATTCTGTTCAAAATCGAAAGTTTTCGACAACGAACTTTATTACCGTCAAGGGAAATTATTCAGAATTCTAAAAATTGGGAAATATTGTATAGTGCTTTAAGCCCGGCAATCAGTTTTTATGAAATTTTCGTTGCTATAAGAAGTACGAGTAAAAAAAATAGCGAAAATTTCATGATCCGAAAATTTCGCTCGCTTTTCATTCGCTTGGTGATAATTACAGGGTTGTTATTCCAAAGATATTTCGTATGAAAACAATCGATAGATAATTATTTGGTTCCGAAATTTTGACATTTCTATAAATTGTATAAATTAAATATTTGCAAGGTAAGTCAGAGATAGGAGGTAACTGTCGTCTACTAAATTTTCCGTTTAACGATAAATAACAAAATGTATTTCCAAAATTTCGCAAGAACTAAATACGGGGCCTGGTATTCAGATTTTATGAAATTGTTGTTGCCATAAGAAACACGTGTAAAGAAAAAAAAACGACCATTTCATAAGCCGAAAATTTCATTCACATTTATTTGCTTGCGTTTATTTGTTTGCGAAAATTTCGTTGGCTAAATTAAGTACAGAGTTGTTACACCAAAGTTATTTCGTACAAAAATAATTGCGGAAAACAATAACGAAAATTTCATGAACCAACATTTTGCTCACTTTTTATTTGCTTGGTACTCAGCTCTCTGCGAGAATTTCGTAGGTAAAATCAATCCCAGGGTTGTTACGCCAAAGTTATTTAGTACGAGAACAATTGTTTGATAATTCTTTGGTTCCGGAATTTTGAAAATTCTACAATTTTAACAACCAAAAGTAACATCACATGCGTTGAAAATAAAATGGAGTGTGTAAACGAAATAAAAATTAAATATTTGAATGGTTAATCAAAGAAAGGAGGTAACTCTCCTCAAAATTTTCCATTTAGAGATAAATGAAAAAATTTCTTACGAAAATTCCGCAAGAACTGAATACGGAGCTTTAAGCCCGGTATTCACGATTTATGAAATTTCCGTTGCCATCAGAAGTACGTGTATAAAAATATAACGAAAATTTCGTAAACCAAAATTTTGCTCACTTTTCATTTGATTGGTACTCAGCTCTCTAAGAAAATTTTGTAGGCAAAATCAATAACACAGTTGTTACGCGAAAGTTATTTAGAACGAAAACAATTGTATGATAATTGTTTGGTTCCGGAATTTTGACATTTTGACAATTTTAACAACAAAATGTAACATCACATGCGTTACAAATAAACTGGTGAGCGTAAAGGACTTATAAATTAAATATATGCAAGGTCAATCAAACATAGGTGGTAACTGTCCTCAACAAAATTTTCCGTTTCGAGATAAATGATAAAATTTCCTACGAAAATTCCGCAAGAATTGAATGCGGGGCTTTACCAAGTAATTTATATGAAAAATTAATTTATCGAAACGGGTGTCTCAATTGGGAATCAAAAACATAACATAATTGAAATCTCGACTGTTAAGTTAGCAAGATGACTGCCGCGTTTGCTGACAATTGTTCTTCAACAGGTAGAAGGAATCTTTGGCTTGGTTTAATAACACGGTGCGACAGTCCAAAATACCTAGGAAGTGATAGTATTTTTCTTGTAGGTGCTGTCGAGTGAGACAAGAATCTGCTTGTAATATTTCCCAAACACCTCCAAAATCTTGGAAGGCGATTAAAACCCGGTTTTGTGTACCTTTGCGCTCTTCTAAGCCTACAAGTTAGTTGATTATCAATCAATTTTCATTTTCTCACCAGATTTAAAGGGAAGAAACTTACGTCTTTCAAACGATATATACGTGATTTAAGAAAATATGAGAAGTCGACAAAAAAATATTTTTTTAATTTTTTTCACCACTTCTGAACTTTGGCGATGATTTCACACATTATTTTATAAAGAAACCATAATACTCTTGACCTTATTCAAAAGGGACGTTTTTTGATGAGTAAAACGGAGCTTTGTTTTTAAAAATCCGGTATTAATTGATTGAGTTATTGAAGTTTTTATTAAATTGAAATTACTTTAAATTTACTTTCAAAACTACAATATATACTAAATGTTGGTTACACGCTCCACCTAGAAAACTTCCCATTAAACAAGAAGTTTCCCAACATATGTGAGACATCTAGTTATTCTAGACACAAACCAAAGCAAAGGTACCTAATATAGTTGATAATACTGGGTTGGAGCATAATAGTGTTAGCAAAAAGTTGTTTAATTTTTTTTGTTTCATTTAGCCTCCATCCCGCAACGTGTGATAAGGAACTTCTTGCCAAAAACATTCTTAGGACTAAGACGTTGGGGGAAATATTACCAAACAAAGCAACATGTAGCTAGCAACATTTTAATGTCCCTAAGAAAATTATACAGACCAATCAAATTGTAGGAAGAACTGCTGAAGAAATTGAAGAGCAGATTTTCATTAAATTTCTAACAAAAAGTTTCTAGTATTAACAAAAAAAAAATTGCCTTTAAAACAGAAAACTATAGTTGTTGTTGCTATGATGTTGAGGGCCAATATCGCTGCGCAACAAATTGATGTTGCCTAACCTATTTTGAGCCGCTGTTCGAGTTTTTGAACAGCAATTTGTACTATTTTCAACCCAATTTTTTCTTAGTCGCTGTACCCGCGATGCGACACGCAATGATGCAGCTCTATAGGAAATTGTGTTGGCTGTAAAGAAATAATTACATTGCTCACCACCCACTATGTTTGTAGGCTCAGGGGGCGTTGAAAAAACCTTATATTTTGACCAAATTTCTAAAAGGAAATAAGACACATTAAAAGAATAGTTTTTCCAAAAATATACTACTTTTGAAGAAAGAGGTACAAATAAATAAGTTTTTGTTGATGTGTCAGATGCCTCTGGTCTGTAAAAAAATGTTCGGTCATTCAAATGGTCATTGTTCGACTTCTTGAACAGCCGATATCGATCAAGCTACGAGATATGAGATAGACGAAACTGATGAAATTTCGATGATTACCATTAAAAAGTAATTTTCACTGTAAAACATTCAACATTTTTTTGCAACTCGGCTCACAATGGGTTAATATTTTTCGTGCGAACAAAGTTAGTACCAGCCTTTAAAGTAAAATCTTTCCTTCTATTAAACGAGGAAATACATTAAAAAATTGTGTGACAACTTGCTAAAAATTTACAACAAAAATTCAAAACTTTTGGCAACGCGGCTCACAATGGGTTAATATTTTTCGTGCGAACGAAGTTTGTACCAGCCTTTAAAGTAAAATCTCTCCTTCTATTAAACGTGGAAATTCATTAAAAAATTGTGTGACAAACTTGTTCAAAACTTGCAGCAGAAATTCAAAACTTTTGCAACGCGCCTCAAAATAGGTTAATGTTTTTCGTGCAAACGAAGTTAGTACCAGCCTTTAAAGTAAAATATCTACTGCTATGAAATGTGAAAATACATTCAACAATTTTATGACAACTTGTTAACAATTCTTGTTTTAAACTATAGTGTAGATTTTAATTTCTCACAATAAAGCATATTTTAATGCTAATATCCATAAATGTTTCAACCATTCATAAATTCAAATTGCTTTTAACATATAATAGTTGGGATAACTGCCATGTTGGATGACTTAGGGTGCGAGGGAGACTAAGTTTAAGGCATAAAAACCAGACACTCGGCCTTTTATGGCTACTAACGAACGACGTCGTGCATGCAGGAAAACAAAGAAACATGCATTTTCAAATGATATCGATCGTATGCGTTTTATTATGAAATATTTCAACATTTTTAGACCAAAATCTAAACAAAAACAAAACAACAAATTATACTTTTTAACCATACATGACACACCCAACTAGTCAGCGTCAACGCCATCGTCATTGTCGTTGTAGTTTTCGGCCAAAATACAATGCGCACTCCCAATATTCTGCATGATACAGTTGGTAGATTTAGAAATATTTAAACTGCATCAATAACGAGACACACTACCCCACTACTACTGCCTGCCATTCCGTATCTCTGCGGCTGTCCGGGGTCTGGTGGCCCCAAGTAGTACGATATGTAACATTTCCAAACCCAATCATTTGGTGGGTGTTTGGATGGAGAGGCGCAGCACAATTGTGTGCATTTCGTTACGCCGCAGTGGCTCGTAGGCTCGTAAATGTCTATTTAGCATTTGTTTCAAATCAAATCAGTTCAATTTTATTTTCCCTTTTTTCACCCGATATTTTGTCGGTTTATAAATATTTACAAATTCTGTGATGTGTTATAAAGATTTACTTTTATTTACATTTACGCGGACGGGCTGCAACGATCGAGCGACCCGGCTCATATCGCCCAATCGTTCCTCGCATTGTCTTCAACTAATGGTGTGTAACCACAGTCTATGCGTGCGAAAGGGGGATACCCCCTTTGGGTTTATTTAACATTGGGAAGTAAAAAATTTGTTAAATTGTTATAATTTGTTGTTGTTGTGTGTTTTTTAGTTTGAACCTAAAGTTTAGATACTTCATCCTATACATTTATTTTTCACTTTTATTCTTTAGTTTCGTTTTTGTTTTCATTGTTGAGGTAATATGAGGTGATTAAATTTTTTTATAACCCAATAAATCTTTAGGTTTTATTGCCTAACACAATAGAACGGAAAGAGCGCAGAGGCAACAAAATATTAAAAACAAAACAGAAAACCCAAAAAAAAAAAGACGGAAGACGATTTTGATAATTAGCTTGTGATTATTTTGCAATTTTTCTTAATTTGTATAATTTGTAGATTGTTGAGATTAATTATGTGATAATCATATAATAATAAGGCTACATAAAGCAACCAATATCGATTATACCACGCACACATGGGATTTGTTAATTTGCGTTAAGAGTTTAACTTTATGTGAAAAATAACCACTGTTGACATCATAGAGTAATGCCATATAGAGCTGTCATCTTTCTCAACTGACGTTTCGCGTCAGACTCTTCGTAGTGCGGTGGTTGCCACAGAGAATTATTTAATGTAAATTGACTAATACCAGGTAGAATTACAAAAATTGCTGACTTAAATCTATCATGTCGTTTTGATGAAAAACTCTGAAATTTTAAGGTATTTTGAACTTTTTTGTTATCCTTTATTGTTAGTATATATTTGTGGTGTATTTAGACAAACATTTTAACGCACAAAACGAAATGCCGTTGCTGTTTTCTTGTTGGTTGGTTTGAACAATTGCCTCTATCTGGTGTTATTAAAGCAATACATTCCAAAATGCAACGTGCATATGCAACACACCAAACTTCTTAACTTTACTGAGTCAAATAAATCGTTTCTCTTATTTCATTTAGTTGATTTTATTTGAATTACATGTATGAGTGCCTCTACCATAGAGTAATGACGTATATGGACGCCAACTCTCTCTGTATTTTGATGACATTTGGTGTGTTGCAGATGGGCAGTTGGATGTTGGAAAGTATTGCTTTAGTAATACCAGATAGAGGCAAATATACTATATATAAGATAACAAACAATTCGAAAATACGTTAAAATATCACAAATTTTCATCAAAAACACATGAAATATTTACGTCAACAATTTTTGTAATTCCACCTGGTGTAAGGCAATTTACGTCAAATAACTCTCTATCGCACCGACCGCTCCACGAATAGTGTGAAAGGAAATGTCAGATGAGAAGAATGACAGAATCTATGCGTCGAATACTATTTCAGAATCAATCTCCATTGGTCAAAATTCAATATATTCAACATATACAGGGTGGAACGCGGTAAGTTGCGTATGTGGGAATGAAATAAAAAAATGATGAACCTTAGAAAAATTTATTTTATATTTTAATTATATTCAACAGTAAGGGAATTTGTAAATTACATGGTTTTAAATAGTGTATCTGGCAAATATCGACCTTCGCTATCCACACACTGCTGCATACGTTTTCTGAAGTTTTCATGAACTCAAAGGGCCAATTATGCCTATTCGTGATGTGGCGGACCACACAGTGCGTACACATGACACATTCCCTGCTGTTCTCAATGAAGTTACCCAATTTACAATTGATTCCGCGTGGGGGAACAGCGAATCGGAAACGAAAAGCACGATGCACTGCAATGATCGAGTGCGCATTTGAAAAATACGCTTCAACACAAAATGGCCTCCCCTCACATGTCCAATGTATGATGGCAACTGAAAGGCAGACGAATACAAATCTCCCGTCAGCCACTATAAGCCACGCACACTCTCCACTCTCTTCGACCAACAGTGCCGCCACAGCCTGCAGTGCAAAAAAGTAAATTACCGCGCTCCACCCTGTATAGTACAACGGAATGTTTTCTAGACGCTGTGCCTGGCTAAGCAAGAGGTATCCGAAACAGGATGTACCGGTAGAGAAGAAAAAACCCGCACAATTTGGCAAGCGCCTCGTTTCTCTGCTCTCTTCCTCTCTTCGTCGAAAATTTCAACACACTAGCAGTTTTCTAATGATGTTACAGTATCTAAGTATAGAAATTCCAACCATGTTTAAATGTAATGTAAATTTACATAAAATATGTAAAAAGTATGAAATAATCAAGTTATGGCACGAGAAAGAAATGCGTTTGAGTGAATCGCATCGCCTTTTTGGTTCTCTTCTACGAGGGTTGCCAAATTGCGTAGTTTGTAGTAGGAAATTAATAGAAAACTGAGTGTATAAGCGAGAGACTGAAAAGCAACCAGAGGCAATCCATACAGCAAACCAAGTTTAAATAGTGTTTGATTGATATTACCGACAGCTAAATTATGTTTTATGCTGGTTGCATCGAACGAAAATACACTTACGATTTTATTTCTGTACGTTTTATGTACAACCAAAGAGTAAAATTCAACAGCAACTCCAACTCGATGAAATGACCTACTACCTCATCGAGACAACGGAAAAAGAGGGATAGAAACTTTTGTCTGTTTCTCTATGGGCTGCGTCGTTCCATGATAAAATGTCAAAATATACCGAACAAGGCTACAGTGACTGTTTGATCCGTCATAAAATTTCTACTGGAAAAATAACCTCTAAATGAATCACCCATCATACTATGATTAAAAGGACTGATTATTATGAAGGCAATATTATTATAAATGCATCCGATCGATCATATTACGAGGGCAGATCAATAAGTCCGTGACTTTTTGAATGAAAGTTTTTTTTGAAAAAAAAATTTTTTTTCAACATAATCACCTTTTAGCTCAATACACTAGCTCCACTTTTTGTATCCCTTCCAAGAAAAATAGGATTTTTCGAGGTCCATAAAATATGCATTTGTTTGATCAATATTTTCAATGTTGGAGCTAAATCTTTTTCCACCGAGCCATTCCTTTAGGTTTGGAAATAGGAAATAGTCACTGGTGGCTAAATCCAGAGAATATGGCGGATGAGGTACCAATTCGTAGCCCAATTAAACAACTCCAAACAATCCTTTAAAGTTGTCACACGATTACGTTTATAGTCAATTGAGAGCAAACGCGGCACCCATCTTGCAGACAGCTTTCTTAAACCCAACTGATGATTTAAAATCGAAACCACACTGACATATGAACTGCCTATGGCATCGACAATCTCACGCACTTTTACTCTTCGTTGGGTCAACACCATATCGTGGATTTTTTCGAAATTTTCGGGTGTATTGACCTCAATTGGCCGTCCAGAACGTACAGCGTCATTTGTACTTATGCGACCACAATGAAAGTCAGTAAACCACTTTTTTACCATTGAAATCCATGGTGCAGAGTCCCCATAGTATTTATCAAGCTTTTCCTTGGATTGATTGACAGTTTTTTTTTCGCAAAGAATAATGTTTAATGAGCACAGGAAACTCACTTTTTTCCATTTTTAAAAAAATGCTCGAGTTGTATGTTTTGAACAGCTGTTAAACGCAAAGTAAATGACGGAACTTGCCCATCTATTAACAGGTGGTACTTGATGGGAGCAGTGTCGCATTTCATATAACAACGAGGGAAGTTCGAAAAGTCACAGACTTATTGATCCGCCTTCGTATAGGTTTCGGTATCATATTAATCACAGTAGTAAAATAAGGAACAATAACATATTGTTAGGTTGATATTGTAATTTAAATTCAGGAGTAATTTTTGTATTTTTTTGTTTAAATATCTAATATGTTTTTATTTATTTATAAAAATCAAAACAAGTACTCGATTTCCGGTGAAGACTAATAGTCATCGATCAAAAAGTGAGTATTATTGTGTCCAATAATATTTGCATAGCTTTATTTAATTTTTTCTTGCTTCTATTAATTTTCTAATGTGCATGTACGGAAATTTATGCAAATGTAGCTGAAATGATTTTCTTCGAATTTTAAAGCGGGAAAAATCTAATTCCGACTAACAAGTTTGAGTTATTTTAATGCCTTCACTAGTGGCTAGAAATGACAATCATGCAGTTACTTTTGATCAATTATTTTTAATGTTTAAGTCATTGCAATCATATTCACAACAACAAAAAACCCCTCATTTACAGTAAAATTATAAATATTTATGTATTTTCAATATCTGTTATGGATTTCCGATCAAAGCTCCGAGCAAATTCTGAGAAAATTTATTAATAAATGTAAACTTGTTTTTATAAATGTCACAGTGCCTTCAAACCGTTGTTCATATAAAACCAAAACCGCGCATTTATTGATTGATTAGTCATTGAAATTCTAAAGAAAACTTGAATCGACTTTCAAAATATCTTAGTACACTTGTCAAAGGCTTCATCATCCACAACTTTATCATCATAATGATGATGGCCTTTTAAGATAAATTTATATTGAAAAATTGCATTTTTTGTTGCTGGAATTATTAGAACAAACCGCCATAAAATGTAACGATTACATTCTTTTGTTTCAGACTTACAAAGGGAATTATGGTTGAATTTTATTGATATTTTTTTTTTGTTGTTTGCTGCCGATAATTACTTAATTGCCAGTTAATACGGGTTTTACAACAATTGATGTTAACCCCTACGCTCAGAGAAAAAGCAATAAATTCTTGGGAAAAGATTCAAAGACCCAAAAAAAAACAGAGTCTCATGATATCATCACAGTTGTAATTAGACTTCTATAAAATGGGAAATAAAACAACTTTTATTGTTGTCAACAATTAAATTTACCCATTCAGCAACATCTGGTTCTTTGAAATTCTTTTTGTGGTGGTTGGTGTTGGTTATTAGCCCCTTAAGGCGCTTTATACATTTTTTGACTGTACCCTTTTTTATTGCTCATTATTTTATTTGTTAACAGTTTCCCAAAATGCGGGAGTTTTTTTCACCAAAAATTATTAATTGTCTTTATCATGTGCATGGAAAATTAAGAGATATAATAGAAATTAAGTGTAAATTATGCGTTTTTATTTTCAGGAGAATTCCTAATGGGAATTATATTAAAACATTATTTAATTTTCTGGGGGGATATGAAACAGTTCAACCAGTTCAAAATATAAAAAAAAAATATGCCCATAGGTTAAAACATAGGCCGTCCCTACTCTCTCATCTGCCGTTTGAATCGAACATCTGTCATTTTTTTTGCTCTAACATCGAACAAAATCCTCCATTTTTAATTTTTCCATTCACGATGTTCATATATTGACATATTTTGCACATTCATAGTAACATTTTCGAGCGCGTTTATCAAACCTCAGCAACAGAATTCTTCACTAGACCATTAAAACTTTCAACTACCAGACGTTCGATTCCCTTCAGGCAATAAAGCAACAGCGAGTTGGCGAATGTCTAGTATTTTAAACTATGAACACACCAAGTCAAAATCAAAATCCATTTGACGTACTTAATCTTAAATTTCATACTACTTTATTACACAGATAAAAAAAAAAAACATCAAATGCTGAGCTACCGTAGAAAATTAATCGAAACAACGTAAAAAATCCATGTCCTAACGTAACTATTCATTGCAACAATGAACATTTTCATACATCCAACGGTTCCACCATTGTTGCTATGAATATTTACCTTGTGACGAAGAATAGTATAAATTCAATATATACGTGGCAGCAATGTAAATATTCTTTAAACTAACGAAAAAATCATCAGATTGATGAAACTGTAGCACATTAATCATAAGTTCAAGCTTTGCATCCATCGTGTAATAGTTCCTCATTTTGGAGATCTTCGTGCACAGTCAACCTGTAACCAGAGCTGTGGACTTGTAGTCGAGTGCAGTATTGTAGACGGGATTCAGTTAATTTGCACGGATTCAGTTAATTTGCACTGATACTGACACACGGAGTTATAATCAATTTTTCAACCCAACTTCAACTACGTGTTAATAAAATAACTAAACATTTGAGAAATAGTTAATCGAAAGCCAATGACCAATGAACAAATACAATACGATCTTGAAGATGTCAATAGTTTGGAGGTATTAGTGACAGAACTAGCATATACATTGGCAGTACTTACTAGTTTTTGCCACTAGTTCAAATGGCACTACACGCTGAAAAAAATGGCCCCAGCAACATATTGCAGGAAACATGTATATGTTTGCAAGCAGTGTTTTCATGAATTGAAGGTCTGCTGTCTTGTTGTCTCTTTGTTGTCTGCCTCGTTTTTGTTTTTACAAAAAAAAAACACTCTTGGGCCTCAAAGCATAAATTATAGTCTATTAATCGTTGTGTCTCAAACATGTTATAATGGATTGCCAACACAATGTGTTTGAGCACAAGTATAGTATATTTGCGATAAGCTACAAACACATTATATTTGCATCCAAACAACAACAAAAAGACAGATTATTCAGCGTGTAGTACTAGTTTTTGCCACACGCTGAAAAGAACCGGCTCCTGTAGCATATTCTCTCAAAAACAATGTGCAGTAATCATGTATATGTTTGGAACATAGTTCAATATATTTGCAAGTTCTAAAACATTAGCATGTTTACTTGTAATGATGCATACTTTTACGTGCAGTCATATGCGTGCTTAAGCCCAAACATACATTTACTTACGTCGAAGCACTTGCATGTTTCCAAAACCAAACTCGTGTTGTCCACAAGAACGATTGACGACTTAATGCGTTAAACTAAAACGCAACAGATTAGTCAAAATAAGAAACACTCACTGCATTTACACTCAATTAATTACTCAAGAATATTTATGAAACACTGACCGAAAAAATAATGTAAAAATTCAGTTATACACTTGCAATACCTTTAACTTACACCCTGAAAAATTTTTATTGTTTGGATGCAAATACAACGTGCTTGTAACTTGTAGCAAATATAGTATACTTATGTCGAAACACATTTTGTTTGCTATTCATTATAACATGTTTGGGACACAATGATGAATAGTTTATAATATATGTTCTTGTGATCCAAATTTGGCTTTGTTTAGTGAAAATTGCTGAAAATAAAAACGCGATAGACAATACAGAAACAAAAAGCAGCAGATTTTCAATGCACGAAAACAAGGCCCTCAAACATGTACATTGTTTCTGCAATATGTTGGCGGGGGCATTAGTTTTCAACATGTTGGCTGAGAACAATCTCCGTCTGTCCCTCTTTTATTATTTTACTGTCGATAGAGCAGTGCGACAAAAAAAACTTATGTAAACAGTGCACAAAACCCAACTGTATTTGTATCACAAACAAAGCTGTATTTGGGTATCACAAAAACATATATTATATCATATTAATCATTGTGTTTCCAAAATAAACTATTGAATAGCAAAAACACAATATGTTTGAATACAGGTATACCACATTTGTAACAAGGTCCAAACACACGTTTTATTTGCAACTAAACAAGAAACCAACTGATTTTTTAGCGTGCAGCGACAATGATAAGGTTAGGATGAGAAATAGGTTTTGTCATCAGTTATAGTGATCATTAATGTGGACACTGATTTCTATGGTGTTTGTTTCCGTGACCGAATCATCGTTTAAGTATTCTTGTTTCCAGAAAATATTTCAAGTTATTTTTTAAGGTTGTTATTATAGTATTGTCATAAACATGCTGCCTTATTCGTAAAAAGTTGCGAGAGATTTGAGAGACGTTTTTTGTATGATATACTGACTCTCATCACTTTTTATTTATACGGCCGATGGAGTTTAACTTCATGGCTAGTTATTTTATTTCAAAAACTATCATAGCTCGATTTCAAAGCCCTTTAAATTTTGTGTTGCTAAAATTTTTGTGCGCTCAAAAAATAATAAGAAAAATTACCATATTATGGTTGTGGAGGTATTTTAGTTTTAGAGATATCTTGGAGAACCTTTCCACAAATTTTACTACGGGCATTTCTTTGTTAATTAGTACAAGTTCGAGAAACAAAAATGTATCTGAAATGATCTTACTGTATGTATAATTTACCCTGTCAAATTTTTTAACGCCATATTTGGGACGTAGGATGTTGTGTTTCACATATCCAGAAATGCGTACTTCTCCTATATCAGTTACCTGCCGTTTAGAAGCGGTAATCAGGTATTTTATTTCCGTGTTTGACCCTGTATTTCATGTAGGATAAAGGACGCATTTTGAATTCATGTTCTTCTTGTGTTTCTTCATAATTAAACATGTAAAAATATGTTTTTTTGTGGAGTTGGAGTCGGAACCGCAGTTGAGTAGGAGTCGGAGTTCAGAATTAAGAACTGCGGAGTTGGAGTCAAAGTTTTTTACAATTAAAAAAAAAATTACACTCCTGCTTGTACCGCTCTAAATTGAACGAAAAAACAAGGGCCCGAAAATAAATTCGAATTTAGCTAGCAAAGACACAAACCACTTTAGCTAGTACTACTAGAAAGTACTAGAAATAAATACGAGTATTTTAAAATAAACAATATTTTCGACGAATTAAATGAATCAAAAGCCGACTAAAAAACACTACAAACCTCCAATATTGGTGGCAGAAATCTTGAACACCTTAACAGCAGCCACTATGTTTTAGTTCAACGTATATATTACAAAAGAGGACATTAGCACCAAGTCAAGGATTTTTCGACAACCAACTACATACCTAGTAATAGGTCAAATCAGGTTCTCAAGACTAAAATACTCGGAGGGAACATAAGGCGTGTAGATATGAATAATACTAATGAAGGACATTAATCTGGTATAAGTCTGGTCCGGGAAGAGTCTTTAGTTTGGACACAGTGGGCCCAAATGTTTACATATGGATTAATACTAAACTTCATATTTGTGCATTCTGAAATTTCTCATAAATATGGTAGTGGAAAAATTGGAAAGCACTAATGAAGGACTTTAATATGGTATACTCCCGGTATGCGGAGAATTTCTAGTTTCGGCTCAGTGGGCCAAAATGCTTTGACATAGATCAATTCTAAATTCCAGATATCGGCATTTTGAATTGTTCTGAAATATTAGGCTGACAAATTTGGAATGTACTAGTAACTATTTTTAATCTTGTATAAGTTTGATCCGTGAAGAATCCGTAGTTTGGGCACAGTGGTCCAAAACAATAGCACATAGCACAATACTAAATTTCACATAGCGGAATTCTGAAGGTCCTTCTAAATATGCGAGTTGTAAATTTAGAAAGCATTAATGAAGAACTTTCAATTGGCATAATCATGGTCCGCGAAAAATTATTTCTTTAGGTTCAGTGGCCCAAAATGTTAAAACATGGAACAATATTTACATTTCAAATTTCAGCATTCTGAAATTCTCAGACAAATAAGGTGGACAAAGGACTTGTTCCTGGAATACGTTTGGTGTGGCAAGAATCCTTAGTTTGGACCCAGTGAATGGTTCAAATGTGAATCAAAATGCGTAAATTAAAAAGCCTAAAATTATGCTATACAGAAACCGACCCGAAACACCGGGTTATTATAATGTAAAAAGTATGTTTTGGTGTATTTCTGGTTACGCGTTTAGTTGGCGAAGAATCCTTAACTTAATATGTCGGTGGTGCAATGGTTAGTTTGCGCGGCTCTTGTACATGAGAACGTGGTTTCGAACCCTGCTTTAACCACCTTACATTTCTTTCGACTTAGTCATGAAAAAACTTATCAAAGTATCGTTCGGAATCGGTGTAAAATTGTAGGTACTAATCAGCAAGTGCAAAATTAGAAACCGCAAGTCTAACTGATTGTGAGAAGCTTTCCCTATTCCCTTCATGGAAAGTGATGGTAAAGCTTTTATTGAAACAAAAATATAATGATTGCTGTTAAGGTTTTCAAGATTTGTGTTACTACTGTTGAAAGCTTGTAATGTCTGTTACACTATTTGCAAGTTTAAAGCATTAAAGTAAAAAAATGAGTTTACTTAAATTTATAGTAATGTAGCAGATCTCTGTTAATCTAATAACAACGACCCGCTATGTAAAGTGGTTTGTGTCTATGCTGCATACATTCGAACTGATCATCCCGCACATTTGTATTTATTAATGAAACACACACCTTACCCTCCACTTGCTGCAGGAAAACACTTTCACTCACTGGTGTTGTAGCTCTAAAGGTTCATAAACAATCAATGATTTTAATTTACCTCATATCATAGGCTTTTAATTTCACTCATCTTTAACTGATTTAAATAAATTAAAAGATTTCTTAATTTCCCCTTAAAGCCAACTAAACTAAACCACCACATAGCAAGCACAACAAAATGATAATTCTTTAATTTAGCGGAAAAATTGTTTGGAGACTTAGATCTCCCTCCCAAAATACATGTTAACAGCGATCACGGCGTATGGGAGTTGTGGTAACACCGTAAGCCAGTGTCATATGATCACAAACGAAACCACCAACCAACCACTTGTGTAGTTCTTACTAATGGCAACTTCGATCATCAGCTAATACCCAAAAAAGAAACACCACCAGCAACCAACACCAGAGCCACCATTAATGCATATTTTAATCGTTCAAATTGTCTCATAAACTTAACAATTTTATGTGACATCGATCGTGTTGTTGTCCATTTCCAATTGGAATTTTGTGTTAATGGGAGTTGTTGGTCTATAGTTTTGTTATTTTTTGTTTCTTGTTTTTCTTTTTGGAGGATTTTTTGCTGTCAGAGTTTCTATTCAAAATCAAAATGATTGTGTTGTTTTGTTTGCGGCATATTTAATTTCAATTTCAATATTTATTGGAATTTAATATTTGTGATGTGAAAATCGAAACGTGAAGGCGAATAAATCGAATTCAGATCTTGATATTCTATCAAAATTTGATACACATTCGTGTGGCCGGAATTTCACATGGAATGAGTAGAAAATACACTAATTTAACTCGTAATGTTGCCAATATTAACAACAGTTTAACTTAAAAGTCTTACAAGTGAGTGGCTATAGTTATATTTAGCAAAGACACCAACCATTTTCATTACTGTGAATGGGTAGAAACCTCGAACTCAGAGACAAAAAGATTCGAACTCGGGAATAGGATGTTTATCAAATATTTATATTTTTCGGATCGCTCGCGAATGTGTTCTACCTACTATTACTTCATTGCGAACATATTTTGGGGGCGAGCGAAAAAGAACGGATCTTCTGGCTATATTTATAGTTAGCAAAGACACCAACTATTTTCATCAATGTGAATGGTTAGAAACCAAGGTGCGGTAAAATTCCACTCGGAAGCCGAATCCTGATTAACATGCCCTTTCGTAAACTCGACGATTCGAACTCGTGAATAAGATGTTTATCAAATATTTATATTTTTCCGCCCGCTCGGGAACGAGTTCTACCTATTTTTAATTCATTGCAAACATATTTTGGGTGCGAGAGAAAAAGAACGGATCTTCTGGTTATATTTCCAGTTAGCAAAGACACGAACTATTTTCATTACTTTGAATGGTTAGAAACCAAGGTACGATAAAATTCCACTAGGGAGCCGAATCCTGTTTAATAAGATTTTTTGTAAACTCGAACTCAGAGTCAAAAAGATTCGAACTCGTGAATAACAAGTATATCAAATATTTTTAATTTTCGGCTCGCTTGCGAACGAGTTCTACCTACTTTTACTTCATTGCGCGAGCCGAACATATTTTGGATGCGAGCGAAAGACAATATTTCAAAAGAGAATTGCAAAAAAATTAAGCAAAATGCAATGTGGTCAGTTTCATTTAGTGACGAAAACAACTTAAAGATTTCAGCTTGCAATCTCATATTTCCGCGCCCGCGAGCGGACGAGTCGTATATTGCGATCTAAAATTTTCAAACTTGCTCGCTTTTCTGCCTGTTAAAATGGTGAGCAAGATATATTTTCAGACACTTAAACTTTAAACTGGCACACGAGTTTTACTTTTTAAAATCGCTATCGAGATGAAGTAAAACCGTGAGGAAGTATAGAATTGTGCTCGTTCGAGATTTATTCCTTGGCGAGCGAGTGGGTAAAGACGATCTCCGTTCTAGTTTAGACACATTAATTTGTAATCAGTTGAGAAGGTCAAATTATCCGGGAAAATACTGAAGCAATCTCAAAGGAACTGATATTTCCGGAAATTGCACATATCTGTCAGTATATTTCCCTGGAACCCTGACGGAAGGCCAACAATCTTATTGAGGATCAGCGAACATAATTCGAAGACAGGAGTGGCATCGGTCATGCACGTTGAAAACAAACGGCCCCAGCAACATATTGCAGGAACCAAGTACATGCTTGCAAGCATTATTTCAGTGAATTGAAGATCTGCTGATTTTTTTTTTCTTTATTGTGACAGACAGCAGTGTAATCAGCAGTTTTCAACAAACTAAGCAACATTTGACTCACAAATACATATGTTATAATCTATTAATCATTGTGTCCCAAACATGTTATATTGATCAACAAAAAACAATGTGTTTGGACACAAGTATACTATACTTGCTACAGGCTACAAACACGTTATATTTGCACCCAAGCAACAAAAAATTACACACTTTTCAGCGTGTGGGGATGAGCGTGCGGGCTCAGGTATCCAAACCAATCCCAATTTTTACCCTATTCGGGAATTGATTGGGCGTATCTGTAGTAGAATAAAGCAGTTTTCGCATGGAAAATTCTGGAGAGGATTATGGGTATATGTGGCAAAACAAAGGGATGGCATCGATCATGGGAATAGTGTGCACAGAGTGGGAGGCCAGGTCTCAATGCCCTATGCCCACTTTTTGCAGAATTGATTTCTGAGTGATCAAATCTGTAGTAGTAAATGTATAAGTACTTAGTTCTCAGATGAAACATTCTGAAGAGAATGAGCGGTCATACGAGTACCTAGAAAACGGGAAGGGTGGCATGGATCATGGGGATACAATAAGCAGTAGTCTGGGAACTCAGCATCCAACCCTATTTCCACTTTTCTCAAATTCGATTTTCTCCAATTCGATTTCAGCGTGGTGCATGCTTAGGAGAATTCAATTCAATTCAATTCAAAAAATATTTATTAATCCAAATAATACAATTGAATCTTACAAAGACATGATACAAAATTGTGAGTTTTATCATTTTGATATTTCAGCAACTGAAACTTAGTATATGTATATTTACATTTGATGGAATTTTTCTTTATATTTTGATTTGTTTTTATTTATTATGTTTTTAAGGCAAAAGGATCAAAAACCTTATCTGATATACTTAAAGCTACGATTCAAACATAGGGTACAAAATATTAATGATAGGGTCATTATTTATTAAAATAATTTTCTATTTATTAATATTATGGGTTTGGTAAATTTCTGGGGTTTAGTTATGATAGTTAGTTACACTCTCTTAGAATCTCATAAGGAGAGTCTGCAACTTTTTGAAAATTGTTTGCATTCAACCGATTTATGAAATCGCCGATGAGTTCATATCCAGTCTCTTCGTGAAGCATTATTGTGGGGTAACGCCAGTGTTTTCTATTTATCAACTTAAGACATTTGTTTAGGATGATTTGTAGTCGTTTGGTGTGAGACTTTGCTGCTTTATACCATATTGGCGATGCGTATGATATTATTGGTCGAATAATACATTTGTATAATAGGTTCTTATTGTGGTGTGTAAGGACAGAACGTTTATTAAGCAAAGGCCACAGTGCCCTTAGTGATTTTACAGCCTTTTCGCGTGAAAATTCAATATGTGCCCTGAACGTTAACTTTTTGTCTAAAATGACACCGAGGTATTTGACTTCATTGTTGATATGTAAGGAGCTGGTTCCGAAATACAACGGCCTCAGTGGTGCCCTCTTGGGTGATTTATTCCAAGGGAATATAATGCTTTGCGTCTTTTGCTCGTTAATCTTTATTTTCCACTTTCGGAAATAACTGTTGCACGCCACAAGGCTGCGTTCCATCTTCTTGAGGAGAGCCTGGGTTAATTTACTCGATGTTATAAGGGCTGTATCATCAGCGTACAGTGCAATGTCTATGTCGTTTGGAGGTTTAAAGTCAGAAATATAAATTGAATACAAAATAGGGGACAGAATAGAACCCTGGGGCAGTCCTGCTGGCAGGATTTTAAATGAAGATAAACTATTGTTGACTGATACTGCAAATGTTCTATTGTTCAGAAAATCCGCTATAATGTTGCAGATGTATGTTGGGGCATTTGCGGCCATTAATTTGTAAAGAAGACCGTTATGCCAGACGGTGTCAAATGCTTTCTCGATATCCAGCAGTACTAACCCTGTGGACTTTTTGTGCCGTTTGTTTTTAATAATAATGTTGTTGATTCTGCTCACTTGGTGGACTGTATTGTGGCCTGGTTTGAAGCCGAATTGTTTTTGGCATATAATGTTTTGGTCTGATGTGAAGTCCCTTAGCCTGGTGTAGATAACCTTTTCATATATGGAAAATCATTTCAGAATTTTCTGAGCTAAATCAAAATGCACTAATTTAAAACAAAAGGTTTAGTATGGCACAACGGTTCTCCGGCATGATAATGTTGAGTCTCATTCGTGCGAAACTATTGAGTCATTCCCTCTGTTACAAATAATTTTTTTTACAACATATTTGCATCACTATGTTAAAGAATCATTTATTCATCACCATTGTAGCTGAAACAATTTAGACGAGATAAATTCGATTATAAAATTGTCTTTTAGCCAAATTATTTAAATAAGTACCCGGATTAAGTAAATCTGCAACTACGACTCGATAGGAAAAATCTCACAGAAACAATGCCAACAACGATAATGGTTAAGCTACAATGTTGCTAAACAATTGTTTAAACAAATTAGATACCAATCAAACTTCTTTAATAATTTTCTTGTCATAAATCTGGCATATGACTAGTGCTACACTGGAGAAATATTTTCGTCTAAATATAACTCTCGTGGCCGTCGCCGGACAAAGGGTAGTGTGCGGGACGCTTGTACATGAGATACGATCCCTGCTCTTATCACCGTACAAGTGTTTCGACGATACTTAGTGATGGCGACACTATCAAGTACTTAGCCATGAAAAAGTTCCCTAAACACCCTTCGGAACCAGAAGGGTCCCAATCAGTGAGTGTAAAACCGCGCACTATTTGTGAGAAGCTCTCCCCAATCCCTTTATGGGCTGTTGGTTGGTTCACGTGGTTGCTACAAATATAATTTAGCATCAATTAGTGACTTGAGACATCGTTTTGCATACCACATCACTCCGGACAGTCTAATGTACAGTGTCTATATCCAACCTCTTAATCGGAGATACCTCATTAGATCCCCTAGATCTATGTCGTGTATCTCAGTGAGGTTGTGTAGGAAGGGACGACCTATAGTCTTTAGGCGTCTATTCATTAGAGCCAGACAACTGCAGAGGATATGTTCCACCGTCTCCTCCTCTTCTGCCCTTTCGCAGGCACGGCAGTGGTCATTATATAGAAGATTAAGCCGTCTTGCGTGATTACCGATTGGCCAGTGCCCAGTCAGCACAGCAATTAGCCTTGATATGTTCCCCCGATTTTGGCTAATCAGGGAGTTAATCCGGTGAATGTCATGCCATGTTAATCCGGTCTGGCCATGTATTTCTGGATACGCGGCACGTGTCCGTTCTATCCTATCTGGCCTTAGCTCGTCCAAGGTAATGCAGGACAATACCTCTATTCATCGACCCTATAGGCGTTGCGACTGACACCATATAGAGTTTGGTGGAAGGGGATCCTGCCCTGGCTAGTTCGTCTGCCCTTTCGTTCCCTAGAATACCCTTGTGGCCTGGTATCCAAGTTCGAACCATATTAGCCAGTCGACCTAGCTCGACAAGTTTTTCCCTACATTCACTAACGATTTTAGATGCAGTGTTGTTAGATTTAAGTGGTAGGAGAGCCGCCTGGCTATCAACAAATATTCCAATGCGCTCTGTTCTCCGTTGTATTATAAGTTCGGGGCAGGCTTCCTTAATGGCTAGTACCTCTTCTTATAAAACGCTGCACTTGTCTGTAAGTTTGAATGATAAAATGAGGCTTGCCTCTTCGGAGAAAACACCCGAGCCGGTTCCACATTCCATTTTGGATCCGTCCGTAAATACTTTGGTGCCAAAACCTGTCAGTAGTTCCCCTTTATCCCACTCGATTCTTCAGGGAAACCTGACATCGAATAGGTTATCGAACGTCAATGAGGGGTGCACTGATCGATGATTATATTGAGTTCTCTTGGAATTGTCTGTAGTATTCTCGCATGCCCATATGCGTTGTCCGATGCAACCTGATCTCTGACCTCTATACAACAGTTTCATGGTGGACGTCTTCCCTGCGACATTCCACCATACCATTGCTCCGTTGGAGAGTATAGGTTTTATTATACTAGAATATATCCATAGCACCATTTTTGGTCGGAGACCCTATGGGCTTATGAACATTTTCCAACAAGCGTAGTACGATTGTATGGGAAACAATTTTTTTCTACTTTAAATATTTTTTTACTTAACAGACCATTAAAAAATTACCTTTTTAACTGAATTATTTAGAAAAAGGCCCTGATTACTTAAGTCGTAATTGCCATAAGATAGGAAAATTCTCTCACAACTTTGGATGATTCAAATTAAAATTTCTTTAATCACTTTTTTGTCAAAAGTTTGGCATATTTTTGGAGGAAGTGTAGTAAATTCCGCACGAAATGTTACATTTAGTGTGGGTCTAACATTAATACCATACTGGAGACAAATTGTCGTCAATATAGTATTTTTTATGGAGTTATATAAAGTTGTTTGTATCATTGTCGTTGTATCGTTTGCCATTGCATCATTTATTGGAAAATTTTTTTTAATTGTTTTTAATTCGTTCTTTTAAATTGTGTCTTAATATTTGCTCTGCTAAGTTCTATACAGGGCAAAGTTGCTGCAAGATTATGTAGGGAAATTCGTTGACAACATTACCTTAAGGACATAAGTGTACAACCGTGAGTCTACCAAAAAAGAGCGCACAACTGACTGATTGCAAGAGGCTTTTCCAATATTTGCATTTAACGTCATGGATAGTCATCTTTATACTTTAAATCAGGGTTCAGTTGTACTAAAACACTTTCTGTATAGAGCAATTCCACTGACATGCATCAAATTTTCATGAAACTTTGGATATCGTTATGAATGCAGTAAAATTATTTTGCATATAATTAAAAAAACATCACAATTTTCTCAGAAACAATGCTAACGACGATGAAGATTTTGCAACAATGTTGGTAAACAATTGTTTCACAACATTATAACATACAACGTAACGTAAATCTTCTTTAAGAAATGTTATGGCTTAAAACTCCTTCTAAACTACAGTAGTATCTACTAAAATGTTTCTAAAAAATTACTTCAAAACAATACTTAAATGTTTCTAAACAACAAAAAACTACATGTACCAAAAACAATGTTGATAAAATAATTTAACTGAGATTATTTCTCTAAACAGAGTACCTGATTTTACGAACTTTTCGCAATTATGCATTTTTGTATACATGGGTGTCTTTTTTTAATGGTAGTATATAGTAAAACATTTTCGTAACCAAAACTGTTTCTGAAAGAAAGTTTTCATTGTATATTTTTATAATATGAAACATTTGTTTACCAACATTGTAACTGAAACATTATCCTAAACATTGTGTTCGAGACAATGTTCCTATCATTTGAGAACGTATTTTCTTTAACAAAAAATAATATATTGTAACGAATACCTAAAAATTAGCTAATATCAATCATACATGTCAATATCTGGGACACACTTTTGTGTAAAATTAATAAAAACTGTCTGTAAATAGTTCATAATGAATAGCAATTGAGATCCATATATTTATATATAGTATATGAATTTATTATATCAGCTGCTGGTATTTTTAGTTTATTTAACATACTAACTAGGAAAACAAAGAAACTACAGGAAAAAGAGACCGATAAACTAAAGAACAACAACAGAAAATAATGAACATTTTTAAAAATAATAACAATCAAACTTACGCCGACCCGACGAATACTCGTCGTACTATAAGATACAATTTATATTGTAGACAGAGTAGAGAGAGAGAGATACTACGTACGTATGGACAGACGATGTTGATGACTTGAGTCAGAATGGCATAATGTCTCTAAAAAGTCGTTAACCTTATTTTTGTTGTTCTGTGCAGATGTTGGTGCTGTAGTAGTTGTTGTCTTGTAAGTAATACATCATCGGCAGCAAGAACTACAACAACACCAACAAAGTGACAGTTTAAACTTTTGCTGTGTTGTAAAGAAACTGACAAAACAGAGAGTACATACAGACATACTGTCAGATGGAGGGTGTATGGAACAGGCGGTTGGACGGCCACATTAAGTGACTATCTACAAATTATTATCAACATTATCGTTCACCCATTCTGGTTCTACTCGTCGTAATGCAGCGTCATTATCTGTTAATGCCAGATGTTGCGGTCACTACTGCTGGTGATCGTAGTGTTTGTGATAGTGATGTTTCTAGACACTCAACTTTGTTGGAGGTGTCTTCCGATTAATCAATTCATTTTAAATGAACTGAAACTAAAACTAGAATGAGTTGTTATTCGAAAACATAAGACAAGAATAAACGATGAACTTTAAATAAACAAAGTCACAGAAAAATTAGGTTGAGAGATAACCGAATAGGCCGTAACCGAATTTAGAAGGTGGCACAATCGAATTTAGGGTTGGATACAAACGAGTTAATAGGTTGCTACAACGGCGATTTCCGACGCCACAACCAAATCAAAAACATTACCAAGTTCTTGTAGTCATAAATTTTAAGATTAATATATTTTTTAAAAACAAGTTATATCTCACATCCCTATATGTCAATTTTGCAATGTTGAAACTGAAGTAGTTCTTCAATACGTTCGCTTGTTGTAACCGAATTGATAGGACTGTGAATTCGTGTAGTCAAAATCAAGGAACATACGGTTGCTGCAACCAAAAACATGCATGGTTTCGCAATACATTCCATGAAGGGATTGGGGAGAGCTTCTCACAGCCAGTGACCTCTGCGTGTACTAGATTTACACTCACTGATTGGGTCCTACAGTTTGACACCGGTTCCCAATTATATTTTTGAGAAGCTTTTTGATGGCTCAATACTCGATAGTGTCGCCATCACTAAGCTATGTGACCGCCGTCGAAAGAAATTGTAGGTGGTCTGAGCAGGGATGAAACCCTAGTACTCATGGACAAGAGCCGCGCACACTACCATTGCACCACCGATGGCCACAAACGATAACCAAATCAAGAGCAAATTCTGTTAATGAAATCGATACATTTAAAAACTCTTGATGTAACCTAAGTTATAGAAAATATAGATGTCGAAACTGAATCTATTATAAAAGAAAATCTATAATCTATAAAGGAGGTTGTTGCAAACGAATTGGCGTTATTGCCACATGAAGTCAGCTGTGGTGCAACATCAATTCTTTTGTGGCAACATCAATTTGGTTGTGACAAACGCACATTATTGGTAACAACTGAGGTTTCAATAGCTTCATTTTCTTGTACAAAATTTAAAGTTATTTTTTATTCCGACCGAGATTAATTCTTAAACAAATCAAATTTTAGTTCAGACGAAAGAGCGGAACACATTGCAATTAATATCACGTATTTGGAGATTTCCTATATCTGTGGTTCTGCTGCATAAAGCAAGGCAGATAGTACCAGGTAAACATTGTAGAAATTGTGATATACGCAGCTAGCACAGCTTCTAGTTCATATGTTAATATTTCTAAAACTCTAAGAACTCCTGCAATTGCCGGCGCAATAAGATTATCGTGCATACAAGAAGGTGAATAGAACCAGTGTTGGATAGGGATTTGTTTTCTGAAACTGTTTTTGCCTACTAGTTGCTGAAGGAAAATCTTGCTACTTTTCCTGCGACCAATGCTATTGATGTTACATCAAACTTTGTCTCCAAGGGTTTAGTGGATTTTTAATACAGATTTTCTTTAAGCAACGAAATTTGGATGACCAACACAGATCGTTCTTTTAGGCCATAGATTGGCGATTTCGTTTCCGAGAAAAACTTCAAAATTTTTTCTGCCCTTTGTCCCAAAAGTGTCTTTCTGTGTTGGTTTGTGGCAAAAATTAAACCGTTATTCAAAGTTTTGTACTCTTTTGTCAGAAATGTTGAATTTTCTGCCCTCTCTGTGAGGCAAGGTGTTCTTTGTCCTCGAAAAGCTAATTTGTGTACCTTTTGTGTGGGGCGCTAAGCAATTTTAACTGAAGAGATTTCTCAAACGAAGTGGCTAAGATATTAGTTTAGCAGGAATAACAAAAAAATATCAATTGTTTTTGGTAGGTTCTCGACCAATTGGGTAATGGCACCATTTTTTAAATGTTGCCTTGTATCTTGTATAAGCGCAACATTATTTCTTAGAAACGTAGTCACCATAAGGTCGTTACCAAATGACGCGGGTGGTATTTGCCAGCAATAAGAATTCAGTCGGATTTCAAATATAAAAATATATTTAATCGCACTTTTGGAGACAGTTTTTAAAAACGCAATGTTTTTGCAACATACAGTAAAACAGTATCCTGCAACATGTTTCTGGCCTTATTTTTATTAAAGGCAGGTACTCAGTTTCTTTACACGAAAAAAATTGAGAAACATCAATTTGCTTTTCCGCGAAATTGACCAGCAAAAACAACAAGATTTTTCTCAGTTATTAATTTTTTTGCATGAGAAATCAGCAATTAACATAAAAATGTTGCTCGACACATGTTGCTACGAGTATTAATTTGAGTTAGCAAGTTAGAGGCCGGTAATAACTTCAATCGCATGAAAAATATTGAGGAATATTAATTTGTTTCGTTCGCCAGCAACGACCACTAAAATTTATTTTATTTTTGTATTAAAAATCTCACGTAGAAAGAAGTACATACAGGGTGGGCCATTTAAAACTTCCTAATGTTTTTTGGTAATAATAATGAAAAAACACACAAATTAGTTACTGTGAAATGATTTTTCGTTTCTTGTTTGAACCGTTCAAATTTTTTCTTCTGTCCACTCGCGGAATATGATATCGCGTTAATGGTCGCCGGCACAGCGATTAGTGCAATGTGCTCGTTTTCCGTAGTTTCCGTTACTTTTCCAAGTGCTTCGGCCTGTTCATGTCGAATATTGTCTTTCCTTAGGCCATTAGAGACGGCACTGTGTAGAGCTTCTAATAATCACAGGGGATTTACAGTTTTACACCGATTCCAAACAATTTATTGTGCAGCTTTTATAGCAATTTAATGGGCCAAAATTCAATACTCTCTGATGTTGTAAACATTTGAGGTAAGCATTTCTGGCCGTCGGTTGTGCAGTGGTTAGTGTGTGTGTGTACATGAGAATGCGGTTCGATTCCTGTTCTGAGCACCTTACATTTCTTTCGACGACGGCCACCTCGCATAGTGACGCCAACACTATCGAGAATTTAGCCATGAAAAAGTTTATGAAAATACCGTTCGGAACCGGAGTAAAACTGTATCAGTGAAACTGTATCAACCAGTGAGTGTAAGAACGAGATAGCGCACAGCTCGCTGGTTGTAAGAAGCTTTCCCCAATCCCTGCATGGGATGAAATGGAAAACCATATTTTTTTGCAAACATCTTAGAGTTCTGAAAAAAGAACTATAGGAGCTAAAGAGCCAAGGATTATTTTGGAATAATAGCATTGAAAATCTGGCAGTTTAATATATTTTTGAAATTAACCCAAAGTTTACTACTTGTCTTATTTTTTGTTCGTATGTTTATTATGATACATTGTGGCACGTTCAAGTTTTGAAAACTGAAAAAATTAGCTTTTTCCGAATTTCTGGAACTGCGTCTCATGTGTTCCTCAATATTTTGTTTTTTTGTTGTCGATGTTTTATTTTGTATTTGTTGATAATTATTGTTTTTATTTTTTATTTATTATATTAATTTATCCTTTAAAATATGCCCTATGTTTTATGCAGGGCAAAGTTGCTGCAACATTATGTAAACATTTTCTTAAGGACATAAGACTCCAACCGTGAATACACAAAAAAGACAGCGCATTGCTCACAGATTGTAAGAAGCTATTTCCAACATTTTCATAGAGTGCAATGGGTAACCAAACTAAAGCTTTAGGTGTGGGTTCAATGTTGTCAAACATCGTTTTGTTTGAGGCAAACAATTTCAGAAACAAGCACTACATTCAAATTTCAAAAGCTTCAAATTTAAACTATTGCCGTGGATTTTTAATTAATTGCAAAATAATGTCACTGCATTCATAATAGTTCATAATAATAAACTATTTTCACTGCATGCACTGAGGAGAACCAATATCCCAATTGACATCCAAATCCTAGGAGTCAACTTATTTTACTGTTATAGCTTGCTTTTTGTTGTTCTTGAATTGCTTTTCTCGAAGCAACTATCTATGTCACAGGTTCTACTTGCTGCGAAAGCTGTCTTCTGTTGTTGTTTGAGCTGTCTTCTTCTGTGTTTGTAGCTGTCTTCCTCCGTGTCTGTAGCTTGCCGCAAATATAGTATACTTGTGTCCAAACTTATTGTGTTTGCTATTCAATATTATATGTTTTAGACGCAGTGATTAATATGTTATAATATATGTTTTGTGTCCACAAATATTGCTTCGTTTGTTGAAAACTATTGGACATAAAACCGTGATGGACAACAAGGAAACAAATTTCTACAAGTCATGAAAACATTGTCCCAAACATATACTTGGTTCCTTCAAAATAATACACAGGCCATTTTTTCAGCGTGTATGCAGAAGCACCAAGTCTTCAATAAAAAAAAACTCTCTTACAAATTCATGGAATAGATCATAGCATGATCTCATTCCTATATCAATGTTGCTGAAAAGAAAATTTTACCATTTGTTTGGCGCTGGTAGCAATTTATTTGTTTCACCTCGCCAAGTTTACAACTTAAACCACCAACGCATTATTTTACAAGAAAGAAGTGTAGAATATTTTTTAAGTCAATGTAAATAAATCATAAAAAAAGGAAGAAACGTTCACAAATCTAAAGATCAACAAACACGGAAAGGGTTTCGGTCTCCTCCATACAAACTCATACAGAGAAAAAGTAAAAGTTGTTTACATGGAAGAGTCGTCGCTTAGAAACCAAAAGGTTTCGAGACCCCTTTTACATTGGAAACATTGAGATTTTTCAATTTTTTTTCTATATTTACACCCAATGTTGCATTTCGCTTTTCACACAACCGTTTCCATCCAGACTTAGTATTCACACATGCGCATTGTATTACAAACAATTCGTAGACAAAGAAAAGAACTATTTGTAATCCATTGTTATTTCGAGGAGAACCTTAAAAGTCACGCTTGTGATTATTATTGTCGACATGGCTTAGATGTATGTATGGATGTGTGTACGTATTTCTGTGGAAAAAAAAAGGTTTTAACCCTGAATCGAGGATATATTCTTGTAGACAAACAATAGAATTGAAAAAATGAACGAACGTCACAAAAAAACCCCCAACACGTATAACCAAATGCGACTTTAAATATTTCACAATACGCGAGTAATGGAAAAGGTAACTTAGGGAGAAAAATAGTTAACACGTTTTTTTTTTGTATACCACGTTCCTCAATCGTTTGATACGTTAATAGTTGGATTTGACGCGGGTGTATATTTTGCTCCGCGGCCCTTTGCGTTTCGCCTCGTGTCTCTTCTCACCTCTGACTTGGGCTAAACAAACAGCACAATCTAGAGGCAGGAACAAATTGAATTTGATAAAAGGTAAACGTCGAGAAAGAAAAAACTACGCAAAACTCTAACTACGAGTTTTGCATACAGAGTAGTAGTGGAGTTTCTTATTCAATATATTATCTTCCTAAACAGATCTGAGGTAAATCAAGATCTTTTTTGTTAAACATTTAGAATCTCGACAAGCTGCATAGAATTGCTGGTAAATAATTTTCAAGTGTATAGGTAAAAAACAACCAAGTAAAGATAATTGTTTACTTCTTTTGTTAGAAAATTATGGCCGAATCATTGTTGCTAACAATAAACAGGACCTTCAAAAACATATGTATTAAAAAAATAAATGTCTACTATTGATTATCTGTCAGTTATCACAAATTTCTAGAAAAAAACAACAGTATATCACACTGGGAGTTGCAAAGAAATTACTAAGAAAAAGATGTTGTCTTGGGATATTCGAAAAGGTTTCCAGGAACATTACTCGCCCATCAACATGTTGCAAACAAAAACTTGTGATAACTGCGAAGTGCTAAACAAGCTAAATGTTCTGAGTAGGTCCAAGCCCTTCAAAATGGCTCTAGTAATCACATGCAACGAAATCTGTTAAACAAAAAAAAAAGAATATATTTTTTATAGAACCAACTCCAAGCAATGTTTTAGGTACATAAGTACTTTCATTTCCAAGCAACATGTTGTATTCGTAGTATTCTCGTCATTATGCAACAAATCGATTTATTCAGTTGATCGGGAGGGCAAAGGAATTGGGTTTAAAAGAGACATGGGAATAGTATTACGATATATCGTATGAAAGTGGACAAATACCAAATAGGCTTAATATTAAAATGTTGCTAGACACATCTTGCAGATATTGCGTGCGAACAATTTAGTCTACACTGTGGTAAATTATTTGTCGATTTTTGGAAACCACTTATTTAGGTGGAGTCTTGAAAAATTTCCAATGAAGTGCTGTTCTCAGTGTAGGACCTTTAAGAATTTAGCTTTATTGAGGCGATCTTTAATCATAAATTTAAGAATTAGTTTAATCCAAGTAAAGGAATAGAAATTCTTACTGAAAGTTATAAACAGATTAATACCAATGTATTTCAAAGATACCTGACAAAATAAAAGAAATTGAAAAGAGCAGAGCTTAGCAAAATCAATTCGTAGAAAGAGCTGTCAGCATGATACGCCAAAAGATCAACTACGTTCGTTTCTCTTCAGATAATATCTACTTAAAGTTAAATTTTCTACTCGGTTTCATGTCAAACAAATGCTTTCTTTTTAGATCCCATGCAACTAGAGAGCTGTGCATTTTCTAGTTTATATAATCACTGATTGGGACCTATAATTTTACACCAGTTCCGAACGGTATTTTGAGAAGCTTTTTCATAGATAACTACTCGATTCGGTGTCGCCATCATTAAGCGAAGTGACTGTCGACGAAAGAAATGTAAGGTGGTTAGAGCAGGGATCGAACCCACGTTCTCAAGTAAAAGGCCCGCGTACACTAGCCATTGCACCACAGTGTGTGCAAATACACACAAAATGATTTCTTCTGAAAAAAATATTGCCTAAGCAGAAAACTTCAGCAACATATTCAAGAAACATTTAGCCAAACGTGTACAAAACACTGGTAATCATTTTCCTCGTAACAAAATTGGCATCATTTTAATTCATTCAATTTCATTTTAATTCTTACAATTTCATTTAATTTCATTCAATATCAGTCAATTTCATTCCGTTTCGTTCAATAGCATTCCATTTCATACAGTTGCTTTAATTTCATTGAATTTCATTCATTTCAATCAATTTCATTCCATATCACTCAATATCACTAAATTTCATTCCATTTCATTCAATATCATTCCATTGCAAGCATTTTCATTAAATTTCATTCTATTCCATTCAATTTCATTCATTCTTTTAAATTATTATTTTCATCAATTTCATTCCATTTCATTTCATTTCATTCAATTTCATTCCATTCCATTCAATTTAATTTATTATTTTAAATGAATATTTTCAATTTCATTTCATTTCATTCATTCAATTTCATCCAATTTCATTCAATTTCATTCCATTTCATTCAATATCGCTCAATATCATTCCATTTCATTCAATATCATTCCATTTCATTAATTTTCATTAAATTTCATTCAATTGCATTGAATTCAATTCAAGTTCATTCAATTTCATTGATTTCATTTATTATTTTTAATTATTATTATCAATTTCATTCCATTCCATTCCATTACATTCAATTGCACTCCGTTTCAGTCAATATCATTCCATTTCATGCAATTTCATTAAATTTCATTAAATTTTATTAAATTTCATTCAAATTCATTCAATATCATTCCATTTCATGCAGTTTCATTAATTTTCACTAAATTTCATTAAATTTCATTCAATTACTTTAAATTGTATTCATTTGAGTTATTATTTTAAATTTTTATTATCAATTTCATTCCATTTCATTCAATTTAATTCCATTTCATTCAATATCATTCCATTTCATGCAGTTTCATTAAATTTCATTCAATTCCATTCAGTTTCATACAATTCACTCAAAAGTTCATTCAGTTTCATTCAAAAGAAAAAGGAGTATTTATAGTACAACCCTAGCAACTAAAGTTGTCAATACTGATATGTTGCAGACCAATTTCATTAATTTAATTTAATATTTTAAATTATTATTATCAATTTCATTCAACTTCAGTCCATTTTATTCAATTTTATCCCATTACATTCAATATCATTCCATTTCATGCAGTGTCATTAAATTTCATTCAATTTCATTTCATTCAATTCCACTCAATTTCATTCATTTCACTCAATAGTTTATTCAATAGCATTCACAAGGGCGTTCAATTTATCAAAGAAAAAGGTGAATTTATAGTAAAACTTCCGAAAAATTCAGGAAATAAAGTTGTCAACACTGATATGTTGCAGGTCAATTTCGTAGCAACAACTCGTAATCTATCTTAATGTTTTCCGTGTGAACAATCTTAGTACCAGCCTGACAAATCTCTTTTGATTAAGACTTGACAAATTTGCGCTGTTCTTTCTACGATTTCATTGATCGTTGAATTTTTCTTAGAAACAATAGCACATTGATGAATACATGTAGCTGATCTTTCTCGTGAACTATTTAGTAAAATTTAGTGGAACTTTCTATTGGTATTTTTCTTGACATTTCCCTGAAACTTTTTTGTTGTTGTTTTGTTGCATTTTCTTTTTGCGTGTGTAAAGTTTTAAAAAATTTCACGAGAAATATTGAACTGACTACAAAATTTTAGTTGTTGCCTTTATCAACATATATCTGAAACATTTGTCTCCTAAGCAACATTGCAGAACACAACATTTTGAAATTCTAAGGGACAGCATTGCAACATTTTTTATTCTGCAACAAAGTTGCAAATGAAACGAATGTATCAGAGACAAAGTTGACAATAAATTTAAAGCTTTAGCGCCTTATTCATAAAAGATTTGAGAGAAGTTTTTATGATAAATCGTCTCTCAAACCTTATATAACTTTTTATGAATAAGGCTGTTAAACTTTAAAATTATCTGTAAGAAAATATCCCATTAACACTTATAAGAAATTAAAAAAAACACCCTAAACCCATTCTACAAAATACAACGATTTAAAACAGAATTCTCACACTTTATCGCGAACAATTTGCCCTTGATATTAACGAAAATCGTGTTGATCAGCAGACAACGGTTGCTGGGAATTTATGCGGATAATAATAGCGGTGGTGACAAGGAAGACAACGTGATAAGTTTATTTATAATCAAAATATTTTCATAAAACCTAAAACAATATTGATTAATGTTTAGTTTTGGAACCGTTGTTCCATTAATGCCATTAAAGCAAACACACCCATTCCCCATCCATTCACCAACTAAATCTATGTGCGAGTGTGTGGCAATCTATAATGATGCAGCAGCACTCTTCCTCACACTGTGATGGGTTGAACCTACATCAAAGTGTTGTGTGTTTTGAAATTGACACAGGACGTTCGATGTCCCGCTAAGTTCTGACATTTATGTTCTTTGTTTTTCAATATCATCCACAACAATGTTTAGATCTCAACTCCTTTTTTCTCTTAATTGATTTTCAGTATTTGTTTTTGGAAAATTTCTGGGATATCTAAAACCAAAAAAGTTCATATATGTTGGAATAAATGCATGTCTGTGTGTGTATGTTGTAAGACAATCCGGGCAATTAACAGCATGAGATTCCATCAATTTTATGTTGTTGCTGATCTTACCAATGCCAACGTCGCCGCAGCTCAAATGGAAAACAGCCTGGTTGCTCCATTGCCAGTTTGGCTCCTAAATAAACATTCTGACAATGCCACACCATCAGACCCCATGATGATGCTAATGCTATCCCATCCCATCCATGCCACAAGCAGCACATGCCAAAACTCATAGCAAACCATTCCCATTTTCATTCTCATTCCACTCATCCATTACAGAGCAAGCGATCATTCACTTCTTCTGTTGTGGGAACGGCCGGCCACATCCAGGGCAGAGTTTGGTGTTCCTCATCTAATATTCTAAACATTTGTTAATGCAAAAAACAACAACAGAATAAGACAAATTTAAATGGAGAGCAACCAGGAAGCAGATGTTTGACTAATATGAAACGCGTTTAACAGTCCCTTCATACAAACACACTCAATTTGAATATAGTCCAATCATTAGATCCCCTCTCCGTTAACGATCAAATATAAGCGACTGGCTGACTGACGATCTCATGGGAGCCTAAGTAAACCAATCTTCTTGGGAAGGGGTTTGGTTTATTTACACTTGAGGATAATGTTTTTGAAAATACACAAGGGATAGTGATAATTCGAATGAGAAATGGGTGTTTCCATGAATGTCGCGTAATACGAAAAATATTTCAAATGTTGCGAGTTCTAAGAATTATGATGCCTAAGCCATTAGAGACATTTTGTCTGATTTCTATGATAATACTGTTGTAAACTATTCGTTACATGTTGACCCTAAGTATATCTTGTCTGTTCTTACATTAGTGAGCAATTCGGGACATGTTGAAACATATTCATAATAGAAAAAGGGGATAACAAATACTTTTTCTATTTCGGGAAAAATATATTTGTTGTTTGAGCAAATATTTTGGTCGGTACTTTATCAACCTTACAAACAGTTTATTATTATTGTAGTACATTTGCTGCAATACTAAAGAAATTGCCTGCGGATAATTATGATTGTTGATAATAAAAAAAAATAAATAAATGGTTTCCCATTACATCCCATGAAGGGACTGGGGAGAACTTCTCACAAACACTGAGCTGTGCGCTTTCCAGTTTTCACTCACTGATTGGGACCTACAGTTTTACACCGATTCCGAACGGTAATTTGAGAAGCTTTTTCAAATTGTTGATAATATCCAATTTTATTTTTTGACTACATACATATTTTATAAGTTTTTGATTCCAGCCGAAGGTTATTTTTCCCTTCAAATTCGTTTTGGCCACGATTTATAAAAAATACTGGATCCACTAAATTATGTTTGAGCTTAGCTACAAGTTATTTGTGTTCTCAGACACATGATACCTGAGTTATCAAATAGATTTTAACTGGCTTCTACATCAAATTAAGTTTATGCTCTAAAACAAAAGTCGTCCTCAATTTTCAACTAAAACAAAAATATTTTGAGATACATATTGTTGTCAGCAACATGAGTGTCTCAACAGCAACTCGACAAGCAACATGAGAGAGTCTCGACTTAGACTCAATTTATCGAAATATGTGTTAACATTCAGCTACATGTTGTCTTAGCATTCAGCTACATGTTGCGTTAGGGAAGGACACATGTTGACATGAAATTATAGCTTACAGCATTATAGGACACACGTTAACTAAACATTATGACAAACATTGCTGCTATATAAAAATGGAAATTGCTTATAAGTAAACTATGATTGTTGACTTAGCATTAAGAAACATGTAGTTTCTAAACCAGATACATTTTCTCCCAGCAATGAGATAATTTTGCTTCACACAAATATAGTTAGTGGCAAATGTTGCTAGCATTGATCCGAATGTTGTATCTGCATTAAAACAAATGTTGTCTTGAGGTATGGACACATCTAGACACGAAATTTGTATACAAGTATGCACTCAGTTCAATGTTGCCACAGAGATAGCAACAATGTTGTTTCAACATTGCGGCAAAAGCTGACTAAAGGCACGCACCAAGCTCAGCATTTCGCGAGTCACTTTCGAAACTGCGTACAAAAAATAATTGCGAAATATCGACGAAATATATCCGCCACTGTTCTAACTTATTCTCGGGAAATACCAACCACATGTATCGAGCAACATTTAATTGATCTTAAAAAAAATGTAACGACCAATCAAATTTTTGGAAGAACATATCAAAGGAAGAGAGATTATTGTAAAACCTCATTTAATTTTTCCAAAAAAATATCTAGTTAGTGTACACAATACGGAAAATCTGAGAAGAATATTGTTGTCAACACTGATATGTTGCTGGCCAATTTTACAACGTACCAAATTGACGTTGCTCAATCTTTGTCATGTTAATTAATTTAAGGCTCAAACTAAGTTCCACAATTTGCACGAAATCTTACAAAAATCCTGACGAAATATACTATATGTCATAATAAGTTGTTCCCAAATAAAAGCAACATGTATCGAGCAACATTTCAATGTTTCTTAGAAAACTGTTGCGTCCAACTAAATTGTGAAAAAAAAATTCAAACAAATCCCACAATTTTCAACTGTCTTTAAAATTTTCAGTAAAGAGATTTTTTGTGCAGCAAAGTAGTGAAAAACAGAGAAAATTATAATCGTTAAAACTGATATGTTGCTTAGAAATTTAGCAGCGCAACAAATTGATGTTGCTCAATCTTTTTCATGTAAACGAATTTAGTACCAGCCTTAAGGCCCGAACTAAGTTTAACATATAGCTATTAGCAAAAAATATCAGCTACATGTATTGAGCAACATTTCAATGTTTCTCAGAAAAGTTTAGCAATCAATTAAATTGTGAAAAAAAAATACAAAATACATCCAAAATTCTCAACTCTCATCTAATTTTTCAAAAAAGAGATGATTAGTACAAAAAAACTGATAAACACAGAAAATTATAATGGTCAACATTAATATGTTGATGGGAAATTTTGCACCGCAACAAGTTAATGTTGCTCAACGTTTATGTGGGAACGATGTTAGCACTAGCTTTAAGGGTCATTTTCAGTGACATTTTATCAAAACGACGAAATATTTCCGCCACTATAGTACTAAGTTGTTGGCAGGAAATATCAGTCGTATGTATCGAGAAACATTCTAATGTTTCTAAGAAAAATATTACGATAAAATTCTTAAAAAAAATAAAATAAAAAAATTGTGTAACTAACTTCATTGGATGTAATGGGAACCTATGTATCTATTTTTTACCAGCAATGAGGCAGCCTTAGCATTTAAGTAAATGATGCCTTTGTATTCATACAAATGTTGTGCCAGGATTATGGTAAATGGGGTACCAACATTGAGGTAAAGGTTGGAAAACATTTTGTATAGCAAATTGAAATTTAAACTATATTTGCTTAGCATTAAGGGCAAAGATGCTAATCATTATAGAATATTTTGTGTTATAGGATAAATTGATTGTTTATTAGAATCTAAACCAATTGTATTTTAGTGTGGGAAACATATTTCTTAGGATTGGCATATATTGCTATAACAATGACACACGTTTTATCTTAAAAAGTGAAATGTATTTTTATTAAGACAAATATTTCTTTCGCAAAATAAAATGTTGTATCAACCTTAAGACAAACGTTGTCCTACTTGTCTCAGATCTTGTCAGCAATCCACTATCTGTCAGCAAACAATCTAAATTTTCATTCAGATTGTTCAAATTTTCATGGAATCCATTACAATTCCTATAGTTTTTACCATAAACACGGTGGAGATCAGCAGTACAAAATAAAACACTACTGCCATTTAGTTTCTGAGTAACTGAAATGGTTGGAAATATTCGAAACATTTGTCGAGTGGGGTTTGTCTCAGAATTTATGCATCTTTGCACAAATAAGACTATCGCACAATTAAATGTTGCATCAACATTAAGACAAATGTTGTCATAACTTTTGGTTCCCTCAGCTCTTTGAATCACTAAGAGAATTTTTAGTAAAATTTTCGAAAATTTGCATGGAATATCCGCCAGAACTTCCGTAATTTTTACCACTATCACGATCAAGATCAGCAGCACCAAAGAAGAAAAAAAACTACTGCCATTTAGTTTCTCAACAACTGAAATGTTTGTATACATTCGAAACATTTGTTGGGGTGGATCAGACGGTGGAAAATGTTATAGTTCTTTCTTCTCTTTGTATGTTTGTTGTTGCTTTATATAATTATTTTTCCTGTTGCTATTTAAAACAAACATTAGTGTTGCTGTTTTGTTCTTGTTGTTGCTTTTGTTGTGTTGCTATTACACTGTACATGGTTCAATGAATTACTCTATTAGGAGTGTTCCGCATGTGGACAGACTAGCGGACGGACACAATAACAAACTAGCGTGTGGGATGGTCCCTGTTGTTTCTTCATTGTCGAGCATTTGGCATTGTCGCCACCACTACCGCCAACTCCGCCGTCATCACCAACATAACAGCCGTCACAGTGGTGACTACCAGCAGCATTACCCTGCTGCCATTGCCACTGCCGCCGCCACACTTGGCATTGGCAATAACAAGGAATTTGTATTATACGTATTAAATACTGCTTGGTGCTGATGTTGCACTCCTCCAACGTTTGTCACTTAGAGTTATTTTGGTATTTCAAGTGGATGTAGCCGCCATCCATGGTTGACTTCTATGGAGAATGTTGGTGGATTCTCTCCTGTACCTCATGGAGTTCAGAATGAAATAGCTGCTGTTGTGAATTGACAACAGTCTTGAAGCGAAAAGGGGTAAAACTGTGTAACATTTTATATTCAAATAACAACAATTTGATATTTAAAGAACTTAATGCAATTACAAAGGATATATTTTTTGTTATTGTTGTTACAAAAAGACTTGTGAATTTTTAAATGTTTCTTTATGGAAGAAGTTACAGGCCTTTTTAAATCATAAAAATTCGACAACGCATTCACACTATATGTATGCATTTTTAAACACTGTGTATTTTACTAAAATGAACGAAAAATGCTCCTTCGTAACGCGATAGAATGCGAACCCTAGCGAATCTAAAGATAAACAGTCGGTAAACTAGGTAAGTAAGTCGGTGAAACTAGGGACCGCGGGTCAAATCTGACTCTTCGCCTGCTTCTGTCTGACCCGCAATGTCATTTTCAGTTTGCACCATAGTAATTTAGCGCATTTCCAATACTGAATCTTTCCCACTGTCAAAGATAACATTTTACAAATGTTCGGAAACATAAATATGGAATGTTTAGAAACTTTGTCTCTTATTCATGTAACTAAAACGTGCCGTCTCGTAGAATCATTGGGCCCTAAGTCTAAGAATGAGGTTTAAGATTTATGTAATTCAAACGAGTTAATTTTTGCTAGAGTCGTAACAATTTTATAATATTTGCAATCATCCTGCAAACTGTGATCCCAATTAGAAATTAAAATAAAGAGTTGAGAAGTATCGATGGTTGGATTGTGACATGTCTGCACCGTATTCTTTGAAAATTTTGTGTATAAAATTTAAATGTAACAAAATACTGTAAGCTTTCGCATTTTACAATTTGGTGTCGTTCGTCTTGTACAGTGATTACATATTAGAGTGTAATGAAGGGGAGTCGCAAAAGACGCGTTTTGAAGAGCAGATTGTAGGAACGGTAAACTTTTTTGGTCCGGGGATAGTTTTAGTTCCTACCGGCTTTTATAGATTCGATTTTGGTAAAATTTTTTTTTTTTGGTTCAATGTGGGGCTCAAACAACGTGTCATGACGAGCATAGTTAGAAATATGTATTGTCAACATTTTGACAAAACAGTTCTCCAAAGTGCCATTTTTTGTATTCACATTTTGTACTTTTTTAAGCCCCGTTTTTTACTTCTGCGTTAGTCGACATATAGTGGTTCCAAATGAAATTCCATCGCCAATCGCGTATTTTGCAAACCGCGTATTTCTCAATATATTTCACGAATTCACATTTAAATATATTTTTTATATATTTAAAAATATTTTCAGGTCAAATGCAAACTAAAATAAATTGAAAATTGTATTGAAAAAATCATGAAGAAAAAATTATTTCAAAAAACCGCCCTGAAAATCGAAACTTCAATGGCTGGTCGTAAGCTCATAGAACCTTTGTATAAAAAAATTGTCATTCGCGTAATCAGCTGATCGCATCCTCTGAGAGAAAATTGTTTTGAATTTATCCATCTATTCAACTGCAGCATTACGGCCTTATTCATATAAAGTTATTTCTCATACAAAAATCGCCTCTCAAACCTCTCACAACTTTTTATGAATAAGTCTGTTAGTTTTTAAATTTTCGTAGAATTTTTAAAAGTTATAAAGTGTAATTAAGAAAAATTATGAAAAATTTACGAAAAAATTTAGTATGTGGTACCTTATTACACGTTTTACGTTAGAAATGTGGTTTTAAAAACTAAGAAAATTGTGGTTATTGACCATATTTTCAGTAAAGTTCAAAACATTTCCGTAAACCCGATTTTTAGGGGAAATTCGACTTGTGCGACCAAAACCCTGAAAAAACTTCTGAAAACCCTGAAAAAATCTCAAAAATTATTTTCCTTATATAAGCTTTCAAATAAAGATTGAGCAAAAACACATTTTTATTCATTGGACACCCTAGTGTACATTAGTGCACGAATGACCGGTTTTTAATAAGTGCTTGTTGGCCTCAATGTGTATACTGGGCTTAGCTTATTTTTCCCATGATTGTTTCAACGGTCTATCAATATTGTACGTTTGTGTACACTTTTTGTACTTTTATGTACAGTTCTACTTTTATGTATATTGTTTGTACTTTTATGCACACGTTTTGTACTTTTATGTGCAGATTTTGTACTTTTATGTACAGATTTTGAACTTTTTTTTACACTTTTTGTACTTTTATGTACACTTTTTGTACTTTTATGCACACTTTTTGTACTTCTATGTACACTTTTTGGGCACTTGTGTGGGCATGGTGTACATTTGGTTAACACTTTTTTTTGCACATTTTCGCAAGATTTTTATACGTTTGTGTGCACTTTTTGTAAAATTGTTTGAAATTTTTTACACTTGTGCAAATTTTTTGTACACATGCGTACACCTTTTTACATTTGTGTTAACTTATTGTACTTTTTTGCACACTTGTTACACTTTCATGTCCACTTTTTGTACTTTTACGTACACTTGCAGTTTTATGTACAGTTTTCGTACTTTTATGTATACTTTTATATAAACTTTTTTCTTTAATGCACATTTTTTGTACTTTTATGTATACTTTTTATATACAAACTTGTGTGTACTTTTGTTTAACACTTTTTGTGTACACTTTTGGTACTTTTTCGCAAGAAATGTAAACTTTTGTGTGCAATTTTTGTACACTTGTGTACTGTTTTGGAACACTTGTGTAAAATTTTTGTACATTTGCGTACAATTTTTGTACACTTGTGTACAATTTAACCTTTTTGAAGTTTTTGTACACTTGTTGTACTTTTATTTCCACTTTTTGTACTTATGTGTACAAAAACTGAAACTTTTGTAACTTTTTGTACACTTTTCGTACTTTTGGATATACCTTTAATACTTTTGCGTACACTATTACACCGTTGTCTACATTTTTTTTTACTTTTCTGTGCAGCATTTGTACTACTGCATTAGGCGACGCACAGTAGCCCAAAATGCAATATCTTTTGATCTACTATACATTTTGGTGTTCTGTAAAAAATGAATTGTAGGCAAGAAGTCAACGATTATTTTGAAATACTACCACTAGATGTCGGATAATTCAATACGATTTAGAAATTACCCTAAATTGCACTACTCTTCATATTCGCCGAACTCAATGAAAAGAAAATTTTTAATATTTTTGTTTTGTACTTTGTGACGTATTTTAAAGTAAAAGTCAGACACTGTATTAACGCCAAGAAACTACACTTTATAATAAAAGTAATTTGAGTACAATAACTTCAAAACTGTATGAGATACAGTTTAAGAAACTTGAAAGAAGCAATACAATTTTTTAAGATTTCAAACTTCAAAAAAGTAGAAATTTTTAAATAAAAAAACATTTTTTTGGGATATGAACGTTACGAACCTATAAGTGAAATTATTAAAAAAAAATCATAAACACAAAAATTAAAATACAAAACTAAATTCTTTTATTTGTTTGAAATCGAAAAATAAGAACAGTGGTCAACTTTGGATAATTTCTAAAATATACGACTTTGTCCCACTTTCCTTGTTATTACTTCAAATTAAACCCTAACTTATTGCCAATATTCGACATATTATAGAACTCAAAAATGTTTACTAGACCAAAAGGCAGTGATTTTTGACCCATGGAAATCGATTCTAAACCACTATGCGAAGTGCCAACATCACTATATTTCCATCATAGAAAAGGTTGCCATCGGAATTTAAACACAATCTCATAAATTGTATCACACGAACAATTTCCACCCCTAAATTGCCACAAGTAATATTTTTTTTGAAAATAAAATTTTTCTAATTTTTCCCAAGAGTAAATTTTAGTTAAGTTATGGTGACCATGATCACACGCTAAAAAATAAGTTTTTTTGTTGCATGCAACTATAATGCGTTTGGATGCAACTATAATGCGTTTGTAACTATAATGCGTTTGTAGCCCGTCGCAAATATAGTGTACTTGTGTCCAAAGATATTGTGTTTGCTACCCAACATTACATGTTTGAGACACAATGATTAATATGTTATAATATATGTTCTCGGCTCTTGTACATGAGAACGTGGGTTCGGTCCCTGCTCTGACCACCTTACATTTCCTTTGACGACGGTTACCTCGCTTACTGATGGCGACACTATCGAGTACTTAGCCATGAAAAGGCTTCTCAAAATACCGTTTGGAACCGGTGAAAAGCCGTAGGCCCCAATCTGTCAGTGTATAATGAGAAAGCGCAAATCTCAACTGGTTGTGAGAAGCTCTCCCCAATCCCCTTATGGGATGTAATGGGAATCAATTTTTTTATATATATGTTTCTGTGACCCAAATATGGATCTTCAGTTCGTGACACCAATGCTTGCAAACATATACATGGTACCTTCATTATGTTGCTGGCGCCGTTTTTTCAGCGTGCAACGGTTAGTGTTCGCGGCTCTTGTACTTGGCGTGGCGTGCTCTGACCACCTTACATTTCTTTTCACGACGGTCACCTCGCTTATTGTTGGCGACACTATCAAGTACTTAGCCATGAAAAAGCTTCCAAAAATACTGTACAGAACCGGTACAAAACTGTAGTCACCAATCAGCGCACAGTTATAGTGGTTGAACCATTTTAGTTTCTTTAAATTTCAGTTAAAGCTACAGCTCCACATTGGAACGACGGGAGTAAATATATTAGCTTTACGATTCGAAATCAGGAATCCACTCCTCCGAGGGATCAACCATAGAGTAATTCTTTAAAGAGAGAAAATTTGTCTCATCTGACGTTTCCATTCACACTCTTCTTGGTGGGGACGGTGTGATAGGAGCTGGTTGGCTGACACCAGGTGGAGTTACAAGAACTGTTGACTTAAATTTGTCATGACGTGTTGGTTGAGAACCGTGAAATTTTAACGTCTTTTGCACTTTTTTGTTATATTTTATTGTTCGTATACATTTGTGTTGTATTTAACACAATAATTTTAAAACCCAAAACAAAATGCCGTGGTTGTTTTCATGTTGGTTGGTTTGAACCATTGCCTCTACCTGGTATTATTGAAGTAATTCTTTCCAACATCCAACGTTCAGGTCACAACAGGCCAAATGTCAGAAATTTACTGTGCAAGTTATGTTCTCTATAAGGGCATTTAAAGTTTAATTTAAAGTTTGAAGCCACTTTTAATAAAAAAAAATAATACAAAATATTAATGCTAGATTTAGAATACGATTTATGAATGATGATGATTTCCGCAGCAAGTTGCTTATATTTTAGGACCATGTAGTTCGATTGTTTTCTATTCTTTTAATCAATAGAGTACGTAAGCAGCTCTATATTTAGGAAAAGAAGAGAAAATTATGAAACTAACTGGTCCTAAACTATAACCAATTAAAAAGGTTGACGAGATGTCACAAAAGGTGGACCTTTCTGTGGAAATGTCCATATATGTATTTCCCTATGGATCAACCATACTAAATTTCATTCAAATCGAAAAATTAATCACTAAATGAGGCGTGTTGTTGTGAAAGGTATGAATATCTTAACTTTGGTCATGTTTCGTGTATGGGACAGAAAATGTCCTTACATGAAGATTTTTGTTTTCAAATTTGATTTTTCTGATTCTAAACCAGTGGTCGGATTTCACTTTTTTTAATTTTTTTTTTTGATTTTAATGATTTTAAGCCCAAAAATCCGACCACTGGTTCAGAATTTAGCAATTATACCCTAGTACCCTCCGACCAGCAGTCCGAAAATTTTCAAACCGCTGCCATTTCTTCCCCTTGCATTTTCGGGGATGGGCGTAGATGGACATATTTTCATGAAATGAGTCAGGGAATACGCTGGTGAAATTTATCCAGTTGTGACTGAACCACCCTGTTTAATACATGGCCCTTTCTTGAAAGTTTTTGGCGACCTCTGGAATTTTATCATGTGGAAAATTTTATCAAAATCATAGGTGTTTAGGATTGCAAAAATGAAATTTGTGTCAACAATTTTAAGAAATTTCCTCTAGTAATTACGAAACCTATTAGTTATTTGATACTTATCAATGTTGACATTCTCAGGTTCAAGAACCACAATATCAACGGAGTACATCCTTCGTAGCCCCCGTTTAAACGAAAAATGACAAGTTGTGCATATGAAATCATCACTGTCCGAAGAAAGAAAAACATTAATGCCATCAAAACATTATCGCATAAACAAAAATGAAATTGACTGATTTATTTGCCACATGTCAAAAATAATCGTGAAATTTTGGGAGGCAGGAACATGTAAACAAAAAAATTATACATACACGCAAACACTCCTTCAAAATAATGTATGTATGCATGCGTAGATGTACCACGTCGTATACTCGTATTAGTGAGTATATCCATCATGTGACAACAACATTTACCGAACAATGAGTAAACGGGTAAACGAATAAACGAGCAAACCTAGAAATGATAAGAAACGTCACTGTGACACACAGCAGAACAATCGAATGTATCACCTAAGAGTGAATGGGTGTATATATTTGTGTATAATGTTTAGTCAAATAAAAATGGCTATACATCAAATTAAATGTTTAGATTGTGGACAGCAAAATCTTTGTGAAGCAGACAGTGGAATCCACTTATCTAGAAATCGGTAAGCACGGTGGGAACAACATTGATAATATATATTTTCATATGTAAATTAAATGTTATCGTATCCTACTCTTATTTGAGCAGCGGTTTCAATTTAAACTTCATGATAATAATTAACATATCTGATTTTATATACGGTGTCAATACTACTGTCATATGTAACATCTTAACATCTGCCCTTAAAACAGCTGTTACTTAACAAAAACTGGTAACTTTTCTATTGTGCGTGAAAATGCGTAAACTTTAATCATTGTGATATTTTTAAGTATGACAACAGAATATATTAAAACTTGAAAAAGAAACTAAAAAATGTCTATTCTTTTATTTTATTTCCAAAATATTCCCTACTTTTGTCACCCTCTGTATATCGGTCATGAACAAACTTTTCTTTTGTGGGGTGTATGCGAAATACAACAAAAAGCTCTCTTCGGTAAACAAATGCTCATATCTACATATGTATGTATACGGCTGCTTGAAAAGTATGACGCATTCTTCGTGTCGATAATGCGAAAAAGAAATACGCAAAAACTAATCGCCACCACAATCGTCTGGTTGGCTGGCTGGCTGACTAAGGGGTAACCAGACAGTTTTGCTTGCATTTCTTTACACATTCGCGTTCTTCTACACCTTCAATTTGTGTAAGCGCAGCCGGGTGTGTGAGTAAACGGCACTATCGGTTCAAAAGAGTTCATTTCAAGATCAGTTATACATTGGTTTGACATATTAACATTTAACTTCAAAGTTTTATGACGTGGATGCGAAAAACTACAAAGAAGCTGTCAAACCAGGAATCAACCGCATAAACAATGTAAACGCAGCGCAGCGTATAAGAAAAAGAAAAACATTCGAAATTATTGAAAAACAAATTATGTGAGTCAATTTTACTTAACAGGAACTTCTTGTGAGCTGATTGTTTTCAACTCGAGATGTTTTACTCTTTTGCGGGGAAGAAGTTCCATTTGACTGCAACAAATTCAATGTCTTCCCCGCAAAATAAAAAAAAAAACGTTTTGAAAAAGGTGATGACTAATTCTGGTTGGATGTTTTGGTTTTGTCTCCCTGTAAAGCTGAGAATTAATTATGTAAACAGGTAGTTGATCTTCGCTGACTTGACATTTAGCTGGCAATTTATCATCATATTTTACTGTAAATTTAAGGAAATGTGTACAACGCAAGTGTGAAGACTGGGTCTTATCTTAAATTGAAGAGCTTGACTGTTTCCTGGAATCAATTGAGATTATTATATAAGAAATTTCGTGTATTAAACAATATTTAAAACATATTCGGGAGCTGCGACCATACTAGGAACTGCTAAAAATTCGAATTAATGCAATTCGGCTCGAAGGACCATAAGCTAATCTTGCATGTTAAATACCAGCGATTGGTTTCATATACAATCTGGCACTACGAAATGCAGTAAAGTATGCAGGATTTTCTTTCGGGGGTGACCCAACTTGAAATTTCAGAGGAAAAATAGCACTACATTGTTTAAGTGTTTAAGTGAATATTATAAAGGGTGTCTCAGTAAAACTGCACTTTTTAAATTTAGTGTATTTTTTTGTGGAAGTGGCAACTCTGAAACGTGGCAGCTGTCACATATGGTGCGTTTTACGAAAGAACAACGCGTTATAATTGTGAAAACTTATGACAAAGATTAGGAAAGTTATGATGATACCGCTCGCCAGCTTCGAAGAATTAAAAATAATAATAAATGTTTTCCCATTACATCCCATGATCGGGGAGAGCTTCTCACAACCAGTCAGCTGTGCGCTTTCTAGTTTTATACTCACTGATTGGGACGTACAGTTTTACACCGGTTCCGAACGGTATTTTTGAGAAGCATTTCCATGGCTAAATACTCGATACTGTCGCTGTCACTAATGAGAAGTGACCGCCGTCGAAAGAAATTTTAAGGTGGTCAGAATCCAGGATCTCAAGTACAATAGGCGCGAACACTACCCATTGCACCACCGACGGCCAAGAATTATCGAAGAATTATCAGTCGAGAACGTGAACCTAATGTGCCAACCATTCGAAGAGTGGTCAAAAAATTTTAAGAAACTGGGTCGGTTATAGACAATAAGACTCCTGTGCTTCAACGTACTGGTCGGTCTGTTGAAAACATTGCTGCCCTAAACTAGAGTGTCGCCGACAACCCAAAAACGTCAATTCGGCACCGTTCTCAACAACTTCAAATTTCGTGAAGCACTACGCAGCGAATTTTTATAAAAGACGTCCACCTTTATGCGTAGAAAATCCAGTTTACTCAGGAGCTCAAATCAGCAGACCATGGAACGCGCCGGCAATTCTTCCAATGGGTAATAGAGCAAAGTGAAATTAATGGAAATTTTTCAAAAAAATAGTCATCTTCTCTGATGAAGCGCATTTCCATCTGAATGGCTTCGTGAACACACAAAATTGTCGAATTTGGGACTCAGAAAATCCTCATGCAATCCATGAGAAACACATGCACCTACAACGAGCAACTGTCTAGTGCGGATTTTGGTCAGACGGGGGAGTGATGGGGCCTTATTTTTTTGAAGTTGCGGCCGAAATTGCAGTGACTGTGAATGGCATTCGTTACAGGAACATGATAACTAAGTTCTTGTGGCCTCAATTGGACGGCATGGATCTGGACGATATGTGGTTTCAGCAAGACGGCGCCACCTGTCACACCGCACATGAAACAATCGATTTATTGCAGCAACGATATCCAGAACAAATTATCTCAAGAAAATCTGACGTCAACTGGCCACCAAGATCATGCGATGTAACGCCGTGTCTTTCTTTGGGGTTTTGTGAAATCTCGGGTTTATTCAAATAAATCAGAAACAATTCCTGAGCTCAAATTCGTGATCCAACGCGTCATCGGTGCGATACAGCTAGATCTCTGTGAAAAAGTCATAAAATATTTCATGAAATCAATAATGGCATGTCATCAGAGCCGTGGGGGCCAGTTGACGGATATTTTATTTCATTCTTAATCGGAACATGTCTTCTTTACAATCCAATATAAAAATCACAACTATCTCAAAAAATACGTGTTTTTGTTTGAAAATGAAAAAGTGCATTCTTACTTAGACAGCCATTATATTTATCCTAATCGTACTAAAACAAGTTGCCTTGAACCACCGGAAAACAAAAGCCACATGGGCGGATCCATTACGCGTCGAGTTCTGTAGCGGAACTTTCAAAAGACTCAGATATAAAAGGTGTCCCAAACTTCACGTAAGATCGAATTGTAGTTGCATTGTTTCTCGGGGTGTATGGCATATGGCACCGTCTTCTTGAAGCCACATATCGCCCACATCCATATCGTGCAATTTAGAAGCAACAGAGCTTAATTAACTGCAATTGGTTTCAGCCCAAATTTCACACCTACTAGTGACACGTTGTTGATGTATTTGTTTTTCAGTAATCATTCCTGCATTTTCTGAACAAAAACTGCGATAATTTTGACCATTATCGAAGCCGATTATCGATTGGGTCTCATCGCTGAATATGATTTTGTTCGAAAAATATTTATTTAAAATATTGGGTGATTTTTTTTAAATTTGGTTTTTGAAATTGCAGAAAATACAGAAAATTTGCAGAAAAATAAAATATTTGTTTGAATCAATTTAATAATTTTAAAGATTATTTCGGATCAAATTCGGCAAGTATGTTTATCGACGTACCCATTGAGCCTCGTCGCGTAGGACAATTTTCAATATAAAAGTTATTCTTCTTCTAGCTTCTCTAAGGCCCATCCACTGAAAAGACGACCTTCTGGTATGTCGGCGGGCTTCAGCTCCTGCACCAGATGAATTTTGAATGGCTTAAGACCGAGGTACCTATGTAAAAACTTCCAGGTGGTCGCACAACACAAACCCAATTGCTACAATCGGCGATGCATGGGCATATCACGATCTTCATTAACTGTGGCCGATACAGCAGCAATATTCTCCTCGCTACGCAGTCTACGGATACGGTTTGGTGAATTGATAACCAATTGAGTAAAACTGGTGCGAAATTTCGTCACAATGGCTTGAATAGTCGACTAGGACGACCATAAAATGAACGTAACTTGTGAAACACATTTTCAACAGAGGCCGAATTTTAATAATGAAACTCGATGATATGCGTGCGTTTTTCGTTCGTACATGCTGAAAAATAATGGCCCCAGCAACATATTGCAGGAACCATGTACGTTCGGAAATTTTCACCAAATAAAGTCATATTTGGGTCCAAAGAACATTGTGTGGGTCAAACTATTAATCATTGTACCCCGAACATAGTATACTGAATAGCAAACACAATGTGTTTGGACACGTTATACTTCCATCCACACAAAGATTTTTGAGAACCTTTTACATGGGTAAATATTCGGTCCTGTCGCCGCCATTAAGCGAGGTGTCCGCCGAGGAAAGAAATGTAAGATGGTCAGAGCAGGGATCGAACCCACGTTATCATGTACAAGAACCGCGCACATTACCACTGTCCCACCTACGGCTACTTATAGTTCAGTTACCTGAACCCCTCGGCACTGATATCAGTTAGTAAATGCCCATTTTGACCAAATTTTTTTTAGGAAAAAGTACCAGAATTCATTTACTCTTTTTAAGAACGAAATTTTTGGCATGAAGTTTTTGTCTCAACAGTTTAGTCTCAACATATAAAATTATATTTGCTTCCTGTCTTCCATTTTAGCCGTAGCGATTTTATTCGTCGGAAAAATAAATATTACCCGATAGAATACATTTTAGTTCGAAAACCGTAACTATACACGTATCACCCTTTACAAGAGTGGCGAGCGTTTAAAATCATTCAAATTCTATACACGCTGAAAAATTTGAATTTTTTATTGTTTCGATGCAAATATAACGTGTTTGTAGCCTGTCGCAAATATATAATACTTGTGGCCAAACACATTGTGTTTGCCATTCAATATAATGTTTGGAACACAATGATTAATAGATAATAACATATGTATGTATATGTGGTTTTGTTTGTTGAAAACTGTTGAAAACAAAAACGTGACAGACACTGAAGGAAACAAAGCAGCATGTCTCCCACTCACGAAAACAATGCTTGCAAACATGTTTCAGCTTGTATAGATATTTTTATTATTTTTCAGCGTGTATAAATGTGTTGAATATGATCTGGCTCGAAGGACCGCAAACACAAACAGCATTCGTTTTTTTTTCTGTTTATTTCAACATGTTTTGTAATTCAAAGCCTTACTCAATTGAAGCAAATTCCACTATGCATTTAATACACGCTGAAAAATCTGTATTTTGTTGTTGTTTGGATGTGAATATAAAGTACGTTTGGAGCACATTCCAAACACATTGTGTTTGCTATTCAATATTACATGTTTGAGACACAATTATTAATAAGTTATAATATGTGTGTTTGCGACCCAAATATGTCAGTGTTTGTGATGCAAACACAGCAAGAGAATAAAAGAGGAACAAGAGAGGGTATATCTGATAAGTGTGTATCTGAATTTTTGCAGATTCATAAATATTAACGAATGTGCGTGCAAATTGCAGATGAAGTCAGTGTTTCTTATTTTAGCCGATGTATTGCGTTTTAGTTTCATGTATTCAGTCGTCAATGGTTTATCGGACAGAGCACATCAAAAGCGGTTGGTCAGTGAAAAACGAATAAACAAAGGCTTGGGCGGTTAAATGGTTTGTGATGTTGCTTTGGTTTTTGTGCACGTGTTTCGTGTATATACATGTGTGCTACCACAGTGAGAAACGATTTTGAGGAAACACATTGTTAAGGGCAACAATGCGAAGCCCTTTGTCTGTCCTAGCCTTTAGTGAGAAAATCGGATCGGCGGACCATTTGTGAAATAAGCACAATAAAAAAAAACAAGTAATTAATCCCCGCTTGGCTTGCATGAACTATATTTGTACCAAGGCATAGTGATAACCAACGAATAACTGAAACCTTCTTAAAACAAAAACGTGAGAGACAACAAAGAAAGGAGAAACAAAAGAACAGCGGATTCCCATTTCATGAAGAAAAAAACAAATAATGCATTCAGTGTAAGTAAACGTAAAATGGGGCCTTATAAATATTTTAATTTAAACTGCCGGTGGTGCAATGGTAGTGTGCGCGGCTATTGTGCATGAGGACGTGGGTTCGATCCCTACTCTGACCACCTTCAATTTCTTTCGACGGCGGTTACCTCGCTTAGTGACGGCGACACTATCGAGTATTTAGCCATGAAAAAGCATCTCAAAATGCCGTTCGGAACCGGAATAAAACTGTAGGTCCCAATCAGTGGGATTAAAACTAGAACGCGCACAGCTCACTGGTTGTGAGAAGCTCTCCCTAATCCCTTCATGGGATGCAACGGGAAACCATGTTATAATTGTTTGTATTAATTAAAATGTGGAGTTATATTGATAAAATGAATTACAATAAATAATACATATATATATATTGAAAACAAAGAATAATTCGTTTCTAAATATTATAATGTTTGAGAGAAAATACATATATGTTTCCACGTAAAAATATGTAGGTTTGGGGGAAACAGGCGAATGCTTCCACGTAAGTATATGTATATGTTTCCATGTAAAAGTATACATGTTTGCCAGCAAACATGATACTGTTTACATTTAAATACAAGTGAGTTTGGGACTTGCAAACATATGAATGTTTGTAGTGTGTTCCAAACATATACATGGTTCCTGCAGAATATGTTTGGGAGAATATGTTAGAGAGGCCGTTATTTTTCAGCGTGTATAGATCTTTACAATAACAGCTTTTATAAAGGCATGACGTAGTACCAAGAAAAAAAATAATAACATTTCACTTGAGAAAATATCAGAAGGTCCGTGAGCGGTACACTTGAACATTTCGGTCAATTTTATTTCCCCCGACATTATTTGCTACTATTTATATTTGAGATCCGATTTAGATAATCAGTTTTAACATATTATCTATTAATAAAGAACCCCCCTACAGATCATTTGCATGCAATTTTTGCTGTCACTCCAGCAATTCTCGACTTAATGGCAATTCACGCCGTCGTCAACCAAATCGTGAGACTCTGAACTTAACTATAGCAACGCAAACCGATCACCCATTAATTCGCATATAAAAAAATTCATTCATTAACAATTTTAAACACAAAAAAAATCAACTTTATATACTCAGAAAATCACGTTCAACTTGAGAACGCGTGAATATACGAAATGATTTTTAAACGCGTATAATATAATATTTTGTTATTTAATTAACATTTAACAAAGTTCAAGTTTATTATAAACAACAACAACTTCTACAATGATTTATTATAAAACAAAAATACAGTATTTTTAAATTTATGTGAAACATTTAACAAAGGCGTGTTCATATTCGTAATGGATTCAAATGTCCAGTGATGTGTGTAAAGTTCTGTGATATAGAAAACATCGTAAGACATCACGTTTATTAATCTTTACTGGCTGATTTGTACACTTAAGTATTATTACAACATTAATAACGTTTTTGTTTTAATTATTAATTTTTGTTAATTGATGATTCAATATTTTTACAAAAACAGAATACAGCTCAAAATGTTACAAAATTCGTCATACCCCGCTGTTCTACTTGCACTTCATATAAACGATCGAAGCGTCGTCGTAAACTCGGTTCTATTGAATTCATTAAATGATAATTAATTGTTAAACCGGTTTCGTGACTGGCCAATGTGGAATTTAATTAATAATTAACATTTTATATGAATAATAATTATATACATATATGTATGTATGTATATACATACATTCTCAAAACGTTGGTTAATTGAAAATTCACAGAATACAAAACTGGGCTTGCCTTTTGCCTAAGGAATACACTGCCACAAATCATCATACCAAAATGACACACTTTGCGCAACGCCTACATAAGAATGGATGGCACAATTACTGGAAACTTTGGAAGGGGAACGACCACATTTAACACAAAACTAAATTGAATTGACTTAAAGCTTGAATTCAGTTAAGCGTTAGAAAAATTAATTAAAAAGTTTAAGAAAAGACAATGCAACTACATATTCTAAATGGTTTGCTTGATTAGTACAGATCGTGGTGAGTAGGGGTATGTTGAGTTTTGTACAAGTTTCCCAGCATTTGCATTCAAGAACTGTCAGATTTAATTTGTTTACTTCATTGCAATCAGATATTAAAATTGAATTGTATTTTGTCACTTGTGGGAGGTTTTAGTTTAAATACTAAACGTTGCACAAGATAATATTCTCTGCATTTGGATCAAGATATCCGGCATGCGGAATGAGAATTTAGCTAAAATGGTATCTCAAGCCGAACTAAATCAATACAGCATAAATTAAGTGAATTGAGGGCAAGAAGATTTGCATAAACTTTGAATTAGTCAAAGTGGTGTGAAAAAGCTTGAGCTAAGACTTTAACAGAGGTTTCAAGATTAAACTTAAGCGAAATTTGATAAAAAAAAAAAATTGTGGATTTAATATGAAATTTATAACTGTCGATTGCACAGTAGTGTGTTGGCGTGAATATTGTGCATAACAACACTAAACCGACCGCTTTAGTATTTTCCGTAACAGGGGACTTTGTCAGTAGCTGCGGTAGTATCGAGCAATCAGCCACAAAACCTCTATAGAATTAACTGAAAGAACAAGGTTTCGCTTTAAAACTGAAACATGTTCATTGTTGCAATAACATGTTCAGTGCGTCCGACGATTTTGTCGTTGCTGTAACGAAATGGCATGCAGGTTCTGTTCGAATCGTTTGTCCTTGTGTTCCGGCAACAATGCAATTTTTGTGGCGGACAGCACCACCTTGGCCTCCTTTGGTACACGTTCAGCCAAACAAGTCCACTGCCTAGACTGTACCTTGATCTGTAGTATTTTGTGATGGATCAATGATTTGTTCACGGTTACGAAACGGCGCAAAAATTTTGCGGTTGGTTGGTACGGTTACGGTTGGATACAATTTAGCATCAATTAGTGCCTTGAGACACCGTTTTGCATACCACCTCACTCCTGTTAATCAGAGATACCTCATTAAATTCCCTAGATCTATCTCTTGTATCTCAGTGAGGCTGTGTAGGAAGAGACGACCTAAAGTCTTTAGGCTTTTTAGCCAATGTAGCATAAGTTCAGCGCAGGCTTCCTTGATGGTCAGTACCTCCGCTTGGAAAACGCTGCACTTGTCTGGGAGTTTGAATGATAAATTGAGGCTTGCCTCTTCGGGAAAGAGACCCGAAGATCCGTCCGTAAATACTTTGGTGTCAAAACCTGATAGTGGTTCCCCTTTATCCCACTTTATTCTTCTGGGAAACCCGACATCGAAGAGGTTATCAAACGTCAATGGGGTTAATCGATGGTTATATAAGTATTATTTACTCTTGGGATTGTCTGTAGTATACTCTCATGCCCATCTGCATTGCTCTTCCAAATTAAAAGAGCATTTTGTCGGGTAGCACTCCACGCCGGACTAGCTTTTATGTGAAGGTCAATTGGTATATTATGAAGCATTGCCTCAAGCGCTTCAGCTGGACACGTCCTATACAAGCTGATCTCTGTAATCTCTGTAACAGTTTAATGGTGAATATTTTCCCGGCGACCGGCCACCATACCATTGCTCCGTAGGGGAGTATAGGTCTGATTCTACTATAAGTAGTGTACATCCATACCACCATTTTCGGTCGAAGAACCCATCGGCTTCCGAAAATTTTCCGACAAGCGTAGTACGCAACGGTTGCTTTCTGTGCGCGGTGCTCTATGTTACGCTTCCAGGATAGTCTATTCCACTTAGACGAGGAGGATTAAACTTTGGTATCATATTGGGTCTTCGTGGTAAAAAGCATGACCTCAGTTTTCTCTGCATTCACTCCAAGACAACTCCCAGTGGCCAGTCGTTAAGTGATTTCAAGGCCCCATTCATGATTTCGCTTAACACTGATGGGAACAAACCAGACACCATTATTACCACATCATCGGCATACGCCACGGTTTTAATCCGCATACTGTCCAGTTTTAGAAGTATTTTGTTGATCATGAGTAACCAAAGTAGGGGACAGATGACTCCACCCTGAGGAGTTCCACTATTCACTCGCTTTTATAAATATCTTTGAATTGGTCACGTGATTGCCATTATGATGGAGTGTGAGTAATTGTGGCACCCATCGCACGTATACACGCTAAATAAACGGTCCCTGTAACATTATGCAGGAACCGTGAATATCTTTGGGACATTGTTTTCGTGAATTAAGGATATGATGCGCTTTTGTTCCTTTGTTGTCTATCACGTTATAGTTTTCAACAAACAAAGCCACATTTGGGTCACAAAAACATATATTACAACCTATTAATCATTGTGTCTCAAACATGTAATATTGAATAGCAAACACAATGTGTTTGGACACAAGTATGCTATATTTGCCGCGAGCTACAAACAAACGTTATATTTGCAGCCAAACAACAAAAACGACACAATATTCCAGCGTGTACAATTGTTGTTTTAGAACGTCTTGGATATTAACAGTTTAGGTCTCCAAATCGTATAAATGTATGTTATATATGATTTGGCTCGAAGAACCACCAATACATAAATCAGGATTAGTTTGCATGGGCGCTGAAAACCCCGCTTCATGTTTGTTATCATGTTTGCTTGTAAAGATGCTTACTTGTACATAGAGCCATATGCGTGCCTCATCCCAAACATCCATATATTTTCGCCGAAGAATTCGTGGCGAACGATTGAGGACTGCATGAAACTAATACGCAGTAGATCAGTCAGTATAAGAAACAATCAGTTCATTTACACATGCATTCAGCAATATTTATGAATCACTGACTGATAGAACGCAAAATACAGTAATTTCCCTTTGTGCCCCTTTGTTTTGTTCTCGACAGAATGAAGTAAACAGAGCACCAAGCACAACCGTATTTGTATCACCAACAAAGCTGTATTTTTATCACAAACACACATAGTATAACATATTAAGCATTGTGTCCCAAACATGTAATGTTGAATAGCAAACACAATGTGTTTGGACACAAGTATATTGCATTTGGGACAAACTCCAAACACACGTTATATTTGCATCCAAACACGAAAAAATACAGATTTTTCAACGTTTGGGTTTGCTATTTCATTGAAGAAACGATTTGGAAAGGATACAAGACAGGAAAGGTACTGCGATTTTCTCGATTTTGATGAAATTTAGTATTCTTGTCTCATATATTGGGCGTTTTATAAAAGTCTTGTGACTCTACACAGAAAAAAATAAATAAATATATTTTATAAGAAAGAATTTTGCAAATGTTCTTGTGCGTTTGTGCTTGTGACGCTTTACAAACATTTGCATTGTAAAGATTTCTCGTCGCAATTGAGTTTTGGTTAGCATTTACTTTGATGATGAAATTGTCAATAACATCACTACAAACAACCGCCGGCGAAGATCTGTGGCTAGATCTGAAATAGCTGTACGGATTGCCAGCAATTATAAGAATGAATTATTATATGAAAAATTACAATTTTGAAAAACTATATCTCTATTCATAGATATGTAACACGGTCTTGAGCTTGAATAGAAATTAAAACATTATCAAATTCTGACAAATTTGACTACAAAAAAGTAAAAATCTCCCTAGTAAAACAAATTATTTTTAAAATAAACTCCAGAACTTGTGGCCACCAAATAATGTAGTTATGAAATAAAACAAATAAGAACAAACTATTTAATACAAACAAATAAATAAAATGTATTGTATTTCAGTTTTGGACCTTTTGTTACCAGTATATAATCCAAATTATTCGAGATTGAGGTCAGTTTGCTTTTTATTTATCATGAAAATTCATAAAAATTCAAATTATCTGTTCATAAACTTTTGTTCATTAATTTTATGTACAAATTCTATAAAGTTTAATTTTATGTACAAATTCTATAAAGCATAACATGATTACTCGTATTTCAAGAGCATCATTGCGAACAAGCACTGATGAGGGAGGGTTTGTCGCTAGATCCTAAACATTTTCATAAAATATTAACTTCAGGAAAAGTTGATTATATTACTGAATACTTCATATATAGTTCTTGAAAGTTTTCGTAAAACCTAAACCAAAGAATAATTTCATTGAACTTATGAACACTTTCATTATTACTTATGTATATTTCCATGAAAAAGGAGCCAAAGAACTTTTTCATAAAATATTAACTTATGGAAAAGTTAATTATATTAGTGAATACTTCATATAGTTATTACTTATGTATGTTTCCATGAAAACGGAACCAAAGACTATTTTCATCAAATACATGAATGTTGTCATAAAGATTTATGAAAATTTTATAGACAATTATTTTCCTGCCTAATGAATAAATTGCATAAAAGTAGGGTTTTACGAAACATGATTCATAATTTTAATGAATATATTCTTTGGTTGATTTTTTATGCAAAAGTTCATAACGAGGATGTATATTTTCATTAATAGTATGTACCTTTTATTTTGAGTGTAGCATGATAAAAAGAAAAACTGACCTCAGGCTCGAATAATTTGGATTATTTTATATTAAAAATTTATTTAAAATTTTCTTTTATCAAAATTGTATTACCTTCTCCCTGGCGTGAGTTTCCGTAGTTGGTCAGTTTTATAAACTGAAGTTTTGAAACTGTATTCAAACTGAAGACCATTTTCCGTATAATATATATACGGGGTGGTTCAATCACGACTGGACAAATGTCACCAGCGTATTCCTTGGCTCATTTCATGAAAATATGTTCATCTACAACTATCATCGAAAATGCAAGGGGAAGAAATGGCAGCGGTTTGATAATTTTCGGATTGGTGGTCGGAAGGTACTAGAGTAAAATTGCCAAGTTCTGAAATAGTGGTCGGATTTTTTTTTGGGCTTGTTGGAAAGGCCTTTAAGAGACCTTTCAGAATCATTCAAATTAAATTAAAATAAGTGAAATCACCGAGATACGGAGCTTTCAGAACAATTACCTAAACGAAGCCCAGAGGTCTTACCGTTCCAAAGTTATGACTGTTTGACTGAAATGCAAAAATTTTTTTGTGGAAGCTAGATAACAGCACACATTTATTTGTTTTTGTAAATTAACACGTTTAAGATTTTATTTTATTGAAATTTTTGGCTGAAGAATCAAACATAAAGGGAAAAAAAACATTTGATATTAAAGGAAGTTTTCAATGTGGTTCCCGTTTTATACTAAACACAATTGCAGACGTTTGCGAACCACATCGGACATGTTTAATTCGCTCATCTTTTCACGAACTTCTACCGCAGCTTCCTCAATGCGTGCAAGTGACTGCTCACGAGTGTGGATCTCCACAGAATACACACAATCTTTCATGTAGCCCCACAAAACGAAATCAAGTGGTGTGAGATCTGGAGGTCGTGGCGGACAGGCGATTGGCCCAACTTGTTCAATCCAACGTTGAGGGAAATTGGTGTTAAGCCAATCCCGCACAATAGCCTGTAATGCGCTGGAGCACCATATTGTTGGTAGGAGACATGATTTTCATTTCAGTCAAATAGTCATAACTTTGAAACCGTAAGTCGTCTGGGCTTCGTTTAGGTAAGTTTGGAAAGGTAAGACGTAGACAGACGTTAAGAGAAAAAACAACGTAAGTTATCTGCTATCTGGATGAGAAAATTGAGGTTATGTGCACGTTCTTAAGTATTTTTTTTGAAAGCTCCATATCTCGGCGATTTCACTTATTTTTCTTTATTTTTAATGATTCTGAAAGGTCTCTTAATGGCATTTCCAACAAGCATAAAAATCCGCCAATCCGAAGATTTTCAAACCGCTGCCATTTCGCCCCCTTGCATTTTTGGAAATGGTCGTAGATGGACATATTTTCATGAAATGAGCCAAGGAATACGCGCGTGAAATTTGTCCAGTCGTGACTGAACCACCCTGTATAATACATATATAGTAATATAATTATAATAATAAATAGGAAATTATTAGTTAAATAAATTTAAAAATTTGATATTACAAAATTAGTTTTCTATATTTTAGAATAATTTTTAAAAACTGACTATAAAAAAATGTAAAAGATATCAAAATTAATATTTGCCGTAAACTATAGAGATAGTTCAATATTTTTTCATTGAAGTCAACTCAGATTAATGTAATTCAATATTTAAAAAATTTACTTACTTTTGTTTAAAAATAAATTAAAATTTATCCATCATTTACCTGAAATGAAAGGAGGATGTATATGAAATTAGTAAAATAGAAACTGTTGTAAATAAAAACAAATATCATAAATAACAGTATATTTCGATAAGTATCAGTTGTATTAAAATCAATATCTCAACACCAATCAGCCTTCTTTCTAAGTGGCAGGAAATACAATCAATATTCTCACTTTAAACTCAAACGTACTAGACACATGTCGTGTAAATATTTGTGACATTTTTGCAAAAACCACAACAGAAAAAACAACACTAAATGCCATCCCAGCTGTTAATAATAAATCTTAACAAATAATAATAAAAAAAAAAATAAAAATAACAACTAATTAAACATTTAGAAAAACGCAAAAATTGCCTTTCAACAAGACACATATTGACTACTTGCACTGTCGTACAGGTATAATACCAGAATTCTCTATTGCGACTTTTTGTTTCTATTCAAACAACTTTTGAGTTTTTTCTTGGTGTTTTTTTTATTGCTGTTGATTTTTATTGCTAAAGCGCATGCGTCACACTCATTGAATCGCAACGAAAACAACAACTGCGCGACACCAGCCACATTCAGAAAATAATGTTAGCTGAGAGAACTCGAATCAAATAAAACGCGCTAAGTAATTAAGACTCGTTTTTGCATATGGCGATTTAGGATTTAAGATTCTGCGAAGCTGAGAAAGCGAAAAAAACCCCCAGATATTGCATTTGCCAATTGGTGGCTGGAGGACTAAACCATCTATTTTGGAGGGGATTTGTTTAAATGTACTCACTTTATTATCTTAATTTTTAAGTAGTAAAGTCAAAGCGGCATATTGTGCAATATTAATGAAATAATTTAAATGAATTCATTAGAAGCCGACGAAGAGGAAAAACACTAAGGCAAAAGGCGAAAAACACAAAATCCACAAACAGCTAACTTGTTTTACAACTTGTACGATAGAGAAAAATATGGATGTTTTAGTAATTTCTTGGTATTATCGAACACCCTACAATGCGCAGAAGAGACAAAAAGCACAGGGTGTAGTAAAAGTAATAAACGTAAAATGTTTTGCAAGTTAAGAAATTAGAACATTTCAAAGTCGTTTTTAAGTTATATATTTACTAACACAATACAACACTGTTAGAGAAATTTAACTAATTTTATTTATAATACCTGACCCGACAAACGTTGATTTGCCTTCAAATTTTATTTTTACTGATACGGGTTCCGTGGCGCCATCTATCGAAAATTGGTCGTACCAACTCAGAAAGCTTCATGGGCTCATGCACAATAAATTTGCTAAAGATCATCACATGATCAAATGCATAGCTTACGACTCAATAAAGGACATTCAGACAAACATTCATTTTTATATATGTATATAGATCAGTTTGAAGTTTCTTACTTCGCAGCACCCTGTTGTATGGCGAATCATAGGGTGATATAGATTAAAATATAACAATTTTACATAAGATATTCTGTATCAAATTGAGAAAAATTTAATGTAGAATTTTATCAGTAAACATTTTTACATCTTATTTATTTCCACTAAAATTAAATATTCAAAAAAGCTTGTGTTTTCTAATTTTGTTATTTTTTGGTTCTTAATTAAATATTAATTAAAAATTAACCACTACACACTGAAATTTGTTTCTTTTTTTGTTGTTTGGATGCAAATACAACGTGTTTGTAGCGTATCGCAAATATAGTATACTTGTGTCCAAACACATTGTGTTTGCTATTCAATATAACATGTTTGGAATACAATGATTAGTAGGTTATTAGATACATATATGTATTTGTGACCCAAAGTTGCCTGTGTTTTTTGAAAACTGCTGAAAACAAAAACATGACAGACAATGGAAAAGAAAAAAGCGCCAGATCTTCAATTCACGAAAACAATGCTCGCAAACATGTACACCATGTACCATGTGCAATATGTCGCTGTACAATTATAAGCAAGCTGTGTCATATAGTACATGTTTGACAACCATTAAAACCAGAGACCATCGTAAATTTCACCAATAATGGGAAAAAGTGAATTCTGTGTGAATAACATGGTATACCATTCTCACAACCAGTGAGCAGTTCGCTTTCTTATCGTCGGTTATCAATCGGTTTGAGGCATTGCCTCTATTTGGTATTATTAAAGCAATAGTTTCCAACAAAATATCATCCAAATGTCGTTATTTTACTGACAGACTTGGCTACTCTATACGTCATTACTCTATGGTTTTAAACTTGGTGATTGGAATCTATAGTGTTATACCGGTTCCGAACAGTATTTTGAGAAGTTTTTACATGGCTTACTATTCGATATGGTCGCCGCCACTAAGCGTCTTGAACGCTGTCGAGAGAAATGTAAGGTGGTCAGAGCAGGGATAGAAACCACGTTCTCATGCACAGGGTGGCGCGCAAATCGTGCTAAAAAAACGGCGTATTTTTTTTTTTGCAGGTTGCTATTTAGATTTATTAAAATGAATGCTTGGGATACAGGAAGAGGATTTGGATAGTGCAGCAGTGCCATGTTTCGCAGTCCATCATTTCTGTACAAAGGGAAGCGGGAGTTTGGCGGCACTCCCACGATTAGATGGACCATTATAACGGGCTAGACGCTGCTGAAGATGACACTTCACAAACATCGAAACGAACGTCTAGCGAATGTGTGTTCGAATCCTATTCGCGGCATTTACATTTTTTCACTAACCGGAGAAAAAATTTGGAAGCATCGCAAGAAGACCGTACCATCGAGATCCATATATTCGGGTTCAATACACAATCGCGGCAGTAGTATCGTCAATTCAGGCAAATCCAAGCGATTCGACTCGAAACGTATGAGCACAAATTAGAGTTAGCAGACGGTCATTACAAAGGATAATTCATGATGACTTAACTTGATTCCGTACACGCTGAAAAATATCGGCCCCAGCAACATATTTCAGGAAACATGTACATGTTCGCAACCACCTTTTTCATGAAATGAAGATCTGCTGATTTTTTCTTCCTTTATTGTCCGTCTCGTATTTGTGTTTAGCGGTTTTCAACAAAAAAAGTGACATTTAAGACTCAAAAACATAAATTATAACCTTTTAATCGTTGTGTCTCAAACATGTTATATTGAATAGCAAACACAATGTGTTTGGGCACAAGTATAGTATATTTGAGACATGCTACAAACACGTTATATTTGCATCCAATCGGAAAAAAATACAAATTTTTCAGCGTGTATTTATTCCAATTGTTAGCTGGGAGGTTTAAGTTAGTACAGTATGAGCTCAATATCTAAGACTTTTAAAACATGTGAAAAATAAAAATAATGGATACAAAAATTTGATTCACTAATATTTGAGTTTGCGACTTTTTGAAAAGCGTCAAAAGTCATTCTTTGGAAGAGATTTTGGAAGCGGTGAAAATATATTTATTACTACGTCTGGCTATTACACACACTATTTCAATGCACTAAAGCTGACAATAAGAATTTTTGTGTCGGTCTGTGAAGTGCTTTAAAACTGATTCTGTGGAAGTGGTTTCGATAAGAGTAAAAATATAATCCCTTCATGCTATGTAATGGGCAGTCCTTTCTTTTTAAATATAATTATTTAAATTGATCAATTGATCTTGTAATTTTTTTATATTTTGTATATTTTAATTTATTTGACAACTTTTACACAATTTCTTATTCAGGTCCCTTAAGATTGTACTGTACAAACAGTATTTTTCAACACATTTTTTATATTGGCATTCATTGTAACTTTCACGTGCCACATTTTACTTTGTTAGGAAACACACGAACGTTCGAGGAAAACACAGTTACTAAAGGCAGGATTGTTAGGGTGTCCCATAGTCCATATATATTTTCTTATTTGGTGTGATATCTAAAGACTTGGCTTTTGCATACAAGTCGTATACATAGAATACTCGTAAGCACATATAGTTTTAAAAAGACGCCTAGAAAAAAATTGATACAACAACGTCGTAGACCAAGTAATACCAACAATACGAAATCCATATTAATACATAAAACACTTGTCCAATAAATAGTACGATAGATACCATAAAGCAGGGGTGCCTAACAGTTGTTGCCTTAAGACCTCCATGAGACATATCAAGTGACTCAAAACACAGATAAACTTAAGCCAAGTTTTTATCGAGCATTCTGTCATAATGTTACATAGCATCAACAATTTGAAATATTGTTAGCGTTTATTGTCTAGAATTGCTGCATCATGCATGCAGCCGCTATGAAAGCAGCACCCAAATACACCCTGAAAATGTTATATTTTTGTTGTTGTTTTGATGTAAATATAATGTGTTTGTAGCCTGTAGCAAAAATAGTGTACTTGTGTCCAAACACATTGTGTTTGCTAGTGAGTGACACAATGCTTAATAGGTTATAATATACATACGTATTTGTGACCCAAATGTGGCTTGGTTTGAAGAAAACTGCTGGAAACACTGCTGTCAGTCACAATAAAGAAACAAACAACAGCAGTTATTCAATTCACGAAAACAATGCTTGCAATCATGTACATGGTGCCTGCAATATGTTGCTGGGGCCCTCAATGTTCAGCGTTTATTTATGAACACCCGCTGGTTGTCGGAAACCAGAGTTTTAACTAGCTACCATTAATGCAACACCTTTTTGGCTATTAACCTTATTTGGCCATCCGAATACGATCCTTTTCCATCAAATTCGTTATAAATCACTCCTACCGACGCTATTAAACAAAGCACAGTGTGTGCGGCACCCAGTTTGAGAACTACTGTAAGACAGTTTACTTTTTATAAACAGTCGTATTGGCAACAAGTGTTTGTTGAAACAAGTCTGGTACAATGTACACCAAACATATGGTAGACACGTATTTTCAGCTTAGAATACACTCAAAGAAAATGCACAATGTGTTTGACAAAATATAGTGTTTTCAGCGAATAGACCGTTTACAAATTTGTTTGCAAATTTAAATAAACTAAAAAGTCTTAAACAGTAAAAGTTCCCGTTGGGTTGTGTACAGCTCGCCCTAATCCACTTATGAGCTGAAAGGGAAAATAAGTTAGTTCGTTCCCTTTGACGTCTCAATAGATGAGATTTTACTGTTTCTGGTGCTGTCTGTCTCTTGTTTTCGTTGTTGATATATTTGCCTTTCGTCTTGTACAGTGATTGATTATGTACGTGTGTAGACAGTTACAATGTTGGAGTTTGTTTAATTTAATGCGGTTAATGGACTTAGTGCAGCATTGCAATAACAGACTTTTACGGTCTATACAATATTTTAACTTCTGTGTACACTTTTGTAATTATGTGCGAAGATTTTGTACTTTATGATACACTTTCTATACTGTTGTGTATATTTATCGTATATTTATGCACTCATTTTGTACTTTTGTGATCACTTTCTGTACTTTGGTGTACCTTTTGTACTTTGAAGTAGATTTTTGAACCTTTTGCGTACACTATTTACACACGCTGAAAAAAAACGATATCTGTAACATATTCTCTCAAACACATTCTGCAGGAATCATATATATGTTTGAAACACATTCCAAATATTCATATATTTGCAAGTCCTAAACTCACTTGTGTTTAAATGCAAACACTAGCATGTTTCAATGCAATGATGCATATTTTTACGTGAAGCCATATGCGTGTTTCATCCCAAACATCGATATACTTATACTCGTATTGCAGCAGTCGTGTATTTCCTCCCAAACAAGCGATTGTCGACTGAATGCATGAAACTAAAATGCAACAGATCATACAACATACGAAACACTCAATTCATTTCCACATGCATTCAAGTATATTTATGAACCACTGACTGAACGAGTAATGCAAAAATACAGTTATACACTTGCATTAGCATTAACTTATGCTGAGAGCAACCTCTCTTCGTCCCTCGGGTATTGTTTTGTTCTTGACAGACCACAGCGACAAAAAATATAGATAAACAGTGCACCAAACACAGCTGTATTTGCATCACAAACAAAGCTGTATTTCGATCATAAATACATATATACATTAGAATTAGGAATGGGATTTCCATGCAAATTCATGCTTTTTCACAAAATTCTAAAAGTAATATACATTATCTTGACGAATCTCACAATTTTCTGAAAAATTGCATTGACTTGCTAAAGCATATTTTTGTACTTTTTATGATAAATGCAAATTTTTTTTGCCACTATTAAAAATTTCAACATTTTGAGTTATGACCCTTTTGTAGTCAGGATGCGATATGTATGTGCAAATTGGATCCGAAAACTATTGCTTAATTTTCATGCACTTTGGAAGCATCTTTGGAAGCTAAGAAAATGTTCCTCAATTTGAATATATTTCACTTGAATTTCGTTGGAATGAGTTGCTGCACGAAATTAATACGACGATATGTCTTATAAATTTATCTAGTGAACAGTAGATTTCAAACTCATGGAAACCTTCAATTCCTTGAAGGAATGTAATGGGAAATCCTGTTTCTGTTGATTTTGATATTTTGAAACTCTGTTTTACAAAACTGAATGAAGTAAATTGTTATATTTGTAACTATTTGACTTTAATACCGATTTTTACTTTGAGTGTATCCATTAAACAAAAAGTTGTACCCCACAAAAGTTGTAGGGGTGGCAAACACAGAAGAAAAAACAGCAACCTAAGCACATGTTTAGCTGACTCCCGACTACCGCCCGCGTGTCTGTCTATTTGGCTGACTGTCGTTTATGCAATTCCCCATCAAAAGCTATAGCCTGGCGTATGATGTGATGTAATAACCTAAGAATGTAAGCAAATTATTTATTCCACATTGATTCTTGAGCAAAATGGAAACTACTAACTAACATTTTCAATTAATTCTGTAGTGAAGCAGAGGAACGAACAGGGCACCAAACTAACACCGGTGATTTCCGAAGACTTCCTCATCTTGTTGGCCTGTCATACAGTTTATAATTTCTATTAAAATTCTAATCTTTGGATTCACATTTTAGCCGCATTTTGCTTTCTAGCTTTAAACGAGTCCATACCCGCAAAAGCGTTAATAGAAAAGATAATAGCCGAACATATGTTAAATGTACAACAGCAGCGCGGCAACAAATGGCCAAAGAAGTTTCCTTCCAAAGTGAAAGATTAAAACAGAACTCTTTTCTGTTTTGCTGGCTTTTGCTGATGTGTTGATGGCTTTTAAATGTTGTATTCTTGTTGTTTTCTGATTCCATTGAACCGGCGCACCAATACCAGCTGCACTCTGTACGGGATGGGTTATCCGTTCCGTCTATGGACAAGGAGCAGCCAAGTTGCAAAAAAGAAAAAAGAAAAACAAGAAGAAAAGTGTGGTATTTGATCGTAAATAAAACGTTCACTCTCTTAGAAAATGTATTGCCGGCCAACTTGGATGAAGTCCATGTGGAGTGACGACTATCAGTAGCCATTAGCAGCTTTTTGTTCTTTTTTTGAGTTTCGTTTTATTTTTATTCTCATTTCTTTTTTTTTTTTTAAATAATCAACAGCGACACCATCACACTATTTATTTCTTCGACTTTAGACTTAATATTAAAAAGCCGCCAATATGCACCGAGAAATTTTTTCTATAAATGCATTGTTTGTAGCAGAGTAGGGTCATCAGAGGGGAGGGGAACACAGCTAACGTTACAGACATGTTACCGTAACAGTAGGTTTAAATAAAGTAGGTGAGGATTTTCCCAAAAACTGTTAACATTACGGAATATTCAATTTATGACAAAATTAAAGTTGCTCTAATTTTGACTACCTATACCTACACGCTCAAAAATGTTTCTTTTTGTTGTTGTTTGGATGCAAACATAACGTGTTTGTAGCTTGCCGCAAATATAGTATACTTGTGTCCAACATACATTGTGTTTGCTATTTAATATTACATGTTGGAGACGCAACGATTAATATGTTATAATACATATTTTTTGTCCCAAATTAAGATTTCTTTGTTGAAAACTGCTAAAAACAATAGCGTCTTCAGTCGATCTTCAATTCATGAACACTATGTTCTAAACATATACATGGTTCCTGCATAATGTTACAGGGGAGAGTTTTGCAGCGATAAATCGTCCGACGTTTCGTCGTTCGTTCTATTATCTGCATTTGTCGGTGTGATTTTTTCATTCTTATTATTTATTTCATTTTTTAAAATTTTATTGCAAATAAATTTACATATACACGCTGAAAAATTTGTCCGTTTTTAATGTTTGGATGCAAATAGAACGTGTTTGTAGCTTGTGGCAAATGTACTATACTTGTGCCCAAACACAGTGTGTTTGCCATTCAATATAACATGTTTGAGACTCAATGATTAATGGACTATAATATATGCTTTTGAGACCAAAATGTGGATTTGTTTGATGGCAATCGCTAAAAACAAAAACGAGGCAGACAACAAAGAAACAAAAAGGAAGCAGCTCTTCTGTTCATGGAAATAATGCTTGCAAATATATACATGTTTCCCGCAATATGTTTCTGGGGCCGTTATTTTTCAGCGTGTAAAAGTAGACAATAGAAATACAAAACTGTTAGCGTAGCAGTAAACAAAGTTAGATTCGGGGCTTTCTACCAAACTGTAGACATAACAGAATAATCAATCTGAAAGAACTTTCTATCTGTAAGGAGTTCTTTTTGAGGGAAACACAAGTAGCATGTTTTCCTTACAGTAGTTCAAACATATCAGACCTACTACACATATTGACCTGGTCAAACAGTTGCACGCAGTCATAGCAAGACTTTAAAACTAAAAATAAATGGTTTCCCATTACATTCCATGAAAGAATTGGGGAGAGAGCTTCCGATATTAAGTGATCTGTGCGCTTTCTAGTTTTTACATTCACTGATGGGGACCGACAGTATTACTTCGGTTCCGAACGGTATTTTGAAAAGCTTTTTCACGGCTAAGTACTCGATAGTGCCGCCATCACTAAGCGAGGTGATCGTCGTCGAAAGAAATGTAAGGTGGTCAGAGAAGGGATCGAACTTACATTCAAATGTCCATGGGTTGCGCACACTAACCATTGCCCCACCGACGGCCACGACTTTACAATCCTATAAACTGACTTTTAGTGCCATATAGAGGATCGCTTGGAAACTAACGGGAAATTTTTTTTGTTATTTGGATTTTGAAAATTGAAGAAAGCACAAATTTTTTACATGTGAATGCAATATTTATTCGGATCGATAAATTAATGCCTGCCATTTACTTTTTAAGGATTATCTTATACAAATGTTGCCCAGGGCGACGATTCACGATTCAAGTTCATTCAAGTTCAATTTTGGCACACCTTTTCCGACATTTCGGCCTGTATCACACCAATGATAAGGCAGACGAGATGTGAAGTATGAAGTCCCCCACAAAAAATAGTATAGAGGGTTCAAATCGCACACATGAGGCGCCCAATTGGCAGCGCCATAACGTGAGATTAGTTACGCACCAAATTCGCCTCTCAATTTGTTTACGGTATCGCGTGGAGTGTGGCATGTGGCACCGTCCTGTTGAAACCACATATCTACAAAGTCAAATTTTACCATTTTTGGTAAACGGACGGTACCTTGCTCCATTGACCATAACGTTGCGTCCATCATCGTCGTTGAAGAAGTACGATTCAATTCATCCACCGGCCCCTAAACCGCACCAAACAGTGAATTTTTTAGGTCGCATTGACAGCTCTTGAACAACCTCTGGCTGCTCTTCGAACTAACATCGGCAACTCTGTTTATTGGCGTGCCGCTCCCATTGAGCCAAAAGTTAGCCTCGTCGCTCAAGACCATAAAATGGACGTAACTTGCGAACACAAGTTTTTCATTCCATGTCTGAAATGATGAAATATCAAGGCAATCTGAACATTTTCGACTTTGATACATATCACGAATAACGCCTGAACTAGCAGAAACTTAACACTGAACGACCAAATAGCAAACAAAAATCACCCTTACTATGCTGCGAGTGTAAAACTAGAAAGCGCACAGCTCACTTGTTGTGAGAAGTTCGCTCCAGTCTCTTCGTGGTATGTTATGGGAAAATCTTTAGCTTTATTTATGCTGCATTCGACTGTGAAAACAACACAGTAAAGAAGACAAGCAAATGTAAAGTAAGTATAAACAACAACTGACTGCTTGCAACAACAGCAATTCTGTGAAAAGTCACTGCTTCGCTTGGCTGCGTAAGCAAACACTAACTGCTTAGTTAAATTAGGCAAATGATTTGCTTTCACTTTTTCGCATTTGCTCTTGCTGAATTAGTATTTTTAACCCCATTATCACCATCTCCAGTTATCGTACAGTTAAAACCAAATGAAAGTTTTTGGTAATCTGTTGGTATGGAATTTAAAAATGTTAACTGATAGTTAGCCCTAACTAGATATTGTGATAATGGTCCTTAGTCGAAGTTAAATAATTAAATAAATCAAAAATTGTCAAACAAATTGTCTATTCCTATATATAGTTCCGTTACACACGATCCGTCTTACAGTCAGTCTTGCTATATGACAATTTTATCTTCCAATCTCTAATCATGCTTTTTTACTCTTACCGCTACCTTTTCCCATCTTACAGAACAATCTCAATGGCTCAATCAACCTTTCAGTGTTTGAAATGAAACCTAATATAGGCAGTAGTACCTATACTAACCCCAAAGTAATGCACAGGAGGGGCAGTCGACATTTTAATCCTCGTTGCAAGTGCTGGAGGTAGTCAGTTCAAAAACTGCACTTAACCTACACTTAGGCCGTTTGCGTTGTATTGAGGGAGTAAAACAAAATCTGAGAAACTTTATATAAATCATTTAGGTTATTAAAGAACATAGGGGTATGTAAGGAAAGAGGGTTACCTGCCTGCAACTACTGCTTAACATAACGAAACTGTTTTGACACACACAAAACTGTTAATTTTAATGTTACTAAATTTTCCTTTACGTATAACGTCCTCAGTCGGGTAATGCAATAGAATTTTGAATAATATTTACATTCCTTTATTTTAAAGTCGCCAATTAGATCTACGAATGGAATTTGTGTGTTGAAGGTTGCCAATGTTATGCTATAAAACAATGTCCTCTGCTAACATTACAGCTATATTCTAAGAACTGTTCTGTTAACTTTTCAAATATGTTGTGTAAAAGAAATTTACGTTCTGTGAACCTAATATTAAGCGTGTGTTGGTTACACCGGTTGTTTATATATTCGCTTGTTTTGTATGAAGCACTTAGCGAAGACTTAGGGAGAACTTAGCGATGAGAATCATTTTCGCTAAGTTTAAAAAATTTTTTTTTACATCTTTTAGCATTTCCAACCCCTATTCAAATTTTTGAATAAAATTACTTATCGCTAAATTGCCGTTTTCTTTGCCACTTAGCAAGCGACAATCGCTTGCTTGTAACCAAAACACGACTATTATTTGGTTAACTTAACAGAAATGTTTTGCGAATAAACAGGATCGCTTTGACAGCAGAAACTTGCTCCTGATATTGCTAATATTCTTGAGCTCATTGTTACAGTTGGCACGTAAATGATATTTCTCAAACAAATTACTTTGAAATGACAAATCGAATTTTAAAGTGGCTCTTAACATAAACTTTAAATGTTCGATATTGTAATGACTTTTAACCATGACCTGCGTGAAGATTGTGAAGCTCGCCCTTAATCTGTTAAACAGTTCTAAGCTTATTATAATTAAAATTTTGCAAAACGATTCTGTTAACGTTTTACAACAGCTGTTTTCCATTTAAAATAATATCAGAATTCCGTTAACATCGCAGATCAGCTGGTTATGCTTACATTAGTTCTCAATTTGCGCACGGAAATTGACAGCTCTGATCAGCAAGAATAATTGAGTAATTTTGTAGCGTTTGTGTAAAAGTTTTCTAAAAATTAATACCTGATTTCATAAAAATTCCATATTTTAATAAATTAGTCAAAACTAATTATTCCGAAAATAAATCAAATTTCTAGTTTTGAATTTTGTAGTTCAACCATGTCCCCTTATTACAACTGTTGGTTAAAATATTGTGAACAACTATTTCCTGGTCACAAATGGGTTACAATCACAATGTTAAGTTTACAGCAAAGTTATCAAAACTGTTATAGCTCCTGCGCTCATGGAAATTGCCCGCTAGCAACGAGTATATTAATATGTTATTTCATGAAATGAGTTCGTTTTATAAACCTTTCAATAATGTTAGTTTAACTTAACATAATGGTACGTAATGTTAACATAAAATTGTTCTCTAATAATGCTAACTACTAAGTAACCCCCTTAATACTGCGCTCCTGTCCAGCAATCTATATACCATTTTAGAATAACAAACATTCTGTTCATTTCACTTTATTTACGGCAAAATCTATGGAGGAAGAGCAAAAAAAAACATACAAAGAACCATCGACCATAAATTGAAAGTCATATTTAAAGTACCCGTTGAAAATACGAAAGCGGCAAGGAGGGGTATATGATTCCAACTTAGTTGCAGTGTCGCGCATCCAATAACTACGGCATTATCAAATGTTGTTGGTTTTGGTGTTGCGGCGTTTGTTGTTCAAAACTAAATGGGTTGTAGTGCTATCAAAGAGCATTGTAATGGTCACTTTTGGGCCATACATACATATGCCGAGGAGTGCGGCGTCAATGTCCAGAGTTCAGACTCTTTAGAGGCGATGATCTTAGTCCACAGCCGTAACAAGAAGAAAAAGAACATTAACAATAATGAAATAGAATGAAACGAAGAAAACAACAGCAACAACACAAATGATTATTTTATGAAAAACAAATTGAAAACTATAAGAAAACTACAGGGACGGACAAAGGCGACTATCAAGCGCAACGAGAGCAAAAAAACACTAAATATACAATAACATTTGATTTCATTGTTTATAATAAACGGAGCGTATCCGTGCGCTGCTGGAACAAAATAATAACACTCGATGTAATGATGATGAAATTTAAAAATAGAACCAACCAACAATACCAACTATGTATGTAGATGAACTCATAAAATAGAAATGGGGCTATGTATTTGACGCACGACGATGACTTGAAGGGTGGTCACAACAATCCGAGTGCAGTGATTTCAAACTATGTATAAAAAAGAGTGTGGTCTTGTCATTTGTTACAGTAAAGTACCTATCACTGTTCCGTTAACAGTAACGAGGAATGTAATTAGTAATATGTTGCTTAATGTTGTTAGTTACTGTAAGGATGAAGGGTATGTTAACAGGCCAGAGTATAGTAATGTTAGCAAAATACAGTAGTGTTAAGTAAACATAATAATGATGTTCGTATTAACATGGTAATGGACGTTAGGTTAACATAGTCGTCTGATGAACTTTACACTCAAAAAAAGAATTAATCATCTATAACCATACTGAACCCAATAAAGTAAATATATAAATTATAGATGTTCGAATAACCAAAAAAAATATTTTTTTATTAATCGATATCGTGAACAAAAAGTTAATCGAATAATCAAAAATACACTATAACTGTGACTTTATAAATCTAAAAACATGAATCTCTCAATTATTAAAATTTTTGAATAATCAATTTTTAGATTTATCAATTAATCATGAATTTTGATTTATCAAAATGCATAGTAATCGATTAATCGTAAATATGATTAAACAAATTGTATGATTAATCAAATATTCAATTAGTCAGGATATCGATTAGTCAGACTGCATGATTAATCAATTAATTGCACATCCCTAAAATATATATTTGCCCATTCCATGCCGGCACAGGGCGCAGCACCTCACAATCTGCGAACTGTGGTTTTCAAGTTCAGCACTCAATTATGGGAACCTATAGTGTTACACCATCGGTGGTGCAATGGGTAGTGTGCGCGCCTCTTGTACTTGAGATCCTAGGTTCGATCCCTGCGCTGACCACGTTAAAATTTCTTTTGACGGCGGTCACCTCGCATAGTGACAGCGACACTATCGAGTATTTAGCCATGAAAATACTACCGGTGTAAAACTGTTGGTCCCAAGCAGTGAGTATAAACCTAGAAAGCGAATACCTCACTGGTTGTGAGAAGCTCTCCCCGATTCCTTCATGGGATATAATGGGAAACCATGTTTTTTTAGTGTAACACCGGTTTCGAACAATTTTTTGAAGAAACCTTTTCATTGCTAATGTTTCGGTAATAACTTAGCGTGGTGACCGCAGTCGAATGCAAGGTAAGGCGGTCAGAGCAGGGATGGAACCCAAATTCACACACACTAAAATATATGCCTTTTTCAGTTATAGTACTAATAGGCGTTGTTTGGCTGCAAATCTTTCCATGATAAAATATCAGTACTAACTATAACTGTGCTCAGATTACAGGTCTTGAAAAAAAATGTCTTGAATGACCATTCAAAACGTTTTGTGCAGATTTCTAGTGCATACTGAGCTGTTTGACTCAATTAGTTACGAATGTTACGAATTGCATTGGACTGAATTGAATTGAATTGAATGGAATTGAATTGAATTGAATTGAATTGCATTGAATTGAATTGAATTGAATTGAATTGAATTGAATTGAATTGAATTGAATTGAATTGAATTGAATTGAATTGAATTGAATTGCATCGCATTGAATTGAATTGAATTGAATTGAATTGAATTGAATTGCATTGAATTGAATTGAATTGAATTGAATTGAATTGAATTGAATTGAATTGAATTGAATTGAATTGAATTGAATTGAATTGAATTGAATTGAATTGAATTGAATTGAATTGAATTGAATTGAATTGAATTGAATTGAATTGAATTGAATTGAATTGAATTGAATTGAATTGAATTGAATTGAATTGAATTGAATTGAATTGAATTGAATTGAATTGAATTGAATTGAATTGAATTGAATTGAATTGAATTGAATTGAATTGAATTGAATTGAATTGAATTGAATTGAATTGAATTGAATTGAATTGAATTGAATTGAATTGAATTGAATTGAATTGAATTGAATTGAATTGAATTGAATTGAATTGAATTGAATTGAATTGAATTGAATTGAATTGAATTGAATTGAATTGAATTGAATTGAATTGAATTGAATTGAATTGAATTGAATTGAATTGAATTGAATTGAATTGAATTGAATTGAATTGAATTGAATTGAATTGAATTGAATTGAATTGAATTGAATTGAATTGAATTGAATTGAATTGAAGTGAATTGAATTGAATTGAATTGAATTGAATTGAATTGAATTGAATTGAATTGAATTGAATTGAATAGAATTGAATTGAATTGAATTGAATTGAATTGAATTGAATTGAATTGAATTGAATTGAATTGAATTGAATTGAACTGAACTGATTTGAATTGAATTGAATTGAATTGAATTGAATTGAATTGAATTGAACTGAATTGAATTGAATTGAATTGAATTGAATTGAATTGAATTGAATTGAATTGAATTGAATTGAATTGAATTGAATTGAATTGAATTGAATTGAATTGAATTGAATTGAATTGAATTGAATTGAATTGAATTGAATTGAATTGAATTGAATTGAATTGAATTGAATTGAATTGAATTGAATTGAATTGAATTGAATTGAATTGAATTGAATTGAATTGAATTGAATTGAATTGAATTGAATTGAATTGAATTGAATTGAATTGAATTGAATTGAATTGAATTGAATTGAATTGAGTTAAGTTGAGTTGGATTGTACTGAATTGAATTGAATTGCATTGAATTGCATTGAATTGAGTTGAATTGAATTGCATTGAATAGAATGGAATGGAATGGCGGAAGAGAAACTCGCAGCACCAGAGGTGTCATTATATCTAAACAAAATAACGGTTTGGAGTGTTTTGTAAGCTGGTAGAATCATCGGTCCATATTCCTTCACAAATGAGGCAGGCCGGCACTTTGAATGGCACCCGTTATCGCGCTCTGATAGTGAACTATTAGCTGCCTGAAATTAAAGCTCGTCATCTGGACGAAATTTGGTTCCGACAAACGGCGTTTCTAGTCACACAGCTCGTAAAACTTTGACACTATTGCCAGAACAGTTCGGTTAACTGTTATTTTCATGCTTCGGACACGTGAATTGGACCCCCGCATCATGCCATATCACATCTCAAGCCTTTTTCCTCTCGGATAAACCGAAAGTCGTAGTACTTGCGTCATTTGCCAAATACCACTCAAAATGTGTGAACGCCTCATCACAAATTGGAACCTCAGAATGAACCATGTTCGATTAAGTTAGGGTCAACATTTTGCAGAAGTAATCTTTCCAAAATAATCTTTGAAAAGAATCTCTTATTTTTGTAATAAAGAATGTTTCTTTTGTTTTGGTTTATCACGACTACCCGAATAAATTGTATTTTTTTTTTTTTGAAGAAAGTAGTTACAGTTTTTTACCTGGACATTTCACATGTTTCTCGCCATATGTAAATTTGTACCATGGCCAAAATTAACATCCTTCATTGTCAATAGTTTACATGAAATTGCACTAGATTGTTCCAGAAAATTTATGTGTTTACGTTCTGTTTTATAAAATGTTTACAATAATGAAATCAAAAAACTAAAACTGAAACTGAAACACAAAAAAAATAGGAAAAAGGCGTCATCATTCTTCGTCGGTCGGTCGGGTCTTTTGTTGGGCCCATTTAAAATGCATTTGGTTCCACTGGCTGTATTATCACTGAGCTGCTGATATTGTTTGGTGGCAGAAACGCTCGAATTAATGTGACAAAATGAAATTTGCATTGATTTTCACAACACATAACCCTCTGACGCTCGGTCCGGTCTGTCGCCTGTCTGCGTCTGCCGCTCTGGTATGTCCGTCCTTTTTATCTTATCCGCCGCCACCACCATCGTGTTGAGCTTCACTATGTTATTGTTCTCTGTGTGGTTCCACTTATAAATTCATATTTTGTTGTCTTCTTTGCATTTTATGTAAATATAGTGACAAAATTTCTGGAATTTTTCCTCAGTTTTTATATTTATTTTTTCTTTGCTTTTTGCTAATAATATTCAATAGCGTTTTACCCCATACCAATCAATGTGTTTGTCCCGTCAGAGTTTGGTTACGGAGACTGGGGTTTATTTCTTTCTTGTGTTATCGCATTTTTTGCTCGTGTAATTTGCTGCATATTTGCAAAATACATACATAGATATACACACATACACAGTCGCCTTTTTAAATTTTACTGATAAATTCGTATAAGAATGAAAAATATCGACTTTAAACCGGAAATGCTAGTGTTTTTTGTTTTTGACTTTCTGATATTTCAAAGATTACAGCGCCACAACGAAAACAATTGAATTTAGTCATGATGTATGGGGGACATGTGTTCAAATGTCGATAACTGACATAAATTGCTACATAACAATAACACAAGTGTGATTCAAGTGTTCCTTGGAGTATATATTACTTCAAACATATTTATTTCACTATCGAGAACGGCTGATATCGAACATGATTTGTTAAGGTCGCAGAATAGACCCGACTTTGCTAACCATTGAATACTTATGAATTATGTAAACTTAAAAGAGGATTCTATTGAACTAATACAACAGCTTGGCTCATCTTGGATACATACAAGCTGAAAACAACTGCTCCAGCAACATCTTGCAGGACGCTGTATACACGCCGAAAAATCTATCCTTTTTTAATGTTTGGATGCAAATATAACGTGTTTGTAGCTTTTCGCAAATATACAATACTTGTGCCCAAACACATTGTGTTTGCTATTCAATATAACATGTTTGAGACACAATGATTCGTAGACTATAATATATGTTTTTGAGACCAAAATGTGGCTTTGCTTGTTGAAAACCAGACAACAAAAACACAAAAATACAGCAGATCTTAAATTCATAAAAACAATGCTTGGAAAGCATGTACATGTTTCCTGCAATATGTTGCTGGGGCCAATATTTTTCAGCGTGTATGTTTGCAAGCATTGTTTTCATGAATTGAACATAAGTTACTTTGTTTTCTGTCACGCTTTTAATTTCAGTAGTTGTCAACAAATAAGGCGAAATTTGGTTCACAAAAATATATATTATAACCGGTTAATCATTGTGTCTCCAACATGTAATATTGAATAGCAATAGTGTTTGGACACAAGTATACTATATTTTTGCGACAAGCTACAAACACGTGATAGTTGCATCCAAACAACAACAAAATACCGATTTTTCAGCGTGGACTCACACAAAAGCCCGAAAAGCAACTTATGAGATGTTCAACACTCTAGTGCTCGTCTTCATCCATGCAGCTTCTGCAGTAATCAAGGGCAGAGATTTCAGGCCTACACGCTTGTCTGCCTATTAACCAGTGGCCAGCGATTACAGCCACTAGTATCGAGATATCTCGTATAGGACTGGATATTAACTTAAGCGTACGAATCAGGCCATTACTTGACATGACAACGGATATGTAAAACATCTACAATAATGAAAATAAAAATCGAAATTCAAACTTATTGTTTTAAATTTGAAAATCTAGACACTTTACTTTGAAAAGTAAATTCGTTTTTATTATTTTGAACAGCGAATCAACTGTTGTTTAATTTAAAAATAAATATTTCTTCCAAAACAAAATAAATATTTGTGTGTTGAGCTGCCAACAATGGCAGATCAAATTATTTATATGTGTGAAGATAAATTTGAATTTAACTAGCAGAGACACAAACCAATTATGTTAGCATAGCTCTGTAATTACATTAACAGAACTATGTAAGATAGTTTACTTTTGGAAAGGTTATAGAAATTACCGATTTTCTCGCGATCAGACAAATGTATATTTAACAAAAGTTATACATTTTATAGCAAGGACTTTTTAAATTATATATCGAAACTTTAAAGAAAGCTATTATGTGCCAGGGTGAAAAATATGAGGTTCTTACATATTAGATTTCATCTATCTATGTTCACAATTGCACATGGATGTGTACATTTTTATCAGCTGATTTTGACAATAACTGGGTATGGAAATTACAACAATGTTAATGCTACTACCACGTATTTGTATCATGGATACATACTTACAAGATAGACTCTGTCGTTGTCCCTCTTTTATTCTCTTGCTCTCGAGAGTATAAACAGTGCAACAACCACAACTGTATTTGTATCACAAACACATCTATATTTGGGTCGCCAACATATATTTTATAACGTATTAATCATTGCGTCTCAAACATGTAATATTGAATAGCAAACACAATATATTTGGACACAAGTTTATTATATTTTCGACAAGCTCCAAACACACTTTATATTTGCATCCAAACAACAAAAAAGACAGATATTTCAGCGTGCAGTCAATCGTTTTAGGGTTCGACAAAATGTGTGTTGCTGTTCGATATCCATTCGAATTTAAAATTTTCTGTTTGCATGAGGTTGTTAGAGATTTCAAAGGTTTAAAACATAAATTTCAAAAATTTTGTACCTAACTTTTAACATCAGAATATTGGATGTGATTTCTGATTTCTGATTTCAAGATGTAAAAAAAAGTCCGCTTGATTTCATTAAAGATTTCTTAGCACTACATTCTGTTTTTTTTAAATGAAAACATTTTTCCAATTTACGTACTCGTGTATGTAATAACAGGAATATGAAATTCTACACATGCAAGTGGAGTAAAACCAGAACTAGAAATGTAATAATCTCGTATTTATGCTTTACACGTAATTGACATCATATCTTTATTGCTGTATCTTAATAACCAGAAACTAAATCGAGATACTATGGCGATTCGAGTTTCGTAACAACCAACAACATCACATCTGACGTCAGCCTCAAAATACATTTAGACGATTAAAAAAGAAAGAACATAACGACAGATTCCAAACATCAAACAAACAAACGTCGCTCTACCAAAAGAGGTGGAGCAAAAGAATCTCTGAGATTGAGAATTGGTTACAGGTTTTTGTTTTGAATTCTTTTTTTTTTATTTCTTAAAAATAAATTGGTTTTTTGTGTAAGATGTAATATTTTCTTGCTAATAATCAAAGTGATTAAAAGATTTGTTATACACGCTCACTCAGGCGGATAAGAAATGAGAGAAAGAAATAAAATCGGGTTTCTTACAAAAGATTTTTAATGATCTTGTGGTTATAACGATAATGGTGACCTTTTCTTTTTATATTCATCTTGTGTGCTACGGACTGCTAACTAACATCTTGTAACAATTACCGGAGCTACTGCCATATTCTACCGAAATTGTGTTTGCATTTGAAAACTACCTACAGATATGTATGTAGGTATGTCTTAATTAAAATGACAGGTAGTTTTGTGTTTGTTGTATTTGCCAGGGGACTTTTGGAATCCGAGTCCCAATTCCAACGGAAATAACTAAATCGAACCGCACACAAAAATGTAGGCGAACTTGTTGAGATGGATTTGATTTAAACGCTGGCTAGCATCTAATTCCAAACGAACATAGCAGACATTGGAAGTGCGTGCCTTTTAAACATATCCAGCCATCATGTTTGTTTTTTTTGTCAGTTTTAAGGTTTGTAGTTTGTTTTGTTAATAAAATCATAAAATTATGATGATGTTCACGAAAACTGTTGATCTTTTCATCATGATAACTCGGCTAGTTTCTGAAATAGAAACTCTAAACTAGCGGGAATTGATGACGACGATGATGATGGCATGACAAGAAACCTTTGATTAACCTATTCCACATACACAACGAATCAAATTCAATTTCTTTGAAGAGTAACAGAAATTTCTCAGGAAAATAGTTTCACTTTTCTTAAAATTGTGAACCTAAACTGCCTCTCTTACCTTCCTATATATTATTGACGTCATTTGAAAGAAGTTTTCATTTTTCTCTCAAACGCGACTGTTGATTGATATGCAAAACTATAATTTTTGTTTTATGTGGCGATTAAGATTTGAAATGATTGTTGTCACGACCTTGAATAGTTGCCAATTATGTGTGTTGAATTTTCCTAATATCATTCATATGATACAGCTCTCTCTCTCTCACCCTACAAATGCAAGTAGATTTCAATATGTAGAACATATTATATGAGTTTTTAACGAAATCAACAACAAGCTCCTATGTGTGGCGTTCAGAATTGAAATGAAATTTTGAAATGAAATCAACATGAAATGAAGCGTTACCGCCGGCAGCCACAATTAAATTTGTTGATTTCGCAAAAGATTTGATGTCAGCCGCCGCAACACCTTTGCTCACATTAAAATGAATCATTTCAGCGCGATATTTTTAACTTAAAATTTATAAATAGGATTGAACAAAGACGTATATTAACTAAACATCGACATTTGTATTAAACCGACCCAGTAGAAAAAAAATATATTTTTTTAAATTTCCCTAAACGGAAAGTTAAACATCCAATAACTGATCTGAAAGCATTTGAGTGAAGATAAACTATTAAGTAACTAGCAACGACACAAACCCCTGTACTTAGCAGAGCGCTGTTATCACATTAACAGGAATTTTTTAGTACTAGAAATAGTGAAAAAATCACATGAGGTGTCAGGGGCCACCTAGTTGGAACGAAGTTCCTTCGTTATATATTACGTACTAGTTAGTTCCAACACGCCTAAGGCTCCCGTTGCAAAATACGATAATTTACAGGGATCTTTACTTTTTGTAAAATGGTAAACTTAGTTTAAGAAAAATTTTTCTTTTTATAGAATGTATTTTTTTTGGTCCTTATTGTTAGAATATGTATTATATTTTCCCGAAAAGGTCGTTTTTTAAAGAGAGGTACTTCTTTTATTAAAAGCTAATGTTTTTATAAGAAAAGGTACTATTTTTAAGAAGAAGTACTTTCTGGAAGAAAAAGCATTAAGAGTATGAGTTTTTTTTTGACAAAGAAGTACTTTTTTTAAACGCATGTACTTTTTAAAGAAGTAAAAAAAAAAAAGTTTACCATTACATCCGATGAAGGAATTGGGGAGAGCCTTCTCACAACCAGTGAGCTAGCTGTGCGCTTTATAGTTTTATACTCACTGATTGGGACCTACAATTTTACACCGGTTCCGAACGGTATTTTGAGAGGCTTTTTTCATGGCTAAGTACTCGATAGTGTCGCCGTCACTAAGCGAGGTGACCGTCGTCGAAAGAAATTTTAAGGTGGTCCAAGCAGGGATCGAACCCAGGATCTCCTGTACAAGAGGCGCGCACACTAACCATTGCGCCACCGGAGTGGTACTCTTTTTATGAAAGGTTATTTTTTAAGAAAATGTACTTATGTTCATAAAAGCTAATGTTTTTTTTTAGAAAAGGTACTATTTTTAAGAAGAAGTACTTTCTGGAAGAAAAAGCCATAAGAGTATGATTTTTTTTGACAAAGAAGTACTTTTTTTAAGAACATGTACTTTTGAAAGAAATGGTACCCTTTTTAGGAAAGGTTATTGTTTTAAAAAAACGTACTTATGTTCATAAAAGGTAATGTTTTGAAAGAAAAGGTACTATTTTTAAGAAGAAGTTCTTTCTGGAAGAAAAAGTCATGAGTATGATTTGTTTTGACAAAGAATTACTTTTTTTTAACAACAGACACTTTTTAAAGAAGTGGTACTCTTTTTAGGAAAGGTAATTTTTTAAGAATATGTACTTACTTATCTCAAGAACAGGGTATTATTTTATTTTTAAGAAAAGGTACTTTTAAGAAACGGGATTTTTGTAAGAAAGGTATTTTTTAGAAGAAAATTTTTTTTTAAGAAATACGAATTTTTTAGAATTGGTCCTTTTTTCAAGAATAGGTACATTTTTAACAGTAGGTACTTATCTCAAGAATATTTATTTTTGTTTCACAAAAAAGGTAATCTTTAAAGAAAAGGTAGTTATTTAAGAAAACGCAATTTGTTGTAAGAAAAGGAACTTTTACGAAAATTAGCTTTTTTTAAGCAAAGGTACTTCTTTAAGATAAGGTACTTTGTTTAAGAATATGAATAGGTATTTTTATTTTTGAGAAATTTTACATTTTAGAGAAAAGGCACTTATTTCAGAAATTTTTCTTTTTTTAAACTTCTTTAACTTCAGGTTTTTCTAAATTTACTTTTTATTGGATTCAAAACTACAATACATAGTAAATATATACTACTGACTCCACCTAGAAAACTTACCATTAAACAAGAAATTTCCCAACATTTGTGAGACATCTAGTTAGTCTAGACACAAACCAAAGCAAAAGTAAACAATTTAGTTGATAATAGTGGGATGTAGCATAATAGTGTTAAAACAAAAGCTATTTAATTTTTTTTAATTTAGCCCCCATCCCGCAACGTGCAATAAGGAACTTCGTTCCAATAAGCACGATTTTCCCTGAACGGAAAGTTAAATATCAAATAAATGCTATGAAATCATGTGCATAAAGATAAACTAATACGTAACTAGCAAAGACACAAACCCCAGCAGATAGCAGAACGCTGTTATTACATTAACAGGGATCTTTTTAAAGTACTCGTACTAGAAGTATTCAAATAAACACAATTTTCTAAGAAATAAAACCACAAGACTAAATAATCGTATAGAAAACATTATCAACTGTCAATGTTAGTGGAACACATCTGGAACAACTTAACAGCAATCATTATATATTAATCAAGGATTCTTAACCAACAAAATGGATACTTAGAAATTGATCGAATTATGGTCTATTGGATTATAATAATCCGAAGCTTCTTTCGAATATAAGAATCCTATAATTTTAAGCCGTTTCATTTAAGTACCCTGATTTACTTTTACACCATTCACAGTGACCAATCTCAGAATTATTCGCAGACGATACATCAACCAGCTTAAAATCCTTCATTACTGCTTTCTCTACTTACCAGTCACATGCTTCAGAGGAATTTCAGAACGCCGAAATATGAAATTTAGTATTGATGTGTGGGTAAACATTTCGAGCACACTGTGCTAAATGATTACACTATGCAACATATTTGAAATCATCGAGTGCAAACTCCTTCTCATGTGAAATTTCGCGAAGAACTAATTGGAATTTTGTTTTGCTGTCTTCGGCACAATTGTAACTATAGACTAGGAGAAAAAAAGTGTAAAACAAACTAACCCCAGAAAACTGCATCTGAGAGAGTGATGGTTTCCCATTATTTCCCATGAAGGAATTGGGGAGATCAGTGAGCTCTGCGCTTTCTAGTTTTATAGTCACTGATTAGGATCTGTAGTTTTACACCGGTTTCGAACGCTAGTTTGAGAAGCGTTTTCATGGCTAAATTCTCGATAATGTCGCCATCACTATGCGAGGTGGCCGCCGCCGAACGAAATTTATGGGGATCGAACCCAAGATCTCATGTACAAGAGACACGCACACTAACCATTGCACCACCGACGGCCACAAAATTGAAAAAATTTCGAAACAAAATTTAATTTTTTCACCATTTTCAGCAACATTTATATAGGGGTTTGTTAGTTTGGATAAGTACTTTGAAAAATTTCACACAAGAAGGAGTTCGCATTTTATGTATTGCACTGTGTTATTTGCGGACTTACACTAGATTAAAGTCCTTCATTAGTTTTTTCCAAATTTGCCTCTCTAACATTTCAGCGGAATTTCAGAACGACGAAATTTGAAACTTAGTATTGACTTATGTGTTAACATTTTGTCCCACTGTGGCCAAATCACGGACTCTCCAGGGGAAATATTAAAGCTTGTCATTAGTCTTTTCCAAACTTAAGTACCTTACAAATTTCAGAGGAACTTCAGAACTCCACAATATGCAATTTAGTATTGTCATATGTATTAACACTGAGACCAAACTAAGGATTCTTGGTCGGCCTATTTTATAGCGGATTAATAGCTTCGTTAATCATTTCTAAATTTGCTACCCACATATTTCCGAGAAATTTCAGAACGTCGTACTATTACATTTCGAATTGTCGCAGATGTTAACAATTTGCCCCACCGTGCCCAAATTAAGAATTTTTCGCGTGCCACACTTATACGAGTACTAGATTAAAGTCATTAATTTTAAGAAGTTTTTGCACATGTTTTCTTGTGAGTTTTGCTTGCGATATTTTTCGAACACTTGCATAGTGGGAAATTCTCAGTTTTACTTTGAATTTTATTTGATGAATTTGTCAATGGCATCATTTAAAACAACCGCTGATGAAGATCTGTGACTAGATCTGAAATATCTATATGGTTTCCTTTTTAAAAACTTAACAAATCATACAAGAAAACATTTGCAAACAACTTCTTTCCATCTCCAGAGCACCATCGGTCCGCATTAGAAATGATTTTTGTTGTTTTCAAAAAGACAACAGAATGTTTACATGCAATTGTTAGTGCGTGTTGTTTCTTCATGCCCTACGTTAATCTGAGATGATTTTTTTTATTTATTCGGCCTTTTTATTGATATTTTTTATTATATTATGCAAGCTCAAGACCATCTATATCTCTATAGATAGAGATATAGTTCTTTTAAAGAAAAAGATGTTTTGTAAATGGATCCTCATGATGCCTGGTATGAGAATATAAAATTTTTTCGAAAATGAGGATATTAAATAATGAAAATATATGTCAATAGCTTTCATTTGATACTAGTCCCAAACACTAAACTTTTTCCTAGTGGCCACCATGGACGCATCTTGTCCGTCCAAAACACGCATTTCACAAATTCTTCGTCGAATTTGATATTCTGGAGGTGTTTTCGGGAAGGAGGGTATTAATTAATGAAAATCGATATCAATAGCTTTAATTTGACGTTAGTCCCAATCAATAAACTCTTCCCAATTAGGCGCAGTGGCCCCAAAATCGTTGCAAGATTTTCTATGTAAGAATCCCTCGTATTTTTCACCCTGCCGAAGAATATCTGTGTTTGAAGTCCGGATATATCCTTTAATAAGTCCTTGCTATCAAATGTTTATATATTATATATATTTGTCTGATCGCGAGAAAATCGGTAAATTCTATAACCTTCCCAAAATTTTGCTATCTTACATAGTTCTGTTAATGAAATTACAGAGCTCTGCTAACATAATAGGTTTGTGTCTCTGCTAGTTAAATTAGAATTTATCTGCACACAGATTATATTTTATAGGTATTTTCGAAATACGAAATATTACACTATGTATAAAGTATTTGGCCACTGTGCGAAGACTACGAAATTCGTCCGAAGTTTCGGAGTATTAACATTCATAAGACCATCGTTCGACCTATTGCGAGAGATTCGTTTAGTTGGCGAATAGTCCTTGAGTTGGTCACAATATATATAGGGTGCCTCAGTAAGAATGCACTTTTTAAAAAAAAAACATTTTAAAATAAAAACAACTATTTTTTGAAACAGTTTTGATTTTTTTTTATTGTATTGTAAAGTATATGATGACAGGCCATTACTCTTTTCATGAAATTATCTATGACTTTTTCACAGAGATGTGGCTGTATCTCATCAATGACGAATTCGATCTCGAATTTGAGCTCAGTAATTGTTTCTGGTTTATTCTCACAAACCCAATATTTCACAAAACCCCAAAGAAAGAAATCGCACGGCGTTAAATCGCATGATCTTGGTGGCCAGTTGACATCACAATTTCTTGAGATAATTTGTTCTGGAAATCGTGCTGCAATAAATCGATTGTTTCATACGCGGTGTGCAGGTGGAGCCGTCTTTCTGAAACCACATGACGTACTGACCCATACCGTCCAGTAAAGTCCACAAGCACCCCGTTATCATGTTCCTGTAACGAATGCCGTTCACAGTCACTGCAATTTAGGCCTCATTTTCAAAAAAAGAACAGCCCAATCACGCCACCTGACCAAAATCCGCACCAGAGAGTTGCTTGTTGCGGGTCAATTTGTTTCTCATGGATGTATGAGGATTTTCTTTCTGACCCCCAAATTCGCCAATTTTGTGTATTAACGAAGCCATTCAGATGGAAATGCGCTTCATCGGAGAAGATGACTATTTATTAAAAAATTGGCATTGACATCACTTTGCTCCATTACCCATTGAACGAATTGCCGGCCCTTTCCATGGTCTGTTGGTTTGAGCTCCTGAGTACGCTGAATTTTGTATGCATGAAGGTGGATGTCAGAAGTGAAGTTTTCGGATTTTCGGCGACACTCTCGTTTACAGTAGCAATGTTTTCGGGAGATCGACCGGTACGTTGACGTACAGAAGCCTTACTGTCCATAACCGACCCAGTTTCTTCAAATTTGTTTTTAATACTCGGAATAAGCATATGTGACAGCTGCCAAATTTCAGAGTTGCCACTTGCACAAAAAAAATAACACTAAATTTAAAACAGTGCAATTTTACTGAGACATCTTTTATACTGAACGAAAACATAATGGTTGGTGCAGTTAAGTTTTTCACTATTTATTCCACTAATATCGACAGTGGGTAATGTTTTCTATAAGATTTGTAGGTTTTGTGAGTTAGTTAGTTAATACAAATTCGTGTTAATTCACTTGTAGTACTTTAACAGATCCCTGTTAATGTAATAACAGCGCTTTGATATCTAAATTGGTTTGCATCTTTGCTAGATAATATAATATAACTAGCATAGATGCAAACCACTTTATATAGCCGAGCTCTGTTATAGAGTTAATAGTTATTTTTTTCCAAATATATTTGTCACAAAGATTCAAAAATGACAAAGTTCTCATTTGTATTACTCGTACATATACGAAAACGGATACCAGGCATATATTCGATTCGAATTTATTTTAATATTAGTCAAATATCTTTCGCATGTTTTTATTAATGTTCCCATTTTATGCGGTTTAGCAAAGCTCTGCTAACCCAAATAACAGAGGTCGGTGAATTGAAGTGGTTTGTGGCTTTGCTAGTTATATTAGAATTTATCTCCGCGCTTATTTTGTTACCTATTATTCGTTTGAAGTTTTAGCAAAATTCACTTGTGTGATTTTGTTAATTTATGTTTTTAGCACTGATAAAAATTTTAGCACAAATATTCATAATTTTATTTAGAAGTTTCACATGTTCTACAAATTTTCAATTGTAAATTCACCTACTATTCTTTACAAATACTAGTAAACCCATTGGTTTCCTTTTTTCAGCAAATCTAAGTTCAATAAGAAATACAACAAAACAATAATTACAACAAATAAGTACTTATGGCAATTTTCAATATTAACCAAGAAATAAAAATACGCAAATCCCAACACATGAAGAAAATGAGAAAGCAAAGTAGGAAAAGAAAATTGTAATTTTCCTACAATCCTATGCCCCGGCTAAGTAACATTCGAAGAAACATTGTACGAAAGCGAACTATTAAAACCAAACCTTAACCACAGAGTGCATTAAACTCATTTCACCTCTATTTTTCCAATGGATTTGTCACCACCGTTCGGTCGTACCTACTCCAGGTTGTTAGTATCACCAGTGGCTGGTTTGGCTTGGCTGGACTTGGTTTTGGTATGGCTGGTGTTCACAACGAAGTACTAAAATGAAAATGGCTTTGAAACAAACAAATCAATGAAGAAATACCTTTATTTCAAATACATTTTATGCATAAATAATGATGAACGTCCAAAAAAAATGGAAACAAGAAAGAGGTGAGGAAGAGCCTTAAAAGAGGGCCTTGCCACAAAAAAGGGCCTCGAAAAAACACACAAATAAATGGAAAGGCAAACTGTTCCCAATGGTTACAGTTTTACGTGCAACTATAAGGAAATTTAAAACAAATACTGAAAAAAAATATTTTAAAAAAATTTAAAAAAAAATCCATAAAAAAATTCAAAAGTAAAATTTTAAAAAAATATTTGGGAAAAAATTTTTAAACAAAAAATTTTTTACAAAAAATATTGGGAAAAAATTATTCCAAAAAATTATTTAAAAAGACGGTCTAAACAGTTTGAAAAGAAAAGTATTTGCTAAAAAAAAAAAACTTACTGAAAAAAATTTAAATAAAATTTAAAAATATCAAAAATACAAATTTAAAAAAAATATTTCGAAAAAATGTGTTTAGGCAAAAAATTATTTACAAAAAATATTGGAAAAAAAAATATTTTAAATGAAATATTTAAAAAAAAACTGTTTTAGAAAAAGAATAGTAGTTGCCAAAAATATCATTATGAATATTTCGATTTCAAAGAAAATAAAAATTTAAATTTTTTTTCTCAATTTTCTACCAGCTAAACAGATTAGAGATTTACGCCGATTGTTTCAGCTGCGGCGGCGGCGTAGGAACCTGAGTAAACCGGCTTCGGCGGCTTGGTCGGCTAACGCGTGGCTCGGCGGCGTAAAGGTCTAAAACAGATCAGGTGTTTTCCCTAATTAGAAATATTTAATATTTTTGTTTTTACGTTTTTTGGAGGGAATTGTTCGTTCATACCTGCAAAATACAATTTAATTCTTTTCGTTTTAAAAATTTCCTTTTTTTACAAATTTAAAATATTAAAAAAATTTCATTTCTCTTGGAAAGAAGTTTCTTATCGCACGTTGCGGGATGGGGGCTAAATGAAAAGAAAAATAATGAAATTTTTTTAACATGTTGGGTAATTTTGCATTGGTTTGTGTCTAGACTAACATTTGTTGGGAAATTTCTTGTTTAATGGTAAGTTTTCTAGGTGGCGCCTGTGACCACTATTTATTATATATTGTAGATTTGACCCATAGATAAATAAAAAAAAACCATAGATGATGAAAGATAAGTGGTGGATTTGAAAGTAAAGGGAAATTTTGTAGATGACGCTGGAGTGGTAGATATGGCCAAATTTCACAGGAAACAAAAACTTTTGAAAAAACTATATGACCATGATTTCTGGCATTTTGTATTGTCAACAAATATTAAAAGCCCTGTGATTTTCTATTATTTATATTCTATTTTCAAATTTATACAACTGAATCGAAATAAAAATATTTTTTCAGTGCCTTTTCGCCGCAACAACATGTGCCCCCTGGGGAAAATGATGATTAAGCAAATGAATCATCTATGGTTTTTATTTATCTATGTTTGACCCCAATAAAAAGTAAATTTAGAAACACCAAAGTGCAAGAAGTTTAAAAAAAGAAAATTTTCTTAAATAAATGTCTTCTTAAAAAAGCGAAATTTTCTCAAAAAAAAATACCTATTCATATTCTTAAAGAAAGTACCTTTACAGAAAAAAAAATACTATATCTTAAAGAAGTACCGTCGATTAACAAAAGTAAATTTTCTTACATAAAGTAAATTTTCTTACAAAAAGTAATTTTTTTAAATAAGTATCTTTCCTTAAATAAGTAAATTTTCTTACAACAAATTGCCATTTCTTAAAAAACTAATTTTTCTTTAAAGAGAACCTTATTTGCGAAACAAAATAACTTTTTTTGAGATAAGTACCTACTCTTAAAAATTTACCTATTCTTGAAAAAAGCACCAATTCCAAATAAAAATCCCATTTTTAAAAAAAAAACCTTCTCTTAAAAATAATACCTTTTCTTACGAAAATAGCTTTTTTTAAAAGTACCTTTTCTGAAAAATAAAATACCTTTTATTTTCTTGAAATCAGTAGTCTTACTGAAAATAAGTACATTTTCTTAAAAAAATAACCTTTTCGAAAGCAGAGTAAAAAAGTCCCTGTTCTAAAAAAAAGTACTTGTTTGTAAAAAAAATTCACACTCTTATGGAATTTTCTTACGAAATGTACTTCTTCTTTAAAATAGTAGCATTTCTTAAAAAAGATTAGCTTTTAATAAAAGAAGTACCTCTCTTTAAAAAAGGACCTTTTCGGGAAAATTTTCTGAAAAATAAAATAATATCTTTTCTTGAGATAAGTAGCCTTTCTGAAAATAAGTACGTTTTCTTACAAAAATAACCTTTTCGAAAACAGAGTAAAAAAGTACCCGTTCTTAAAAAAAGTACTTGTTTGTAAAACAATTCATACTCATACGGCTTTTCCTTACAAAAAGTACTTCTTCTAAAAAATAGTACCTTTTCTTAAAAAAACATTAGCTTTGAATAAAAGAAGTACCTCTCTTTAAAAAATTACCTTTTCGGGAAAATATAATATAATATAATAAATAAATATAATATATATTCTTACAAAAAAGACCTAAAAAATTTACTTTTTTTAAAAAAAAAAACATTCTATAAAAAAATTTTCTTTTATCATTTTACGAAAAGTATATTTTCTTAAAGATCAATTTTAATTATCGTATTTTTATTACCGTATTTCAACGGGCGCCTTAGGCATGTCGCACATAACTAGTACGTAATAAAGTATATAGCGAAAGGAACTTCGTTTCAACTGAGTGTCCCCTGACACCTCATGTATTTTTTTCCGAATTTTTTCAACTGTATCTCATACCGTTTTAGAGTTATTGTACAAAAAATGCTTTAATTATAAAATGCGGTTTCTTATATTTAATACAGCAATTAGTGGTTCCTTTGATTTTACCTTTTGATTTCACCTTGTAAAGGCCTCATTGAAAAATTGCCCCCAAACCAAATCTTCCAGTAAAAACTCCACCCTTGCTGTTAGGGCCTGTCTTCTGCACATGTTTTGCATACAAAATGCACACACAAAACACTCTCACGTCTTACTACTCACCCGCTGCAGTCAGTAGTCAGTCAGTCATTCATGCACAAACCATGGCCTAAGATTATGGCTATTAAAATCTATAAAAATAACGTTTAAACCCTCTCAACCTCTGCTTCTTCTTCTTTTCCTCGTGTACAATTTTCTGTACAAAATACTAAGCAAATAGCCGGGTGGTATTAGTCGAATTGGATAGTAAAGGTTGGATTATACTATACAGAGAAACTGCCATATATGAAGACCTTGTACGTGATCTGCCTACACACATGTACAAATGTGGATATGGTTAAGATCATGACTACTTGGCTTCTTTTAGTGCTGGGCTCAAAATCTTTGAGGTCTTTACTGCTTGTGCGCGCGCCCCTGCTGGCTGGCAAATGTTTTCATTTTGTATGAAACACAATTTGCATATTAAATAGAAAATATATTTTACTATAATATATACTACACATGTATATGCATATGTGTATAGGTTTACACATATATATATAAATATATTTATAAACAAAATTATTTATTTGTTTCACTCAACCGACGAACCACCTTCTTCCTCAACACCATCAATATCATCGATACAATAAAGTATTGAAATCTTAGCAATAAAAACTTTTAATATACGGAAGTCGAAGGGTATCATCACTAATGATTATCATAGACGCAATCTTGAAATCTTGATATTTTTCACATAAAATCTTTACATATTTGTGAAAACTTGTTTTAAAAATCGTTTTGAATTTCTTTAGATTGAAAATATGGATGTTGGTATATTTTGTTCACGCTGCCAATTTGTCTGTTACCTATGGACTTTAATGTTTCATAAATATTTAGTTAACAAATTGTCTAAGAGATTTTTCCATAATATTTGCTACACTCACAAAAAAAATATGTTCGCATAAAAATTGAAACGACGTTTGGAAGAGAGGATATTAGACAACTGCTCTGATAAAAACAGCAGACAGTTGTCCGAGGCCTTCGGCCACGGACTGTCCCTGCAGGCTGTATCAGAGACACGGAAATTAAGTTTAACGTAGAATACGTCATCCGATAAGACAGAAAACATATATAACAATAAATGATAAATAACATAAGCAAATGAATTTACTTATTTGATAGTTACTTTTGATAATATACATAAGCTTATGGTAGGAAAAATAGGATAAATATGTTTTTAAATTAAAAGAGTAAGGATAAATGATAAATAACAGACGCAAATCAATTTGATTTATATTTTTTATAATTATATATCCATGTTAAATTCAAATTCACATTTAACATTTTGTTTCACTTAAATACATATGTAAGTAAATATACGAAATTTCAATATTTCATCAATCAAAACAACAGCCGAAGGTTTGTGTCCACACTAAAACAGCAGCATAGTTTGTGTTCACGCTACAAACTCAAACACTCAACCAAACACAACACATATGTTTGAGTGTATGTGTTTACACAATTTTCATTTGAGAAATTTAAATATTAGGAAGATATCAACCAATATGAAATGTATATCAAACGAAAGATAACATCTTCATTTACCTACAAAAAAATTTTTAAAAAAGTTATCTCGCCGTTTCCTCATAATCAATGAAATAAAGACTACAACAATAACAATCTGACATGACTCCCTATACCGTAAGGTAAGACGTATTCTACGCCAAAACATGTTACTTACCACAGTAGTGAACACCGCAGAGAAAGGGAAATTACAGGGGAAAAAAACCCCTGATCTGTGTAGCTCATAAGAAGTCGAAAAATATTATTCTAGGGAAAGCAAACATGTTTGTTGTTTTAGCAAACATTTTGTTGTGTATATTATCAATACCCCAAACAGTTTGTTTTGCACGACCATACATTTACTGTAATACTAGACAAATTAACTGCTGATAAGTAGAAAACGTTGCGTGCTGTTAATATCTAACATTATTGTTCGAGTGTACGAGCCTACCTTCAAACGAACGACAAAGATCGTAACCGCAATAATAATACTAGCGACTTTTTTGTTTATTTCCTGTGTTGTAAAGTTAATTTTTAATTATTTTTAATTGCATTTAATTGTAGATTATTATTATTGTTCGCGTTTGAATGTGAAATTGTAGATGCGGCAATTTTAGTAGATTTTTGAAAAGCAAACAAATTGAAACACAAGTACAATGCCACAGAGACATTTCAATTATAATGGAGAAATCTTAGATGCACATTTCAAAACCCTATATGTTGATAAATAAATCACACAAAAAATTAAATCATATAATTCAAAGAAAATCATTTAACATTTCAAATTTCCACAAGTCCAAAAAAGACTTCCTATTCAAACATATTTTTAAGACAATCATACTAACTGATCCTAACATATAAGTAATTAACGAGGGTGACCTGACGTGACAAAAAGTCTAACTTTCTGTGGAAATGCCAATATGAAATTTGGCACCCCATAAGATTAATGAAAATTTTTTAATCAATAATGTTGCATAAGTATTACGAGGAAACAATTTTTTCAGTGTACATACATGCAAAGAAAACACTTGTTCCTCCCTAACGAAATCTCAGATAACTGAAGTTTGTTTGGGGACTGTAGTTGGGAGAAACGAACTTCTGTTAAGCCATATATGACATTTCGTTTGGGAGAACCGAAAAATGTTTACAGCAAACGAGTTATGAAAAACATAAGCTGAAAAAAATGTTTGCCACAAACGAAAAACGGTTGCGCCAACTGTTCCCCCGGTTACAGCAACCGATTTGTAGTTGATCCTAACTACAAAAAACGTTTACCAGAACTGAAAAACGTTTGCAGTAAACGAGTTATGAAAATTAAAGATGAAAAAACGTTTGGGAAAAACGAAAAACGGTTCCACCAACTGTACTTTCGGTTACGGCAACCGAGTTGTAATTAAAACTTTTATTTATGGCTTCCATAAGCTCTTTTTTGTTTAAATTTCCAACTTATATGATTTTGTTTTTACCCATAAAGTTTGTTTTCAAAAAAGTTGGTATTTTCGTCTACTTTTTCACTGTCTACTTACACGTCTGTCTCGCCTTGGCATTCAAATAACAGCTAAAAGCTCAGCAAACTACAACGCGTCAATTGTGCATCCAAGATATATTGACAAGGTAAAAGCATTAGAGTGTGTGATCCATAGAGTAATCTCATACTAGAGAGAATCTTTGGCTCATCTGACGTTTCCTTTCACACTCTTCGTTATGCGGTCGGTGTGATAGAGAGATGTTTGACGAAAAGTGGCATACACCAGGTGGAATTACAATAACTCCTGGCTTTAATTTTTCATGTCGTTTTGGTGCAAAACTGTGAAATTTAAATGTGTTTTAAAGTTTTTTATTGACTGTTAATGTTAGTATACATTAGTGTTGTAGTTAACACAATAATTTTAACACACAGAACGAAATGCCGTTGTTGTTATTTTGTTCCTTGTGTTGGGACCATTGCCTCTATCTGGTATTAGTAAATCAATTCTTCTCAACATCGAACGTAAATATCACACCAGGCCAAATGTCATAAATTTGGTGAGAGAACTTTTAGGTCTACTATAAGTATTAGTCTATGGTGTGATCTCTTTTATGTGTATGCGTGTTTATGTGTATACGAGTGGATAAGACTGTGTATACAGTCGACAGAATGCGAAAAATTTACGTTCTTCGTAATCTGTGCTCTCTTTATAAAAATGCTTAATTTCAGTTATCGCAAACGTTTTTTATACCTGCGGCAAATGTTATTTTGTACTCGTTTGATGCAAACGAGAATTCGTTTGTGACAACATGATACACATTTGCGATATATGAGTTTATTTGGGAGAACTACATGAACCGTTGCGAGTAATAAATTAATACAAATCAATCAAAGTATTGTTGTGGCAACCGAGCAATAAACGTTTTTTATTTCTTTGCGTGTAGCAGCATGTTGAAACCGTATTTATTTGTGGGTAAATAAATCATGTTTCATAGTTGTGTACCCACGACTTAATTGACGGTGACATATTTTTCATTTAATTAATTAATTAATTGTTCTTTATTAAATAGAAAATATTACATTTGAAATATACTCTAATACTTATTGCACTAATAGGCTGTCCCAAACGTAAAATGTTTTGGAATTCAATTTATTCTGAATTAGAGTCACTCCAAAAATTCAATTATAGCCTAAGCGATAGAAACGATATTTATTGCGGAACAAAATTTTACGGTAAAGTAGTGGATCGACCACCATATTCATCACAGGATGCAGCCAAGTGAAAACGCGCAGAGAGTTTCTCAGAGGATTTTGTCGTGGCTACAAAGAACATGTCATAACATACATGCCACCATTAAAAGTTTGATTGCTGCAACAACTCAAATTTCGTTGCTGCAACGAATACTTGGTTGTGAATTTTGAAAAAAAATAGGGTTTAATAAAATATTGTAAGGGTTTTTTTTGTAAATATTCCAAAAAAAAGATATACATATACATATATCAACAATAACATTAACGAAGCAATGTCGTTCCATCCATGAGAAATTCAATCTTACAGGTCTGGAGTTATCTTAAAATGTTGGGAGTCTCCGACTCAAAATACGCAATGGTAAAATGTTGAGCTCAGACTCCACACACTCCTGGTTACCTTAGTAGAGAGGAAGATACCACCTTAAGCACCGCATTCAGTTTTTAGGATATTTTCCTTGCAATATACTATGTATAAAAAACTAACGAAAATTTTATGAACCGAATATTTCGCTAACATTTCTTTCCATTTGCTTGGCACTCAGGTCATTGCAAAAAGTATCGTATGCAAAATCAATGACAGGGTTGTTACGCTAAAGTTATTTGGAACGACAACAATTGTTTGATAACACTGTGGAAGTCGAAAAAAGAGACAAGGCGGAAGACGACGGTTTTACCCTAATTCTGGTTCAAGGCATCGAACTGCATCATTAGATTTTTGAGTTACAACTACAGCTGCATACAAAATATATGTAAGCTTACAGACGTACTGTTTTTACGTAATAATTGTGGAAACTTATAAAAAAATTTTAAAGTTATGCTGAGACCGCTCGCAGACTTCGAAGAATTTTCATTCGAGAAAGTGCCAACCATCCGAAGAGTGGTCAAAAAATTTTAAGAAACTTGGTCGGTTATGGACACTACTAAGACTCCTTCCTGTGCGTCAAAGTACCGACCGGTATCTTTAAAACATTGCTGTTGTAAATGAAAGTGTCGCTGTTGTAAATGAAAGTGTCGCCAAAAACCTGAAAACATCCATTGGACATCGTTCTCAACAACTTCAGCTTACTCATGAGCTTAAACCAGCAGACAGGAGCTTAAACCAGGAGCAAAGTGAAGTCAATGCCAATTTAAAAAAATCATCTTCTCCCATGAAGCGCATTTCCATCTGAATGGCTTCGTGAATACAAAAAATTTTCGAATTTGGGGCTCAAAAAATCCTCATGGAATCCATGATAAACGAATGCACCCACAACGACCAACTGTCTGCTGCGGAGTTTGGACAGGCGGCGTGATTGGGTCTTACTTTGTTGAAGATGCGGCCAAAATTTCAGTGACTGTGAACGGCATTCGGTACAGGAGTTCTGGTGGCCTCAACTGGACGGCATGGATCTGAACGACATGTGGTTGCAGCAAGAAGGCACCACCTGCCGCACCGCGTATGAAACAATCGATTAATTGCAGCAACTATTTCCAGAACAAATATTTTGAAGATATTCTGATGTCAAGTGGTTTGGAGTTTTGTGAAATCTCTTGTTAATGCTAATAAACCAGAAACAATTCCTAGGCTCAAATCTGAGATCCAACGCCCCATCGATCTCTGTGAAAAAGTCATGGCAAATTTCGTGAAAAGAGTAAGAGTAATCAGAGCCGTGGGACCATTTGACGGATATTTTATCCCAAACTTAATCGAAACATGTTCTGCAAAACATTCTGCAAAAAAATAGCATTTTTAAGATTTTAGTACCGAGATTTTTCTGATGGAAATGCTGAACTGACAAATTTTAATCTGCAGTCGATTTAATTAAATACGTGTTTCCGTTTTTTTTTTTGAAATTGGCAATAGTTCGCATTTTAACAAAAATTCAATACGATGTAAACATATGTATGTGCGTGAAGATAAATTCGTATTTAAAATAGCAAAGACACAAACCAATTTACTTAGCAGAGCTCTGTTATAGAACTAACAGAGCTCTGTTACGCACTTTATTTTAAAGATAAATCGGCAATTTATTGATTTTTTCAATTCAATAATCGATGCAGAAATTTTAAATACAGTAATTAATAAAAACACACTCCAAGCTATATATATATATGCTGCAAAAACTAATATATCTGCAACCAAACCCCAAATATTGGTGTTTAAATATGTCACATATAGTGGTACTATTAAAGCAAAATATGGTCATATGAAGAATTCTCCACTAACCAAACATATGTCAGTCGACAGCCCTTAAGGAGTGTCTTCGAAATATAAAATCTAGAATTTCCCAAGGACCTTCATAAATTCAAAATTTGAAATTGTCTATCTGAGGTCCCTGTGCAAGATTTTGGCCCACAGTGGTAAAACGAAGAATTCTCCAACAACCAAATATGTACAGTTGGGTAGTGCTTGACACATCCTTTCAGAATATGCCAACCACATATTTCAGAAGACCTTCAGAACCGAAAATTTTTAATTTTAAATTTCATATACGAAAACAGTTTTCGCCCACTGTGCCCAAAGGAAGAATTCTCCACGAACCAAACATATGTCAGCCGATAGTCCTTAAGGAGTGTCTTCGAAATGTAAAATCTATAATTTCCCAAGGACCTTCAGAATTTGAAATTTTCTGTGTGAGGTCCCTGTGCAAGATTTTGGCCCACTGTGGTCAAACGAAGAATTCTCCAAGAACCAAATATGTGCAGTTGGGTAGTGCTTGATTTACAGACCGTACAGGTTCAGAATCTGTAATCAGAATGTGCAAGAAGTCCTTCGAAAGATGCAAGTATTTCAATTTGATTTCAGACATCCACCAAATATTTTCGCCTTTTGTGCGAAAACAAGGAATTCTCCCGTATTCTCACATACCTCGTTGGAAAGGTCCTTAAACACCCTTTCAGAATCTGTAATTAGAATGTGCAAAAAGTCCTTCGAATGATCCAAGTATTTCAAATTCGCTTCAAACGCCCACCAAATATTTTCGCCCTTTGTGCGAAAACAAGGAATTCTCCCATGTTCTCACATACCTCGTTGGAAAGGTCATTAAAAGTACTTTCAGAATCTGTAATCAGAATGTGGAAAAGGTCCCTCGAAGGATCCAAGTATGTCAATTTGGCTTCAGACCAAGGTATATTTTGAGGGGTGGACAAGAAACACGTTTTCCTCCCTCAATACAATGTGAGTCGGTCTAATGTATATACATACATGTCTCCTGCATAATGTTACAGGGACCGTTTTTTCAGTTTCGGTAAAAAATTTCTTGTTTGTGCATCGTTGCAAAAAAAACGTAATAAGAAAATTTGGTGCCAAAACCACGTTGCACATTACAATTTTAAAAAAGCAGTTTCATTCACAACAATTCGTTTTGTTATTTTTAAATGTTAGACAAAGTCGCACAAGGAATTTTAGAAAAAAATTTTTAAAAAATCGGTTCGAAATAAACCAAAGCAATAATTTCAAATTTATATTACATTTCTTTACAAAATCGTCGGAATTATGAAATATTTCATTGCAGCAATGTCAAGACTAACGGTCATGTTGCATTTCTGCGAAAAAGCATGTTTCTTTGCAGCAACAACAACATCGTGACATGGACGAAACTTTTCATTACCGTATTGCCAACACTCTAACGAACAGATTGCATTACTGCGACAGAGTTTATTTTCTAGTAGTGTATAACAATATTTTCGACACCAACTGAACATCAACTGTTTTTCAAGCATTTTTTCCTTTTGTGTTGAAAATGTTGAAGTGTCATTAAATTTACATAACAACCTGCATGGCATGTAGGCTATTTTAGGGTTTTCGAAATATTAAACCAAAAATTAAATTGTTTTAAATTTAAAAACCACAAAATAAATAATATTTTACACGCCGTTTCATACAAGTAGATGTAATTAAAATCTAATTACACGTTGAACAAACAAAACCGGCGACAAATTACAAAAACCTCAACAGAAAAATTACACATGTAATTTGAGGTAACTAAAGCAAATTATAGCAATAATTGTTTATTTTTTTGTTTTCTAAAAATTTAATTTAAAATACAAAATACTAAAACAAAATTGGGCTAGTTATAGAGAGGACAAACAAACTAATGGCAATTTCAAAACAATGACAATTTCAAAGTAATGAATGACAATTTGACCAATACTCGCAATAGTTTTTTAGCGGAACTAACGAGCGACAATCACAAAAGGTTAAAATCCCATGACAATATTGGAGGAAATTGGCATGGAGTGCCCTGTCTCTGTGTTTCCTACTTCGCGCACATGTCAGCACTTAAAGCGATAACGCAAATATGTATAAAAGCTGTTAATACAGCGAACAATTATAGTTTGACGGAATCATAAATATTTCTTAATTTATTTTTTCCAAAATATGGATTTAATTATGCCATTCGTTAACATTCAAAGTGTCGTATTAAAGACATAAATTTTCAATTTTTTATTTACATTACTCGCGTATGTGTTTTAGGGGTGACAAAAAAAGAGGGCTTGGTTTTTTGCCAAAATTAATGGAATTTATAAACGTATGTTAAGTAGAAAGGGTGCTGTCAGCAAGAATGATAAAATTCTGTTACAGTAAAACAAAAGCTTGAAAAGCACAGTAAAAACAGAGAGACATACTCGTAAAAAGAGTTTCTATCCCTCTCTTTACGTTCTGACGACGACAACGAGTTCGAGTTGCTGTTGAATTGTACTCTTTGGTAGGGCATGAAACGGATAGAAATAAAAGGGAATGCGTATTGTCGTTCGATGTATCCGACATAAAACATAATTTAGCTGCCATTAGTGTCAATCAAACACTATTTAAACTTAGTTTGTTGAATGGTTTCCTTCTGTTGTTTATCGCTCTCTCGCCCATCCACTGTTTTCTATAATTTTCCTGCTACATAGTCGATCAGCTGTGTCATGTATACCCCGTGGTAAAAACCAAAGTAAGTATGAAACCGTCGGTGGTGCAATAGCTAGTGTGCGCGGCTCTTGTACATGAGAACGTGGTTCGATCTCTGCTCAGACCACCTTACATTTCTTTCTACGACGGTCACCTCACCTCACAAAATAATGTTCGGAACCGGTGTAAAATTGTACGTCCCAATAAAAATAAATAAATGGTTTCCCATTACATCCCATGAAGGGACAGGGGAGAACTTCTCACAATCACTGAGCTGTGCGCTTTCCAGTTTTCACTCACTGATTGGGACCTACAGTTTTACACCGACTCCGAACGGTATTTTGAGAAGCTTTTTTCATGGCTATATACTCGATAGTGTCGCCGTCACTATGCGAGGTGACCGCCGCCGAAAGAAATTTTAAGGTGGTCAGAGCAAGGTTCGAACCCAGGATCTCATGTACAAGAGTCATCAAACACTATTTAAACTTAGTTTGTCGAATGGTTTCCTTCTGTTGCTTATCGCTCTCTCGCCCATCCACTCTGTTTTCTATCATTTTCCTGCTACATAGTCGATCAGCTGTGTCATGTATACCCCCTGGTAAAACCCAAAGTAAGTATGCAACCGTCGGTGGTGCAATGGCTAGTGTGCGCGGCTCTTGTACATGAGAACGTGGGTTCGATTCCTGCCCAGACCACCTTACATTTCTTTCTACGACGGTCACCTCACCTCTCAAAATACCGTTCGGAACCGGTGTAAAACTGTAGGTCCCAATCAGTGAGTATAAAACTAAAAAGCGCACATCTCACTGATTGTGAGAAGCTCTCCCCAATCCCTTCATGGGATGTTAAGGGACACCTTTTTTTTAAATATAAATCACCACTGGCTGCTTGCAGCAACAGCAATTCTTTGAAAAGCCATTGCTTCGCTTGCCTGCGTAAGCTGCGCAGTTAGATGCAGCAAACTATCTACATTATCTTTATCGCATTTACTGTTTGCTCTTGCTGATTTATTATTATTAGTCGTAGCTAAGCAATAACAAATGTGTTGAAAATAGTCAAGCAATTTCAAACTGCATTTTTCAACCAATATCATTGGATGATGGCTTGTTTTATTAGGAATTGGTAGTTGTTTATGATCAAACTCTAATGTATATCGCATTGGTTCGTCTAAAGGCCCAGCGGCGGAATTCGCAAGGCCTTCCACAAATAAGGCATACGGCATGCTTCCTTTGTAATGCCTTTCTAAAATAAGGCCTGCGGAATGCATTAATTTTTTCATCAGATATAACAAAGATGAAGATTTTTAAAAATTTGAGAAATTTCTTTACCGATTCCAATTACAGTTCATACAAATTTTAAAATTATATTTAGTATTTAATATATTTCAGAATATTTTTAAAATTTTAGAAGAAACCAACTTTCAATTTGAAGTTGGGCGTGGTAAAACTTTCTAAGATAGATACATACATATAAATAAATATGTAAAAGTGGATATTAATTTTGTGATAAAATAAATTTTTCGAATTTTATTTTTGTTTAACAAAAATACATTAAAGTAGATGCCTTCCCTTTTCATGCCTTCTAATGCCATCCTTTTTGTATGCCTTCTAAGGCCTTCTTTAGACAATGGGCAAAGAATGCCTTGCTTCCCATTCTCACGCAATGTTAAAACGAAAGGAGGTGGTAATGTGAAGAGAAGGCCTTCCGTATTTTAAAGAAGGTCTGTTTGGTCACGATTACAGGCCTTCCAAGTCATCACTTCCGCTGCTGGGGGAGTCAATTCAACATTTTTCAATTTTCACTTTTTACAATATAACGATATACAGTGGTCATATCTAAATAACAAAGTACTGTCCCTTGAAGGGACAGGGGAGAGCTTCTCACAATCACTAAGCTGTGGGCTTTCCAGTTTTCACTCACTGTCTACCCACTGTAAAAACCTTCCATCATTTTCTCTACTCTTTCGTGTTGCTCTAAAAACATATTAAAAATGTATCAAAAATTTGATTTTTTTTTGAATATTTTCACTTGCAGCGAAAAAAATCTCCACTAATTTCCTTTGAACCAAACATACAATATATGTCTTTGAATAGGGCAAATATTCCTCTTTCCAAAAGCATCAAAGACCCTAATATCGGTAAAGAAATATTTGAGCTACGTATTCTTAAGTGAACAAATTCGACCAGAAACGGAGTTATACCGGTAAACTAAGATTTTGAGTGTATGTCACACTATTGAAGCACGGTAATACTATTTACTCGGCCACACTTACCCTCTCTCCTAGGTCACTTGAGAAGTTTCTGAATATTCTGTTTCTGTAGCAGTGTATACTTAATAATATAAATATTTTAAGCCATGGTGTTAATACTTTCCTTGAATTTACAAAAATCTTCATTAAATTAGCAAAAAATATTAATTGATACAACAAACGTTTTGTTGGCCAAAACATTTTTTTAAAAAACTGTTTATTAATTTAAAGAATTTGGCTCAATTGTATGATATTCGTAATCAATTTAAATAAATTTCTAAATTAGTTTTATCGGAAATTTAATAAATTTAAAGAAATAGTTTATCAATTCAACGAAATGTTTAATCTCTTTCAAGCAACATATGATGGGTTGAATGCTGATTTTATTTAGATAAAATAAATTTGTATTTGGAAAATATTTATTTTTTTATCTAACTTAATCAATATGAATTAATTTTAGATGACAAGTGTTTTTTGAAATGCAATTGATTGCAATAGAATTTCAATTGTTGATGTTTAATCAAGAAATTTTATATGGAATTTTTAATTTTTGATTGATTATTTCTGAACTTCCAAATATTATTTCAACATTTTTTGAAGTTTTAAATTTTAGTTGTGATGTTTAAATTGTAATTGTTGTTTCTAAATTGAATACGAAATTTAGAAATTATAATGTTTGCATACAAAAAATTTAATGATTTTATATAGAAAATGAAATAAGGTGTGTCCCAAAATGTATGCAAGATTGAATGCAATTGAATTGGGGTTGTATGAAAAACTAAAACTGGAGGATTTTGTTCGATGTTGCTGTCAGAAGTTAATTTCCTCATTGAAGAAGCGCAATTATTCCAACAATGACAGAAGGCTTTTTCCCTTCATGTTCTCTTTTCCTTTTACATTCTCGCTGGGTTGCGGTTGATCAGCCCAATTTGAGTTGAATGTGAGTGACTGATTTTCGCTGTAATTGTTTTCCATGTTATAAGTTTTGAAAATTAAAAAAAATTTAACTGTATTTCATACAGCTTGAAAGTCCATGTAAAAAAATTTAATAATTTTTTTATTTTAATAATCACACAAGAAAACATTTGCAGGAATATCTTTCTATCTTCAGAAAAACTATATCACAATTAATAGAGATATAGAATAGTCTTGAGCTTGAATAGTAAAATAAAAAAATGCAAATAAAAATGCCGAATTAATAAAAACTGTCCCTGATGAAAAAAAATAAATGTAAAGGAATTGTTAATTAGTCAATTCAACGAAATGTTTAGTCAGTTGCAACAAATATTTAATCAAACGAATGAAAAGTTTAATTAATTCAAAGAAAATTTTAATTTAAGAGTAGTAATGCAATTAATTTAATTTATTCAATGCATGTTAATTGTGTCTCACATAATAACGATTTATAATTCATATCAAACTCTTCTCAGAGAAAATCCTTTTTCTTTTCGACTTTCCAAAAAATCCCCACTCATGCCAATATCTATGCCGTTATACATTTTTGACTCTTTTACGTTTTTATTAATTTTTTTTTACAATTTTTATTTTATTTATTATTAGTTCCATTTCAAGTGTTTGGGTCAACTCTGTAGCTACATGATCATACACAATATTCACTTTTTGTTTTATTGAATAAGTAAACAAGCAACAAAAAACTACTCTGAAATAAAGTTGAGGAAAAAATGGTGCTACACGACCCATTGATCATAAATCACAGTCATCGCATGTGTGCCGCTTTTTTTTTTGATGGGTGGGGGCCTCCATTTGTAGTACGTACTCTCTACTTGAAGTCTGTGTCATTTAAGTTGATTTTATTAACCGTTTTTTCTTTATCTTCATAATTTTTGTTTCTGCATCAACACAAAAAGATCATTTAAATGACAGATATTGAATGATTGATAATAAATATTGCGTAAAAATGGAAAGAAATTACAACAATAGCCATAAAATGCAAATGATTGATTTGCCAGGCATGTGAATTTTGAAACGATATTACGCCAGCACAAGTGAAATAGTTTTGTATAAGCAGTTGGGTGCCGCAATAGCTTACATTGTATTGCGAAATGTGTATGGAAGTAGATTGAAGTAGCTCTAGCATGTTATGGCTTAGCCCTGATTTAAAAGGTTGATGAAGATGATCATCTAATATTACAACATCCGCAACCGTTAGAGAGGACTCAAAGTTTGTAAAGTAGATGAATTTGGATACTGGTTAAGCATTTGAGAGAAAATATTTAAATCTTGGATAATTTTAGCTGTCAAGTTTTAGACTGTCAAAGATGAGACTATATCGCAGGGGAAGAGACGAAATGAAAAATTGTAATTACTTTTTTACTAACAAGAATTTCAAAATAATGAATACAGTAAAAATATATTCTACGTAATATTTATGAATCATACTTCGTTAAACCTATGAAGATTTTCGTAACGTTCATTGATATTACGAAAAACTTCGATATATCAATTACGAAACGTATTCATAACATAGTTTCTCAAAATATTGAAAAAATAAAAAATATTGAATAACAATTTTCCATGTTCGGTACCTAGTGTTTAGCTGCCAGCATTATTTTTCAAGCAGTTGTATACTAACGAATTCTCATTGCATTTAGAGTTTAAAGTGAATTTTTTAAATTTCAATTGATCGCATTTGAATTTGAAGTAATATTTTTTAAATACAAATAAAACTTGTTTAATTTCAATTGAAGTCTGATGACGAATATGATTTGGCGTAAATTGTCGCTGACAGTGTGAACGTCACTATGTGCTCGTTGTATGTATTTTCCATTACCTTTCGTAGTTTTTTCGGATGTTCATGTTGAACATTGTCTTTCAAGGTTTCCAGGGTCCGTGGTTTGTTGACAGAAACAGTGTACATCAAATACTCTCATAAAAGGAAGTCTAGACCGGATAAATCAGGAGATGTGGACGGTTTAAATGGTCCAACCTCTATTTAGTATAACGCTGGTGCTCTTATCTGATTTTCGTCTGACAGTCAGTATTCATAAATGTACATCCACAACTCGATATCTCGCCACGTGCTGTAAAACGAATAGTGGGAAAATGAATTTACTCGTTCGCAGTGAGGGATAAACAATCTCAAAATATTCAACTATAGAGCAGGAGCATAAAATAAAACAAAAAAAGGCACGCGTCCGCGAACGCGATGCGTAAGTTTGTTTACATTGGGTGTCCCAATGAAAGTTCACGATTCAATTTAAAACTAAAACGCAAATGTTTTTTTTTTTAACCGAGTGGTGATTTTGTATTGCATTGTAAAAGAGTAGGCATGCTCCGATTACGTATGGAATACAATATCCGGAAAAAGACCCCTGTGGCTCTGATCACAGGCCATTGTCGGAACAAAGTTCCTTATCGAGGCTAAATAAAAAAAATTTAAACAACTATTATGCTACAACCCAGTATTATCAACTATATTGGGTACCTTTGCTTTGGTTTGTGTCTAGACTAACACATGTTGGAAAATTTCTCGTTTAATGAGAAGCCTGTAACCAATATTTAGAATATATTATAGTTTTGAACCCAATAAAAAGTAAATTTATAAAAGCCAAAGTGAGAGAAGTTTAAAAAAATAACATTTTCATAAATAAGTTAAAACAGAAAGAAAACTTATTAATAGGAATTGATTTTTTAGACTGTTTTTTACTTTTTGGTACACTTCAGGTACTATTTGCTACTTCAGGTACTATTTTGACAATTTCTTTTGCACATTTTGTGTTCGTATCGTACTAGACATCTGCACAAGACGTCTTGAATGGCAATTCAAGACTGACACTGGAATTGATCATTTATACAATTTTTTGTACTTTTTGGTACACTTTATGTACTTTTTGCACTCTTTGTACTTTTTAAATAATTATGTCAATTTATTTCGTAAATTTTGAAATCTGCACAACACGTCTTGATTGGTCATTCAAGACATTTGGGGGTTTTTTAAGCCATGTACTGTAGCGAAGTTGCGATAACCAAGTACTTCGGGGTACTGCCGGCAAAGCATTCGTGCATCTGTGTATGTTTGTGTACCCAAAACGAAGTAGAAGTAGTAGTATTATCTTTTTGTGCTCTACAGCTTCACACACATATACGTAGGATTATTTTTAAGAACACTAAAGTATTTGGTTGCCGCAACTTCTCTACATGGGTAAAACTAATCTTTGAAATTTCACTACTTGAGTTTTCAAATTTTACTTGAGTTCTGTTGCGTTTTAATTGTTCTCTTTAAAATTTCAAAAGGAATTTAATGTGAGTCCTAAATCCAACAATATCAATTTATGAGTTTTGAATTGCAATTATTGTTTATCGATTTTTATATTCATAATTTTTTTGCATTTCCACTCATGCCTTGGAGAATCAATTGTAGTATTTTGAATTTCAACTGACGTGTTTTGAATTTAGGCTGACGCCTACGAGTTCAGTCGATGGATTTAAAGATGGTTATTTGGAATAGTTTAACTTTTTCCTGGAACGCAATAACGTTTAACAATATATGATGTGAAATTAGATTTAAATTTCTTATACTTTCACTGCACGCGATATCGTGAACCAATTAAGAAGCGAGTTTGGTGAGCAGTTAATCCCACATGCAAAGAAAAAATTCGTTCCTCCCGAACGAAATCTCAAATAACTGAAGTTCGTATGGGGACTGTAGTTGTGAGAAACGTACTTCTGTTAAGCCATACATATCATTCCGTTTGGGAGAACCGACATTTTTCTTTTTGCAGTACACGAGTTATGAGAAATATATGCAGAAAAAAACTTTTGCGAGAAACGAAAAACGGTTCCGCCAACTGTTCTTTCGGTTACAGCAACCGAGATGTAGTTACTCCAAATTAAAAAAAAAAAACCTTCTCTAGAACTAAACACCGTTTGAATTAAACGAGTTGTGAGAAATACAAGATTAATTAATTGTCTGTGATCACTTTTAAGTGTATGAGTGGGTGTAAATGCCAAACGTGCGTATAAAGACTGTGTATACAGTCGAAAGAATGGGAGAATAAGAGAAATTTACGTTTACGTAATCTGTGCTCTCATTAGAAAAATGGTTAATTTCAGTTATCGGAAACATTTTTTTTTTTAATTTGCAGCAAATGTAATTTTATGCGTGTTTGATGCAAAAGAGAACTCGTTTGCAACAACATGATACACACACGAACGGATGCGATTAATAAATTAATACAACTCAATCAAAGTATTGTTGCGGCAACCGAGCAATAAACGTTTTATTTTTCTTTGCATGTACGTTGTGGAGCACATGAAGTTTCTCGGTTTTTGGGCCAAGCCACCCACGATAGCTGCATTGGAAAAGAACATTACACATGTCATTGCTGACACATATCCCGAAATGTAGGAAAATGTGTGCACAAAATTGGACTTTCGTAATGGACCACGTGAAACGTAACCGTGGGCAACATTAGTATTTAACATGTATTTAAAATGTAAATGATTGGCATTAAATTATCGGTCAAAATAAATATTTCATACACTTGTATAAATTGTCTGTTTTCTTCAATTTTGAAAAACCCAATGGCAGAAATATCACCCATTACTTAACCAATGGCCTTTTTGACCATTTTCATTTGTTCGCCTAACCCATTTTTAGAAAAGTTCTAAACACAAAACTTTCACATACCAAATAGGGCACATCCATTTGCCTGCGGTGTTTGGATAAACAACATCCCATGTATATCATCTTGTTGCACACCTCATTCAAATCATACAAGGTAAACATAATTATGATAGCCAACTCCGAGGGAGAACCTTTCAATCTTTCCATTTCAAAACAGCCGCCAGTGGTCATCAGGAAGCAACAACAATAAAACATACAACGTTTCACAAAACAGATCGTTCCTCTTTCAATATTTTTCATCTTTAGGGCAGCAAAGTGCCAGACCCTAACACTTCATTTCAAATCACTCTCCCTGCCAGTGTGGAGCCTCCAAGGGATTTGTTTACCTAAAGAATGAGACTAAAACTAAAATTGTACAAATCGCTCACAGTGTTATGTTGGCATACCTTCCAGCAAGTACCAACCGACTAAGAGTTGGTTAAAGGAAAAATGTTCAAAAGTAACTGGAACTTCTGACGGAATGTTTTTCGTAAACCAAATGATTTTTTTTTTGTTTCATTGAGAAAAATTTGTCTTTTTCTTTTTGATTTTGTATTTACTTTTCCAAAGGTTTTCAAATTCCTCCAGCCTATCTTTTTCTATTTCTTCGTTCATTTGTTTTGAAATGTGTTAAACAATTTTTCTTAATACATAGTATTTAATCAATATCTGTCCCTTAACATTTTTATTGTTTGTGTATTTATGTAAATCAATTGACTAATTATAATTAAATTAGACAACAATTTAATTTTAATTTATGCTTTTGTCAATACGACGCCCTAAGCATTAAGCATAAAATAGTAGCTGTCATTCCGTCTGTCTCCTCAGGGTTTAGTCATTCAATATTTGTTTCATTGCATTTCTCTTAGCAGTTGGGTTCATTATGAATTTTGTAATGACAAAATGAAAAATGGAAAGTTTAAATAAAATATGTAATTTGAATTTTGAATTCAATATTTGTGCTGAGTTTTCTTCGTTTTAAAGTGATTTGAGAAATCCGAAACTATTGATCTTGTCTAGATAAAAGTAAATAAATGGGTAGCAAAACTTAAAAAGATTGGATTCAAAAAATATATATTTTTCGGTTTTGTTGCATTTAGAAGACAGTAGACATTCATATCACATACTCACAGGCCAATTGAGCTAACTCCATAAAATCAGTAGTAGGGAAATCTGGAAACTGGAAAGAATATTTCATCAGTCCTCCTTCATTGAGATGATAATAAATAAGGGGGTTTTAAATATGACAAGATTCAGATGTTTCAGTTCAAACAGCATTAAAATCTCTAAATTGTTAAAATGTGGATTTAGATCAATTGGCATCCAAGTAGCTCATACAGGCACGATGTTCTTAAAGCTAAATGCATGTGTTTTGTTAACTAAGCCACCATATTTAATGTTCATATCTCTCTTTTGATGCTTGTACTTTAGCCAGCGGTTCAAAACTTCGTCATTTTCAATTTAGACACAGTTTAGTGGCTTTTTAACTTTTCGGAGTTTTAATTAATGTGCGTGAAGATAGATTCCGAATCTAACTAGCAAAGACACAAACCACTACAGTTGGCAGAAGTCTGTTATGGCGATAACATAACTATGTTAACATATAGAAACATGGTGTATTTAATGATATATTATTTTCAGCCGATCGGAAAAACATAAAGAAACAAAACCTATAACTTCTAAAGGTACTTCATGGCACTACAGAAAGAAATTGTCACTGCTGCCTCAAGTATTACCGCATTCGCTCAGTGGGCCAAAGAAAATTTAGTGTATGAAAATTTAAATCAATCAACTTTGGAAAACAAGGAATTCTCCCGTGTTCTCACATACCTCGTTAGAAAGCTCTTCCTAAACCCTTTCAGAATCTGTAATAAATATGTGGAAAAAGAGTTTGGCAGTAAGAAAATATCCTCGTTTACTTTCGGAACCCCAAAAGTAATTTCGCCCATTGTGCGAAAACAAGGAATTCTCCCGTGTTCTCACATACCTCGTTGGAAAGCTCTTCCTAAACACTTTCAGAATCTGTAATCAAAATGTGGAAAAAGAGTTTCGAAGTAAGAAAATATCCTCATTTACTTTCGGACCCCCAAAAATTATTTCGCCCATTGTGCGAAAACAAGGAATTCTCCCGTGTTTTCACATACCTCGTTGGAAAGCTCTTCCTAAACACTTTCAGAATCTGTAATCAAAATGTGCAAAAAGAGTTTGGAAGTAAGAAAAGATCCTCATTTACCTTCGGAACCCAAAAAAAAAATTTCGCCCATTGTGCGAAAACAAGGAATTTTCCCGTTTCCTCACATATCTCTTTGGAATGCTCTTCCTAAACACTTTCAGAATCTGTAATCAAAATGTGGAAAAAGAGTTTGGAAGTAACAAAATTTCCTCATTTACTTTCGGAACACCAAAATTAATTTCGCCCATTGTGCGAGAACAAGGAATTTTCCCCTTTTCTCACATATCTCTTTGGAAAGCTCTTCCTAAACACTTTAGAATCTGTAATCAAAATGTGGAAAAAGAGTTTGGAAGTAACAAAATTTCCTCATTTACTTTCGGAACACCAAAAATAATTTCGCCCATTGTGCGAAAACAAGGAATTCTCCCGTCTTCTCACATACCTCGTAGAAAACCTCTTCCTAAACCCTTTCAGAATCTGTAATCAAAATGTGGAAAAAGAGTTTGGAAGTAACAAAATATCCTCATTTACTTTCGGACCCCCAAAAAATAATATCAAAATTTTACAAAATTTGAATTGAAATTTAGTTTTCTTTCAGCTCCAATTGCCAAAATGTACAACTAATGAGTTCTGAATTGCAGTTACTAGTATTGTTCATAAATATTGTCTTTAAAAATGTTAACAAAATGTTGGAATTTAGATTTATATTCCAATAAAATCAAATTGAAATTTTACGGGACGAGTAAAATAAATCTATAGAAAGCTCAATTGATATCTAGGAAGATACAAATGGATATGAATTTCAATTCTGAATGCAAACAAAAACCAAATAATGAGTTCTGAATTTCAATTACTGTTCAACGAATTTGTCTTTAAATTTTAAAATTATAAAGTGGAATATGAATTGTTATTAAAAAAAAAATTTAATTAAATTTTAATAGATGAGTAAACAAAATCGATTGAAATTTCTTAGATGAGGTTTCTAATTTTACATGATTTCTACTGTATTTCAATTGATATATTTTAAGAGTTTTTTAATTTCAATTAATGTTTAATCAATTTGATGTTACGTTTCTCAAGCTTTAATTATCATTAATATTAATTATAATTTTAAATTTTAATTGATGCCAACTCAGTTCAACTAATGCATATTGAATTTCAAATGTTGTCTTTAGAATTTGAACTGCTTGCTGTCATTTGCAGTTTAACTGTTGCTTCTGAATTTCATTTCAATTTCAAATTAAATTTTTAAATTTTATTAAACCGCAAATGGAATGTTGAAATTTCAATTTATATTTTGAAGTTATAACAACATTTTCAGTACTACAAAATTACTGAAGTGCTTGATAGGGTGATTTGTATAAATACCTTATTTATATTGAAATTTATATTTTATAATTATAAACTCTGATTCACTTACCTTTTTCTTTCGAAATATCAAAACAAATTCCAATACTTAATATGTAATCCGCTTCAATGGGTGCAGTTAATCCAAAATATAGTCAGTATTATGTAGAGTGAGTGGAATGTTTTAAAATTAATTACTATCTATCACTTAATTTATATTGTTATTGAGAAAAAAATAACGGTTTTCCTTTTTTCGTTAAACAAAATTGTTGTAGATGTTTGAAAGCTTCTTTAAAATTCTTTTGTAAGGCCTTACGTGATTTGTTTTAAATTAAAATCACAAGCTGTAAAGAAATGAAAAAAAAATAGAAAATTTATTAGAATTTACAAAATTTTCGTAATAAAATTGGAGAAAATTATTTAATTTAATTAATTATTAAAAGTTTAGGTATGTGCGTGAAGATAAATTCGTACATAACTAGCAAAGACACAAACCGCTTCAGTTAGCGAAGCTCTGTTATTGTATTAACAGAGCTATGTTAAAATGCTTGAAATGGGAGAATATAGAAAAAGAATCGACTTTTATCCTATTTGAACAATATTAAAATTTCAAATTATGAAATTAAAAAGCATACATATCCCGAATTTATATTTTTTTGTCGCAGTAGTTCAAAAACATATTGTAAAGTACATAAGTACATTTCAAGTTTTTAACTTCCATAATGAACCGTGTGGCCGAATGGGGTTTTAACCAGCAACTAAATACGAGGCGGATCAATACCTCAATGTCTTTTCGAACTTCCGTCGTAGTTATTTGAAATGCAACACTGCTTTGCGTTTAACAGCTGTTCAAAACATGCAAGGTCGTGCATTTTTGTTTAAAAATTTAAAAAAGTGAATTTCGAGTTCTCATTAACATTATTTTTTGCGAAAAAAAACCCCAATCAAACCAACGAAAAGCTGATAAATACCATGCGGACTCTGCACCATCGATTTCAATGGTAAAAAAAGTGATTTACTGACTTTCGTTGTGGTCGGACAACTACAAATAACGCTGAAGATTCTGGACGGCAAATTGAGGTCAATGCACCCGAAAATTTCGAAAAAATCCACGATATGGTGTTGGCCGATCGAAGAGTAAAAGTGCGTGAGATTGTTGATGCCATAGACATTTCATACGGCAGTGTGGTTTCGATTTTAAATGATCAGTTGGGCTTAAGAAAGCTGTCTGCAAGATGGGTGCCGCGTTTGCTCTCAATTGACCATAAACGTAATTGTGTGACAACTTCAAAGGATTGTTTGGAGTTGTTTAATTGGGCTACCAATTGGTACCTCATCCGCCATATTCTTCGGATTTAGCCCTCAGTGACTATTTCCTATTTCCAAACCTAAAGAAATGGCTCGGCGGAAAGAGATTTAGCTCCATCTTTGAAATTATTGATCAAAGAAATGTCTTTTTTATGGACCTCGAAAAATCATATTTATTGGAAGGGATACAAAAATTAGAGAAACGTTGGACTAAGTGTATGGAGCTAAAAGGAGATTAAATTGAAAATTTTTTTTTTTTGCAAAAATTATTTTTTTTTGCCAAACAAACTGCGTTTCATTCAAAAAGTCACGGACTTATTTATCCTCCGTCGTATTTGCCTGTGCTCTTTTCGGATTTTCTATCCCCATTTTTCAAAAAATTTTCTGCATCTCTTAATTTAAGATTTTCAGTTTCGAATCGCTGGGTTGAATTTGGCCTACTGTTGTCAAATACGTCGTTAACCATGGATCATGTGCATACGTTCTGAAAAAGGTGGACAGTAAATTCCAAAAAAGCACATCAAGGGTTATCAGCTGGTATATTTCTGGTTCATGGTTGAGGCGCCATTTGGCCACAGTAGGCCAAAATCAGTTGTCGTATATACATTTTATATGCGTATTTTTACATTCTGAAAATTTTCTGAAATATACGGATAGCATTTTCAGAAGGGGAGCACCTCTCACAGTAAGTTCCTTCTACCATCATAAATTTGCAGGAGCAAAAAAACATTTTTGTACCAGAGAGTCTCTTAATTGTACTGACATAAATAATTGTTTGAAACGAATTTGTAGCAATCGTAAATTCGTGTGTTGCCACCGAATTGCCGTTGCCGCAACAGAAATAAGCTTGTCATGCCTGAATGTAGTCCCAAGAGCTGCACTCCGCCTGACACAATCTCTACAAGGTTGTGACAAACTCAATTAAAGGGTATTTTTTTAGTTCGATAGAAATTGATATTGTAAAAAATAACACACAAAATTAAATTGTAATCAGAAAAAAAAATTTATTCCAACATGACATTAAAATTTGAAAATGATTTCGGGCATATGACCACCGCGGCTGTTCATGACTAAAAGCATTCTTGACATCCAATTTTGGGTCTGTTTTCGAGCATAGCTGGGCGTATATAACGAATAACACTCCCAGGCGTCGCTGATTGCTGGTTTATAAACATAAACCAGTGATTTCACGTAGTCCAATAGGAAATAATCAAGCGGTGTCAAATCCCACGACCTAAGAGGCCAATAAGCAGGCCCACTTCGCCAAATTTTGATTTCAATAAATCGATGGTTGTAGTCGTCGTATGCCACGTCGCACCATACTGTTGAAACCACATCTCGTCTGGATCAATATCATCCACATTTTCAAACATACAATTATTCATCATGGTACGGTAACGATCTCCATTGACCGTAACTCGAGCTCCGGCTTAATTTTTGGAGAAATAGGGTCCGATGAGGCCACCAGCGTGTAAACCGCACCAAACGGTCCATTTTTCTGGATGTAATGGAGTCTGTAGAGATCTGTTGTGGCTTGGTCTCACTCCATATGCGACAATTTTGTTTAGTAACAAACCCGTTATGGAAAAAATGAGCCTCATCGCTGAACACAATTTTGCGATAAAATATCGGGTCAGCTTCCAACTGCTCTAGAGCCCAATTAGCGGAAGAACGACGCATATGGTTTTCACGTGGCTTTAATTCCTGAACCAGCTGAATCTTAAACGGATGTAGGCCAAGATCTTTCGGATCGTTTCGCCGGACATCGTTTACATCGCCGAAATTCTCTACAGTACACACATTCCTTCGACATGTTGTTGTTATTGCATCATTTAGAGAGTATGTGGTATGAAATCTATTCACAGTTCGACAGATGGGTTGCTCAGATGGACGATTATGTGCGCCATAAAAATCACGCAGTCGTCTATAAGTTGCGCGAATCGATGACTAATTTTCAAAGTAAAATTGAATAATTTGGTAGCGTTGTTCATGATAATTTACCAGACTATACTGTATTCGTTTGACAGCTAAACCTTTCATAAGTTCTGTGGAAGCAAAAAAACACCCATGTTCAGAAGGCAGGGAGCCTCTACTTATAATACAATGGAGACAGCCTATAACTCAAATGTGATGAGATCTAAAGATGTAGCTTAGGCTGTAACTGTCGCTGTAGCGGCAGCTGTAGCTGTGGCTCTGGTTTAAGCTGTAAATGTAGCATCTGTAGCAGTAGTGGTAGCTGTAGCTGTAACTGTAGTTGTAGCTGTAGCTGTAGCTGCCGCTGTAGCTGCCGCTGTAGCTGTGGCTCTGGTTTAAGCTGTAGTTGTAGCATCTGTAGCAGTATTGGTAGCTGTAGCTGTAACTGTAGTTGTAGGTGTAGCTGCCGCTGTAACTTTAGTTGTAGTTGTAGCTATAGCTGTAGCTGTGCCTATAGCTGTGGCTGTAGCCGTGGCTGTGGCTGTTGCTGTAGCTGTAAATGTAGCTGTAGCTGTGGCTGTAGCTGTAACAGTAGCTGTAGTTGTGGCTGTAGATGTAGCTGTGGCTCTGATTTAAGCTGTAGCTGTAGATGTAGCTGGAGGTGCAATGGTTAGTGAGCGCGGCTCTTGTACATGAGATCCTGGGTTCGAACCCTGCTCTGACCACCTTCAAAAACAATTTTCTTTCCGCGGCGGTCACCTCGCATAGTGACGGCGACACTATCGAGTATATAGCCATGAAAAAGCTTCTCAAAATACCGTTCGGAATCGGTGTAAAACTTTAGGTCCCAATCAATGAGTGAAAACTGGAAAGCGCACAGCTCAGTGATTGTGAGAAGTTCTCCCCGGTCCCTTCTTGGGATGTAACGGGAAACCATTTATTTTTTTTTTTTTTGTAGATGAATACTCCAAATATTTTTCAAGTCCCCCTCGTATTCTCTCAAAAAAATTCAAATTTTAATAGAAGGAAATTTTGCACGGAAAATTTTAATTTTTGATTTTCAATTAATGACTTTTGAAATTGAAAAAAAAATTATTTTTTGAATTTTCAGTGCAATTTTAAATTTTACTAGCTGCCTTATAATTTGAATTGAAAATGTGGAATGTAAAATTTATACCAAACAAAAAACTTTCCATTTCCATTTGCAAATTGTTAATAACAGTTTTTTGATTTCAAATTCATGACCAACGAAGATAAATTAATGATCTGGTTTCATAAAAAGAGTTTTAACGAACGAACCAATCGGCCATAACTAAATTGATATCCTAAATCAATAAATCATCTGCCCTATAGCATTCATATTATACATATATGTTTTAATTTTGGCCGATGCAGTCGTACGTTGGAGTTCGTTTTATCAAAACAGGTCACAAGTGTTTTTTAATTTAATTCATAATTCTTAGCATTTCAACTGGGTTCTCTGTCTTTTAACTGATAAATATTGCAATCCAATTGCAGTTTTTAAAATAAAAGTTCAATTTGTAGTCCTCAATTTCCTTCTTCATCATACAACAGCAATTGATGATTTTTTAAATTCAATTGAAGTTTTTTATATTAATATTGATTATATTTGTCTGTTTTTAAAAATACATTATTATTCCCCTAATTGATATTCAAATTCAAATCAGATTTTCATAAAAAAAATTTAATATTTGTAATGTAGATTTAAGAAAACCGTAACTATAACTTGCAATATAAAAGAATATAAAATTCAAATAAAATTCAAAATTCGATCGCAAAATTACTGAAAATACAATCTAAATATTATTATTGATTTATCCAATTGATGATACGCTGGTTGAAAAGGCCGGCTTTAGCTCAGATAAGGAAGAAACTCTCAAAATCCCTAGCTAACTTTCATTCTGTTCAAAAATTACACAAATACTACATCTGTGCTGACACTGCACATCGCGTGAGTTTCCGGCAAGAGTTTTTTTATGTATCAACCGGCATTACAGGGTGGGGCGTTTTAGTTGATATAATTTGCATTTTTAATGAATTATCTTTAATGCCAGACGCAGGCAACATTATTTTATATTCAAATATACATATAACCACATTCAAATACCAGCTAATCAATGAAGCTTAGAACCTTTGCTTGGATTTGGGTGGGGGAATCCCACTAAAATGACTCTTCAGTCATGGATAGCTCTGTTGTTATATTGGAGAAATGAGATCTAAAAATGGTTTTCTTCGTTTTTGGATGTGAACTGCTATTTCACATGGTTTGTATTTTTTATTTTTACTAAGAAGAGAAAACTAAATGGCTCAACCGGCGACTCTGGGTGAGTTAAACAAAAAAAGTGTCACAAAAACGTGGGAAGGGTTTTAAAGTAGTTTCCGTTGAATGACGTCGCCGTTGCCGCCGCCACAACCGGCGAGCGACTTGAAATGCAATGCCACCAAATGTCAAGAGCTCTAAAATATGTGAGGTGATAATTAAAGTTAATAGACGGCTAATCAAACAGAAAGTCAGAAATATTTATTTCTTTCTCAAAACGGAAACAAGAATTTCCACATTGTTAGGAGAGAAATATATTAGATTGGTGACAAGAGAGTGGCAAACGGCACCGACAGCTGGTGGGCAAGAAAACACACTATGGAATGATTTTGGTGAGAAACGAATTTTAAAACGAATTTAGCGAATTTTAAAAACTTGAACTGTATAAAAGGAAATTAAAATTATTCAATTTTTAAAAACCGAAAGTCAAAATCCTTTTAAAATTTAAATGGAAATTTATTACTATCAACAAAATCACTAAGAAGTTCATTATATTCTTAAATTCAATCTTTAGAAAATACAGTGCATAAGGATCCCAGTTCAAAGTTTTAACAAACTAAAAATCTTTTATTTCACTTAAAAGTAAATCTCACGATTGTGTATGATTCCATTGCTGATAAACGCGGCACCCGTCTTATAGACCGCATTACAATTCCAACTGATTTTGTAAAATGATTTAGAACTAGACGAATTCTTCTTACAGTTATACATATTCCAACATTTATTAAGAGGTTTCAAACAACAGCCAAATATTTAAATTTCTTTAAATTTGTTGACAATATCACAAGTTGTTCGAATCCACAAATTAAATGACACAGCTGTTTAAAAAGTTTACTGTTTTCAAGCTTCGAAATTTTAACAACACATTTGAATAACAGGTATAACAATGACAGTTGAAATTTAGAATGATGTTTTCTATACAAATTCTCATTTAAAATACAAGTCTGAATAAAGTTGTTAACATTGCGTCTACAAATGTGATGTTAACATATTATTTTTAACTTTTCTAAATGAGGTGGTTATGGTAGATATTTAAATTTTATGCAATAAATATTCAAAAATGTTTATTTAATTTAATACTTATTGAAAAATAAATAATAACCGCGACAGTCTTTGATAACCAAACTCGTTTTGGTATTGCAGATGTATTGGACAGATTTCCATTGAAATAAAGAACTCGATATATAAAATATATTCTTTTGTTCCGAAAACTTACAGCCGAGTGTTCAATCGTAATGGACACTTTTTTTGTCCCAAAACAAAAATGAGTTTCACTCAATGTCTACATGTTTGTTTTAGCATTAAGATAAAATGCTAGATATTATCGATAAATTTGTTTTTTTTTTTTCAAAAAAAAGCATGAGGTGATAACACTGTCGTGCAAAATTAAAATTTATGAACAGATATTATCAATAAATTTTTTTTTGTTCAAAAGAAATACGACAGGTAACTACAACAATGACTGTAGCTGTAGTTTTAGCTCTAGCTTTGTTTGTAGCTGTCGCTGTAGCTGTAACAGAAGCTGTAGCTTAGATATAGATGTCGCTGCAGGTGAAGCTGTAGTTGTAGCTGTACCTGTAACTGTAGTTGTAGTTGCAGTTGCAGCTGTAGTTGCAGCTGTAGTTGCAGCTGTACCTGTAACTGTAGTTGTAGTTGCAGTTGCAGCTGTAGTTGCAGCTGTAGCTGTACTTGAAGTTCTAAGTGTAAATCGTTTTCTATGTGTTTTATCGTCGTTGAATTTCAAACTAACTTTTGCGGATACAGCAGTAAGCACAGGCTGTCGTAATGATATGTACACCGTCAGCATAAGCGGGAAACATATCCCTTTTTGTTGCTGATCGTAAAATTCGTGTCAACTGCAGCTTTTCTCATTATGATATCTATTTAGCTCTTGAATAGATCGCATTTGCATTCAATAGATAGCTGTAGCTGTAGCTATAGCTGGAGCTGTAGCTGAAGCTGTAGCTGTGCTATAGCTGGAGCTGTAGCTGAAGATGTAGCTGTGGTTGTAGCTGTAGTTGTAACTGTAGCTGTGGTTGTAGCTGTAGTTGTAGCTGTACCTTGCTGTAGCTGTGGCTGTAGTTGTATTTTATCTATAGCTGTAGTTGTAGCTGTTGTTGTGATGTAGCTATAATTGTATTTTATGTATAGCCGTAGCTGTAGTTGTAGCTGTATATGTAGCTGTAACTGTAGTTGTAGCCGTAGTTGTAGCTGAAGCTGTAGCTGTAGTTGTAGCTGTAATGTAGCTGTATCTGTAACTTTGGCTGTAACTGTAGCTGTAGCTGTAGCTGTACCTGTAACTGTAGCTAGATCTGTAGCAGGAGCTGTAGCAAGAGCTGTAGCTGTAACTGTAGTTGTAGCTAGAGCTGTAGCTGACATTGTCGTAAGTCTTTTATTCTGGTTGACTTTCGATCCAACTTTTGAGGATGCTCTCTCGATTATCGAAAAAACACAAGTATCATCTCGCACAGGCTGTAGGGGTGATATGTATATCATCAGCATAAGCGGGAATATATGACTTTTGCTGCTGATGGTTCAATGAACGTTAACGCAGCTTTTCTCATTATGATATATACTAAGATTTTGAATAGATCGCATTTGAATTCAGAAGATAGCTTTTGCTGTAGCTAAAGTTCTAAGTGTAAATCTTGTCAAACAAATTTTTGCTCATACTTCCTCGATTCACGAAAACACCGCAATAACATCTCGCACAGGCGTAGCAATGAAATGTATATCATCAGAATAAGCGGGCAGTATACTATATTTGTGAGAAGCTACAAACACGTTATACTTTTCCATCCAAACAACAACAAAAAGACAGATTTGTCAGCGTGTATGGACGCCTTATTAAATCATGCATTGCGAAGGCTTTATTAAAAAAGGCATTACCAAAGAAGTATTCCGCATGCCTTCTTCGTGGAAGGCTTCGGAAATTCCGCCGCTGCACGCTGAAAAATCTGCAGGTTTTTGTTGGTTGGATGTAAATATAACATGTGTTTGGAGCTTGTCGCAAATATAATATACTTGTGTCCAAACGCATTGTGTTTGCTATTCAATATTACATGTTTGAGATAAAATGATTAACATGTTATAAAATATGTGTTTGCGACCCAAATATATTTGTGTTTGTGATATAAATACAGTCGTGTTTGTTGCACTGTTTAAGCTCTCTCAAGAGCAATAGAATAAACGAGGGGCAACGAGTGTGTATATATCTATGAGTATGTGAGCTACTCAGAGGTCAATTGATCTAACTACACAAAACAAAATGTGGCAAAAATAGAAAAATGAGTTTCAGACTTATTTCGTATCCCATATAAAACAATAGTGAGACCCTCCATTTTGACGATTATGAGCAAGGGGGTATTAAATGTGATAAGATTAAGAGGGTTTTGTTTTAATAGCATTGATATCTTACAATTAAAATGCGGACTTAGATCAATTGACATCTAAGTAGCAAATTCGTCAGATTTTGTTTCTTGTAGTGTCCATCGAATGTCCTGGATTTTTGAGGCTAAGTATAATGAAATAAGTATAGTGTTCTTACATTCCAGGCGCATATCAGTGACTCGTGGTTCTTATAACGCTTGCTGGGGCCGTCAACATATAGAGTGATTGGGGTTTCTTTTGTCGCTTTGGAATTTGTATTACTATTGGCAAAACTGGTGTTTTGCTTTGTACCTACTGCCAGGATTGGACTAGTGTGTGCGACCTGATTTTTGCTTTGTGTTTTTTTGTCTGTCGGACCTAGATTTTTTTTATTTAGATGTTGACAACGATTTTTTAAGAATTTTGTCACATGGAACAAATTTTGTAATTTGTTTTCAACACATTTACAGAACTCAAAATTGTTGTTTGCTGGTGACAGATTTGAAAAAGCCACTAGTGCTTAATGTGTTATATGAAATACGAGTATAATGTGAGAGAAATATAGACCGGGGGAAAGAATACAGCATTCGATTAGTTAAAAAACCATAACAATATGAATAGAAGGCAAATTGTACTGAAGCTGCAAAACCGTTCATGGAATAAGACAGAAGCAAGCAAATATGCCAGATTGTCTTACAAAATCAGTGGTACTGAAGACTGAAATTTAAAACAACTACTGGTTACATTATTCTTCCTGATGTCTACGACAAATGTGACAACAATTGCCATGGAAATGCATCCATATACTATCGGTGGCATATAATAATACATATATGTTTTTCTATTTTCCTTTTATGAAATGTTCTTGAGAGGAAAGGAACCAAACTAAAGCAAACACACATGTGTTTTTCCATGGCATTTTCTTTCTTGGAGTTTTCCATATGTTATTTAAAAATAATTGCATTTTATACTTCATGGGGTTCTAAGTAGAATTTTGTTCTTCCCCCTCTCCATCACCTTTCGTTACAGGCTCTTCAATTATTTCGATTTTTCCATTCTTGAAATCTTTCTTCATCATCATTTTAATTCTTTGGTAATATCTTCTTGACACATAAAATGCTGTGCTCGTATCTTTTGGTTGCTAAACGGAATTTCCAGTTGCCGATCTGTTATTGAGCTGATGCCAGTATTGGAAGTTATGTGGGCTTTTTTTTCATAGTGATGTCAGAACTCGAAGAGATCCACTTGTAAGTTGGCGGGGGCAATGATGTACAAATATTTAATAGCTACACCCAGAACAGAGCGAATCTGCGTCTGTCTGCTGGCGTATGTGCCCCTGAATGGCCGCTTTGTCTATTTCAATTCAATTCCGTTCATTTCATTTTATAATTATTTTTCAAGTACTTTTTTGTGGATGCTCGGAAATTGTTCTATACATTTGTTGTACGTACGTTTCTCTATATATCAATTGAATTCTTTGTGTTATTTGGTAATGTTTTGCGTGTAAATTATAAAAATAGTTCAGAGTTCGCCAAGTGTTGATATAATTGTTGGTCTATTTAACCTCTTTTTTCCGTTGAGTCTATTTGTTATTACGCCATGAAAGAGTTTATTTTATTGAGGTGTGTTAAGTTTCAAAACGCTGCGTATTTGCCACAACAACAAACCCCATTGAACAGGGTTCAGTTCATTTTATTTCCCATCAGTTCGTTCAATTTGTTGTGTAGTCAAAAGTATCGTTGGGCAAAGATCATACGATTGTTTTCATTTAAATAATTTTAATGAGATCATTAGAATCGTTAATGAATTTTAAGAGAGCTACAACCAATATTGTTTTGAATGAAAAACAGGCGGGAGAGCACCCCACATTCTTAGCACACCAGTCGCGCACAAAAACTAACTGTCCCAGTTTGACTTTGCTCCAAGTGGCAAAGTTTTCCAAGGTCCTACGGTTTACATTTATAAATCTATACTTTTTTGTTTTGCATTTTTTTTAAATTAGTACTCTCCCTATTCCGACAGAAGTTAAAACGTCTTATAAAATAAATTTGTAATTGAAAAGGTTATAAAAAAAACAGTAACCAATAAACTCCGTGTCCAAAAAAAGAAAACATTACAATAACATTACAAATAAAATAATAAAACCCAAAAATGGTAAGAATGAAATTGAACAATTTCATTTTATATGGCTATAGGTTTTGTTTTCTCTTTTCGTGACGGAAGACAAAACTGCCGAAACAATGAAAATGATTTATGACAAATTTATGACTCAGAATTCAAAACATTCCCCTGAAAAAGGCAACAACAAATGAGAGGAAACGGAAAAGAATAATGGCAGAAATACTTTAAATAATAAATAAGGTAAAATTTAAAAAAAAGAAAAAATTTCAATTTCTTTTTTCAAATTAGCTACAGAAAATTCTTGATAATCGAAACTTCTATATGGAAATAGATACTATCTATTTTTTTTTAATGACAGATTCATTACCAACCTGTTTTTCAATAGAAAACATTACAGCCAACTCTTTACATTGTTAAAATGAAAATTTATCCATTCTCATTAATTTCGTTTTTCACAGATATTGTTTAGTGAGCTGTTGTTATTTGTTCTTCCAATTCAGTTTTAAAAAACAATGTCAAAAGCTTAAGAAATAACAACTGAGGATTTTTGGTTGACGAAATCGAGCTCCTACTCTACGAAACATAGTAATTGAGATATTTAATAATTATTTGTTTCTTCTTTTCGAACGATGTTCCTTATCGCACGTTGCGGGGCTAAATGAAAAAAAATTACACAACTTTTTTAACACTATTATGCTTCAACCCAGTAATATCAACTATATTGGGTACTTTTGCTATGGTTTGCGTCTAGGCTAACATATGTTGGGAAATTTCCTGTTTCACGGGAAGTTGTATAGGTGGAGCCTGTAACCAATATTTTGTGCATATTGTAGTTTTGAATCCAGTAAAAATAAATGTGGTAAAGCCAAAGTGAAAGAAGTTTAAAAAATAACATTTTCTTAAATAAGTGCCTTTTCGTAAAAAAAGTAAATTTTCTAAAAAAAACACCTATTCATATTCTCAAACAAATTACGTTTTCTTAAAAAAAATACCTTATCTTAAAGAAGTACCTTTGCTTAAAAAAAGTAAATTTTTTTACAAAAAGTATCTTCTCTTAAAAACAATATTTTTTGAATAAGTGATGTCGTATTTCTAATTAAATTTATTCTTCGATATTTCGCTACCCTTTGGGTAGCATCGTCAGGAAGATAAACACAATTATTAATTATAAACGAAAAGAATTGATAAACAAAAATTTTTGTTTTCTCATTTGAAAAAGCAACAATAACAAAGAATGAAAAAAATTAAACAATTGAAGAAATTTTCTTGTCATATGAAAAATGGTTAATTCTTTTTTTTTTTGATGAAGCGTATAGCAAAAACGTAATCTATAGGTGATTTTGAGAAATTTTGCTTAAGAGACCATAGCTTTCAGTCGGATTTGGAACCCCACAAAATTTCAAAATAGATATTTTTCCATATATACATAGAATAATTTAATTAAATTCGTCATAAAATCGGATAGAATTATAGTAGATTTCTCAATGTGGGCTTGTTTGAAAGGTATTTTACAGAATCTGTATTGATACCAATATTTTTTTTTTTTTATTTTTAGTAGAGATATTAGGAATTTTTTGTCGAAAAATAGCCTAAAATGAATTTTTAACTAATAAATTCTGAATTTTCTTCGATTTTTTTCGAGATTTTTTTTTGCAGATTATGAAAGTTCAGATAATTTCCAACAACTTTTATTACGATCAATTTTTTTGTTTTCGAACTCCTTTTTGTAGGAAAATCGATCTGAAAAAATCAACATTTTCAAGGTTTCAACAATAACACACTATTAAACACTAATATCTATTTTGAAAATTTGGGGGCTCCAAATTCGACTTAGAGCTATGGTCTCTTGAGCAAAATTTCACAGAATCACCTATAGATTACGTTTTTGTTATACCCTTCATCAAAAAAAATCGTTCCATACAATTTGACCCGCTCTAATGTACATACATATATACTTTTTTCAACCAAATTATTTGTCCAGCTGTAAGTTAGAGAAACTATTTCTCCACAAAATTTTTCTGGCTGTAACTTAAAACATTTTTCATATGACAAGAAAATTTCTTCAATTGTTTAATTTTTTTCATTTTTAATTTTTTGTTATTGTTGTTTTTTCAAATGACAAGAAAAAAAATGTTGTTTATCAATTCTTTTCGTTTCTATTTAATAATTGTGTTTATCTTCCTGACGATGCTACTCAATTAAAAATATGACCAAACGCTCGAACAATTTAATTTTTGAATAAAATAATTTTTTTTAAACTACCTTTTCTTAAAAAGTACATTTTCTTACAACAAATTGCCTTTTCTTAAAAAACTAACTTTTGTTTAAAGAGTACCTTTTTTGTGAAAAAAATAATTCTTGTAATTCTTGAAAAAAGGACCAATTCTAAAAAAAAGTTCCCATTTTTTAAAAAAACCTTTTCTTCAAAAATACCCTCCCTTAAAAAAATAAATTTTCATGCAAACATTCTTTTTCTCAAAATTACCTTTTCTTAAAAATAAAATAATACCTTTTCTTTTGTTGATATAAGTAGCCTTTCTGCAAATACGTAAATTTTCTTAAAAAAATAACCTTTACCTAAAAAGAGTACCAATTCTTTAAAAATACTATGGGGACTCTCCACCATCGATTTCAATGGTAAAAAAGTGGTTTACTGACTGTCGTTGTGGTCGCACAAGTACAAATGACGCTGAACGTTCTGGACGGCCAATTGAGGTTAATACACTCGAAAATGTCGAAAAAATCCACGATATGGTGTTGGCCGATCGAAGAGTAAAAGTACGTGAGATTATTGATGCCATAGGTATTTCATATGGCAGTGTGGTTTTGATTTTAAATGATAAACGTAATCGTGTGACAACTTCAAAGGATTGTTTGGAGTAGTTTAATTGGGTTACGAATTGGTACCTCATCCGGATTTAGCCCCTGGGAAAATATTTATTTATTTCTTATTAAAAATATTACCAGATTTTTCTATAAATATCACACATGGGTTCTTTTAATTTGCATTACTTAATCAAATGCAAATCCAAAAGAATTACCACTATTCGGAATGGCCTTATACTACGTTTAAACAAAAGCTTGTATTGTGATATCATATCACGTTATGTCAATAAAGTACATACACGCAAGTAACAAGTAACAATTTGACATATCACGATATGATATCACAATATAAGCTCTCGTATAAACATAGTTTTAGATACCGCTTTAGTATACTAACTAACATAAGTTTGCAAATTTATTATTAAGCGTATAGATTTTGTATATACCTTGTTTTAATCCTAACACAATTTGTCACTAAAATCGCTAAATTTAATATTTAATCAGAAAGTTGAGAGATTCTTACTACATGTGGGACACTAAGAGAGAGAGAGAGAGAGAAGTTTCGTATCTATCTTAACGGCTAATATGCTCTATTATAGCGCCAAAGAGGACAGAACAGCAATGACAGATACGAGCAATATTTGGTCTCACTTGGTATGTGGTGGCAGAGAGTGTTTGTTTACAGTTACACACTCTTACTTTATGTTGTGGTACTACAAACGTATGTACGTACGACCGTCCGTTCATCTGACTATCTATATGATGTCTGTCCAACCAACCTACCATTCGCACGTCTGCCCGCGGGTATTTCGACGAACACCATCAGAAAGGTTTGAAATAGGTTATCGAGAGTTATCAGTTTCAGCAACAGAAAGAAGAGACACATATTTGTGGTGACATTTGTATCTATAAAAGAAGACAACACCAGCAACAGCATTAGCAATAGCAATAACAGCGGCAGCAGCAGCGTCAACAATATCAACACCACCATGCCATCATCATCATCGTCATCGTCATCGTCATCATCAACCACCGCTGACAACAGCAGAATGCAACAACAAATACGAAATTAAAATAAAAAAAAAATTATAACTAAAACAAAAAAAAACTGGAATGTTAACTTTAGTTCATATGATGTTTGTGTCGTATATGGTTGGGTTGGCATGCTACACTACTCAATTCGTATTGTTGTTATTATTAGTATTGCTGTCGTTGTTGTTGTTGTTGTTATTATTATTATTGATAGTGTTGTTGGCGTTGTTGTCAGTTAAAGCCAAAGCACGATAATATGAGATATGAACAGAACACAAGAGAGAAGACCGACCGGTGATGCCCAGTAACTCGTTAGATTGTTAAGAATTAAAAAAAATAAAGTTAATTTAGATTTCAAGAGAACAAAAACAAGAGAGAGAGAAAGACCTTAACTTAAATGAATGGGTGGAAAATGAAAGAGTAAGTGGTAGACGTTCATGGTGGGGGTGGTAAAATGCAGCAGCAGCTGATAACATAAGTAGAATAAACAAATGGAAAATTGACGTACAAGGAAACCGCCGAAGTTTAACATATAATTCTTGTTAAAAAAATCTACTAATTTTATACAGAATTTACCTAGGTTAGGTGAAGTAGAAGTGGATGTTACTAATGGCACACCCAGTCCAATGAGGAAAGTTGTGTTACCTCAGGACGTCACATTACGACCCCATTTTTGAACCTGTAAAATGCCCGGAATGGTTAAGGGGCGTTCCAGCTATATGATATCTCATCCAGATATTCCAGGATGTGACAGAAGAACAGATGTGCATTGCTCCCTGGCGAATTAGTATTTTACAGAAAAGTCCTAAGATCATTCAGATTAACTTCCTGTTAGATCCGACATGAAGTAAGATCTGAGACATTTTCTTCTCCTCGTATAAAAAAACGAAGCAGTACCATACGATATGTTCGACGCTCTGGTCCTCTGTTTATACCCACAGCTACTGCAGTAATCATGAGCTGAGATTCTAACTCTACACCCTGAAAACTTTGTCTTTATTGATTGTTTGGATGCAAACATAACGTGTTTGTAGCTTGCAGCAAATATAGTATACTTGTGTCCAACCACAATGTGTTGGCTATTCAATATAACATGTTTGCGACACAATGATTAATAGGTTATAATATACGTTGTTGTTGTTGTTGAAAACTGCTGAGAGCAAAAACGTGAGAGACAGTAAAGAAACAAAAACCAGCAGATCTTCAAATCACGAAAACAATACTTGCAAATATGTACAGGGATCCTGCAATATGTTGCTGGGGAGGTTATTTTTCAGCGGGTACACGTACACGTGTGTCTACCTATAAAACAGTCCCCAGTTATCACAGCTACTAGCATATAGATATCTGGTCTAGGAATGGATTTTAAGTTTAGCAACCGATTCAGGTTATAAGTTAGCCATACTCGCCTGTATTTTGGACCAAAAGACAATCTGTCATTCGTTCGTCTGAGGGCTTAAATTTTAAGCAGGAGCTTGCATGAAGAAAGAAGTAGACGCACATGCTGCCTATACAGTGGCACAGACAAAGTAGCGCCTAATCTTGTCAGCTTAGTTGGTCTATATTTACTTGGAAAGTTCCAGTGCCCCGGCACTAGTTTAATATGAATATGAAATGATTGGTCATCTGATTCAGAGATGCGCGCAATTTGTGGGGCAGATCTTGAAACCCTGTGGCCGTCAGTGGTGCAATGGTAGTGTGCGCGGCTCTTGTACATGAGATCCTGGGTTCGATCCCTGCTCTGACCATGCTCCTGAATGTAAAACTAGAACGCGCAAAGCTCACTGGTTGTGAGAAGCTCTCCCTAATCCCTACATGGGATGTAACGGAAAACCATTTATTTATTTATTATTCTTGAAGCCACAAATACAGATTGCAGAGATTTTATAGCAGCCTGACGGTCACGATAGATGTCAATGCCCCAGGCGGTGATGACGTTTCGTCGCAGCCAAAGGCAGGCATCTCTGATTGCCGTAACTTCTGCCTGGCGGCACTCCTATCACTTAAATCTAACAACTCTGCATCTAACCTCGTTAGTGAATGTAGGAAAAAACTTGTCGAGCTAGATCGACTGGCCAATGTGGCTCTTACTGGGATAAAAGGCCCCAAGGGTCTCCTTGAGAACGAAAGGGCAGACGAACTAGCCACGGCAAACGAACGAGCCAAGGTAGACGAACTAGCTAGGGCAGGATCATCTTCCACCGAACTCCGTATGGTGTCAGTCGCAACGTCTATAGGGTCGGTCAAAAGAGGTATTTTCCTGCATTACCTTGAACGAGCTAAGGCCAGATGGGATAGAACGGATGCCTACACAGGATCACAGAATATAACATTCATCGGACTAACTGCCTGATTAGCCAAAATCGGGGGAACATATCAAGTCTAATTGCCGTGCTGGCCAATCGGTAATCACGCAAGAGGGCTGAATCTTCCATATAATGACCACTGCCGTGCCTGCGAAGACGCAGAAGAGGAGGAGATGGTGGAACACCTCCTCTGCAGTTGTCCGTCTCTAACGAATAGACGCCTGAAGACTGTAGGTCGTCCCTTCCTACACAACCTCACTGAGATACACGAGATAGATCTAGGGGATCTAATGAGGTATCTCCGAATAACAGGTTGGATATAAACACTGTATATTAGACTGTCCGGAGTGATGTGGTATGCAAAACGGTGTCTCAAGACTTTAATTGATGCCAAATACTATATTTAGCAACCACGTGAACCAACCAACCTCTGCTTTAAGGACGCTGCAATGGTGTGGTAGCTTTTGTGTAAGCCATTGACCCAGCTCTTTACAATAGACTCCAAACCCTACGTGGCCATATAATTTAGAGCCATCGGTTTTTACCTACAACTAGTTTATTCCATTATTGGGAACACCGGTGTTATTCTTATCTAATTTGATATTTGTAATCATCCTAATGCTCTAACCTTGATCTGGGTAAACGTCTTATTTACATTATTTCCCCAAAATCAATACGAAGTATTTAGAAGCCAAACCGATTAACTCCAATTTTTAGAAATTGTGATTTCCTTGCTGTTAATTTTTAAAAAGTAAAAAAATCCCAAAAAAATGGATAAGTATCGCTGAGTGTACAATTTTGTTTTAGCCAACGCTTGAAACATATTTTTTTTCATTAGATTAACTTCATATTATTCTTGAGATTCATTAATTAGATGACATTTATAATTGCTAGATTAATTCGAATTAAGTCAACAAATGCAAATTCAATAAAATTTAAGTACCACTGGCAATTGTAATTATTTTAAAAACATTTGTTTGCGCCGCTCTGATCGGGGTTGGCTCTCATTTCTTATCAAATCCATAAACCTGTATTAAATATAATTACTCGCAATTAATTGAAAATTACTGGCACAAGAATACGCTGTGCGATCTTGTGTCATTCAATAACAGGCAAGGCTTCAGGCACGGCGACACCCTACATTCCGTGACGGAATTGGGGAGAGCTTCTCACAACCAGTGAGCTGTGCGCTTTCTAGATGTATACTCACTGATTGGAACCTACAGTTTTACACCGATCCCGAACGGTATTTTGAGAAGCTTTTGCATGGTTACATACTCTATAGTGTCGCTGTCACTATGCGAGGTGACCGCCGCCGAAAGAAATTTAAGGAGCAGGGATCGAACCCGGGATCTCATGTACAAGAGGTGCGCACACGAGCCATTGCACCACCGACGGACACAATTCGACACCCTACCGTGCGATTTATTTAACATCATAATATGAATGAATCCATCATCAGCAAAATCCTCATGCTGCTCACGTATGCTGATGGTATAGTTATCATTGAGCGGAATGTGATAGGTTGCTGCAGTATTTTCTAGAATCGAACAATAATCAACAAAAGTGGTTTTTGCAGTAAATAAGGATCAGACAAAGATATCGACGAGCAGAGTCAACACTATTGTGGAGTAGAGCGGATCATTAGTTTCGACGTAATGGACACATTTGTTTACGTCGGATCTGCCGTAATCAAAAGCAATACCGCCAACCTAATCGGTGAATTGTCATCGCGAATAGGTGTTAGTTCCGTTTAAGAAATCACTTCAAATGCAATGAGTTAGCAGGTAAACGCAATGATATCAGCAGGGAAACATGAGCCAGGAACATTATTTACAGCAGCAGGCAGACGTTGAATATCAGTAAGATAACAGCCGTCGAACAGAGTTCGCGTGATTTAATGAGGTTCTCGACGTGAAGTCCTTTACTATAGGTGAGCACCGCCCCACCAAGAACATTTTTGATACGACTGTTAGCGCCGCCCGCGAGATATCCGTGCTACCCCGCATTGATGGACAGTCAAGAGGTCAGGAATAGGAAGCTTTACACCGTTAGACTACACGATTACGTGCGAGAACGAACGAGCTACCAATTGAGTAACTCTCTGTACATGATCTACTCCTCCTTGGTAAAGAGTGAGGTACTACCCAAACCTCTTCCGCGATAAGGGCCACGGATCCCATATTTCGAGGATATGCACCTGCTAGCATAGCCTCAACTACATAGCCTCTACCAGCGATTATGGTGGCAACCACAGCCAGCACGATACTCCCCCAAGGGGGCCAACCACACCCGTGCTACCAGATAGGCATACTCTCTGGTCCGAGTTTCGCAATGAAGCTGCTTCCAGTTTTTACTTTGTACAAAGTAGGGGTTTGGTTACCCCCGGCGATAAAGCATCATCGTGAAACAATTACACAATTTAACACATCAACAACAACATCACGCAACATTCCCATTTAAATGCCAAAATTGCAATTAGACGGTCTAATAACCACAGTCGGACGGCTGCAGCTTCTCACCGTGGGAGCAAAATAGCCAGATATGTCTCCATTATCTTTGATTTTCTTAGTGGCCTAGCTATGGGAATATTCTGGCTTCGATCCTTTGCAGACCAATCGAAATATTGCAGACAAATACACAAAAGCTCCATTGTCTACACAAAAGCTCCATTGCCCACGAAATATTGCAGACAATTACACAAAAGCTCCATTGTCTTTTAGTTTTTTTATAAAAATTTCTCTATTTGTATTCTAGTTATGTAGAAGGTTATGAACATGGGAAAACTCGAAACTTTTTAGACGCGACCGAAAATGCAGTGCCTGTTCCTCGACGTTGACGTCGTTCGGTTTCAGTGGAATGAAATTTGATCTGGACTCCACGAACTTGTCATTAAAAGTTGTATGAACATTTAAATCTTTCCTATTTCAAATGTGCTGCCATTTGCGATCTACGATAAAGTCAGTCGAACGAAATCATTCAACATAGAGGAACCCAATTTCAGGCGAATTCGAGTGACTCGCATTCATTCGAGGTCGAGGAATAGGGCATCAATTTTCTCAACATTTTTTACATATGTGTGGAAATCCACTTTTCAAGTTTATATACTTTACATTAAAATATAAAATATAGTAACCATAAATATTTTCAGTTATTTTATTGTCAAAAAATATTTTCACTTATTTTTCTTTGTCAAAAACATTTTTTATTTTATTCATTACAAATTTTAATTTCGAGAAGGAAACATTTGAATTATAAAATAAATATAATTTTTTACAAAATAAAAAATAAAATTATTCTGTTTTCCTCATTTTTGGTGACAACATCCTTCAATTTGGCATCGGCAGCTTCAGAGATTTTGCCTTCTTGAGCGATTTGACTCAAGAGAGCCTGTTCGGAGGTCTTGATGTGTTGCAAGAATTCCTTTTCAAACTTGGTGATCTTGGCGGGATCCATCTTATCCAAATGACCACGGACACCGCAGTAGATGACGGCAACTTGATCTTCAATGGACATGGGAACGTATTGACCTTGTTTCAACAATTCAGTCAAACGAACACCACGGTTCAACAATTGTTGGGTGGCAGCATCCAAATCAGAACCGAACTGGGCAAAGGCAGCGACTTCACGGTATTGGGCCAACTCCAATTTCATGGAACCAGCGACTTGTTTCATGGCCTTGGTCTGGGCAGCGGAACCGACACGGGATACAGACAAACCGACGTTAATGGCGGGACGGATACCCTTGTAAAACAATTCAGTTTCCAAGAAGATCTGGCCGTCAGTGATGGAAATTACATTGGTTGGAATGTAAGCGGATACATCACCGGCTTGGGTTTCAATGACGGGCAAAGCAGTCAAGGAGCCACCACCCATGGCTGGGGACATCTTGGCGGCACGTTCCAACAAACGGGAATGCAAGTAGAATACATCACCGGGGTAGGCTTCACGACCTGGAGGACGACGCAACAACAGGGACATTTGACGGTAGGCGACGGCTTGTTTGGACAAATCGTCATAGATGATCAAGGCGTGCTTGCCCTTGTCACGGAAGTATTCACCCATGGCGCAACCGGAATAGGGAGCCAAGTATTGCAAGGGAGCGGCATCAGAAGCGGTAGCGGACACAATAATGGTGTAGCCCATGGCACCGGAATCAGTTAAACGCTTGACAATTTGAGCGACAGTGGAACGCTTCTGACCGATGGCAACGTAGATGCAGTACAATTTCTTGCTTTCATCCGTGCCATCATTGAAACGTTTTTGATTGATGATGGTATCGATAGCCAAAGCGGTTTTACCAGTCTAACGATCACCAATGATCAATTCACGTTGACCACGACCAATGGGTACCAAGGAATCGACGGCCTTGATGCCAGTTTGCATAGGTTCGCGCACAGAGACACGAGGAATGATACCAGGGCTGCTTCTGCTACGACTGCGTTGTTGAGGAAAAGAAAGACCTTCAATTCGATTTAAAATTTCAGCCATTCGGATTTCTAAATTTTCAAACCGAGAATTTGAACTTGATTGCGAAGTGGTGATAGGGCATATACTGGAATTATCGAGTTGCTCATTTATTTTATCTGCCATAACAGCAATATTATCCAAACTGTCAGAACTTACTGACAAAACAGCTTTGATTGTAGATGGTAGACGTTGAAACCATAAAGATTTAAGCATATCGTCCGAAACTTTACCAGCTGATAGTTGACGCATTTCACGGAGCATTGCAGATGGTCGTTTATCGCCAATACTTACGTTTTCTAACAATTTTTGCAAACGCTTCTCTTCTGATTCTTGAAATTCAGCAAGCAAGGCGGTCTTTAGAGCATCATACATATTTCTTGCTGGCGGATTTTCAATAATATGGCTGACAACGTTAAGAATATTGCTTTCTATGGCTCCAACTAGGGTATGGTATTTCGTGGCGTCTTGAGAAATCCCTGCGTTGATAAATTGGCTCTCCATCTGACTAAACCAAAGCTTTGGATTAGCTTTCCAAAAAGGAGGGACTTTAACGGCAATGCGTGCGATTGTTGGAAACTCGGCAGGAATTTCAAAAACTTTTTCTTCGGACATTTTTTCGTCGGGGTCACCAATGAGGAAAACAGAATAATTTTATTTTTTATTTTGTAAAAAATTATATTTATTTTATAATTCAAATGTTTCCTTCTCGAAATTAAAATTTGTAATGAATAAAATAAAAAATGTTTTTGACAAAGAAAAATAAGTGAAAATATTTTTTGACAATAAAATAACTGAAAATATTTATGGTTACTATATTTTATATTTTAATGTAAAGTATATAAACTTGAAAAGTGGATTTCCACATATGTATGTATATGTATTCTAAATGTTCGTGCATTATTTTTGTTGTACAACAGATGCCAGACTTTTTTGAATGGAGCTCTTATCACGTGACAAAATTGAAGTGGTTTATTTTTGGTAAGGATGATGTTTTGAAGATGATATTAGAATGTGCTGCTGTTTTATCCTGATTTATACACGGTGTTTTTTATGTTCCAGGCCGGTATTTTTCTGAATAAATCTTAAACGGTACAAAATTTTATAATAATATGTTATTGCATGAAAGTTTGGTTTATAACAATTATGCATGAAATATAACATCGGCTAAATGGCCGATATTACCGATTTCGCATATTATATTTGGCATATTGCGGGTGTTATTGCTCCAATTTCTCCAATAATGTGGTTCTTTAGCATCTGAATTATTTTTTGCCGTACGGTACTAGAAGATATCTTGCACTTGTTTTAATTTCTCGAGATTTAGCCACAAAAGTCATTCACAACATTGTAACAAGGTATGCAAATTTTTCATAATTTTCGCTAAAAATTCCACGACTGTATCGTACCTAACTATACTTATAGTTACATATAACATCACATTAGATAATTAGAAATCCATTATTTTGCATTCCTTAAAGTTGTGGCTTTAGGTGAACTCTGTTATGTGAACCTTTCCGTATAATGCATCTCATTATATTCAGTCTCTGCCTGAAAATAAGTATGATGGCATTGATGTAGCGACAGCGAACTAACAAGCAGGTCGTCGTCGCCAAAGAGTATTGAATAGTATAGAGAACTCATGGAACGAATTGTATGACTCAAAAGCACTGGAGAAATCTGGCGAATGATTCAAAACGTATTACTCTCTTTTTGTAATAATTACTCTCTTTATGAATGTTTGATGTGAAACATTGATAACTTTTGAAACATTTATGCTTTTTGTATTGTTTTATGTAATGACATTATCGAACTGGTGTATTTATATTCACATATTCTATAAAGAGAATAAGACTCGTTGCTCGTTTACTCAGACTCTCTACATGAGAGCGTTCAAAGAGTGCAAAAGTTCTCTATACTATTCAATACTTTTTGTCGTCGCTCTGTTTATGACAAAACAAAAACAATTATTTCCGTGAGCTAAATTTTACTTTATTTATTTTAACAATATTACATCTAATGTTAAAGCAGATGTTAGAAAACAGAAAGTTCAATAGCACAAGAGCCTTCAGCACAAAAACTATACTGTTTTTATTTTCCAATTTAACATTTACTAATGTGTTCATAGAAATAACAAAAAGTTGTTAACACATCGCCCGTGAGTTCGAACACTCATTGATTTTTTTTCTGTAAATCAGAATATTTTATATTTTTTTATCTAAGATTGAGAAATAACCCAGATTTTGTTAACAAAGAAAACCTCCGTCAAAATGGGTCTGAACTGGTAATTATATTACAGAAGGAGTTGTTTGACGATTTCGTTTTCATCTTCATCCCCACAGCTTCTGCATGAGCTGAGAATCTTATTCTACATGAGTGAGTACACGACTATCAAAGTGTCCATCCTGCATTTTATGACCTCAGACAATCAGTTGTTCGCCTGCATGAGTCCAACTGTTTTAAGAATGAAATTGTGATTTGTTTATCATATATACATGCTCCAGAACCAGTGGATCAGGAAAGGTTCTCCCTAATATACCCAACGGGTTTTTTGAAGCAGTCGTCCTCATCTTCATCCTCACTGCTTCTGTAATAATCATGAGGTATGAATCCTATTGTAGACTGATGGATATATATGAATAAATTTATACTCTACATTCTGGGATAATAAGCTACTTTAATAATAAGCTTACATATTTGTCGGGCATAACTACGTGCTCCAGATCCCATGGAACAGGTAAAGTCATCCCTGGTATGTTCCTGTAACAATAATTAATTTCCCTGTGCCGTATAAAAAACAGCCTATCAAACTAAATATTAAATACCCCAAACGGCAATGCAGTTTCATCCCAACCAGATTGCATCTTCTCCGACTGTCATGACTACTGCCTAAAAAACCCTATTAGTTAACTTCAAATTTTAAATCTATCAAATCTATTTTAAAAATTTTTATTTAAAAACATAACATACAATTTTGTTTGTCTTTCAAAAATGTGTTTGAACTAAGCCACATTCTAATATCTATTTAGAATTTCAGATTTAGATATTTCTAATCAAATTTAAATTCAAAATTTGTAACTTCAAATGTTTTTTTTTTAATTAACTTTTAAATTAATGTTAGGTTTACAAAAAATTCCGGGATTTGTAAAATATGGGTGATATTTTTAGATTTATAGTGTCATATCTAACGCCGAGTATATCAAATAGTTTCACTGCGAAAGTGGCCAGCAACATGTCAGTGTTGACAACTATATTTTTCGCTGCTTTTTGATTGTTTTTAACACCAAACACACGCTGACAAATACGTCGTTTTTTGATTTTGGAAGCAAATATAACGTGTTTGTAGCTTGTTGCAAATATACTATACTTGTGCCCAAACACATTGTGTTTGATATTCAATATATCATGCATGAGACACAATGATTAATAGACTATAAGGTATGTTTTTGAGACCAAGATGTGACTTTGTTTGTTGAAAACCGCTAAAAACAACAACTAAACAGGCAACAAAGAAACAAAAAGGCAGTAGACCTCTAATTCATGAAAACAATGCTTGCAAATATGTACATGTTTCCTGCAATATGTTGCTGGGGCTGTTATTTTGCAGCGTGCACTGTTTTTATGAGAAATTGAATGAGGGTTGACAGCATTAATCATTTCTTTCTACAACGACTGGTCGTTACATTTTTCAAAGCAGCATTAAAATGTTACTTGATTTGAATAAACGTGTGGAAATATTTCGTCGATAAGTCGCAGTCATTTTCTATTGTATGAAAATTTGTACGATTTCACGTGAACTGTTGACCGAAGGGCGTTCAGTTCTGTGAAAGTTGTGAATTTATTTTAATATAAGCAATTTGTTCTTTAAATTTTGTTGTTTGCCGGGTAATTTTGAATTCCATTTTAATTTAAATGATGTCATTTGGGATTCAAAAAAAAAAAAACACCTGAATAATAATTGGTGTTTTTATATTCAAAATATCGTATTTAAAATTTCAATTCAGTTAACGTTTTCTAGATTTGTATTCATCAGTTTAAGACGAACGTTATTATATAAATCAACAGCCTTTTCCTCGAGCTCGAACGAAATTTTTCGTTCATGTTCTACTTGAAAGAACGTTGAGTAGTGTTCCACAATCCTGCCACTGAAAGTCGGGCGAACATGTAAAACTTCTCTATGTCGAATCTGCTGTCAAAAGCAATCACAAATAGTCAGTCGAGAGAAACGTGTTCACTTACAGGAACCCAATTATAGTCGAATTCGGCAGACAGGCTGTCATTGGAGACCGTGGAAGATGACATAAATGATTTACATTTTTTTATATTCGGATGGTTTTCACAATACCATACAAAAAAACTGCAAATATCAAGTATTTCGAATTTACGTTTGCATTACCAATATTTTTAAAATTTAATGTGTTTCAATCATTATCCGGTACACGATCATTATTTTCTATTAAAAATTATTTTTGGGATGATTTTTACTTATTCGGTATTTTTATTGGTACTTTCTCATTTATTTTATTATTCCAGCTCAAGACAATATTTTCTGGCGATAACTTAAAACATTTTTCATATGACAAAGAAAATTTCTTTAATTGGATAATTTTTTCTCTTTATTTTTCAAATGACATAAGGGAGAGAAATTTTTATTTTTAATTCCTCTAATTTTTAATTAGTGGTTGTTGTTTACCCAATGGGTAGCGAAATATCGAAAAATAAATAGAATTTCAAATATGAACCTAACGCTGGAAGTTTTTCATTTAAAAAAAAATTTTATTTGTATTTTAGTTAAATTTTAAATTTTACAGTGCCCACCCTTTATACACAATTATTTTCCGGCCAGACATAATTGTAAATATAATTATGTCTTTGGCGAGATACGTTTATACCTAGGCAAATTTCTCATTATATTTTATATCCATCCAGACCTAATTATATCTGAAGCGAGATCAGATTATATCTTGCGGGGGAAAATTTGAGATCTCATTGGATCTAATTAGACTTCTTTAGATATTTATAGATGAGTTTTGATCTACTTCGAACCATTTAGATACAACCATTTTTCAGATCTAATGAAATTAAAATAAATTAGGTCTGCAAAGATTAATTTTTCAGATCTACTGGGATCTTGTTTGGTCTGCCAAGTTCCATTCATATCTACACTCTTTTACAAGGGACGATAATATCATATCTCATGTAAGCTTCAATTATATCTGTCCGGGACAAATTTGGGATTAAATTGGATCTAATTAGACCTAATTATGTAGAGAGTTATAGATCACTTCTGATATATTTTTATCTTATTAGTTTTAAAAAAATTTCGGATCTAATGAGATCCGGTTATGTATCGGGTTTTCCAATAGGGCCATAACAATGTTGTTAAAAAAAAAAGACAGAATAATTGAGATTTGAGGCTGAAATTCCTTCCAGGTGTTCTTAACACATTCAATTTAATTATGGAACACTATGTCGTTCATATGACCACCGCGAGCACGTTAGCAGCAATCGATTCTTTGCAGCCAATTTTACACCACTCTTCCACAAATATCGGCCGAAACGTTGGCATAGTCGCGTTCGACATTGCTCCTGAGCTCCTCTAACTTTTTGTGGATGAATTGTAGTCTTTTGAAGCACGTGCGGGTTTGCTGAGATTCATGGCTGAAGATGATTTTTCGATGAAATTCATTATTTTCTTCAAACTTAAAGTTGCGACCACCGACTGAGAATTTTAGTAGTATTTTTTAATAATATCCAAACGTTGCTCGATCGTTAACTTCACCTTTATAAAAATTTAAACAATGACTAATGTTTTGAGACATTGGCAGATCATAAAAAATACATAGAAAAAATATTAAAATACAACATTATTATGTCCCTATTGAAACCCCCTTTAAGTCTGATAAAGCTCTGAACTAGATTTGTGTCGAACTCGTTCAGTAGTTCTCGAACTCGTTCATTTAAAGTACCCAGACAGAACAATCACGAACTACTCAACTCTACTCTGAACCATAGAGGAATAGATAAGCGTCTACATTACTCTATTAGCAATCTCTTGTGGTTGTCGAGGTAGTAGGAAATTTCATCGAGTTTGAGTTGCAGTTGTATGTCACTCTTTGGTTTGACATATAACGGACAGACATAATAGGGAATGCGAATTTTAGATCGACATAACCAGGGGGTTTCTATGGCACAGCTGATCGAGAAGGTACTAGGAAAATGATGTAGATCGAGAGACAAAGAAGACATAGCGATTATAGACCATGCAGTAAACTAAGTTTAACTAGTGTTTGATTGCTACTAATGATAGCTAAATTATGTTTTATGTTGTTTGCATCGAACGAAAATACGCATTCCCTTTTATTTCTGTCTCCGTATTGGTCCAACCAAAGATCAAACTACAAAAGCAACTCGAACTCGATGAAATGTCCTACTACTTCGCCGTCATCAAGAGAACACGAAGAGAGGCATAGCGGCTCTTTTCTATTTCTCTATTAACCAACAGAAAACATAAGTTAGCTGTCATTAGTATCAATCAAACACACTAACGGCCTTATTCATACAAAGTTGTAAGAGATTTGAGAGACGTTTTTAGTATGATAAATCGTCTCTCAAACCTGTCGTAACTTTTGATGAATAAGGCTGTAGTTATTTAAACTTAGCTTGGTTTATAGTTTGCTTGCGATTGTGTATTGTTCTTTCATCTAGTATACTTATAGATACTCCCTGCCTGAACGCACTTCAATCGAAACTACGCGATTAAAGATCTCGTTTAACTAAGCATCTGTTTTTCAATGCGACAATCAGCTGTTAATTTACTCGAAATCTAAAAATGCAAGAATATTCCTGCAGTGTAAATGCAGTATAAGACCAATTTTTCTGATCTAATGCTACCTTATTCAGCGTTGCCAATTTAGCGTGTTTCGCGCTAGATTTGGCGCTTTTCAACAACCCAAAGTCGAATTTTTCGTCATTGGCACCCTTTTTCAATAAATTATTAATTAAACTCGGGTTTTAACCCGGTTTCTAAAACCAGTTATTGTAACCGATTTTCATATCCGATTTTATGGAATCGAATTGAGCACATAACTTATGTTTTTAGCTCATCTTTCGCAATTTTTATTATTTGGCACATTTATAAGGCCATCTTATCATCCATCATATCATCCTGAAACCGTTGAGTGACTATGTCGTGTTATACCTCATTGTAAGCGTATAGACTTCCACCATTGGTATCCAAGGTGAATATTTTTGCATTTAGATACAACTTTTGGGAAAAAACCGAAAAACCAAAATTTACATTTTACCTACAAATTTAATTTTTTTTTTCAAATTAAGAGTTTGAACCCCTAGAGTGGTGGGATTTTACTAAAATGTTCACCACTTTGTATACAGGTCAAACTAAATCAATGTGCAATTTGTTTTTCAAATGAACTGAGAAATGCAAATTTTCTAGTTTATGCAAATTTACACCCTACATGCCAAAAACCCGAAAACTTTGACCTCAAGTTGGGCCAACTAGGGTTATCCGAATAGGCTCAAATTTTCACGTTAGTTTTAGACCAAATGGCATAAGAATCCGCTTGGTATTTGTTAAAATTCCTAATTCCCTACGCTGTAATGGGTTTAAATACAGCAAAGCCGTCAATTTTGCGCTCCAACGCACAAAAGACACAAACATAATAACAATGGAGCGACAAAATGGGAAATTTTTTGGAGGATTGTTCATTTGTGACAAAACCACATCGAAAAATGTGTCTAGAATACATTTTTATTATTTTCATAAAGTTTCTCATTGGATTCTTATAATGTACTTGAATACTAAAATGCTCACATAAAAGTTATGTTAAAAAACAGTATTAATTATTATTCTGAGTTATATTTTCAGTGTTTTTAACTGAATTTAAAGAATCTCAAGTAAAGAACATTTATGTAGTACTACGAGAAGGTTCCCGGCGCGTTTTGGTTATAAATAGTTGTCAAGGCTGATCTTATTAGGTTAGCAAAGTTCTAGTCATATCTACACTTTTTTACACGTTTGTTTGTTTGTTTATTAATCCTTAAATTCTAAACAATTTAATTTTGCTTAAAGCTATCAATTAATTATATACATACATTTCCTCCCTTACATTAAAAAATTTTCCTAGGACTACCTAGTTTGGCACGTGGCATTGCCACAAGTCCAGCTGTACTGGTACTTAGAGAACTTTTTTACACGAATATCGTCTTACATTTTAGGCATAAACAAATCTCGACTTAATGAGAATTGTTTCAATACCTACTAATGCGAAAACATAAATTAAAAATTATGGAAAAAAATACACTTTAATTGCGGTTCACCTTTTTTTTGCCTGATAGGGGAAAAAAATTTGTTGTAATAAATTTCAGTAGAAAGGCCTTTGGGATCTCTATAAGTGCCCATATAAAAATATTTGTTTTTAGTAACCCATTGGGGACCAAGAATACCCCGGTTTTTGACGTAGAATACGTCTTACCTTACGGTATGAGGAGTCATGTCAGGTTTTTATTGTTGTAATCTTTATTTCATTGAATTTGAGGAAACGGCTTGATGAATTTTTTTAAAATTTTTTTTGTAGGTAAATGAAGATGTTATCTTTCGTTTGATATACATCTCATATTGGTTGATATATTTCTAGTATTTTAATTTCTCAAATGAAAATTGTTTAAACACATACACTCAAACATATGTGTTGTGTTTGGTTGAGTGTTTTTGGTTGCTCAACATTGCTTAGGAACATGTATCTAGTAAAAAGTGAAACGAACAGCAAGCTAATGTTGCTTGGCAACATGTATCTAGTAAAAAGTGAAACAAACAGTAAGCTAACGTAATAAAGCTTTTTTGCGAAAGCTTCAATAAAGCTGTTGTAACATTAATTTTGAATTGTAAAGCGTAAAGCTTTCACACAACGCTCGAATGCTAATGCGAAGACTCGATAAGGTAAAACTTTTTTAATATTAGGGCGGCCCTCTCAACATTCGCAGAACTTATTTCAATAAAAATATTAATTAAAATACATAAATTAAATAAAGTTTAAAAAAATTGAACACAATATTTTTTTTTTAAACGGACTTGAATCAAATGCCGTTGGTAAATATAAAAATTACAGCAGACATTTGTCCGAGGCCTTTGGCCACGGAGTGTCCCTGCAGGCTGTGTCAGAGACACGGCCATTAAGTTTAACGTAGAATACGCCATCCGATAAGACAGAAAACATATATAACAATAAATGATAAATAATATAAGCAAATGAATTTATTGTTATATATGATTTCTGTCTTATCGGATGGCGTATTCTACGTTAAACTTAATGGCCGTGTCTCTGACACAGCCTGTCTGCTGTAATTTTTTTTAACATCACTTTTTTGATAAACAAATTTTTTTTTCCAAAAACTGCCCTAGTATACCTATTGCATTGCTTGACTCCCATAATAGGCTCTTCTATAAGCCTTCAATATATTCAATTTAAAAAATAAATACATAAAAAATTAAATAAAATCGCGCGATTTTTGATTTAATATTTTTATATTTTTTCGCGCCAAATGATTAGCGAAAGTCTGCGGTACCTAAAAGGAAATGTGAAAGTCTTGCCTATTATCGGAGTATATCGAAAGACTAACGGCCTTTTTCATAAAAAGTTATGAGAGGTTTGAGGGACGATTTATCATACAAAAAACGTCTCTCAAACCTCTCATAACTTTTTATGAATAAGGCCGTAAGTAAATAGGGCATTTTTTTGAGTAAAAATAAGTTTCAAAAAAGTGAGGTTGAAAAAATCTTTTTTTTAGTGGCCCCCAATGGGTAAACAAAAAAATCTCTTGTTCTTATGGAGTTTCCAAAGATCTTTGTAATGACAACACATTTCAACCAGATCGGGTTATAAATACCTGAGATAAGAGCGATTATATGCTCAAGCTGAAAATACCTACATATATCTCAAGAAGCGAGGGAAAAAACATTTTTTTGGACTCAGCTCAGAAGCTTTTTTGAATGGTGAAATTTTGGTGTAGATCAGAGAATAATAACTGATTCTGATTTTAAACTCTATGAAAATTAAAAATTTTGGCATAAAACTATTTTAGCAGCCAAATCAGATCTGCACCAAAATTTCACCCACGGTAAAGGCTTTTGCGCTGCCTTGAAAAAGTTTTTTTCGCGCTAGGTCCAACTTCTTGAGATAGGGGCCTTTAAAGCTTGCGTATATAATCAGCCATATCTCAGGTATTTATCATCGAATCTGCTTGAAATATATATTATTACAAAGCCCTTGTAAAACTCTATAACTCTGTATATAAATATATATCCTTTTATTAACCCATTGAGTGCTCATTTAAAAAATGTTTTTTTACCTCACTTTTTTGGTTTAATCAACTTGTTTTTGTACTTGTTGTCTTTTGTCGTTGTTGTTGTTGTCTTTTATTTCTGTTGTCCTTTTTTGTAGTTTTTACACACCAAAATAAAAAAAATATTTCTAAAAACTCGCGAGATTTTTCTGATTTTGTCATACATCGACTTAAGGTACAGAGGGAATTTGAACCCCTCTGCTTGAGACCGGCCGGACGACTAGGTGGAATATAAATTTAACGATTTATAAAAATGTATTTCATCAGGATCGGATAATAAATGACAGAGTTATGCGCGATTATACTATACATTCAAGCTTTGGAGACCTATATTACGGAAAATATGGACTTCAGCAAACTTTTTTTTTAAATCCGCATTTAATGCTCTACCAGGCAAAAAATGAAAAAATCCAATTTTGCTACTAAAAGAAATTTGCTCAAAATGTTTAATTATTTTTGTTTTAATTTCAAAATATAATCATATTACTTTTACTTTTATTGACTATATTACAACCTCATGAGGTCAGACGTCTTACACATATTAATTAAATAAATTTCAACATATTCTACCAACTGGCTCTATTATTTTATTTAAATAACAAGGAACACTTGCCACCTATTTCCCAATAAGATATTGCAAAATTGTATGTCTTGTTATTTTTTTTTAGGATTAATTTTCTTTATTTTGCTATTTTGGAACTTAATCCACTTTCATAAAAACCGACACAATGCAATTTTCGAACGCTCTACTCTAGTTTCAATTCAACATTACAAATGTCGCACTCATTCAATGACAATAAAAAGCAACAATTTTGGGACACGATGCGCGCCACCACACACAATATTTTACACGAAAAAAAAACCAATGCAGAAAAAAAATTTAAGTTCTTATCGGCCAAAACGCGAAATGTCAAAAATGACATGCACACACTTTACAAAATTTATGAATGAAAACAACAACAACAAAATTGAAGAAGAAAAGAAATGAATACAAGAACTCACCGTTTGCAAAGTGAAAAACATTGAATCAAAACTGTTTTCTGAGGTCTGCAGCAACGTGATCTTTTAAGCAAAAACAAAATTGTATTTAAGCACTTTTCACAATGACTTGGTTTCATTCATCAAAATATATATTTTTGTTAAAACACTAAAAATTATGTGATTTCGACTTTAGCAGCAACGAGAATTTCCGTAAAATTATGCAATATTTTTTTGGAAATATTTTTATTAATTTTTTATTTCAGAATGTATTGTTTTTTTTTTGTGAATATTATTTAAGAATATTTTATTTTTTAATTATCTTTGTTTTGTTATTACACACGATTTTACACCCACTTTATTTACTGATATAAATTTTGTAAATTTCTCCGTTTGCTTTTGTTATTCCTTCTCTTTTTATGATTTTACCAAAAATATCTGGAGAAGTTTTGATTTCGTTAGATTTCTATGACGAGAACACATAGAATTTTGTTTTATACCTCTCCTCGTCTAATGCTTATCGCCCGCTCTCTTTTCGTTGGGTATTCCAAAACAACAAAAAAAAAACCAAATATAAAAGAAAAACATTCAACGAAATAATCCACTTGAAGTCGTTAGGAAACACAAGCACTCACACGTTGTAGAAAACAAAGATTACGATGAATTTAGTAAAAACAAATCGTAAAGAATATGAAACATACGCACACACACACACGCCAGCCACACAGCAATAATACGGCGATGATGTATCAAAATATTGAACTATTAGTTTTCACTCTTTTACGGAACTGGCTCGAGATTTGTTTTCTTTTGTTTTGTATACAAATTAGTTACGCACTATTTTCTGGTATTTCGTTATTTTGTATTTTTCTTTTCCTTTTCTTTATCGTCGTCGCGTCGTCTTGTTTATGAATATTATAGCGTATTCATAAATTTGTTTTGTAAATTGTAAAAAACCGAAAATTTCGAAATTTTATTTAAACCCGAACACGTTTTTGTTAATAATTTTTGAATGTTGATTTTCGCCCCGTCTCAATTTTGCATGGAATTGTAAATGCCCCGTTTGCAATCAAACTGAAATTTCGTTTCGTAAACTTAAATATTCGATTTGGTAACTAAATAATTTAATAAGATTCTGTTTTCGTTTCAACACGAATTTTAACTTGTACATATTTAAATTTTTTGTTTATTTATATTTTTACTTTTCTCCCGACAAAACAACGTAAATTTTACGTTTATTTTTGATTTATATATTTTTCTCTTTTGTTTATTTTTTCTTTCATCAAATACAAAGAATCACCGCGATTCATAAATAATAGACAATGCGCGCGCGCGTTTTTATACACCATTCACCCGTTACGCTGAAGTTCACTCAATGGCATACGTTTGCCGACTGACGCGTAGCGCCGATCGTTGTTGGTTTCCATCATTTCGAACATATGGTCGCGCTGCCTGTGTATTTTCACTCAACTCTAAGGTTTGATCGCTTGAGTGTGTTTGCTTACAACATGTTGGATATTCTCTGCAAGTGCCTTTTACGCTGCCATTCTTTGTTGGTTTGTTTGCGTATATGGTAATCAAAACAAAATCGTTGATAATCCATATGATGTTGTTATTGTTGGAGCTGAATTGTAGCCAGTGTGTTTTCCTCTTGGCATGTTTTTGATTTGGTTTTGGCCAATGTTGTTGAGTTTCTTATGGAATGTATGTTTGTATTTTGTATGTTATTATTAAATTTGAATTAGTTTGTTGTTCTATGTTTTTGTTTCTGCTGTTGCTGTATGTTGTGTTGCGTTTGTTGTTGGTGTTGTGTTTGATAGCGTAGTAAAACATTTCTTGCTGTCTGAGCGAACCTCCTGCTCTTCTCTGTGTTATGAATGAATTTCATTGTTTCAGAAAATTCTTCAGGGGCGAGTGTAAACTTTTTTATCACAAAGAATAGTACAAACGCCAATAGAACATTTCTGATTGAACTCTTCGCTTACGGGAAATTTTCGTAAGAAATTTTTTAATTTGGTTGTAAATTTTGTTACAGATATTTATGTAAGTACCTTGCGAGAGAATCAGATGGAATTAAATCCGTACGAACTCGAGCTCGCATTTTTTACAAGAAACTATTAAGTTGCTTGCATTGAGTCACTGTCCCTCAGTGGTATAGAAATGGTTCATGATACAAATACAAGGTACATAGTAGCATTAGCGCTGTTGTAATTTCCGTACCGAGTTTTTGTCAAAATCAGCTGACAAAAATGATACATATATCCCATGTACAATTATGAACATACCCGCTTGTTCTGAAAGTGGCGATTAACTACATGCCACTAGTTGCATTACTAGTTATAAAGTTCACTACATAGTTCTATTTTTGACTATATGTAATCCATAGAGAAACCAATCGACACTCTTTTGACCCATAGTCGTCTATAACACGAATGAAAACGATGTGCTTGACCTCAACACTAATAAAAAAAATCCTCATCAAAGAAGTACCTGGAGGTTCTGTCGAGATATCTCGACAAGTGCAGGCTTAAGCTGAACGTTGGCAAATGTGAGGCTGCTATAATCAAGGGGCAAACGGCGGTTGCTGTTTCGTAGTGCGATGGCATTTGTACCTGATCTTTGGATTGGGGACGCCCGAATAGGAAATACCGAGGTTCTTAAATACCTTGGAGTCCTATTCACGACGAATTTCGAATTTTACCGACACATTGACCGAACATTGGCCAAAGTGAAGGGAATATTCGCGAGTTACCTCAATGTGCTCCGGTGCCGTGAGGGACTGACGAACGAAGTTAGACTTTTGATCTACCGACAGATCATCAGCCCTATAATATCCTATGCATTCCCAGTCTGGTTTGGGATCTCTTCCCACCAGATGGAGAAGCTTAGAATATAGGAAAGACGCATTCTTGCAAGTTGCTTGGGTTTGCGGAAGATAAGAGCTGTAATAGTAGATACTAATCCCTAGTTTGTAGAAATGTTGATTAACCCCTTTTTATGGTACAATTTTGGGGGTACTGCTTTGCAGGTAGAGGGTGTAAATAAATATAATATGAAAGGTATGCAAACAGCTGTAAGCATATTAAGGTAGATTAAGATAGTTCTAGAAACATTATTTAATGTATAGAAAGTAATGTGTTGAAAGATTAATGTTAGATTTAGGTTATTTCCATCAGATGTTCATAGTACCGAATAAAATCAGAATTTTGAAATGAAATGAAAGAAGTTTTTTCCAATATCAATATTATTCTAACGGTGCAAACGGATTGTTATGTTGAAACAAACAAAAGAAAAAGAGATTAAGTTTTCATTTAAAATTCAACTTCAAAAAAAAAGGGACTGCAAAAAAGTTTGTGTGGAAAAAAATCAGGACTAAATTGAAATTGTAAATTATGTACATAACTCTGAAATATTGTAACAATTATTTTTTTGTGAATTACCTTTTGTGTTAGTTTTCATTTAATTTTTTGTTAAACCAAGTACCTTTTTTATGTTTATATACACTGTCTCAAACAATTGTCCGTACACCAGCAACACATCAACATATTTTACTGTATCTCACAAAGTTCTTGCCTGATTTGAGTGAAATAATCTTTTTGTATAGTGTAATTTGTACTGTAAATGATTAGTAAAACTAGAAGTGTAACCAAGTTGAACTTTTTAGTACACACTGAATGGTCAAAAAGAAAGTAGTAAACATGAACTCAAAAAATTGTTCGTACAGCATCAAAAGAAACGAAAAACACAACACCAATTGTAACGGTTGTTTACAGTTTTATTTTTATTCGTACAATTTGGAATTCTAGTTGGTTTCCGATATAATTATAATTGGATAATTATATAATTAATAATTGGTTTCCGATATAATTATTTATACTTTAACTAAAATGTGTTCAAAAAATAATAATCATTTAAAGATTTCGACTGACATCAAAGAATTGATTGTTAAAATGAAAACTGACGGCAAAAGTTTAAGAGAAATTGCGGAATGTGTTTTTAGACCACGATCATCTGTTCAATATGTGATCCAACAGCACAAACAAACTGGATCATTCAATATGATGGGAAGAGGGAAGAGGACATCCAAAATTCATAGATCCAAGACTTGGCACAAAAATCGAGCGTATGGTAAAGCTTGATCCAAAATAAGCGCGGTAGAACTTGCAGAAAACACCGAATATGTTTCTTGCAATCCACAAACCATCCGAAATTTTCTCCACCTAAACCAATATAAGGCATGTGTTCCTCGCAAAAAAACCCTTTGTATCCAAAAAGAATATAAAGCTACGATTAGAATACGCAAAAAGTAACGGGTCCGCCAATTAATTTTTTTTTTGAAAATGCTATAAAAAAAAAAACTACTGAATATTTTCTCAAATTTCTTTTTTTATTTGAAAGTACAATCCTTCCGGTTAATAATGGAAAATAATTTCATTCAAATGGCTGCCTCGGCTGGCCATGCAGTAGCCTACACGATCGGTCCAATTTTTAAGCACATTATCGATTGTGTGCAGCTCTATTTCACCAGTGGCTTCACGAATATTGTACTTTAAAGCGTCAATTGTCTCTGGCTTGTCGGCGTAACACTTATCTTTGAGGGTACCCCACAAATAATAGTCCAACGGTGTCAAATCGCAGCTCCGAGGTGGCCAAACGACGTCAGCTCTGCGGCTGATAATGCGATCTTCAAAAACAGGGCTGAAAACATCGAGTGTAGCTTCGGCTGTGTGGTACGTAGCGCCGTCCTGTTGAAACCAAATGTTGCCAATATCCTCCTCTTCAATTTTTGTGAACAAAAATTCGTTCAACATGGCCCGATAACGATCACCATTGACTGCTCATTTTCGAAGAAAAATAGCCCAATTATGCCTCTGGACCAAAATCCGCACCAAACAGTGACTCGTTTTGGGTGCATCGGCTTTTCAATGTATGCGTGCGGGTTTTCTGTGCCCCAAATGCGACAATTTAGCTTGTTTACATACCCGCCAAGATCAAAATGAGCTTCATCTGAAAAGATGAATTTTTTTTTGGCGAAATCGGCATCTTCTGTAAGTCGATCGCAGGCCCATTTTTCCCATATTTCCCCGCGTTCTTCAAGCGTATACACAACCCTATTCGTTCAGTGGAAGGATAAAACTAATTATCTGTCAAATGAGACATGAGCTAAGTGTTACCATTCACGAAATAAGCACTAGTTGAAAAAAAAACGTTAGATGGCGCACCCGTTATATTAACCATTCGGATGATTTCTGGGAAAAAGTAATATTTACGGACGAGAGCAAGTTTAATATTTTTGTGTCAGATGGAAGACGGTTTGTGTGGCGAAAAGAAAACACTGCCCTCTAATTAAAAAATATTAAGGCTACGGTGAAGCACGGTGGAGGCTGTGTAATAGTATGGGTTGCTGTGTCAGCTGGTGGTGTCGGAAATCTTGTGTTTTTTGAAACCAAAATGGACAAAATTTACTATTGAAATATTTTGAAACAAAATCTAAAAGCTAGCGCAATGAAATTGGGCCTAGGAGATAACTTTCGGTTCCTCCACAACAATGATCCGAAGCACATGTCAATGGTTGTAAGAGAATGGTTACTCTACAATGTGAAATAAGTGATTTCTCACCATCCTCAGAGCCCAGATCTTAACCCCATAGAGCATTTATGGGGAGTTCTAGAGAAAAAAATCCAACAACACACAATTACCAATAAGCAAATGCTGAAAGATGTCATTGTAGAGGAAAGGCAGAATATTGGGACAGAAATTACCCATAAGTTGGCATTGTCTATGACAAGTCGCTTAATGGATGTTATAGAGGCTAAAGGATGGCATACTCGATATTAAATTCTACCAAAATTCTTTTAAAAATACACTTTATTGAACTAAATTTCAACTTACCTATGATGTACGGACAATTTTTTTACCTATATTTTAAGTGTTTTTGTTGTAATTTTCTTCGTTTAATAAATATACGAAATAATTTTAGTTTTAAATAGTACATGATTTGTTTAGAGTTTAAAAATGGTATACCTCATCAAAATCGGGTGGGTATTTTAGGATTAACACATAAATGACGTGAAAACAACAAGATGTACGGACAATTTTTTGAGACAGTGTACATAAAATACATACGTGAATAAACATAGAAAATAGTACACATCCTTTTTTGTTGGAATACTGGTTTCTTAACTGATGAACTTATGGGCCCAATTCACGAACATACGACGCTTATGGTGTTCAAGCGGCTTCAGTTTTTGCGTCAGTTTGATCTTGTAAGGATGTAGGCCAAGGAAGTGGAGCTAGTGCTGGCTGGTTTGGAACTAGCACTATTCTACGTTATAACTAGTTACCCGTACAAGCGAGTAGATAGATGAAATCAAAAGAGAACGCACTCACACAAACAAATTTGACATTTACTGGGTACGATGAAATGTAAACCAAAGGAAATCATCGGGGCTGACGCTACTACCTTGTATTTGTATCATGGTCTGGTTCTCCCCCCATCTGACGTAAGGATCCTATCGCCATGTGGGGACCTAACTTGGAACTTATACGAGACAGTTTTGCGCAAAAAATAGCAATAAATTTACACGTTTTAAGTAATAAACTAAAATTTCTCTCGTTGTTTTCTTCACTGTCTCTGAATTTCGGAAGACAGAAAAATCGGTAACTAGTATGTTTCTCAATTGTCTTGTCTGGTGTAAGAGGAGGGTAGCACTAGTATGCATAGTGGCTGCACAAACTAAAGGTTATCTACCGTTTGTCAAATCGTTCCTACGGGAATCTGGTAATTTATGCAACTACACAAGAATTGCTCGGAATATACAAAGTGGCGCAAAAGTAGTCACCCTATCGTAATTTACACGAGACAGTTTTGCGGAGACAATAGCAAAATAGTCAAACTTTTTTTACTAATTCACTCTAATTCTAAAACTCTAATTGCCCAATAAGTATAAGGTCGACTCGGATCCAATTCGGATCCGGTTTCAGCCCAACAGATCGGATTACGCTTTCGATGATCGGTTTTGGATTCGATTCGGACCCTACACATCGGATTTCGTTTTCTCTGATCCGATTCGGATACGGTTTAAGTACGACATATCGGCGATAATATCGATAGTCATACGAAATCAAACGAATTAAAAGCTGTATTTCGGAAAGCTGCAATTACCAGAGACAGCCAAGGCGAATGAAAAGAAGCTTACCCAGTTACTGAACCATAACTCACCCCCGTTTTCATTGGTTATGAAACCCCGCTTAAAGGAAAACCTTGGGTCGATGAACAGAATCGTAGGACAAGTGATGACAAAAACGCTACAAGCATGGCATTGCTTCAGCCAATTGCATCGCGCACCGGGAGGGGAGGTATTAGGATTAAAGAAGAGCAGAAACCTGTTTATATAAGAAGGATTACCGGTTTTGGGGAAAGTGGGAGAGTGAGAAAATTGAGATACACAATAGAAAGAACGACGCCCGATAATTGTAACTAATTGTAAAATTCAAACCAACTTCAATGGATCAGCTGCCCCCGTTTTGGAGATAATGATGCTAATCTAGCCGCAGATGGTCAGAGTAAGTTGGGGATATGGAGAGAACTGTTCCCTACTTTACTTCTCCCAAGAGACTTCGACGCAGGAATTGAGTAAATAAAGGGTTTTTCAATAAGAGCGCTACAAAAGTTTTTTTAAATAAAACAAAACCGGTTTTAGATACCAATAAAATTCTTTTTTCCTGTGAAAGTACGTTCGATGCCATTATGTATGGAACTCGATTTCTTTTGCATGGCCACCACGGGCACGCTTGCAGAAGTCCAGACGCTGAACCCAATTTTCGACGGTTTTCAAGCATAAATCGGCCGATACTGCTGCAATTTCAAGTTCGATATTCGTACGAAGTTCATCAATCGTCGCTGGCTTGTTGGCACAGACCATAGCCGTGACGTAGCCCCACAGGAAATAATCTAACAGCGTCAAATCGCACGATCGAGGCGGCCAATCGACTGGGCCATTTCGTGAGATAACAAGTTCACCAAACTTGGTTTCCAATAAATTGATTGTGGCATTCGCTGTGTGGCTTGTGGCGCCGTCCTGTTGGAACCACATGTCCTGCAAGTCCATTTTATCCAATTGGGGCCAAAAATATTCGGTTATCATTGAACGGTAGCGATTCGCATTCACAGTAATGTGCCGGTCTTAATCATTACGGAAGAAGTACGGCCCAATGACGCCGCCGGCCCATAAACCGCACCAAACCGTAATTATTTCGGGATGCAATGATGACTTATGGATTACGTGTGGATTGCTGTCTGACCGATAACGCATATTTTGCTTATTGATGAAGCCATTCAGCCAGAAATGAGCCTCATCGCTGAAGATGATTTTCCGATGAAAATCTGAATCATTTTCAAGTTGTTGCTCAGCCCAATTCACGAACATACGACGCTTATGGTGGTCAAGCGGCTTCAGTTCTTGTCAATTTGATCTCGTAAGGATGTAGGCCAAGATCTTTTCGCAAAATTCGCCACAACGACGTCACAGAGATGCACAACGCTTGAGAACGACGTGTGAGAGATACATTTGGACTTTCTTGAACTGAAGCCTCAGCGGCAGCAATATTCTCGACTCTACGGGCACTTCTTTGTATTCCTGGCACGGGAACATTTTTCACTGTGCCTGTGGATTCAAATTTTTCCACTAGATGCTCAATTGTTGATCTGTTAGGACGATTATGACGACCATAAATTGGACGTAGCGCTCTTAAAGTTGAGGCCACTGACTCCAAATTTCGGTAGTAAATTTTAATAATTTCGACTCGTTGTTGGCTCGTATATCTCTCCATGATGAAATGGCAAACCTTACTGAAGAGAAATGTCAAAAGAGTGGGGAAAAATATGGCGTCGTTTGCTGTCCCTATCGATTTACTTTTGTAGCGTCTCTGTTGAAAAACCCGTTACAAGACGATGGCGTCGATTAACACAACAGAAATTTCTACCAAACCCCTACTACCTGACCAAGTCAAGGGTGGCAGATGGATGGTTGCTACCAAAAAAGCCTAATAACTTTTTCTATGTATTCATTCGGTTTTATCTGTTTAAATTCTTTATAATATTAACCTCACCTGTCTGTATGCATGTATTTATGCCGAAAAACTTTGGATTGACTTTTAACGCTTTTCCCGTGATCTATCTATCTATCTATTAACTATAAAAATATGGGCGGGATTGAACAAAGGGGCGTGGTACCTCTCATACAAATCACAAATTAAAAATCCATTATTTATGCTCGAACATAATGTGTAAAATAGAAAACAATGTGTCATATGTGAAGAATTTATAGTCAAAAACTATGTTTTTTAAGGGTTGGTTTTTTTATTCATGGTATGGTCTTTTAGTTTAAGGGAAATGAACGATTGGCAAAAAAAAGAATTGGCCTTTGCATAGCCGAGTCCGAAAGTTCCGGTCAAACAGAGTTTAGGCACACGTTATGCTGACGAAGCAACGAGCGGATGAACTGCGAGTATAAAGAGGCTCGAAAATAAGTTTGCCGAATGTGGGACAATCACAAGAAGGTCTTGTTGGTGTAGTTGCTGCCATACAAGCCAATCCTGCAGCTCGAGAAGAAGCTAATCTGATCAAATGGGATGCAATTTCGTCTCATGTCACTTTTGTTTGTCAAAATAATCGAAATCTCAAAATTGCTGCATACGGGAGTCCTCTTGGGCACAAAAAATCAAGTAATACCACAGGAGGTTATGTTGGGTTAGGTGTTGGTGGCAGTCGATAAAGCAGCAGATCCCATACTAGACATCCGCCTATCGGCTACTGCTGGACTAGTGCAGACAAAATGTCCAGTGGCGACTTCTTACTTCTCATCGATACAGTCCTTCAGTCTAGCCGCATGTCTACCAATCGGACAGTGTTCCATCAAAACTGAAACAAGCATTGATGCCTTTTGTCTGGGCTATAGACAGAAGGTTCATGGATCACCTGATGTTCACTCTCGGCTAAATTTATCTTGCGGGTAAAAAATATGTGCCGTCGTCCTCATCCTCATAGAGAAACGATGTTTCAAGATATGCCTTCAAGTCGTCAGGCGCATGCAAACACGACCAACTCCTGTATAGGTACTCAACGACTAAGATATTCGCCTATTTCCCTAGAGAATACCCAGTATCCTCCCGGATCATTCATGTTCGACCCATCCATGTAGAAATTCCCGGTATGGGAATATGGTATTTCCGATCGAGTAGTAGTTCTGCTTACGAGTAGTCGACAAATGCAGGAGTATTGTGCCCATGTTACAGCACTGTTCCATGACCGTCTCCAATAATGACGTGTTCTTTAAGCTGATGTCAGGAGTAGAAGAAGAGAGTGTTGTATTTCCGATCGTATAGCGGTTTCACTTTCAAGCAGTCACCAAATTCAGGGTTTACCTTCCACCACTGTCCCTTTGTGACATTTGCTTTAACCTTATGGCAGTCTTAGCAGCAATATGTCTATAAAGTCAGCGGGAGTGGTATGGAGATGGCCCGTGATGCACATCGTTGATTATTCAATTATTCAACAACATCTGAAGATTATTCAATAGTATATAACAGGTGGGTTTCTCAAGCATGTGCCACCACACCACCGCTGTATAGATCCAAAGAACATTCCTTGGAGAAAGTGCACATTTAGAGTCTATATCCATCTTACAGCCATCTTACATTGTCTTTCCACTATATTCTGTCTAAAGCTAAGGTACACCTACTTGGTAAACTCTGCAAACATAATCTCAGAACTATTCAACCGGAGAGGTACCACAATAGCCATTTGTTGTATTTGGATAAAATGTACCACCACGGATTTGACCAGGTTTACATCTAGCTCATTCTCCCCGCCCATCTGATCAAGTCCGTAAGCTGCTCTGGAATACTTCTCCGTTATAGTTATTTCCATGTCATCCGCATACAACAATTTCGAATGCGCAATTTAGTGTGTGAGAAGTATTCCATTCTGGACACGGTTTCATAGAAGTGGAGACATGGCCCAGCTTGAGGTGTGCCTCAGTTAACACATCTGGTAGATGTCGAGGTGCCCAATTCGCCCATGACACGTCTCCTGAAGGTTATTTCTTATACAAACCCAATAAGATCCACGTTCACCTAAAGGTCCGATAGTGGCAATTCCAACATTAACAGTAATATTATTGAACGCACCCTCAATACTTCTAGATACTTCTTAGCATCTAACAATTCCTTTATGTATCCTAGTAGTTCATGCAGTGTTGCCTTTGTAGATCTTACCGTGCCGTACAAATGCTGCGCACCAGATAACAGTCTTACAATACTCGCCCGCAAGTGCCCATCTATCAGCCGTTTCAAAGTCTTCAGTATGAGCGATGACATGTTAATAGACATAAAATGTTTAAAAGCCGTTTGAGAGACATTCCCCGGTTTGGGAATCAACAACTGTATTGGGCCTGGTGGCCTAAAAGGGCTAGAAGCTGCCTATAGCCCATTTAGTACTGGATTTGAGTAACAATTTGAATGGCAACTTGAGAAGCCTCCTCTATGAGGAGTATATTCAATTGCAACAGTCTCCCCTTTCAGCGAGTTGCCAGGGTAATGTGTTCATAAGGACAAATTGTCCACTACCCAAAACAGTCCTTCAGACAACCTACGGTCGTATTGCCTGACGCCAGTATATTCCTTGGATACGATGAATTAGAAGTTTTTATTTTTTGACTTTATTGATTATTGATTTACCGAAGGGCATCTACAAATTTCTCTTGGCCCGTCTGAGCGCGCCATTATATCGCCCTAGCTGAATCTTGTAGTTCTCCCAGACCTCCTTGTCTCTCGATGACTTGGATTTGTTAAACAGTTCTCGGTATGGTTTCCTTATATCCGCAAGTTATCCATTTGTCCAGGAAGGCTTCTTCGTCCCTTCGATCTTGAGCCCGAGGTTTGTAGTAATTTGCTGATAGCACTCGTAACCCTGATCGCTACATTATTTATGTCATCTTCGCACCATATCTACGCAGATAATTCTGAACCGAAACAACACCTACAAATATTTTCGTAGAAGGACCAGTCAGTTCTCTTCACATTGTGACGTACTACCTGCAGTCCAACTGGAATCCGATGTATTTATGATCCGAGACCGAAGTCCGTTCATTGCATATAGCTAGGCTAGTATCTACTCGTATTAGGTAGTCAATGAGTATTTCACCCATCTCATTGGTGTCAGTGCTACCCCATAATGGATGGTTACTTATACTCATAATCTTTTAGTAAGGGAAGTTTGTCACCACAAATATCGCTATTCTTCAGGCTGTACAATACAAAATTCAAACATTTATTTCGATTCCCGTTAAACACAAATTTTCGAATCTACTTTATCCCGTCCTTAAAAGACGGCGGCGAATTGAAAATTTAGACACATCCATCGAAATGATTAATTGGCGTGTCAATCCCTAAATATTTCGGATTCTCACAAGAATAAATCTCCAAAAAAAAAAACACAAACAAAAGACCAACAGGAGAACAAAACACCAGTGAAAGGAATGTAAAGGGATACACAAAAACTTAGAAATCCTGTATAAAAAACTGGAAAACAACGAACCCTCTACAGAACAAGAAGTAACACAAAAGAATTCCTCAAACGATAGAACACATACAAAAACCTTCATCTACATTTTGCCTGCTGCACACACTTGTGAAGGTCGTCCACTCCTTGGTCGTCCCCAAAAAAAAAATGATGGTATCTTGTGAAGATGATCTGCCTTCCATATCTGTGTGTGTGTTGTGTTTGGTAGTCCTTTGTTTTCGGCGAAAATAATCATTGAAAACGATAGCTCACATCGATCATTCACTCCGGCCACTACACTCCGGTTCAGATGGCTGAAAAAACTACAGACAATTTTTGATGTTTTGCATTTAAAGCAGCACTTAAGCGACCATTCAGCATAAAATGCACAGATCGATTTCAAAGTAGGAATGTGCGCTCGCCTCCATGTCAGGGTGTGATGGAAACCTTTGTTGATATGAGCCTCCTCGTTCCTAAACATAATATAGGGGATCGATATTGATAGGAGTTGTGTGGCACACATTGGGAGATTTGGAATAAAATGTGGGCATTTATTTGTTTCAAATCCAATTTGTTATCAAGGGCTTAAGTAGCTTAAACTGTAGATATAATTGTCCAATAAGATAATATTTTGTATAATTTATACGTACAGGATAATCCTGTAGGTCTTATAGACAAATTCATTGAAAGGCCAAAATGGCTAGACGACTAGTCAATAGTTGCTATAGGGGAAACTGCAGGTATCACAATGGGCTTCTTTAGCCTAAGTGTGCTAGACAGCATGCTGACTTGCAGCCTTTTCAACCAACCAACTAACCAACGTACATCATCACCCTGACTTTTTCTAGTCATTCCCTAAAGAGTTTCCACTCATAAACACCACGAATATATTTGATAAGTTTGAGTTTGATCTCAACTCATCAGTATTGGAGGTTCAACTTATGCGTTCCCCATCTGCCAGATGGGTATTTCGTGGATGGGTGTAATAACTGGATCAGACTTCCAAACTTGACGTTGACCCAAGCACAATTCTCCATTTGATCTCATGACTAACTTTATTGTGTTTGTTTACGGCAAATCCGAGGTAAATTCTGTAGATCACTGCCTTGATAATAAAATAATTTTCAACCTTGCTGGAAAAGAGAGAGCCCTCTGTTGGTCGAAAATATAATCTTCGTTTTGTATACTAAACCCATGTTCTCCGATTCCTTTTTGGTTCTCGAAAATATCGTACTACGAGGGCGGATCAATAAGTCCGTGAATTTTTTAATGAAACACAGTTTTTTTTCAAAAAAAAATTATTTTTCAACATAATCTCCTTTTAGCTCAATACAGTAGGACAACGTTTCTCCAATTTTTGTATCCCTTCCAAAAAATAGGCTTTTTCGAGGTCCATAGAATAGGCATTTGTTTGATCAATAATTTCATCGTTGGAGCTGAATCTCTTTCCACCGAGCCATTTCTTTAGGTTTGGAAATGGGAAATAGTCACTGGGGGCTAAATCCGGAGAATAGGGCGGATGAGGTACCAATTTGTAGCCCAATTCATGAAATTTTCCCATTGAGATTACAGACGTGTGCACCCGTGCATTATCCTGACGAAAAATAACTTTTTTCTTGACCATATGAGGTCGCTGTTTTAAATCCTCGTTAAATCTGTCCAATAAGTTGGCAGAATATTAGCCGTTTATTGTTTTTCCCTTTTGAAGGTAATCGATGTGGATTAACCTGCGTGCATCCCAAAAAACTGTTGCCATCACCTTATTGGCCGACAAACTTACCTTGGCCTTCTTCGGAGCCGGTTCACCCGGAGAAACCCATTGTTTAGACTGCTGCTTGGTCTCCGGAGTCTTGTAATGGATCCATGTTTCATCCACAGTTACAAAACGCCACAAAAACTCCTTCGAACTTCGGTTAAACAACTCCAAACAAACCTTTGAAGTTGTCACACGATTACGTTTGTGGTGAATTGAGAGCAAACGCGGCACCCATCTTGCAGACAGCTTTCTCAAACCCAACTGATCATTTAAAATCGAAACCACACTGCCATATGAAATACCTATGGCATCAACAATCACACGCACTTTACTCTTCGATCGACCAACATCATATCGTGGATTTTTTCGACATTTTCGGGTGTATTGACCTCAATTGGCAGTCCAGAACGTTCAGCGTCATTTGTACTTCTGCGACCACAACGCAAGTCAGTAAACCACTTTTTTACCACTGAAATCGATGGTGCAGAGTCCCTTTAGTATTTATCAAGCTTTTCCATGGTTTGATCGGGGGGTTTTTTTCGCAAAAATAATGTTTGATGAGCACTCGAAATTAATTTTTTTCCATTTTTAAAAAAATGCACGAGGTTGTATGTAGTGAACAGCTGTTAAACGCAAAGTAAATGGCGGAACTTGCTCACAAGTTGACAGTAGTCTACTAACAGGTGGTACTTGGTGGGGGAAGTGTTGCAGTTCGAAAAGTCACGGACTTATTGATCCGCCCTCGTATTTTCCCGTACTGTTAGCCAAACGATATTTACTTTATATCGTCAGCCTCTGACTTTTGTTACTGCCGGTATTATTCGTGTCAAATTTAGTCTTTCTCATTATAATATCTATTATAATGTTGAAGACATCGCTCGATCGCGCGCCACAGACCTTGCCTGGTATCAAATTGTTCGATTGATCACCCATCTTCACTGAGGATTTGGTGTCATTCTGCAGAGCCGTATTAGCTCAGCTGGAATACGAAGTTCATAGGGAACTTGGTAAAATTTTTCCCATATCGGTCTATTCAAGGCAGATCTATAATCAACAAAAACATGGAAGATGTCGATTTTCTTTTCGTGGAGTGTTATCCAGGATATGGGGTAACGCAAATATCTAGTCAGTTGGGGGGTTTGTAGGTCTAAAGCTGCACTTATAAGGTACTATCAAGTCTGCAACATTTGTCAACATTTGTCAAGTCTGCAACATTTCACTTGATACGACTCTTCTTTCGCGATAGAGTATGAGGTACATGCACTCTGGATACCTGTTATAAATACATGCCACAAAGTGCATGTGATTTAATGTGGTTCTCGACCTGATGTGCTTAACAACGGGTGAGGATTACCCCACCAAGAACATGTTTCATGCGATTGTTAGCACATCGATCAGAATCTCTGTTTTGTCTCCTTTGAAGGGTGTCCAAGACATCAGGAATTGGAACCCAAAGCCTTGGAAACCAGCGTACAGAAGTGCACCAATGCCTTGACCACCACAGTTTTGCCAGGCCAACCTCTTTATTTCAGCCAAGAGATATCAATTCAGCGATTCTCTGCGTCCCCCTGGTTAGGAGTCAGGACTATCATCATCATCTCTGTGATACAAATCGCAAGACTTGGGTAATAGACACCTCCACCTCGAGCATCTGCGACTGTCTATCATATTTCATTACAAGTAAATCATATAGCACGGTCAACAAATATATTCTTCTAGCCACCAACCACCTCCATGTCAATAGATAGTCATAATCCACTGTTCGAGTTTCGCTCCCAGTTCTTACATCATACTTAGTATGAGTATGAGAGTATGAGACAAGTATCGTCCTAAAACAATTTCCACATTAAAATATAAAACAGCATTACAAAAACATTGGTATTGAAATATTAAGTCTAGACCAAAAAATGGTTTCCCATTACATCCCATGAAGGGATTAGGGAGAGCTTCTCACAACCATTGAGATGTCCGCGTTCTAGTTTTACACTCACTGATTGGAACCTACAGTTTAACACCGGTTTCGAACGGTATATTGAGAAGCTTTTTCATGGCTAAATACTCGATGGTGTCGCTGTCACTATGCGAGGTGATTGTCGTCGAAAGAAATGTAAGGTGGTCAGAGCTGAAATCCAAGCCATGATTTCATGCACAAGAGCCGGGTGCACTACCATTGAACCACTGACGGTTGCCGACGGTCTAGGTAAAACTGGTTTAAAAACTCTAGGGAGTCGACTGCAACATTGTCACCGAAGGCGAGAGGGTTGTTTCGACACCTTCCGATCTAAAAATACAAATTAAAGTCCCTCCAGTTCGAGAGCTGGCACTTGTTGTTCCTAGTCAGCACACGATAGAGAAAAGGCTTCTAGTCAGAACTGGCAGCAAGTTCGCATTTTCGACTCCCATGAAGTCCAGGAGCTGACGGCAGCAACGATTGCAGAATACAAAACACGAAACAGGCAATCACTTTATTAGAGGTATTGCCGACTCAGATCAGCGGTCCTAAAAAATACAATAAAATCTCACTAGAACGATGGATGACAAAATCCCGAAAGACTGACTGAGGATATCCCCAACTAAACATTCATCACCGGTTGTGCAGATACATATAGCGCCCAAATCCCTGAAATCACCGTATACTTCGATTGGAGCATCGCAATTATACGATTCCTAATCAGCGAGAATCAATGTGCTCATGATTGGTTTCAGCCACCGGTGACCTGTAAGTATGAAACCAAGGCTTAGATATATCAACGGACCTGCCACTCAGTCATGGCAAATGCGTCCAAACGAGCACGTCGCTCACTCCTCTTCATGCTTTCTGCCCCATCAATGAGGCAATCTAACTCTACGAGTGTGTACCTCCTCCTGATTTAGATGAACATGCTCCAATGCACGATCTCAATGTTAAGAGAAGTATCACCCATTATTTTATGTAGGGTGTTTCTAGGCTTCCCTTGACATACAGGCCAATAACATTATCCTCTGAACTGATAATAATCGACGATAAGACTCCATCGCCGGGCATGCAATGGTCTAGCCAAATTTTTATATGAGCTGGTGCATGTACATACTTTATCAGAGCACTGCCGTCAGTTTCATGCAGATTTACCTGTAGTCCATCGACACCTGCAGTTTTGTTGTTTTTAACTTGAGAAATTGTTGTGCTGGCCTGGAACTGCTGACGTGGGGGCAATCGATTCCATTATCCTCTATTCGTTCATATACATTGTATTCTCCCAAGACAATGAATACAATGACATGATTACCAAATATCACGAACATAGTTTTCACATTTCTGACAGGATTCGACCTTTAACTTTTTGGTATAATTTTCGGGGTTTGCTTTTCCTTATGTTTGTTTCAATTTGTTCTCTCTCACGCTTTCTCCATTGCGATATTTTTCGCCAAAAAAGCGGTTGTCTCTCTCCCTGTCTAGTTATACCGCTCGGTCGTAGCTCGCGTTGCAACTGACTGAAGCACTATCATACGAGCAGAGTTCGTTTCATAACTGGACATGCTACAGTCTTCATCGTATCATGGTTTCGTGTGAAGCGGGTTTTCACGGCTATTGCTGTATTTAAAAAAAGGAATGATTGATTGATTGGGTTTGCTTGATTTTTTGTGTCTTCTTTGTAAGGTCAGCTAGTTTTGTGACCGCCCTCGTACATCCATATCATTCACTGTAGGAACAACAATACTAGATTATCATGTCGCTAAAGCACCATTAACTGTTATTTCCCGACCATCCGCAAATTTCGAAAAAAGATAGTTCGATGCAGGGTCCAGCCCCAAAACTGCACCAACCAGTGACACAATATTGATGCCTTTGTGTCTCAACTATCACTCGTATATTTTCTAAACCACAAATGCGACAACGTTGACGATTAACGAAGCCATCAAGATAAAAATGAACCTCACCGCTAAAAACGATTTTATTCAAAATTCATTCATTATTTTTAAAATAACTCTCAATAATGAAATGCGTTGTTCTTTAATTTGGAGTTCAATTTTGCATAATACTGAACTGTCAGTTTTTTTTGCTGGTTTTTTTTTCAACAACAACAATTTACAGCAAACATGGTATGAAAATCAAATAATGCGTGAATTTTGGACACCCTTTGTAAATAAGTTTTGTGAATGTTTCTTGTGTTTCATTGTCTCCAACTTTTGTTGAACATTTACCTTTTAAAGAATTCTCAATGTATTTGAGGTTTTATTCGCACTTAGCTTAGTGAATTGTTCAATAATACCATGTCACACAACCGCTCATGAATAAGGCTTGGCAGGAATCATTGTGCAGAACTAATATTACAATTTTCCTGAGTTTGAATAAAAAAAAATATCTTTTCTTAAAAAATTCCGACAGTAAGAATAAAACTCTCGACGTGAACGCAGATAACAATTCTATTATGTAACCTTCTTTTTCAAAACGGTCAATTAATATCCTCTCAAAACGGTTAATTAATGCAATTGATGAAAAAGACGCTGCACGTATGGCAACGAAACAGTCAGTTGCAACGCGTGCTCCGAGTGATCGGTACAAGAGGCTAAGAAGGGAAGAACACCAACAATATATGTGTAAAAAATTGCAGTGGGGGCAAAGGAGAGCGAAGACCGAATTGTGCACAATGAATTCCGAAAATTGTTCCAGCGGGTAAGAAGATCGAATAATGGGCCTAATAATGGGATGCCCTCCTGCAAGGACGAGAATCGGACTGATAAGCAGTGTGTGCTTAAAATGTGGAGATACCACTTTTCAGCTCTACTCCACTCAGATTCTTCCACTGAAGATCAGGAGGTCATGATTGTGGAAGGCAGTGTGGATTGTAACAACCCCCCTCCCCCTACAATAACCAAGGCGTGATGAGATCGGCAATCTCCCAGCTTAAGAACAACTGGTGTTGACGGACTACTAGCTGAACTTTTTAAGGCCGGTGGCGAAGACTTTTAGCCCACATGCATCAACTAATATGGGTATATAGTTGGGGGTTTGCTTGACGATTGTCCTGTATTCAAAATGGGTGATCCGTGTGTATGTTCCAACTATCGCGATATCGGTATTTGATCCATCGCATATAAGGTATTGTCGAGCGTAATTTGTGAAAGAGTAAAGCCAATTGTTGAAATCCTGATTGGACCTTATGTCTGTGGTTTTTGACCACGCAAGTCCACGACTGACCAAATATTCACGCTACGCAAAATCCTGGAAAAGATCCACGAAAAGCAAATCGAGAAATACCATCTTTTTGTCGATTACAAAGCTGCTTTCGATAGCCCCTTACTCGGAAAATTGTACGAAGCTAAGTCTGAACTGGATATTCCGGCAAAACTGATCCTTCTCTGTAGAATGAAGCTGACCAGCACCAAATTAGCAGTGAAGGTGAGGAAAGAAAGAAAGAACCATTCGGTACCAAGCGAGGACTCATACAAGGCGACACACTTTCGTGCAATCTCTTTAACATCTTAACGGAGTTAATAATGAGAAAAGCTGCAGTAAATACGAACAATACCAAAAGCAAACAAAAGCGGTAAGTTGCTGGCGTATGCTGATGACATAGACATCTTTTGCGCAATATTTGACAGAGGTTACTGCAGTATTTTCAAGAATTGAAAAAGAATCAGCGAAGTTGAGTCTTGCTGTTAATGAGGGCAAGACAAAAATGATGGTGTCAACGACTAGAGAAACCTCTCGACTTGGTCCACACTTAAACGTTGACAACCGAATAATTGTAAAGTGATAGATGAAGTTGTTTTTGTACCGTGGATCCGCCGTGAACAAGGACACGGCCTGGAGATAAATAGGAGAATTGTGCTTGCAAATATATTCTATTTTGGGCTCAGTAAGCAGTTTCGACAGACAAAAGTCCAGCTATACCAGACTCTCCGGAACTAGGGTCATATCGCAAGTGGAAGAAAAACACCCGGGAGTATTCGAGAGAATAATTATCCGTAAAATAATATATGGAGCTGTTAAAAAAACGGCGAGTACCGACGTCGTTGGAACCAAGAACTCTAACAACTGCATTCTGACGTGGACATATCTAGGCGAATCAAATTAGACCATTGTTAACAGAATGGTTGAAAATGAGCCAGCGCGAAAGGTTTTCGTTAACATACCCGATGGAAGCAGGAAAAGAGGATGACCAAGTCTCCGCTGGACAGATCAGGACGAAGAATCCCTCCGTATCCTTGGTGTTACCAACTGGCGAGAAAAAGAGAAGGATGAAATCAGTTGGAGGAATATGGTGAAATTTGTTTAATTTGTTTGTTAATTAATTTGAGTACGACATTTGACATTATGAGGTTGTAAAATAGTCAAGAAAACTAAAGTGAGCAATTAATGTCCTCGTTGCAGCAACGCACTGAAGAGTGATGAGTGATGTAAGAGAGAATCTGTCAAATGCCGAGAAAAGTGATAATAGTTGAGTGTGTCGCCGCTACTAAAAGAGCACGCCGTGTCAAAAAAAAATTTACCTCATCTTAATCTCGAAAATAGGTAAACAATTTTCACAAGCAAGTTTATTCGTTTGCTTTCAAGTCATTTAGAATTTGTCAACATCCCATAATTGGCTTCAAATCGCCCACTGTGGCATAGTATCTCTTGATATTATTATCGATATTCGTATGTTCAAATAAATTTTAAAAAAATATGATAACGGAGAAATAAATAATCGAGAACAGAACGAAAAAGTAACGCACCAAGGACTTTGTTTCCGAATCAAATATCAAAACCAGATGACCTTAATGGAGGGCACCACATGCTACAAACAACTGCATACCAAATAATCGACACAATCAGTATTAAATCAGAAACCTAAATTTAAGACTGAATATAACAAATGAAATTTAATACGATATTACATGTACAATATGTTTGTATAAATAAATATTGTATTAAAAGAATTTTCAGTTTAATCTTATAAATCCTACCAAAAGAAATATGATAAAATTCCCAAAACAAAGTCTACATTGGAAACTACAACAACGATAACCGTCTGCCTATCAACCTACTGATAAACTATTTTGAAGTTATATTTATATGTTGGTACTTCCAACGCAGCCCTTAAGTTTTAGGTGGTTGCATATTTGTTGTAACTTCTTATTTAGGTGAAGTCCGTATGGCTTTAGGCAAACATTTCACAAACTGTGTCAATAATTTATCTAGACTATTTGATTTTTATTACACTCATCTCTTAAAGTCTTTTTGTTTATCTTTTTGTTAAAAGTCAACACAGATTAAGTGAAAACTATAAAACAGTGTAACTACATGTGTTGTCTTATAGTTGCTAAACGCTGTACCTTTACTTCGAGCATCATACTCATTTAAATATTTTGAAGAAACGAAAGGAGCCCATATTAAAGTTGGAGCAATGCCGACCTAAAAATGCTCTACACGCTGAAAAATAACGGCCCCATAAACATATTGCAGGAACCATGTGCATGTTTGCAAGCATTGTTTTCGTGAATTGAAGACCTGCTGTTTTTTGTTTCTTCACTGTGACAGACGCCAGTGCTTTTACCAGTTGCTTTTTGTTTCTTCACTGTGACAGACGTCAGTGCTTTTACCAGTTTCAACAAACAAATCCACATTTGGCTCACAAATACATATATTATAACCTATTAACAATTGTGTCCCAAACATGTTATATTGAATATAAAATACAATGTGTTTGGATAAGAGTATACTATATTTGCGGCATGATACAAACACGTTATATTTGCATCCAAACAATAAAAAAATAATAATAAGCGTGTTTTCTTGTTACACAGCTTGCTTTGATTACATTGTTTTCGGTTAGAGACAAGTCTACTGAATGGATCGGTTCCCATTAAATGTCTATAGAACGTAAAATTTTTAACAAATCGAATTTTACCAATTCTCAGATTTTTCTACGCTTTTTTTTGGAAAAAAGGACTTTTTCACTTTTTCAGCATAACTTCAAGGGACTCTAAATTTTTCACTTACAATATTTGGAAAAATTGTAGCCATGGTAAAGCTGAACAACTTTTGTGAACATATAAATTCAACCTGAACGTGTCTAGTCACCGTAAATAGCACATAAAAACCACTTTGTATCTTAGACAGGTTGCCCATCGCCGGTACCTTATATTTATTTCGTCACTGGTCGGAACTGGTATAGAACTGAGGTCCCAATTGGTGAGGTCGAAACCAGAAAGCGCACAGCTGAGACCGTTGCACAAAAAGTGGTATAGCAAATTTTAGCATGTGTTTTATTAAAATTTGTCTTTTTTTGTTGTTTGGATGCAAATATGACATGTGTTTGGAGCATGTCGCATATATAATATACTTGTTTCCAAACACATTGTGTTTCCTATTCAATATTACATGTTTGCGACACAATGATTAATATGTTATAACATATGTGATTGCGACCCAAATATATCTGTGTTTGTAATACAAACACAGTCGGGTTTGTTGCACTGTTTATGCTCTCTCGAGAGCAAGAGAATGTATGTAAGTATGTAAATATATTTTGTATATGTGTATCTGTATTTTTGCATTATTCTCTCAGCCAGTGAGTCATAAATATTCCTGAATGTGCGTGTAATTTGCAGATGAAGTGATTCTTATTTTGCCTGACGCATTGCGTTTTAGAGTCATGTATTCAGTCGCCAATGGACAGAGGATATCAAAAGCGCTTGATTAGTGAAAAAATAATAAACGAAGGCTCGGGCGGTTAAATGGTTTGTGATGTTACTTTGGTTTTTGTATATGTGTTTCGTATATATGTATGTATTTGTGCTACCAAAGTGAGAAACGATTTTGAGGAAAGAAAGTGGAAAGGGAAACAACGTGAAGCCGTTTGTCTGAGAAAATTGGGGCGACGGACCATTTGTGAAATAAATGTAATAAAAAAACACAAGTAATTAATCCACGGTTGGCTTGCATGAACTTGACTTGTATATAAATATCTTGATTGTGTACCAACTCATAACCAACGCATAGCTGAAAGCTTCTGAAAATAAAAACGTGAGAGATAACAAAGAAAGGAGAAGCAGAAGTGCAGCAGATTATCATTTCATGAAAAAAACAAATAATGCATTCAATGCAAATAAATGTAAAAAGGGTCGTTTTAAATCTATTAATTTTTGTATTAATATTATTTGTATTAATTATATTGTTAAAATTAATTATAATAAATAATACATATATATTGAAATCGAAGAATAATTCGTTTCTAAATATTACGAGGGCGGATCAATAAGTCCGTGACTTTTTGAATGAAACATGGTTTTTTTTTGCAAAAAAAAAATTATTTTTCAGCATAATCTCCTTTTAGCTCAATACACTTTCTCCAAATTTGGATCCCTTCCAAAAAATAGGATTTTTCGAGGTTCATATAATAGACATTTGTTTGATCAATAATTTCTTCGTTGGAGCTAAATCTCTTTCCACCGATCCATTTCTTTAGGTTTGGAAATAGGAAACAGTCACTGGGGGCTAAAACCGGAGAAAATGGCGGATGAGGTACCAATTCGTAGCCCAATTAAATAACTCTAAACAATCCTTTGAAGTTGTCACACGATTACGTTTATGGTCAATTGAGAGCAAACGCGGCACCCATCTTGCAGACAGCTTTGGTAAACACAACTGATCATTTAAAATGGAAACCACACTGCAATATAAAATGTTTATGGCATCAACAATCTCACGCACTTTTACTCTTCTATCGGCAAACAACATAGCGTGAAATTTTTCTACATTGTCGGGTGTATTGACCTCAATTGGCAGTCCAGAACGAAAGTCAGTAAACCAATTTTTTACCATTGAAATCCCCATAGTATTTATCGAGCTTTTTTCCTTGGTTTTCCTTGGTTTGATTGAGGGTTTTTTCCCCAAAAAATAGTGTTTAGTGAGCACTCGAAATTCACTTTTTTCCATATTTAGAAAAATGCGCAAGGTTGTATGCTTTGAACAGCTGTTAAACGTAAACTAAATGACGGAACCTGCTCAAAATTTGACAGTAGTCTATTAACTGGTGGTACTTGATGGGAGCAGTATTGCATTTCTTATAACTATGAGAGAAGTTCGAAAAGTCACCGACTTATTGAGCCACCCTCATATTATATTTGGAAGGAAATTCGCATATGTTTCCACGTAAGGATATGTAGGTTTGGGGGAAACACGCGAATACTTCCACATAAGTATATGGATGTTTGGGATGAAGAATGCATATGTGTCCACGTAAAAGCATACATGTTTGTCAGTAAACATGATACTGTTTGCATTTAAACACAAGTGAGTTTGGGACTTGCAAACATATGAATGTTTGAAGTGTGTTCCAAATTCCTGCAGAATATGTTTGGGAAAATGTGTAAGAGAGGCCGTTATTTTTCAGCGTGTAGGGAACGAAAATTCTCGAACTTTTTCATTTCCTGGGAAAAATGGGAAAATAGATAAATTTGAGTCCGTTATTTTATAACTTTTTTAATTTTGAAGGGCAATATTGAACCACAAAAAAGAATAAACATCTTAACGAACTAAGTTGTATTGCAGTGTATACACGCTGAAAAATATTGGCCCCAGCAACATATTGCAGGAAACATGTACATGTTTGCAAGCACTGTTTAAATGAATTGAAAATCTGCTGCCTTATTGCTTCTTTATTGTATTTCTCGTATTTGCTATTAGCGGTTTTCAACAAATAAACCACATTTGGGTCTCACAGATATATATTATAGCTCATTATTCATTGTGTCTCAAACATATTATATTGAATAGTAACCACAATATGCTTGGGCACAAGTATAGTATATTTGCGACAAGCTACAAACAGGTTATATTTGCATCCACTAGTCACTAACCGAATACATTTATTGTGCAGAGTGATTGTTTGTCGCTACTTACACATTGCTTTCCTACTTACATGCACTGATGCCAAAGTTTTGAAAGTTCTATTTATAGAACGCCCTATTCTCATTGTAGTTGTCTTGTTCAGTTCTGGTCTGGCCCCACCATATGATTCAAGTTTAGTTGTTTTAGATCCTCATTATTTTCAAAGTTATTATTTTCTTTAGGCTAATTAATTCAATTTAAATTTCAATTCAAAATTTATTGTTAAAAATTACAAAGTTTTGATAAATATTTGCGAAGATCAAATAATCAACAAGTTTTCTTTTAAGATATACTATTATGTATGCATCCGTCAAAGGCAAGAGATTTTAAAGTTCAAAATAAAACAAAAATATCTCGTACTCACAGAACTAATTGTATGAAAAGAGGTTGTAGTAACCAGCTGTTGCCACCGAAATGCAGTTGCCACATTCGAATTGAGATTGTAACGACAGAGCGACTAGAGTCTCCACAACTCCAAGTTTTCGTGTTGTCTTCGATCCGAAGTATTTTTAGAAATTTTTGTTTCTTTAAAAAAAATTAAGCAGCCGCGGTAAGATTCGAACTCAAATCCACTGGAATATCGTTTCGATGTTTGTGACACAGCGTCGTTTCGGGCAGCATCTAGCCCGTTACGCCACCGACTACCTGTACAAACTTATCTCTAACTGAAGTTACGTGGGTGTTCGTATCGTATTTACTTCGTTAAATATTACGGTATTTCTTACGAATTTCTTTGTTGGTACCAATTATCGATTTTTATTTCGATATTTGAGAAATTTGTCAGTATATCAATGAAAAATGTAATGGAGTGCTGAGATTTTTCACGTACCAATTTTTTTGTTAAAGTTTTACAGTTCCTGTGTGGTTATTGCTTCGGTCGGTGTAGCTGCCCCGGCAAAGGTTTTTTTGGCCGGAAATATTTTCTGTAAATTTCGGCCTTAAATAGATCTTCCCCATCGTGAGTGCTCTATATATGAACCATATATGAAGCCTTCTAGCTCTAAGAAACAATTTACCCACACTACCTCCGCCCACAGACCTTTTTTTTGACATAATACTTAGAGAATTGCTTATATGCGAAGATACAGCCCCGCAACGAAAATGATTTCATTATCCGGAAAAGTTCCATCATTGCGGCGAATGTGTTGCATTACTGTGAGGTTATGTTCCATTGTTGCGATGAATATGTCTTACGGATTTAAAAAACTGGTTTGGAAATTTTAATCATCCAAACTTACATGGAGTATGGGAAAAAATATGTTAATTTAAATGAGTTTCTTTCACTTACCCCTAGTTTGACTTGTATTTTATGCGATCGAAAATTGCACCTTTTTCCCCCTAAAATGAAAAATAAAAAAAAAATTATAAACATCTAAAATCATCATATTTTTGGGTATTGTTATATAACAATGCTAATTTAAATGTCAAAAATGTATTTATATTTAAAACTGCCTAATTACTTCGTCAATTACTATTTGATTACACAGTGCAACACGGCAAAAAATAACCATATACGGACACAACTACGTGAAAAAAGACCAAAAAAAAAAAGACCCGTGTCACCAAGTTTCGCCCAAAGTCATACACTTTTTTTGGCCCCCCAAAGATTTGGGGCATTTTTACAAAATTTTTACATTTTGTCAGGTTCATATCTTGCAAACCGTTCGGAAGTTTGATTTACTCTCTCAGGAAAAGTTGTTGCTCTTGTCATAAAGAACAAAAATTGTGAACATATAAAATCAAATAAACTTCATCTTCGCAAAAAACTGGAAAAATTCGATTTTTTACCTTTTTTCCCATGTTTAGATCCATAGGTAGCAAACCATTCAAAACTCAAGGAAAGGATCAACTACAAAAATGTGCCTAAGATCGAAATAAACATTCGAACATTCTAACTTCCTAGGAATGAAATTTAGGTTTTATCATAAAAAATATTCCTAACTCGAAATTTGTCTCACAAATCGTATTGAATCGTTAATCGTAGAAATTTGAAATCTCGTCCGAAAATTTCGCAATTTATTTAATATTAAATAAAAAAAATGTGTTAAAATAATTATTTTGTTTTTCAATTTCAATAAGACTAATCTGTTGGCTTTAATGTCACGAAAAATAAATGCGTCTCTTTTTCATAAAACTGGGGAAATAAGTAATTGTTTACATGCGACAAATTACCATTCTTGTGAATAAAGGATTCCAATTTTGGTGAACCTATATTACGATGAGATAAATTAGTTTTTCGCCGATATTTTGCCGATCCTTTGGCTGTTAAAATATTTTACACAGATTCAAATTTTTAAGTTTGCGTGGTGAATATCTAGTGTCAAAAATTAGATTTGCCCCAGGACAACTCTAAATTTAGCCTATGAACCAAATAAAGACATTTGTTTAACAACAAATAAGGCTGTTTTTTTATTCCATTAAGCTATCGCCACTTACGACTTTCCAAATAAAACGATCCACACTTAATACTACGAAATGTGGCAACATTTTCTGTAATGGGTGAACAAATTTCGATACGGCAACACGTTTGTTGTCAATGCCAGCAAATACATGGTAGCAGCAGATTTTGGTGCAAGCAGCAACAACAAACATTATATTTTCTTTCACTCGTTTCAGTTGCCAAACTCTACACAAATATATACCAATAATACAAGAATACAAAAACGTATAAAAACAAAATACATATAATTTCGACAAGCGAAACGAAAAATGACATGGAAAAAATATCATCACCTGTTTAAACGACTGTACCTGACCGATAATTCTACCATATGCAATACGTATAAGATTTGCCGCGCGTTGTGAACAATTTAATGCCAATTTTGTTTTCAATCGCAAATAAACATCTATCCTCCAAATTTAGAGATATAAAAGAATACGTAGTATTTCATTAAATAAACTAATTTTAATGAAGTTGAAATGTGTAAGCCATTTGGCAAATTGCTGATTTTGAGTCTCTCCTTGTTGATAACATTTTTATTCGCACGAAATGATAACAAAATTTATCTGAGAGAACTTTTTGTTGCCATTTCTTGAAATTGAACATGTGGCAACATTGTCATTCCTCAAGTCGGCATTTAAGAGGGAAATTGAAATGCTACTTAATATCGCTTAGCTGACCCTTACAAATTAAGCTATAATTAACTTTAGGGGGGAAATCACACTTAATATGTATTTAAAAAGGGTCGTTTTAAACCCGTTAATTGTTTGTCTTAATTATTTATAAATTTATTATTATACATATGTATTAATTATTTATACATATATTTTGAAATCGAAGAATAATTTGTTTCTAAATATTATTATATTTGGAAGGAAATTCGCATATGTTTCCACGTAAGTATAGTATGTAAGTTTGGGGAAACACGCGAATGCTTCCACGTAAGTAAATATATGGATGTTTGGGATGAAGAACGCATATGTTTTCTACGTAAAAGCATACATGTTTGCCAGTAAACACGATACTGTTTGGATTTAAATTCAAGTAAGTTTGGGACTTGCAAACAGATGAATGTTTGAAGTGTGTTCCAAACATATACATGGTTCCTGCAGAATATGTTTGGGAAAATATGTTACAGAAGCGGTTATTTTTCGGCGTGTACTAAAACTCCACGAAGTTGCCAACTACACCGGTGACCGCAATCAAAAGCAATACAGAAGATGGAAACTCTTATATATTCTTCTATGGGTAAGATATAGAGAAAGCGTTAATTTTGACGGTAATTTAACGCGAGATAACCTTTAGTTCATGCACTTACTGTATATCAGAATGGCCACGCTTAAACCCCCACATTGCGACAAGATATCGTCAACTCTGGTAGGGGTGTAAAAAGCGGTATTTTTTTGCTATTCGGGTTTTCAATGTCAAGTTGTTGCCAGTTCACACGTGATTCGTGACATGTGCCAATGTCAAAAATGTTCAGTTTGCATTTAATCACAAATGAACTCCAGATGAACAATTCTTGCAAATCATTGAGTTTTAATATCAAAATTCTTGCTCTGTGAAAAAGGTGTTTCGCAAGATATGTACGTCCATTTTATTGTCTCCAGCTATAAGGCTAATTTTTGATAAAATGGGTAAGTCAATAAACAGTTGTGCCGGAATAGAACCGAAGAGCGGCCAGTGGCAGTGGCGGCATTATTGGACCCTACTTCTTCAAAGACGACTGCTGCTATGTTGCTGTCAATGGAGCAAGGTACCGTTCGATGACCACGGCCTTCTTTTACCCAAAATAGAAGAATTGAACGCGATACCACCAAAATTTGTATTTTTTTTGTTGTTTGGGTGCAATTATAAAGTGTGTTCGGAACTTGTCGTAAATATAATATACTTGTGTCCAAACTACTTGTGGTAGCTATTCAATATTATATGTTTGAGAAACAATGGTTAATATGTTATAATATATGTATTTGCGATCCAAATATATATATGGGTTTGTGGTACAAATACAGCTGTGTTTATTGCACTGTTTATGATCTCTCGAGACAAAGAGACTAAAAGGTTATTATGTTTACATTATTCTCTCAGTCAGTGATTCATAAATATTCCTGAATGTGCGTGTAAATTACAGATGCAGTTTCATGTATTCAGTCGGCAATAGTTCTCCGGACAAAGGATATCAAAATCGCTTGATCAGTGAAAAAAGAAGCCCTTTGATTGTCCGAGCCTTTACTGAGAAAATCGGAACGGCGGAAACTTGAGTACAACACAACATGTTAGTAAAGCAGCGCAGGGACCGCTACCCTCCGTCATCGGTGTGGTACGGTTAGTAGTATATAAAACAGAATTGACCACGAGCCTAATTATTTGAAAATTAAGATCTAAAATTAATTATAATAAATAGTACATACATATATATTGAAATTAAAGAATAATTCGTTTTTAAATATTATTATGTTTGGGGGGAAATATGCATATATTTCTACGTAAAAGAATACATCTTTGCAAGTAAACATGATGCTGTTTACATTTATTAATAGCAAACATATTCATATTTGAAGTGTGTTCCAAACATATACAGAATATGTTTGGGAGAATATGTTAGAGCGGCCGTTATTTTTCAGCGTGCATGAATCTATCATATGTCTACACGCTGAAAAATAACGGCCCCAGCAACATATTGCAGGAACCAAGTTCACGTTTGCAAGCATTGTTTTCGTGAATCAAAGATCTGCTGCTTTTTTTCTTTATTGTCTGTCACGTGTCAGCAGTTTTCAAAAACAAAGCCACATTTGGGTCACAATTATATATATCATAACCTATTAAACATTCTGGCCCAAACCTGTTATTTTGAGTACCAAACACAATGTGTTTGGACACAAGTATACTATATTCGCGACAAGCTATAAAGACGTTATATTTGCATCCAAACAATAACAAAAAACAAATTTTTCAGCGTGAAACACAATTTAAATGATAGAGAAAAGAATGAACTCAAAATTGTACATAGTAAAATTTCCGTTTAGTTTATTTCAAAAACAGCACAGCCCTAGACACCTGAGCCCTAGGCGAAGTAAAATCAACTCCCAAATTGAACCCAAATCTTACCGAAAACAAGGCGCTGGATGAATTAATGATAGATCTGACACAACAGTAGGCAAACCTGGTATAAGTCTATCATTTTTATGTGACATTAGGAATTTTTGTGGCATTCGCAACCTGCAACACATACAAATGCTACAAGTGCCATGTTAAACATAATTACATCCTGTTACCACAAAATGAGATGCATTCGGGTCGTACATAGACTGGAGTACCTTCTGTAAGTCAATGTTTAAACAAAACGATAAAAGACACAACAGACCCAGTACTTGTAGCATCGTGTAAATTGTGCACCATTTTTCTGAAGAAAATCCGTACAAATTACCTTCATGCATATGTAGGCATCTTTGTCGTTGTATTAATTTGTCTTTTCTTGTATTCTTGCATCCCAAAACTCTATTATACCTGTAAAGAATTTACTTTAATTTATTCTATCTATTTCTAATTGTAGTTCTTTTATTGTTTGGCTTTCTTTCAGTCACTGTTTGGTCTTTAGCATAGTTTTTGTTTTCGTTTTGACTGTTTGTTTTCGACTGTTTGATTCTATAATTGTACAAACCCCAAAGCAGAGACAGCACAAACGGATAATACAGGTGAAAAAGAGGTCATTAAAACAGATACAACACTGCCGCTTGAGGGTTCCATTCCCAGAATCTCTATAGATATGATAAGTTGTTAAAGATGTTGTTTGCCTTCGTTTTAAACAGAATATTTTAAATTATTCTTGAATAAATTTATGTTCTACGATAGCAAGTTTCTTTCTGTGGGCTTCATTCGTACTCCATCTTCTCTTTAAGTACCCTACATCCAGATGTGGGAAATTTAGAAAGGTATGCGATAAGAGCTAAACCTTCTTTAATGGCCATAAATTTGTAACCATTGTGATTAGAACAAAATTATCGTGGTCCATTTAATTAAGTGTGAGAGAACTTTCCCACCAACTGCTTTATGGTGAATTTTTAGTATCTCAAATTTTGATTTTTTACCAAAAGGGAGTCAAAGGAATGCATTTAGCCTGAGTTCTCACTTAATTGAAAATGGTTCTATTCTCACTTTCAAAACTATATGGGAAAAACATTTCTTTTAGGTTTAGGTTCAAAACTTCCTAAATTTTGATTAGTGTTTTCGAAGTTCATACTACAATCTTATAAGGTCAGGAAAATTTTGCTAAGTGAAAAATGCTGGGTTTTTGTTTTGGAATAATAGACATTTCAGTTAAGCACACTCACTGGCATGACTAGTTTCGAACTCCGTGAAAAGTTCATAATCAGATGCCTAACTACTGGGCCTGCATTGGTACCATCGGTAGATCATCAATCATCACATATACAAATCCCTAAGTACCAACGCACAATGAAAAGTCGATAATTCCAACTTAAGAACATAACACTTTTTCCTCCAATTTTCTTTCAAAAATATTTTTAATTCCCTTTGGCTAACAGACCAGAGGTTTGCTCCAATTTAAAAAAAAATTTAAACTGTCGGAATTAGGCTTTTGACACAAGTTAGCGGACAATCGTTTCGAAGTTTGTGACTCTACTCATCAACGCCTTTGCGTTCTAGACCACTGAACCAACCTCTTGTTCAGTTTCTCATCTTTGAATGAACTATGAATGAATGAACTTTTATCATTACAAACACGTTTTTCTTTTAGTTTCTAAATTAGGAATTAAGGAAGTAAAGATACTATTTGTAAAATGATAAACTTTTTTTTTACAATGTATTTTTTTATTATTATAGTTTTCGGTAAATGCCCTTTTTTAAAGAGAGCTACTACTTTTATTAAAAGTTACTGTTTTTTTAAGAGAATGTACTATTTTTATTAAGAAATACTTTCTGAAGAAAAAGGCATAAGAATATGAATTCTTTTTACAAAGAAGTACTTCTTTTAAGAACAGGTACTTTTTAGAGAAATTGTACTCCTTTTAGGAAAAGGTTATTTTTTAAAGAAAATTTACTTATTTTCAGAAAGCCTACATATCTCAAGAAAAAAGAAAAGGCATTATTTTAGTTTTAAGAAAAGGTTCTTTTAAGAAAAGGAATTTTTGTAAGAAACGATGATTTTTTTAAGATATGGGATTTTTTTTAGAATTGGTCCTTCTTTCAAGAATAGGTAAGGTTTAAAAAGCAGTTACTTATCACAAGAAAAGTTATTTTGTTACAAAAAAAAAAGTACTCTTTAAAGAAAAGTTAGTTTTTCAGGAAATGCAATTTGTTGTAGGAAAATTTACTTTATAAGAAAAGGTACTTATTTAAAAAAAATAATTTTTTTAAGAAAAGGTACTTTTTGTAAGAAAATTTACTTTATTAAGCAAAGGTACTTCATTAAGATAACATATTTTTTTTAAGAAAGGGTACTTTGTTTAAGAATATGAAGAGGTATTTCTTTTGAGCAAATTTACTTTATTTTAAGAAAAGGCACTTATTTAAGAAAATTTTATTTTTTTAAACTTCTTTCACTTTGGCTTTTCTAAATTTACTTTTTGTTGGGTTCAAAACTACAATATACAAGTATACTAAATATTGGTTGCAGGCTCCACCTAGAAAGCTTCCCATTAAACAAGAAATTTCCCAACATGTTAGTTTAGACACGAACCAAAGCAAAAGTACCCAATATAGTTGATAATACTGGGTTGTAACATAATAGTGTTTAAAGAAAGTTGTTTAATTTTATTTCATTTAGCCCCCAGTCCGCAACGTGCGATAAGGAACTTTGTTCCAAAAATAAAAACTAAATGGTTTCCCATTACATCCCATGCAGGAATTGGGGAGAGCTTCTCAGTGAGCTGTGCGCTTTATAGTTTTATACTCATAGATTGGGACCTACAGTTTTTACACCGATTCCTAACGATATTTTGAGAAGGTTTCTCATGGCTAAATAGCCGATAGTGTCGCCGTCACTATTCGTGGTGACCACCGCCGAAAGAAATTTAAGGTGGTCAGAGCAGGGATCGAACCCAGGATCTCATGTACAATAGGCGTTCACACTAACCATACTACCACCGATAGCACCACCGAATACCAAACAATACTACACAAAAGTGCCATAGCAATTTGATCTGTCCAAAAATTCCTACTGAAAATTGCTTCTGTGTTTTTTTCGGTGTTGCAATATTTAGTGTTCATGGCTCTTGTACACGCCAACTTGTATTCGATCCCTGCTCTGTCACCAACTTACATTTCTCTGGAGGACACTCTTCTCGCCTAGTAATGACGCCACTATCAAATAATTAGCCATGAAGAAAGCTTCTCAAAAAACCGTTCGGAATCGGTTCAAAACTAGAAAGCGCAGAGCTGAGTGATTGTGGGAAGCTCTTCACATTTCCCTCATGGAATGCATTGAAGAAACTTTTTTCAATAAAAACAAACATGCATATCCTAATGTTAAGGTTTTGAATGCCTTAGCAAAAATGCAGGGTTCAGTTGATTGAAACGTGGACTTGCAGTGATGGTGCCTGGGGTTTTAACTCCAAGTCAGGGAAAAAGTAAGTACTTACAGAAAATTGTGCTTAAAGTTCTCAAAAACTCTTTCGATTATCCGATTTTTATTGTTAATGTCACCAACCAGCCTTTGGCTCTACGTCTACAATCGGTCTTTTACGGAAATTAAAAATGTTTACTCTCGAAACAGAGCATTTTTTGGCCGATGGAACTCGATTCTGAACCACTGTGCGCTGTTGGTTTGGATTATTTTTTTAATTTGTTTTCCGTAATCGACTTGTTATCACGCGTTGTGTAATCAAAAGATGACAATAAATGCATTTATGGATTACACACTACTTTATATTGGCAAAAAAAGTTCAAATGTTGTAAATTTCCCACCACTGTGTCATATCAATTTGAAAAATCAACTTGAAAAAGATATGTGCCATCTTATGATCTCCCTGATTGATTCAATCTGCAACGAATTTAATTACTTAATTTATCTGCGATATAAATTAATTTCACGAATGATTAAGATTTCGATTTCATTTGAAAAAATTTCACTTAAGTAGTTTCGTATTCGTATCAGCTGATGACAACTTTCTACCGAAAATAAAAGTGGCGACACTTTAATGAGAAAATGCCCCTTAAATTACGACCAACGGCGAAAATGGAAAGTTACTACATTTTGTGGCAACAAAATGGGGAGGAAAAAACTGACAAACAAATCACAAAAAGATAAAGTTTGTCACAGAAATGAAACAAATAAAAAAAAAACTTCAAAAAATAAACACAACAGAGTTCAATGAGCCACTAATGTTGCGTAGCACTATAATACTGACAGTCAATGCCACTGCAGCAACAGTTGCAGCAGCAACATTTGCAATTGCAACTGCAACGACAGCAGCCGAGTGCATTAGACAAATAGCAATTGTAATGAAAATATTGTCAACTTTATGTTAATTGCAATTTATACAGACAGAGAGTTAATGAAATAAACAATTTTTTTTAATGTTAATGCATAAAGTTTTTTTTTTTTTGTTTTGTTTTTGGTCGTTGCCACACTGTGTGAATATGTAGACAACAATTTAATTTAACATTTTGTAATTACTTTTTGTTTTTGTAGCCGATAAACAATAAGTGAAATACAAGCACCAGTAAATGCTAAATGAATGAATAGAGACGGAAGAAATGGACGGACACACAGTCGATTTGATGTTGCACTAATGTGGCAAGTAGAGGATAATAGTAAGAAACTACAGCAACAGCAGTGCGGTGGAACCGTCGAATGAAAGTTGTTTCCAGTTGGAAGGTGTTTGGGGTTCGTTAATACAACACTGTACAGTGGGGGGAAATTATAGTTTTTGCTTGATTAGTATTATTATGATTTGAAGAAAAAGTAAGAATATAGAACTGTAGTGAACTATCTTCTCAAAAAAAAAAAACATTCGGAACCTATGTGAAACATTGAAATCCAAGCAATGAGAGTAAAATTAGAACGCGAACAGCTCACTCTGTTCTCTAACTCATCCACTACAGATCATCACTGCCGAATCAGAGCTTGACTCAACCGAATTATATGTTGTAACACCCGAATTAAAGGTTGGCACATCCGAGCTAGACGTTGTCACAACTGAAATTTCAAATTTTTGTCTATAAATTTACTGATGAATTATTTTCGTGTATTCTCCTCAGTATTTACAAAGCGAAGAAATAATTCAGGTGGGGAAATCTTTAGGGTAACAAATTAATTTTACGTCAGCTTCCCAGGCGCCGGCCTTCAGAGTCACAGCACCAATCGTGACGTGTTGTAACTGTCGATTTAGGTACTAAACCTTCCCATAAAAGACAATGGCAGCACATCTGAAGCGACTGAACTTTAAAAACGGAACTGTTGACATATATTTGTACTACTCGCTGACAAATGTGAAAATTTTCTACACAATATGACGTTTTTATGCAGATAAAATAATTGCAAAATTTTTACTTGATTTTTCTAAGAACCACAAAAAAATATTGATGTCACTGCGACCGCAACAATTGTAATTTTATTAGTTTTTTAATAAAATATTTACCTTTCGAATTTTCAACGTCAAGTTTGAAATATATAGATTATATTGTGAAGTGATATTTAATTCGGTTCTACTAACAGAATTTGTGGAAATTCGGTTCCGGAAAACGGTTATTGCGACCGAATTGATAAGAAATTCGATAGTTGCAACCAAGTTGATGCTACATTCACTTGCTGCAACGGAATTTGATATCAATTTCCAAAGTTGCATCCGAATTAGTGTATTCAAAACCGAAACCGGTTAACCGAATTCCGGTCGGTTAACCGTATGTTGATTTTCTAAAAATTGCTATTTTCGAAGAACCGGTTTCACCGGTTATTTCAAGTTGATTAACCGGGTTTTTCGGTTTTTACACAACTGTAATAACACCGCAGAATTACACACCTAAAGCCTTTTTCATCGCTCATTATGATTACTGGCCCCATCAGACAGACACAAAAGACTTTGATGAATTGGTTGACCAATGGCATTAGGAGTCATATCTGCCAACTCCGATTTAGATCTAAGTTCTGCATCTAATGAATTTGGAACTCGAACCTCCCGGTATTTTGAAAGCAGATGACCCGTTTCAAATCCATGAAGTGACAGATCATTTGTTAATGACGAGGCATTTTCAAAATGGGTTGCTTTACGCGCTAAAAGATATTTTGGAAATATTAAAAACTTTCTTCCAAATTTCTGAGTCTTCAACTCAAACTCCCAGAAATCTACGAAATAAATTCGACTGAAATAGAGTGCCGTCAACACATTAGCAACACTACCCGAGACGAATTAAAAATAAACGATGTTTATAAAACGCATAGTTGTCCATTTTGTCATAAAAACCGAAACCGGTTATTAACGGGGTTCTACACCGAGAACCGGTTTCGCCAAAATCGGAATATTCGAAGAAACCGAAAACCGACATTTTTGAAAAACCGGTTTTTTGAATACACTAATCCGAATTAATTAAATTCGATTGTTGATCCGAAATTATAGATACATAGTGGTGTTGGTGCAATGGTTAGTGTGCGCGCCTCTTGTACATGAGATCCTAGGTTCGATCCCTGCTCTGACCACCTTAAAAATTTCTTTCACTAAAAAATACTGTTCGGAATCGATGAAAAAAGTGTTGGTCCCAATGAATGAGTAAAAAAAAAACTAGGAAGCGCACAGTTCACTAGTTGTGAGAAGCTCTCCCCAATTCCTTCATGGGATGTAATGGGAACCCATTTATTATTTTTTTAGAAAGAAAAGAGAAACCCCGACGACGACAATTGCACTTAGTCAGAATATGAACTAGACGGTCACTCGTCTAGAGAGAGAAGAGTCAGAAACTTCGAAACGATCGTCCGCCAACGTGAGATCAAATCCTGTTACCGACTGTTTACTTTTTTTCTAATTACAGAAATAAACCCCTGATCTGTATAACTCAAAGGAAATCGAAAAATATTTTTATAGAAAATTTAGTTGACATAGCAGATATAATTGAAGATTCACTTGTCACAACCGAATCAATTATGAAACGAGGTTGTTTCAACCGAATTTTAGTTGTAGGGACTAAATTCGGTTGTGACAACCTCAATTCGGTTGCGTCAACTCCAATTCGGTTGCAACAGCTGAGTTTACGATTAAACCAATACTTGTCTGAGTGTAATGTGAAAATATTTATATAAAATATTTATTTATTTGTCTTCTAGAAATCCAGAAACATTCTAAATGTGCTTATTCTAATAGAGTATAAATTATAAGAAAAATCTCCCAATCCAACTTGGTGTTAAAGTCGGCAACCCCACGCGATAGAAGTAAAACTTCATGTGTGTAATGGGTGTTTCAACTAAAGTTAACGATTTTAGTACAGTCATGGTATTTTTGTCCATAATTTTTGGCAGTGCTGTGGAGTCAGAGTCTTGGAGTCGGCGTCTTAGATTCAGAGTCCTGAAGTTGGAGTCTTGGAGTCGGAGTCTTGGGGTCGGTGTCTGAGTCGCAGTCTTGGAGTTGGAGGCTTGGTGTCGATTTCTTGGAGCCGGTGTCTTGGAGTCGGAACCTGGGATATTTGCCTGGAGTTGGAGTTGGAGTCGACCGGACGATGACTTTCAACGACTCTGACTCCAATTCAGGACTTTCTTTAATGTCGAAAGTTTTCGATCAAAATAATTTTTTTAACCCAGTTTTATAATTTTTCATTCCCGTTTTGAAACAAGAACCGGGGTTTCGTTTCCCGTGAAATAAATGAAATATTTGTTAATCCTCCCGCGATAGTCATAACTTGGCACGTTATTACTAAGATAACAATTTTTTTCAGAAACCAAAGACAACGAAATTCGGTAGTCGGAGTCGCCGTGGACTGCTGGAGTCGGAGTGGAGTTATACATTTTCAAAATGCTGAAATCGGAGTCGTCCAATTTTGGTTAGACTTCACTGACTTGATTGTTTGGAATTTCGGTATGGAAAGATTTAGCTGGGAACAGAGTCTACAAATACTAAGCTTGAAGAAAATCATCAGGTTTTCACCAACATTTTGTTTAACGATGAGGTTAATTTTTGGCCAATGCCTACGTTAGTAAGCAACATTTCCGTTTTTGGGTAAAACAGCAACTGGATAAGGTACAGAAGATGACATTACATCTTTACACAGATTGGTTTTGGTTGGTTCATAGTTCTTCAAAAAAGAGGCCGAATAAAAAGTATCTGTGAATGACTCCCGGTATCTCGCCATAATAACGAATTATATGCTGCCAGAAATTAGGAGACCGTGATCATGCCGATATTTGGTTCCACCAAGACAGTGTTGCCTTGGTACATATCCCGTAAATCCATGTCGCTATTGGGTGAACCACTGCCTGTTGTATTTCTGGTTCATTTAGATTTATGGGAGGGCAAGTTTCACGCTTGAGAGTAAACATGACTTAGACTGATTTTGTTTCATTGACTTTGATCCCCCAATCATTAAGCCAAGATGAGATATTATCGATACTTATTTGAAGGGAGATACTTGCCTCAATGGGGTCTTCGTTGACGGCTAAAACAGCTGTATCGTCAGCAAAAATTAACAATTTCAACTCCGTCTGTTAGAGGGAGGACTGAGGTGAAAATCAAGTAAACTGTTGGGGCCAAAACGCTGCCTTGAGGTACAAACTGCCGACATCACACCTGCTTCAGTTTGAAAAATTGAGCTAAATTCTAAATTTTCTTGGACATATAAATTTCTGTTTCGAATATATGAGTCGAGAAAGAGATAATAGTTTATGACAAGCATTTGCTTTAATTTGATTAGCACGTCATCAAGCCAAACTTTATCAAATGCTTGAGAGATTTCGAGAAATGCTGCAGTGCAGTACTACCCTTTTTCAATGGACTGATTTATCGTATCCACGAACCTGTGAAGTTGTTCTATGGTGCCATGTTTTTGCTAAACCCGAATTGATGGTTAGAAAACAGACTTTTCGTATCTATAACGTGTATAAGTATGTTCAGAAAGAGAGACTTTAGAACTTTACCGAGAATTGGTAGTAAACTGAGTTTTATAAAAACAAAACTTTTAGAACTTCTTATCCTTAGAGTTGCTGGAGTTTATAAACCTATCAATAATTGGATTGAGCTTAATCAATACCAAAAATATATTCGGGAATTAAATAGACATTGACAATTTTCTAAAATATTGGAAAGAGAGGAAAAATTCCAAAATCCGAAAATTTTGATCGATTTTATGGGGAAGGCTTTTGATACTAAATTAACTAAGAATACTTTTTTATTTATGTCTGTAAAATTTCCTACAACGTGCGTCCATGTAAACATTGCGATACAATAAGGTCATATCCCTAATATGTGTTGACGTCTTCGTAGATAAGGTTTTCTTTTTTTGGATGTGTAGATCTCTCGTTTTTTCATTGACGTCGTAATGAGATCGTTACCGTTCGTCTTGTACAGTGAGGGATGACGTATTTGTGTTAGCAGTTACTATTTATATTGGAGTCTGTTAGTGTACGTTTGGCTGGATTTATGTAAGTGTGTTTGGTTGTTTGGCTCAATGTGTTTAATGTCCCAGCAGCCATAACGTAGAAGTTGTATCGCAAATAGCGTCTACAAGTTTCTCATTCAAATTACCAAATTATTTCCTAATACTAACAATTCTACGCCACTGTGCCGCATGAACCTTCTTATAAAATTCGTCAGTGGTTGGTTCGCAGTTGCAGGCAATTCAATTATTCCCCCCAAAAATTGGTCGTAACAAAGAGAAATGTTCATTTAAACTGCCATAAAACGTTAATAATTTCTAATCACAATAAATATTAAAACTAAGATTTGTTTAGTTTTAAAACGCTTAGTTAAGCGGTTAATTAATTTCCTTCACGTCGGTAAAAAGGCAACCACCTCCTTTACGATATGTGCGGGATCGGCCGGATGATCAGTTGCGATTCCTTAAGACGTAAAAATTAAATAGTTTTTTTTTCTAATTTCCAGATTTCCAATTTAATTACTTCCTATCATGGTTACAATGTTAGCGCGTTGGTTCGCCATTAAGGCTTTGATCACAGTGCCGAAGAAGTTGATGGTGGTTGGTGATGCTGATGATGATGAAGAGTTTTATTTGCGTTGCTGGTAGTGGGTACGGTCAGTGATTCCTGATGGCTCTTGGTGGGTATTGATTTGTGGTATGATTGAAGTTGCATAAGTCATAAATAACTTCTTAATACGCCTCTATATGTATGCAATTAAGCGGGATTGGGTGGTACATAGTGTATTGGCCTGTATGATGGTACGGATTTTAGTTTCGGTTCAAATTTCCTGTAATAATTTTATAAAATGTTGTCATAAATTGTCTCGTAATATAAGCGGAATACACAATCAATACATGGATCTGATACCCAGCACAAATATTTTGTAGTTAAACCGAATGTAAATTTAAAATATCAAAACTTTTCACTCGATAGATTCAGGGGAGTCTTTGGTTTGAAATATTAGTCGGCCATATAACGGGTTTTTCAACAGAGACGCTACAAAAGTAAATCGATAGGGACAGCAAACGACGCCATATTTTTTCCCGCTCTTTTGACATTTCTCTTCAGTAAGGTTTGTCATTTCATCATGGAAAGATATACGAGCCAACAACGAGTCGAAATTATTAAAATGCACTACCGAAATTTGGAGTCAGTGGCCTCAACTTTAAGAGCGCTACCTCCAATTTATGGTCGTCATAATCGTCCTACCAGACCAACAATTGAGCGTCTAGTGGAAAAATTTGAATCCACAGGCACAGTACAAAGTGTTCCCGTGCCAGTGAGACAAAGAAGTGCCCGTAGTGTCGAGAATATTGCTGCCGCTGAGGCTTCAGTTCAAGAAAGCCCAAATGTCTCTCTCACACGTCGTTCTCAAACGTTGGGCATCTCTGTGACGTCGTTGTGGCGAATTTTGCGAAAAGATCTTGGCCTACATCCTTAGAAGATCAAATTGACGCAAGAACTGAAGCCGCTTGACCACCATAAGCGTCGTATGTTCGTGAATTGGGCTGAGCAACAACTTGAAAATGATTCGGATTTTCATCGGAAAATCATCTTCAGCGATGAGGCTCATTTCTGGCTGAATGGCTTCGTCAATAAGCAAAATATGCGTTATCGGTCAGACAGCAATCCACACGTAATCCATGAGTCATCATTGCATCCCGAAAAAATTACGGTTTGGTGCGGTTTATGGGCCGGCGGCGTCATTGGGCCGTACTTCTTCCGTGATGATCAAGACCGGCACATTACTGTGAATGTGAATCACTATCGCTCAATGATAACCGAATATTTTTGGCCCCAATTGGCTAATATGGACTTGGAGGACATGTGGTTCCAACAGGACGGCGCCACAAGCCACACAGCGAATGCCACAATCAATTTATTGGAAACCAAGTTTGGGGAACGTGCGATTTGACGCCGTTAGATTATTTCCTGTGGGGCTACGTCAAGTCTATGGTCTATGCCAACAAGCCAGCGACGATTGATGAGCTTCGTACGAATATTGAACGTGAAATTGCAGCACTATAAGCCGATTTGTGCTTGGAAACCGTCGAAAATTGGGTTCAGCGTCTGGACTTCTGCAAGCGTGCCCGTGGTGGCCATACAAAAGAAATAGAGTTCTATACATAATGGCATCGAACGTACTTTCACAGGAATAAAGAATATCATTGGTATCTCAAACCGGTTTTGTTTATATTAATTTAATAATTATTTATTTTGTAGCGCTCTTACTGAAAAACCCTTTATAATAGATTAGTCGGCCAGACAAATTTTAACGACGAATTACAGCAGTTTGGAATGCTGGGCACTGTTCGTCGAAGTTTGTGATGAGTGTTAAATTTTGTATTGGTAATAAATTTCACTTTTGTAAATTTCTCCATTTGGAAGATCCAAAATTGTTATACTACTACAGAATTTACCATTTTATTTTTGCTCTCTCTATTTTTACACTCACTGCCCTACTACATCTACACTTTTACAGAGATTGCAAACGATTTTTAATAGGGGTTTTCATGGATTATTACTAGACAGTGCCGACATCACAAAACAAGCTGAGTTTTGCCGGAGGAAATGAAATATGAACCCGCATTCCTATGTACAAATGTACAGCCCGCTAATAAGTACATCAACGACAGTCAAAACTATTTATTTAAATTCATGTAACGCTTTGAGATTTTTTGACGGGTTCCTTTACAAAAATTGGCATCTGTGCTGCTAAGGTTGGAAGTTGATCAGAGTTGCATTTTAAATGAAACAAACAAAAGCAAAGGAAACGGCAAAAAAAAGCTTTAATTTCGTCACTTTTTACAAATGTTTAATCTTTGTTCACAATTTTCTGTATTTTTGTATGTATAGTATGTTTATTTCATAACCGTTTAATTTTGTTTTATCACTTTCCAGACAGATATTTTTCCATTCTCCAAAACTGATAGTGTTCGTATTGTTTTTATATTTTCCTCTTTTTGTTTGGACCAGGGGGCTTCTAAGGAACAGCTGATGGAAAAGGTAATAGGGAAATGATGTAGAATGAGAGACCAAAGAAGGCAGAGCCATTATAGGCCATGCATAAAACTTAGTTTTAGTTAGTTTTATTTGCCTCGAACGAAAATACACATTCCCTTTTATTTCTGTCCGTATTGGTCCAACCAAAGACTAAATTACAAAAGCAACTCGAACTCAATGAAATTTCCAACTACCTCGTTGTCATCAAGAGAACGCGAAGAGAGTCATAACGGTTCTTTTCTATTTCTCTATTGTCCAAGGCAATATGTATTTATTGCAAATGTATGATTGCTGCAAAACACTTGTCTATACGCAAAAAACTATTCTGGGAAAACGTATGAAAGACATGGACTACGGAACTCGGTTGGTACAACCAGAGACAACAGAAACAGAAAACATAACTGTCAAGCAAAGCTGAAACTCGTCAAATCTGCACTACAAACATCGTTTTCTTCGGGTGCACATCTGAAAGGATATTCCAACACAGGATGTTAAAATTTAATGAAACAAGATGCGTGTGTGATATAACCGAATTCGTTGTTTTATTTGAAAGGCCTATCATAAGCATTATGTGGAGAATATGCCGTCATTCAAACGACCGCCGCGGCTTCGGTGTATATCAGGCTAAATTTGAACGATGGGGCGGGCTATGTTGTCTATGTTGGCAAAATGTCTAACTGGGTCAAATCGCGCGATGTCTGTTATCAGTTCACGTCGCCTATGCGTGAGATAATTCTTAAATCGGTCGTGCAGAATGCACGTTGTGGCACCGGCTGCGTAGCACTTAGCGACGTCCTGACGGAACCACAGATCGGTAACGCTCTCCGTTGACGGACAACAATCAATACCACACCATGTCATTATGTACAAGCAATGCCACTTGATATTGATTGGCATCGTCCTAAATTCGGCAATGCTTGCTGATGCACACATTTATACAAAAATGGGTGTCGTCGCTCGCAGCACTGTCAGAAGAGAACACCCATTTTGATAATAAAGTCGTATTATTGATTGTGGTGATTTTCATGGTGATTGTCTCTATTGTCGGAAATATAAATACCAGAAAAATTAACAGAAGATAAAACAACATAACCGACGTGAACTGTTAAAATCACCTTATTTATTAAGCGCGATTTAGCACTTTTGGCATTTTCTGGCCGTTTTTATTATTTGGCGCGTTGTAGCTCTTTTTAGGTACTTCGACGGCGCCTTTCGTTCCTGCAGAATTGGCATCACTGCTGGCCAGCATAATATGAATAATCGTGAATTTTAAGGATTATTCAGTCTGTGTTTACACATGCAACTTTAGGTCTGCAACTTTGAAAAACTCTGCCGACGTTCTTGAGTTTTTAGGAGGGAGAGGTAAGAAGAACGGAGGGGGAAAAAAGTAGCAAGAGCTTTGCAACTCCGTTTTGTTTTCTTTCGCAGTGAAGTTGGCTGTAGAATAATTTGACGTTTTTCTTTAAAAGTTGTTTCTTTTCATGGTTGAAACAACGAAGCGGTGTGAATAAATAAAAAAATAAATAAATGGTTTCCCATTACATCCCATGAAGGGACTGGGGAGAACTTCTGACAATCACTGAGCTGTGCGCTTTCCAGTTTTCACTCACTGATTGAGACCTACAGTTTTACACCGATTCCGAACGGTAATTTGAGAAGCTTTTTCATGGTTAGATACTCGATAGTGTCGCTGTCACTATGGGAGGTGACCGCCGCCGAAAGAAAATTTGAAGGTGGTCAGAGCCAGGTTCGAACCCAGGATCTCATGTACAAGAGCCGCGCACACTACCCATTGAACCACCGACAGTGTGAATAAATAAATAAAATAAAATAGTGATTTGTAATAAAGCGTAGCGAAGCCGAAGTAATTTGTGGAAAAAAAGTGTAACTCCGTCTAAAGAAATTAAAAAGTGTTTAATGCAAATGAAAACAAAAGTTTTTTATCTCATTATTTACTATCGGCGTTTCAGAAAAATGATGTACGAATGTCAGAAGTAACAACATTGAACACAAGATTTTCACAATTTCAAACGCGGACAAGTTGCACGTGTAAACACATATTGCAACTTCAAAAGAGAATCGTAAAGAGCTGCAGCAGAGTTTTTCAAGATTGCAAACTTAAAGTTGCATGTGTAAACTCAGACTCGCGAATTCAATCCGATGATACCCGAATGTTAACGATGTTTTCAATGACGAAATTAAAAAAATAATTAGTCTCTTGATAGCTGTTGGAGAAATGAGACGCAATGTAAACAGCGAATTATTTTTTACAAAATAAACAAAAATAATATAATGTAATACGGATCTGAAAGATCGACTCGATAAACGAAAAATCACACTATGATCATGTTATTTCTCATACATATCTTGTACCCGAGATCGAGAACATTTACCTCGATAATGTTATTATCATGCCACAAATCATTTCACCCGCAGAGTTGTATACTCACTTTCAGTTTGAGACTGTGTGAATATGAAACGGGAATGTAAAGGAAACGTACCTACTTCACTGAACATCTTCATTAATGACAACACTTACTAAATGATTGATAAAAGAGGTAATGTTATAAGATCAGCTGATTTTACATTCCTTCTTTACATTCTAAATACATACAAAATTTCAAGAAATGCTAAATAAATTCCACATAAAATGAGCTACAAAAAATTGTTGGTGGCGGCGACGCGTCCGAAAATTTTCGATCGGCTTCCGTCTGTCAAACAGTTGAGATTTCATTAATGTGTTTATTATGGTTGCATTTTTTAAGAGTGTTGCATCAAAATGAGCATGGGGTTGAAATGAGGTTAAAAATTAAACTTCCGATTTTACCTTCGAAATTTGTTAATCTTGATCGGTGTAAATGGTGTATAACTCTTTTAAGCCATAATCATGTTTTAAGGACCAATGATATGATGATGATATATCAAAAAATAAGTGTTTTTATTTTAAAATGAGAAATTAAATTTTTATGCGCCCAGAAAAAACATATTGCAGGAACGATGTATACTTTTAAAAGCATTGTTTTTAAGAATTGATGAACTGTTGTTTTTTTATTTCTTTGTTGCCTTTTATCTTTTGTTTTCAACAAACAAACCCCCGTTTAGGTCACAAAAACACATATTATAATCATTAATCATCGTGTCTCAAATATGTAACATTGACTAGTAAACATAATTTGTTTGCACACAACTATACTATATTTGCGACAAGCTACAAACACATTATATTTGCATCCAAACAACAAAAAAGACAAATTTTTTAGAGTGTACTGACACACCCTTTATTCAATGGCCTGTTTTAAGTACATGACACAGTATGCTAAAGCTCCAATTACACTATGTTACTACAAAAATGCGGCCCATATCCACTAAAGACTTTTGGTACAATGTGGCTCTTAAGCAGTGACGAGCTTTTTTAATCCGATACCTGCCGCCGTTTCTACCGGCTTATATCGCCTTGAAATACGAGCCGGCCAAACATTCAAGCCGCCGACGATAAGAACAAAAACAAAGTGTACTATTTAGCGGATACTTTTGGAGGAAAAGAGACATTATATACTTTGGAGAAAGACGCCAAAAAACAGCACAAAAATCATAATATTTTTTATATACTGAAATTTTTTCGTCCGATTCAGATTATAATGGCGAAGCTGATGGTGGGCCACAAAGCACGTGCATTATGACCAAGAGCTGTTGAAGGAGAAAGATACAGAGGGTGAATGCTGCATTATTCTAACTAGGGAGCACTGTGCGTCGCAAACAAACCAGCTTTAAAAATACTATAAGATCTGCAAAATTGCTTTGGGAGAGAGTAAAATTTTAAAAGGGTAACGACAAACATTTTTGAAAAAGTGTATGGAGAAATTGTAATATTCTTGACAGCTTAGTGTCAATAATATCAAAAGTTCTTAATGTTTAGGACAAAATTAAGAAAACTGATCTAAACAAAACAGAAGTCAGATCTAAGGGATGTCCAAGATGAAAGTTCTGCAAATTTAAGCTAGAAGTTGTTTCTAGTTCTCGATTTATCGAAAAAAAATTACGTAAATTTTTGACGCGAAAAATCAATGCTTTTAAGATTGTGCCTAAACAGCTGAGCAAATTAGAAATCAATATTTACATATTGTATGTAAATTGATTTCAGATTTATGGAACGAAGTTCCATATCGCACGTTGCGGGATGGGGGTTAAATGAAAAAATGTTAAACAACTTTTTTTAACTACTCTTTACAACCCATTGTTATCAACTTCATATATTGGGTACTTTTATTACATATTTTATTACAGTTTATTACATATTGTAGTTTTGAACCCAATACAAAGTAAATTTAGAAAAGCCAAAGTGCAAGACTGGCAAATCCATGGAATACAACCCTGAGCATGGAATTATATTTGGCAGCACATTTACTCTTACACTCTTACATTTGGTTTGGTTTGTGTCTAGACTAACATATGGGGAGAAATTTCTTGTTTAATATGAAGTTCTGTAGATGGAGCCTATTTATTACATATTGTAGCTTTGAACCGAATAAAAACTAAATTTAGAAAAGCCAAAGTGAAAGAAGGTTAAAACAATAACATTTTCTTAAATAAGTGCATTTTCTTAAAAAGAGTAAATTTTCTCAAAAAAAATACCTACTGATATTCTTAAAGAGAGTACCTTTTCTTAAACAAATACCTTATCTTAAAGAAGTACATTTGCTTTAAAAAGTAAAGTTTCTTACAAAAAGTACATTTTATTAAAAAAAGTAATTTTTTTAAATAAGTACATTTTATAAAAACAAACAAACAAACTTACAAACAAATTGTCGTTTCTTAAAAAACTACATTTTCTTTAATGAGTACATTTTCTGTGAAACAAAATATTTTTTTTCAGATAAGTACCCTCTTAAAATTGTACCTGTTCTTGAAAAAATTACCAATTCTAAAAAAATTCTCATTTCTTAAAAAACCCCTTTTCTTCAAAGAATACCTTCTCTTAAAAAGGCTTTCTCTTACAGAAAGTAATTCTTATTAAAAATTTTACCTTTTCTTAAAAACAAGCATTAGCTTTTAATAAAAAAAAGTACGTCTCATTAAAGAAATGACTTTTTCGGGAAAATATAATACATATTCTTGCAAAAAAGACCTAAAAATATACTTTTTTAAGAAAATACATTCAATAAAAAAAAAATTCTTAAACAAAGTTTATCATTTTACAAAAAGTATCTTTTTTTAAAAATCCAATTAAATTATAGTATTTTTCAACAGGCGCCTTGGGCGTGTTGAAACTAACTAGTACATAATTTATAGCGAAAGGAACATCGTTCCAACCGGGTATCCCCTGACACCTCATGTAATTTTTGAATTTTCTTTTAAGCCATATCGGAGAATTTGTAGTTAAGATATGCTAAAATATGAAGGACATCCTTTTCAAGAATAGAGACAATTTTCCCAAATTGTAGGAAAAGGACTTATCATTAGGACTTGATATCTCGATTATAAGTTGGTTAGAATTACAGAAAATTTTTGTCATCCTGCTACATTGTGATATTGGACATTCATTCATTCATCTAAACCATTTGTACCTAAAAGATTTGTCGTTTTTGTGGACATTTGATGGCGTCATGTTTGATTCACACCATTTCGTTGTCTTCGATGGATTTTTCTGGGAGAAGTAACCTGGCAGGAATATACTTTCCTTAACCTTAACGCACTCTGTAGATCTGTGATAGGATTTTCAGTCAAATATTTCTAGGAGGGGAGCTGTAAACTATATTCGTTGGTTTACATTTAAGCTCTCTGCTCGAATTTATTAGTACTACCCTCTGCCGTTACTTTAGGCCACTGACGTAGAAGTTGATATTGGCTAAATGTTCCTGGTGCCAATGACGAACACAGTTTATAAATAGCCACTCAAATCAGTAACAAACTAAAATTTATTATAACTACTTAACGATTTTGATTTTATTCGAAATTGTTTGCTGGTCTTCCAATTCGCTGCTGTATTGTAACATAACTAACAACCTTTTTGCATCGTTTAATTCACTGATAAAGCTGCACATAATATTGTTTATTATTACGAGTATATGGTACTTGTTGTTGTTGTTGTTGTTTGTTTTTAGAGTTTTCATATAGTACTACAGTTGTTGTTGTTGTTATTGTTTATAATGACAGTATGTGTCATATTGCAACCCACACGCAATTTTCTATCCCCCGCCCTCCGTATTCAGTGCACACTAAGCAATTTGGTGCGCCTGACTTGATTTTCTTTTAGCCGCCTATATGAAAGGCAGTAATGTTCATATTATCTTTTGGATGAAATGAAAAGGTGGCCGTCGATAAATTGCTAGTGGGATCATTAAGGGGAAGAGTACAATACAAATATTTTATACTAGATTTTAGGAGATTTTTAAAAGGTCTTGAAACTATAGGTGATTTTGAAGTAATCAAAAGTGCCATCCATCGCAAAAGCCGTTTCCTTTGTTTCGAAAAACTACATATTTGAACCAGATTTTACCTGTCGAGGTTTCAAATTTAAAAAAACAATAAAATAAAACATTAAACATTATAAAACATTAAAATTAGGAAATAGTGAACAGAAATTTGTTTTGTGTTGTTTATGAAAAAATATCAAAACATCAAATAATGTCTTTTTTTAGACATTTAAATAAACTCTTGAATTATTGAATAAAAATTTGTCGAATATTTTCGCTTTATTGGATTAAAATTAAAGTTTTATGTAAACGTATTTGAAATATTCAAAATTAAAATGTTCGAGCGTTTGGTCGTTTTTTAAATAATTTTATTCTCCAACATTTCGTTGCCCTTTGGGTAGCATCGTCAGGAATATAAACACAATTATTATTGTAATATGTAGTTTTTTGCCCTGTTCTGCAAACACAATCCAGACAAACATAAAACGTTTCAGAATATTTGGGTTTCTGTAAAACAATTTAGAAGAAAAATATCAGTTTTGAATTAGAATGCAAGTAACTTGTGGTTTTTAAACCACATACATATCCAAAATCAGGTGAAATATCTACGAGTTACATTTGATAAAAAAAAACTACTTTATAGGCCGCACATTGAAGAGACTTGCGGAAAAGCATTAAAATCGTTAAGAGCATTATGGCCTATATTACACCGAAGATCATATCTAAACCATGAGAACAAAAATATGTTATTTAAATGTGTCATTAGACCAATATTATCATACGCATCTCCAGTGTGGTACAAAGCCGCCAAGTGCCATATAAGCAAAATACAAATCATACAAAACAAGTGTTTGAAAATAATTAACAACAAGCATTGGAGATATTCCGCACAAGATCTCCACAACGAAACCGGTTACGAAATGTTTACCGATTTCATCCGAAGACAAAACCAAAACTATTTTAATAAGATCAGAGACTCTACTTATGATGTAATAAGAGATGACTGCATTGAATAATTATAACATTTCCCATATTCCTAAGAAACTCATCAAACTGAAAACGTTGCGTTATAGCTGATTACTTTCCGAAAGTAGTCTAACTATACACAACTACATTTTCTGACAGTGTTGATTTTTCTTTTACTGCTAATCATAAAAAGGTTTTCATCCCATTTTTCTTTTAATAACAAATATAAACGATATCAAATTTCCTGTAAATACTCTGCTATAAATAGTATAATGTAGAAGCATAATTTGATGTAATATCTAGTTGATAAATCCCATAAGATATATATGTATATCGATGGCTTAATATAAAAAGGGCCTAAGTCGATTTTTTGTTACTTGACAGGAGAAGGAAAAAACTTAATAAAATCCGTAAAATTTTAGATATAAAAAACGTTTTAATGCAATTTTTAATAAAAAGAGGCAACACATTTTTGGAGTTAGGCCCTTTTTATATTAAGTCATCGATATATAATGTGTATTATATAAAAATAACAAATTGGTTGAATAAATGAATGAATGAACAAAAAAAATCATGTTTTAAATTGTAGACTTTTTATACTGAAAAAAAATTTTGATTCAAAATGATTCTGTAGGTGACCGGTCATAACGCCCATCGGTCATAAGGCCCAAATTTTTTTTTGGACCTTATGACTGTTCCGAGGGCGGGCATAACACCCAAATTGGTTTTGGGCCTTATGACCGCTCCGAGGGTGGTCATAACGCCCAACAGATGAAAAGACACAAAGCCCAAAGTTCTTGGACTTCTCCTACAGCACTTGTTATATGGGCCTTGTACAAACGGTCATAACACCCAAATTTTTTTTTGGGGCCTTATGACCGCATTTCGGATGGCCGTATGACCCAAAACTAAATTAGGCGTTATGGCCACCCTAAGGGCGGACATAAGACCCAAAAAATATTTTGGGCCTTATGACCTTTGGGCGTTATGACCGGTCACCGATTCTGGTGACCGGTCATAACGCCCATCGGTCATAAGGCCCAAATTTTTTTTTGGACCTTATGACTGTTCCGAGGGCGGGCATAACACCCAAATTGGTTTTGGGCCTTATGACCGCTCCGAGGGTGGTCATAACGCCCAACAGATGAAAAGACACAAAGCCCAAAGTTCTTGGACTTCTCCTACAGCACTTGTTATATGGGCCTTGTACAAACGGTCATAACACCCAAATTTTTTTTTGGGGCCTTATGACCGCATTTCGGATGGCCGTATGACCCAAAACTAAATTAGGCGTTATGGCCACCCTAAGGGCGGACATAAGACCCAAAAAATATTTTGGGCCTTATGACCTTTGGGCGTTATGACCGGTCACCGATTCTGTATGCAGAACAGGGCCGATTATTATGTTTTCTATTAACCTTTTGTATTGGAATTCAAATTCAAATCATTAAAAATTCAAACAATTTAAACTGCTTTCTCAAAATTTCTGTAGAAAACGTTTAACCATCAGTTTACAATTAATGAATAAAAATTGGTCCAATCATTGTATTTTATGAGAAAAAAATTTTAAATTCTCAATCAGCTCAAAATGTTTGTTATGTTGTTCTTTTAAATTTGAGAAATTGGATTCTTATTGGTAAAAATAGCTGTAATGGTTTCTACTAATTCTTTTATACACGCTTAAAAAACGGTATTTTTTCTTGTTTGGATGTTTGTCACAAATATAGTATACTAGTGTCCAAACACAATGTGTTTGCTATTCAATATTACTTGTTTAAGATACAATAAGTAATATGTTATAATACAGGATGGCAGATGAAAGCCTCTAACAAAAGAAAACTTTATAACTTTTTTTCCATCCCAGTAATCTGTATTTTTTTTCGTTTTTGTAGATTGATCTTTGGATTTAATAAAACTGGATAACTGGGACGCTGAAAAAAGAATCTCGATTGTGCCGTAATCACGCATTGGAGTATGTAGTTTTCGTTCAAAGATAATATAGACGCACGTTTAGCGGCGATACTCGGAGTGTATGGACCATTACGAGACTAGAAGTCGCTAGGAGGCCTTTTAATCGAAACCCTTTCGTTGGAATAGAGGAAGCTATTGCTGCCGTATCTGCTGCCATACAAAGCAACCCCAGTGTTTCAACAAGGAGATTATCTTCTGAAATGGGTGTCAGTATGCTGACTTTGCAGACAATAACGCATAAAGATTTCAACTTATTCCCCTACAAAATTCAAATGGCTAATAAATTTAATCCAGCAGACTTGCCGATTCGCTGGGAATTTTGCCGGAGAATGCTTGGAAAGGTGGATGAGGACTAGAACTTGCTGAATTGTCTTATTATGTCTGATGAGGCTCATTTCGGTCTGAACGGCAACGTAAACAAACAGAATTGTCGCATATTTTCCAAACCACAAGTCCGGGATGAGAGGGAATTGCATCCAATTCGCGTCACAGTGTGGTGTGCAGTTTCTTCACGCTGTATTGTCGGGACATACTTGTTTGAACAAAACGTACAGAGCGTTTCCAAACGCTCCACCGGACTGTTTTTTGTGGGGTTATTGTAAACATCAAGTGTACAAATCGCAACGGACAAATGTGGATGAACTAAAACAATCAATTTGAGCCACAATAGCTGCAATTCCAGCCTCAACTTTGCGGGCAGTAATGAACAACTTTTTGCTAAGATGCCCTACCTGTATCAACGAGCAGGGCGGGCATTTAAATTCAATTATCCTTAAGACTAATTAAACTTTTTTTAATACAATTCAATGGACTTTCAAATGAAAAACGATTGGACAAATTCCATGCATTACAAACATAGCTATTCCAGTTTCTTAATGTACATATATGTTTTTGTGATCCAAATACAGCTTTGTTTGCGATACAAATACAACTGTGATTGGTATCTTAATTTCTTATTTTTTTGTCGCTATAATCTGTCGAGACCAAAATCTATGAATCTGTAAAACTGTATTTTTGCATCATTCTTTCAATCAGTGATTCATAATTATTCCTGAATGCGTGTGTTACTGATCTGTTGCGTTTTAGTTTCATGCATTCGGTCGTCAATCGTTCTCTTTGCACGTTTGGGAGGAAACACACGAATGCTTCGACGTAATAATATGAATGTTAGGGATGAAACACGCATATGGATCCACATAAAAGGATGCATCTTTGCAAGTAAACATGATAATGTAGGTATTGAAATATAAGGGATTTTAGGACTTGCAAATATGTGAATATTTGAAGTGTGTTCCAAACATATACATGGTTCCAACTGAATGTGTTTGAGAATGAAAATGAAATGAGGAAGGAATGAAAAGAAAATAATTTCAACAGTTTTTTTTTCAATTTATGTAGAACACGTTTACAAACAATCTAAGAATTATTTGATAAAAATTGATCGATTATTTAAATTTAAAATCGTAACTAATTCAAAATGTTTCTAAAATTCTTCTCTCAAAAATCAACATTTGTTTCTTCGAGTTTTATATCGAAATAAAATATTGAAAACAATTGTAAAACTTTGTAATTTTTTTTTTTGTGGGAATTAAATTTCAAATCTTTGTAGAAAAAAACAAACTATTTGATTGGTTTTTTTAAACTTCTGGAGCAAATTGCCTGTAAAATTGCATTTTTCTGTCGGAACCCAATTTTTTTAGAGATTTTCATAATTACTTTTGAAAATCAAACATAGGATTAACATTTTTATTGAAAAATTGGATATTATGCCATTAGACACCAGGGGTTTTTCCCGGTTATACACGGATTTTTATTATGTTCCTTCCAAGCTCCCAATATTCTATAGCTTAGGTTATGTGTTGGTGGCAGATGATACACGACCCACTTAGACTTATTAGTCCATTGTGATACCACAGCAGTCTAACGATATTAGCGTTAGACCCACCACAGAACCAGTAAGTTTGCTTCAAGAAGCTCAAGATCTTGTCTGCGCCTGTCTGATATAATTCTCACATGTCCCTAAATTAGTAGGATCCTATCGCACACAACCTCCTGCCGTCTATTGGTGGGCACGTGCAAAGAGATGTTCATTGGGCTTTTCATCTTAGCCATCGTTACAGCTTCTACAGAAGTCATCTGCAATGACCTTTAGTCTCGCCGCTTGTCTACCAATCAGACAGTATCCCGCCAAAACAGAAATATTTGTTGATAACTTTGGCCTGTCTGGAGACGGGAGGTTCATGAACCTCTGGTCTGATCAGATTTGTCATGAGTGTTGATAATCTGTGCCATTCTCCTGCATCATAATATAGAAACACTCTCATGTAGAAACACAGTACACTTACTGTGGAACATGTAAGGTGGTCCCTGGTTTGGTCACCACTTCCGCTTTGCAGTTCCCCGGAATACTCCTGTACCCTGGCACTCACATGAGGTGAATATCGTACTGCTTGGACATCTCGTTAAGAGATATGCTTGGACAGATGTTTAATTCAGGAACACTGATTCAAGGGGATTGATGAACGCCTAACTGCCAGGGAAGACATTGCGCCAATGTCTGCTGGACTATTAACCCTCAGCCACACGCTGAAAAATCTGTCGTTTTTTATTGTTTGGATTCTATAACGCACTTGTATAATATAACGCGTTTGTAGCTTGTTGCAAATATATTATACTTGTGCCCAAACACATTGTGTTTCAGATTCGATATAACATGTTTGAGACGCAATGATTAATAGGCTGTAATATATGTTTTGGAAACCCAAATTTGTCTTTTTTTGAAAATCGCTAAAAACAAATACAAGACAGACAACAAAGAAACAAAAAAGCAGCAGATCTTCAATTCATGAAACAGGTACATGTTTCCTGCAATATGTTTCTGGGCCGGTATTTTTCAGCGTGCAGTTGTTGGCTTCCCTTAATAGCCAGAATTTCCGCCTGCTACACGCTACAGTAATCCGGTAGTTTAACAGAAAGGTATTCCAGTTCCCTGCTCATTTATTTTTGACTAATCCGTGTTAAAATTAACGCATCCCTCTCTACACCAGGAACTCCTTTGTTCAAGAAATCCCCTTTCGCTATGAGAGTCTGGCATTTCTGATCCAATAGTATTTCCGCTTTCGAGCAATGCAGGAAGGAGTACATTGCAGTGTTGGAAATACATGCCACCTCTATTCCGTGACCGATTCCGACCATGTCCCAATGAGAGAGCTGCCTTAACCTGATGGCAGACTTAGAAACAGTCTGCCTGCCTATAATGTCCACCGGCAACAAATATAACATTACATTCAGTGCATCTGTAGGAGTGGAGCACAGAGCACCCGTGATGCATATTGCCATCATTCTCTAAATTGTGGTCATTAGTACACAATAGTTGGGGTTCTGAAGCATCTGGAACTGCGGGATGACCCACATAGCACCCACTCACCACCGCTGAGATGATCGCGGGAATAGTCCTCGGAGAAAGTCCCCGTTTACAAACTATAGCCCTCTTGCAGGTGTAAAGGGCTATCGTTGTCGATGTCGCCCTTTCCCTATGTTGGGTAGCTTGTAATGTAAGCTTTCTGTTGAAAATATCAGCCCGGTATATGGCACCCTCTGCAAGCATAATTTCAGAACCATTCATCTTCGGGTGAAAAGAACCACCTTCCTTAGCAGGGTTCACATCTAGCCCTTTTTACCCGCCCATCTGCCCAAGGTCCGTAATCTACCTTGGATAATGTCCCTTAGGGTACTGGAATACTTGCCCCTTATACCTACTGACACGTCGCCCGCAAAAACAACAATTTCCGACAGTGACCAGAATTCCACCCAGCGCATGGGTCCATAGAAGTGAGACAAGACCCCACCTTGAGTTCTGCCTCTGTTAAAATACCTGGTAGATTCGAGGTGCACAATGATACGTCTCCTATCCTACCAGTTCATGCAGTGCTGTCTCTGCAGATCTGCCCAGGCATGACGTGCACCAGATAACAATCTTACATCTATACTCGCACATAAATGCAAATTTATCATCCGTTCCAAAGTCTTCAGCAGGAACGATGGCATGCGTATAGGCTTAAAGTCTTTCAAAGATTTGTGAAAAGTCTTCACCAATTTGGGAAGAAACACCACTCTAGTACGTGTAAAACATCATCAGCGAGGGGATCACTAGGTCGTTCACAGCCTGAAGTACTTCAGGTGATACCACGTCGGGCCCGGGAGACTTAAAAGGGTCTGAAGGCGCTGATATGCCATTTAATTCTGGTTTAAGTAATAATTCCCATGACAACTTGTGATCTATCAGAATAAGGTTAACTTACACCGGTCCCTTCACTCATCGATTTGGAACTGGGTACCCATTACGAAGTTAAGGGAATCCCACAAGAGATTGTCCGCTACCCAAAAGAGTCCTTCCGATTACCTATCGTGGCATTGCCGGATACGTGTTTTCCTTGACCTCGACGACTCGGATGTATCCTTTACTGACCTGCAGATTAGTATCCCAGATTTTATCCTGGCGCGTCCGAGTGCATTCTTATATCGCCTTGGCTCAACGTTTTAATTATTCCAGTCCTCCTTGTCCCTCGAAGTCTTGCTGTTGCCAAATAGCCGTCGGCTTGACTTCCTTATATCTGCAAGTTCTACATTAAGAGATTTGAAACGACTTCTGACAGCACTTGTAATCCTGTTCGCTGTATGTTTCCTCTATAAGGACGGGGAGTGTTTCGTTCTTCCATGAATAAACTAGCCAGAGTTGTTTGGGATCAGAAGGTTGTTTGGGATATGCTCCGTACGGGCGCATCAATAAGTCCCTGACTTTTCGAACTTCTCTCGTAGTTATATGAAATGCAACACTGCTCCCATCAAGTACCATCTATTAGTAGACTACTGTCAATTTTGGAGCAAATTCCGTCAGTTACTTTGCGTTTAACAGCTGTTCAAAACATACAACCCCGTGCATTTTTTTAAAAATGGAATAAAGTGAATTTCGAGTACTCATTAAACATTATTTTTGCGAAAAAAAAAACCCCGATCAAACCAAGGAAAAGCTTGATAAATACTAAAGGGACTCTGCACCATTGATTTCAGTGGTAAAAAAGTGGTTTACTGACTTGCGTTGTGGTCGCAGAAGTACAAATGACGCTGATAGTTCTAGACGGCCAATTGAGGTCAATACACCCGAAAATGTTGAAAAAATCCATGATATGGGGTTGGCCGATCGAAGAGTAAAAGTGCGTGAGATTATTGATGCCACAACCATTTCATATGGCGGTGTGGTTTCGATTTTAAATGATCAGTTGGGTTTAAGAAAGCTGTCTGCAATATGGGTGCCGCATTTGCTGCCAATTGACCATAAACGTAATCGTGTAAAAACTTCAAAGGAATGTTTGGAGTTGTTTAACCGCAATTCGAAGGAGTTTTTGCGGCGTTTTGTAGCTGTGGATGAAATATAGATCCATTACAACATTCCGGAGAGCAAGCAGCAGTCTAAACAATGGGTTTCTCCGGGTGAACCGGCTCCGAAGAAAGCCAAGATAAGTTTATCGGCCAATAAGGTGATGGAAACCGTTTTTTCGGATGCACACGGGATAATCCACATCGATTACCTTCAAAAGCGAAGAACAATAAACGGCGAATATTATTCCAACTTATTGGACGGATTTAACGAGGATTTAAAAAAAACGACCCCACATGGCCAAGAAAAAAGTTATTTTTCATCAAGGTATTGCACGGGTGCAGACGTGTGTAGTCTCAATGGCAAAATTCCATGAATTGGGCTACGAATTGGTACCTCATCCGCCATATTCTCTGGATTTAGCCCCGAGTGACTATTTCCTATATCCAAACCTTAAAGAAATGGCTGGGTGAAAAGAGATTATGTTGAAAAATAATTTTTTTTTGGAAAAAAACTGTGTTTCATTCAAAAAGTCAAGGACTTACTGATTCTCCCTCGTATCTACTCTGAGGATTCTGAGTGATCTTAGACAACTCTTGCAAGTCTTTTCATACACGCAAAGAAAAAAAAACGTTAATTGCTCGGTTGCCGCAACAATACATTGATTAATTTCTATTAATTTATTAATCGCAGCCGTTCATGTAGTTCTCCCAAATAAAATCATATATCGGAAATGTGTATCAGGTTGTTGCAAACGAGTTCACGTTTGCATCAAACGCGTAAACGTTTGCGATAACTGAAATTAGCCATTTTCCTAATGAGAGCACAGATTACGAAGAACGTAAATATATACACAAGCCTTATCCACTCGTTTGGCATATACACTCACGCATACACATAAAAGTGATCACATACTCTAAAGCCTCTACCTTGTCAATATATCTTGGATGGACAATTGACGCGTTGTAGTTTGCTGCGCTTTTAGTTGTTATTTGGATGCAAGGCGAGAGAGAAGTGTAAGTTGACAGTGAAAAAATAGACAAAAATTCCAACTTTTATCACAAAAGTTGGTAATTTAAACAAAAAAGAGCTTATGGAATTTCTCAGATGTAATTTGTCATAACTCGTTTACTGCAAATGTTTTTCAGTTCGCGCAAACGTTTTTAGTTTGGAGCAACTACAACTCGGTTGCTGTAACCAAAGGAACAGTTGGCGGAACCGTTTTTCGTTTATCGTAACGGTTTTTTCAGCTCTCATTTCTCATAACTCGTTTACTGCATACGTTTTTCAGTTCTCACAAACGGTTTTAGTTTGGAATAACTAGAACTCGGTTGCTGTAACTGAAACAACAGTTGGTGGAACCGCTTTTCGTTTCTCGCAAATGTTTTCAGATGAAATTTTTCATAACTCGTTTACTGCAGATGTTTTTCAGTTCGCGCAAAAGTTTTTAGTGTGGAGTAACTACAACTCGGTTGCTGTAACTGAAACAACAGTTGGCCGAACCGTTTTTCGTTTCTCGCAAACACTTTTATCAGCCTATATTTTTCATAACTCGTTTGCTGTAAACATTTTGCGGTTCTCCCAAACGAAATGACATGTATGGATTAACAGAAACTCGTTTCTCCCAACTACAGTCCCCAAACAAACTTCAGTTATCTGAGATTTCTTTTGGGAGGAACGAGTTTTTTCTTTGCGTATAGAGGAACCAAACAGTCCTCCCTAAATTACGTCGCAGTACTTCAGGCTGGGTCCAGTCCAGGCTGGTTCCAATCCAGTTGGACTGACAATTTTTAGTTATGACTCTTTTGTAGTTAGGGTGAGATATCTCTTACGGACGTGTTAAATCTACCAGACAATATTTTTGGAAAATGACTCGTATCCAATTAAGTGCTATGCGACGCCTCTGCTCGAAAGGCGAAAATATTGTCGGTCGGTATCGTTTGAATGGACATACAACTGCTGGGCAAGCACAAAATTCAAACCAATTGAGTGAACACTTCGCTATAAAGTGTTTATTGGACTAAACATGGGGCATGCTGGAGCATGAGTGTGTGAGTTTTGAATGAAATACAATGAGCATTTATGTCTTCCCGATCCCGATTTTGATACTGTAACAAATGACATAAGTGGTTCATTTTAGCACACACTTCAGGCTGCCAGACCAACCTAACAGACAGACTGACTGACTCGAAATGACTTGACTCAACGCTTGACGATGTGTGTGGTGGGTGACCCAATTTTCCGTGCCGCCTTTTAAGTGCAACACTGGCAACAACACCAACAACGACATTAGGCACATGAAAATCTTATATAAACAATTACCAAGGAAAAATGTGTTCGAACTCAATACTACGAACGATGAGATGCCGTCGTATTATTATTCTCCTCTTCAGCGCTGCTAATATCTGTCATTATGGAAAAGTTATGAAAACGTTAGAAAAATAGACAGAAAATGTAAGAAAATCCAATTCGCGAATGGGGGGGGGGGGGGGAATAAAGCCAGCAAAAATTTCTCTGATGTGTCCTTAATAGCTTTTCTTTAACTTGTCTTTAACATTTGACTCCCTCCAACCCAGGCAACCAACATCACAAAATACCACCAACATAGGCCCTGTTTGTGCTTCGGCCTGGAAAGACTTTTCTTGCTGGTTGCCTAAGCATGGGTTGTTGTGGAGATCTGTCTTCTTTCACATTTATGTTGAACTGTTGCACTTAATGTTGTTGAATGTTGTCGTATGTTGTTGCCGTTGTTCTGTTGTTGAGTTGTTATGTTGCCTGCTTAAATCTTTACGTAGGTGTTATTTGAAGATTAAAATAGACAACCATCATCATCATCATCAACAACATCAGACAAAAAAAAAACCACAAACAAACACATTAACAATGAAACACGAAAATTATTAAATGTTGTTGATTTGTACACTAAAATGAACATTAGGTTGTTTGTTGCTGATAACAACAACAGCAGCGCGTTAACAATAGCAACACTTTAATGCCATCAACAAGAGTTACAACAATGGATGCACAAATACGTATCGTATTGCATTTCAAGAGGCAGTTTAAAAATATAATTAGATTAATAAAAAAATTAATCAGATTAATATCTTGGTTTAATCAGATTAATATCTTGTTCGTGATAGTTAATTGTCAAGTAAATTCTGTTGAAGATTGTATGAAAATTGTTGAAGATAAACTAATGTTAGTGTGGGATTCACCATTGTGGTTCTTATGGATATGAGAGCTATACCTTCGAATTTGGAAATTATTGTATGACTTGAAGTAAAGTATTTACTAAATGATTTGTGCGACCTAGGGGCAGTTCCGCCAAAATGAAATCGTGAATCTAGACTAGATATATCTACATGGGACACAGCCGGTCAACTCCCACTCGGGACGGGTAGATGTTGACTGTTTATGGCGATTATGTTGGGCTATTTCGTTAATTTTAAGAATTTTGATATTTCAAACAATAATGACAAATCACCTTAAGCAAGTACTGCGCGTTTCTGGATGAACTGGTAGAATCAGGGTGTACCCATGCCACAGCTGATCCAAATGGTATGTAGTAGGAATTTGATACCGAACAATAAGCAACTAGAAGCAAACCAAACAACAAACTAAGTTTAAACTAGTTGCAAGGTGGAAGCAAACCATACAACAAACTAAGTTTAAAAAGTATTTGATTGATACTTATGACAGCAAAATTATGTTTGATGTTGATTGCATCGAACGGAAATACGCATTCAACTTTAATTTCTGTTAGATTTTTGACCAACCAACGAGTAGCATAAAATATAAACTCAAACTCCTCAAAACTTCCAACAAACGCGGTGACCGCAAACACACGCAAAACAGCCGATGGAAACTCTTAACTATTCCTCTATCATTTGGATACATACTTAGGTGAATGGTTAGCTGCTAAGGAATATACGTTGGTAGTCTCTCTTCACATTGGGGTTTCGTTCTAATGCGAAAGAATTAGCGCTTTCTGCCCTTATGGTCATTGTGGATTTCATATGGCCTGTACACGCTGAAAAATCTGTCGTTTTTTGTTGTTTGGATGCAAATATAACATGTGTTTGGAGCTTGTCCCAAGTATAGTATACTTGTGCCTAAACGCATTGTGTTTGCTATTCAATATTACATGTTTGAGATACATTGATTAATATGTTATAACGTATGTGTTTGTGACCCAAATATGTCTGCGTTTATGATACAAATACAGCCGTGTTTGTTGCACTGTTTATGCTCCCTCGAGAGCAAGAGAATAAAAGAGGGGCAATGAGTGTGTAAATCTTGAAAGTGTATATCTGTATTTTTGCATTTTTCTCTCAGACAGTGATTCATCGTGTAATTTGCAAAGAAGTCAGTGTTTCTTATTTTGGCTGAATTATTGAGATTTAATTTCATGTATTCAGTCGTCAATGGTTCATCGGACAGAGGATAGCAAAAGCGCTTGATCAGTGAAAAAAAAAAGAATAAACAAACGCTCCGACAGTTAAATGGTTTGTGATGCTGCTTTGGTTTTTGTGTATGTGTTTCCCATATATTTATGTATGCTACCAAATTAAGAAACGATTTTGAGGGAAGAAACTCTTGGCAGATTATAGGGCTGCCTTCGATAGCCCGATACGAGGAAAACTGTGCCAAGCTACGATATGTCGGAGCTTTTTACTCCTGTACCGCTGACACGCCTTTGTAGAGCGACACTGACCCACACGAAGTCCGCAGTAAAGACTGGTAAGGATCTCACCGAACCATTTAGTACGAGGTGAGGTCTCATACAAAGCGACACCCTATTGTGCGATCTCTTCAACATTTTAATAGTGATCATCGTGAGTAAAGCTGCTGTCAACACGAGTAAAACTATCAGCAGCAAATGTCCGCTTGCAATATGCGTGTGCTGATGTTTGAGGCATCCTTGGGCGAAATCTTTGAGAAGTAACTGCGATATTTTCGAGAATTGAGAAGGAATCAGCAGAACTGGGTTTGGTAGTAAACGAGCAGAATAAAAAGAATTGGTTCGACAAGCAAACCGGCCATCCCATGCGATGAAAGGTTAAACGCTGATAAACGTTACAATTTCGAGGTACTGGACGAATTTATATACCTCGGATCAGCCGTGAACAGAAACATGATGCACAAGATGGTATCGACAAACTGATAATCCACCAGATTGAATGAAAGGTTGCACGTTGAAGCCGTAATAATTTCGAGGTAGTGTACCAATTTATTTTCCTCGGATCTGCCGTGAACGGAAGCAGTAACATCAGCCTGGAGATCAAACGGAGAATTGTGCTTGCATACAGGTGTTATTTCGAGCTAAGCAAGCTCTTCAGAGATAAGACCCTGTCTCTAGAATCGAAGATCCATCTCTATCAGACTCTCCTACAACCTGTCTTGCTTTATTGCGCAGAATCCTAGGTCATATCGTACGCTGGCGAAACATCACTGGGAGTCTTCGAGAGAAAAATTCTCCAAAAAATATATGGCCCTATGATAGAGAACGGCGAGTATCGACGACGGATGAACCACGAGCTGTATAATCTGTATCCCGACATAGACGTAGATATGCGAATCAAAACAGCGTGTTTACACTGGCCCAGTAGAGTGGATCAGAATGTCATTAGAATGGATCAGAATGAACCAGTGCGAAATCTATTCGAAGAACATCGAAAAATAGGACGACGGTCTCTGGAAAGACCAGGTGGAATATTACCTGCGAGAGCTTGGTGCTACCAACTGTAGAAAAAAGCTGAAGATCGAGTCGGTTGGAGAAACATTATAACGTGGTTTTATCTTCGGCTGTGGTAGTCTCAGTCGTCTGCAGGGTCGTCGTAAGGACCCACAAAACTTTACGAAATGAAACAGTGAATTTCTCCCTGACTAGGGCAATACTAATGTCTCCGTTTTATTTTGTTTGATTCACAGAGTTCATATATTAAAGTTTAACGAAAACGATTTAAGATCCTTTTGATGGATCCGCTTCGTTATCGGTGTACTGCTAGCTCCGCTGTAACAGAGATTAATGATATAGGGAATGAAGTCGGGTTAGTAGAGTAAAAATAATAGTGGAAACAAAGGTGCAGTACTCACGAAGAGTAAAGCCTTCTTAATATCAAAGATGCAGTGCCCACGAGGAGCAACGTCTTCGTAGTAACCTGGGTGCAGTACCCACGAGGGGTAAAGCCGTGGTAATAACCAGGGTGCAATACTCACGAGGAGTAAAAACGAGGTAATAACCAGAGTGCAGTACTTACGAAGAGGAAAGCCGAGGTAATAACCGGGGTGCAGTACCCACGAGGGGTAAAGCCGTGGTAATAACAAAGGTGCAGTACTCACGAAGAGTAAAGCCGTGGTAATAACCAGGTTGCAGTAGCCACGAGGGGTAAAGCCTTCGTAATAACAAAGACGCAGTGCCCACGAGGAGCAGCGTCTTCGTAGTAACCAGAGTGCAGTACCCACGTGGGGTGAAGCCGTGGTAATAACCAGGGTGCAGTACTCACGAAGAGTAAAGCCGTTGAAATAACAAGGGTGCAATACTCACGAAGAGTAAAGCCGAGGTAATAACCAGGGTGTAGTACTTACGAAGAGTAAAGACGTGGTAATAACCAGGGTGCTGTAGTCACGAAGAGTAAAGCCGAGGTAATAACCAGGGTGCAGTACTCGCGAAGAGTAAAGGCGAGGTAATAACCAGGGTGCAGTATCCACGACGGGTAAAGCCGTGGTATTAACAAAACTGCAGTACTCACGAAGAGTAAAGCCGAGGTAATGACAAGGGTGCATTATCCACGAGGTATAAAGCCGTGGGAATAACAAAGGTGCGGTACTCACGAAGAGTAAAGCCTTCGTAATAACGAAGATGCTGTGCCTACGAGAAGCAACGTCTTCGTAATAACCAGGGTGCAGTACCCACGAGGGATAAAGCCGGGGTAATAACACAGGTGCAGTACTCACAAGGGTAAAGCGTTCGTATAGTTCTGAAAAGAACTATTAGTATAGGGTATAATGTCCTCGACTTGGCACTGAACTTCGTCTTGGAGTGACAGCCGACCCGTACCTATAACCAGAGTTGACTATTTATCCAATGACTACTATAACCTCAACTCATATTCTAGTGGAAACTGGTATGCCATCGTGTGTATTTCAATAGAGATGGCAAATGTTGAACGGGTGTACTATTTGTGGACACGGTTGGTAAGCATTCGTATAAATCTACTATTCGCGGGTGTCGTATATACTGGTCCATTATATTATCGTATTCATGGTTATAGATTGTATTCAATGTACGGGCGAAAAGTTTTCGTCACGTTACAACATTTTATCCTCATATTGTAAGGTCATTGAACCATCTGGGTTGTTTGAGGCCACCCAAGGAAGTAAGTAAGTAAGTAATTAACAATCAAACGCTACTTAAACTAACTTTATTGCATTACTTTCTTCTAGTTGCTTATCGGTCATTCTCATATCTATTATATTCGCTACCAGATTTCAAGTACCATGTCGATCAGCTGTGGCCTGGATACCCCCTGGTTCAACACTCCTATCATCCACCGATATAATATGTCTACTTCGGATTTTGGCCAACAAGTGATTCAAGTCCGTTTGTTACACAGAGGATTTTGTTGCAGCATAGAAGTTGTCATGCCCTCAGCCAGAATTTTGGCGGTCAATTCTTTTGTGTTACCTGATAAGGATCTATGGGTGCTATAAAACCAGCATTAGGGAGATTCTCCTTAATAATACACACCAAGTTCTGGCACTAAACCGAAATATAACGATTGCCCAAAATATACTTGATATGGTGCTAAAGAACCCACAGGTTACATACCACAACTACACAGAAAAAACTAATTTTTCAATTCAATTAAAAAATTTGAAAATTCAAACAAAATATTAATTGAAAATCTTGTGATAAAGAAAATCACATATCAGCTACCATATTTGTAGGTTGTTTATTGGAAAAATAATATTTTTCAATCCATGCAAAATTATTGTACGTTACGAAAATATTTGTACGTTATCAAATATATTTTCGTTTTTAGTCGATGAAGAATTTGACATATAAACAAACTAAATTGTATCTCAGTTTTCGTTTTGTCTTCGATCCGAAGTATTTTTAGTAATTTTGTTTATTTGAAAAAAAAATGAAACACCCGAGGTAGAGATTCGAACTCACATCCACTTGAAGATCGTTTCGATGTTTGTGACACAGCGTCGTTTCGGGCAGCGTCTAGCCCGTTACGCCACCGACTGAATGTACAAACTTATCTCTAACTGAAGTTATGTGGTTGTTCGTATCGTATATACTTCGTTAAATATTGGGGTATTTCTTATGAATTTTTTTGCTGGTACCATTTATCGATTTTCATTTCGATATTTGAGTAATTTGTCAGTATATCAATGAAAAATGTAACTTAGTGCTGAGATTTTTCACGTACCAATTTTTTTTGTTAAAGTTTTACAGTCGTCTTTTTTTTCTGTGTAACAATGACCCATTCCCAACACCATGAACCACAACCAACACCTCTGGAATACGACGATGTTTGTAAGGTATTATGTCAATATTACATAGGTTGCATTACGATGTCATTCACATTTCGAAAGGCATCATCAATTAGCATTTCCTTAAATGTCTCTAAATTGCTAACGTCTTGTTATCTCTGTTAACAGGTTTTAATTTCAACTCTAACCTTGAAATACATTAGTTTCACTTTACTGAAAAATATTTCATGTTTTTCCCAACAACAAAATAAGTGATTACAAATCTAAGCAGTCCATTTTTCAATCCTCTATGTAACGCAATAATACGCAACAAAATTTCTTTCAAAGGTTGGGATGGGGCTCAAGTAGAAAAACACAAATACTTCAATACTCCCATACCTCAACATATGAAATTATGCAGTTCGAATAACAAATCGCATTCAAAACTCAAAAAGTACGTAATTTTTCATCTTATTTCAAAGTGTGTTAGCCAACTTTATTAACTCTTACTATCAGGTGTAAATTTCGTGGTTAAACTCCTCCCGTGTACTGGGCCTACATAGCATCTGCGTCTGGATGCCAAGTGAAATATTTGTTGGCCATGCAAGAGTTGTAATGTCTTAGTAACGAAATGCCATGGAATGAATTACGATGACCTTGTAAATTTAAATGAAAAATTGTTCATAGTGATTAGTAAAGACAACAATAACAAATGATGTGTTATTAATTTTAATTAAAAGCCGTATATATTCGTTCACTGTTAGAAAAGCCACCAAACATCAACATCAATTTCATAGACCAAAAACGAATTGTTGTTAAGTGTTGATGGTTTAGTGTTGCTCTTAAACAAACACTAATTAAATTGAAACGAACCCATTAAATTGCTGAGAAAAGCAGAGCAGCAAATGCTGTCACAAGTGGATATGTTGTTTATGCTATTGGTTTTTTGATTTGGCATCACAGTTGGCTGAAAACGATTCAATGTCATCCTACTTCAGTAGGATGAGTTCCAAGCAGCAGTTGTTGATTATTAAAGTGTAGCCGGAAGTTATACTTTGACTGCAAGAATCAGTGATGCAAGTCATTTTCAGTTAAATCAGCTAAGTACTTGATGATATTTATGAACACTTGAAGCTCTTGGTGAAGTTGATAGAATTAATTTATAATTTTAGTTACAAAAAAAACATCAACTTTATTTAAAATTTAAATGATTATCATCCTAAGATGCCTCATACAAATCACAGGACTTAAGACACGAACAGGGAGCTGAAAGTGTTAAAGCGAGATGACTCAAAAACACAGTTGAAAATCGATAAGGAAATGTTTAATCCTAATAAAATAAGTACCAACAAATTTCAGTCGGGTGAAACGACTTAAACATACCCTCACCCTTAGTCATCGATTTGGCGCAAGTTCAATAAAAAAGGTTTAAATTTTGTAAACAAAACAAATTTTTCAAAAAGCCGATGTTTCAACAAAAATCATCACGAGCGATGAGGCACATTTTTGCCTAAATGGATACGTTAACAAGCAAACCTGTCGCATTTGGGTCACTGAAAATTCACATGTCATTCAAGAAACAATTATGCAGCCACAACGAGTCACAGTTAAGTGTGGGTTTTGGGCTGGCCGAGTCAGCGGAACTGACTTCTTCGCAAATGATGCAGGTACCGCTGTTGTGGTGGTCGGTGAACGGTATTGTGACATGATAATATAGTTTTATGACCCGAATTGGATGCCATAGATTTGGACAATACAAGGTTTCAACAGAATGGTGTCACTTGCCACACAACTCAGGAAACAATGACCCCATAGCGAACTAAGTTCCCACGTCGCATTATATCACGAAACACTGCGGTCTTATTGAAAATCTCCCTATGCAATACCAGGAAATGTTGGGGCAGTAGAAAATTCCTATGAGAAATTCCAATGCATGCTGAAAAGGATACATAGGGGCATTACATATTGAAGATAGTACATCTTTCTCTTATCTTTAAGTTCTGTCTGTACTTCGTCACACTAATTTCTCCCTGGGATTTGTCCATTTGATTTGTTTCCTTTGGATTTTGTCGTAATGTGTATATCTGTTCGTTCGTTGATTTTCCGAGTCTAAAGCCGCAGTAATAGGGTTCGAACAGATCTGCAATAATTAGCTTTAGTCTTTCGCCCATTATGCTCTAAAGCCCTTTGTATGCAATGGATAAAAGGATATATGGTACCTAGGCTCAGCTAAACATTTTAAAACACAGGGAAAAGTAAAAAGTATCCTAGACTTCAATCCCCAGACATGCATTTGTCTAACCAGATTTGCAATATCTTGAACAACTCAATCGATAGTTAAAGTGAACCTGAGGCTTTGTTGTTCTTAAGCCGGAAGTAGTTTTAACCTTGCCTTGGTTAGGATGGGGTCAATCGATACCATCGGCTTGAATTTGTTCAAGTCCCTCATCTGCATTGGAGTCTCCTGCGACAAGTTAAGCGCGTAAGTGATCTCATATCCCCTACCATAGTCTACATTTGTAAGACTAGATAATCTTTACTAACTATATTATCTCCACAAAAAGAATCCAGCCCCGATCTAGGACCCTTGGTTTGACGGAATTTTGGACCTAGTTATTTTTTCTGTTTGTTTCAATTTGCTTACACTCGCACTTACTCCACGACCGGTTTTCTTAAATAAACGAGGGTTCTCTCTCCTTGTCTTCTTATACCGCACGGTCGCGGTTCCCGTTGCATCTGACTGCAACATTGCCATTTATGCAGCGTTCTTTTCATCAATTTCCGAACGACACTTATCGACGTATCATGGTTTGTCTTCAAGCGGGTTTTCGTAAACAAGCACAGTTTCTACAGCAGACTTCATAGAGAGAGAAATATGTTGCCACTGCGGATCTTGAACTTGGGGCGGAAGTGCGTTGTGCGCCAGTAACTGAGTGAGTTCATCTAAATATGTGGTGGATATATCTGGTACCTGCAGCCTCCCATGAACAGCTTTCCCTGTGCTGCAACTAGGAATTGATGAACATCGTTATTAGCATTTCGAATAACACGTCCGTCCATTAAACTGTTAGAGTGTATTTCATCAATTAACAGGCTATCAATCTGGGTTTTCCTCTTTTGATCAGGGCAGAGCCAAGTAGACTTGTGGATGGATGTGTATATGTTGGAATCTCGTAATACAGACAATAATATTTTTCGCTGAGGCGAAGTCTAACATATTTCCGTTTTCCCTAACAGGACCATATATTTGACGGGAAAAATAAGGGAATGAAGGAAAACGGCGAATACCGACGCCGCTGGAACCAAGAGCTATATAATTTATATTCTGACGTGGACATATCTAGGCGAATCAAATTAGGCCAGATGTCGTGGCTGGGCCATGTTATCAGAATGAACAGAATGAAAATTAACTAGCGCAAAAGGTTTTTTACAACGTACCCGATGGAAGCAGGAAAAGAGGACGACCAAGACTCCGCTGGAAAGACCAGGCAGAAGAATTCCCCGTATCCTTGGTGTTACCAACTGGCGAGTAAAGGCGAAGGATAGAGCCAATTGGAGGAATATGTGTGTAAATTTGTTTAATTTGTTTGCTTAATTAATATGTGTACGACATCTGACCTCATGAGGTTTTAAAATAGTCAATAAAAGTAAGACTATTTGGCATTTGAATGTTAAGTTTTTGGCATTTGAATGTTAAGTTTTTGCCAGTTCACACGTGATTCGTGACATGTGTCAATGTCAAAAATGTTTAGTTTGCATTGCCATTTCATCACAAATGAACTCCAGATGAACAATTCTTGCAAATAATTGAGTTTTATTATCAAAATTCGTGCTCTGTGAAAAATGTGTTTCGCAAGATACGTCCATTTTATTGTCTTCAGCTGTGGCTAATTTTTGGTAAAATGGGTAAGTCAATAAACAGTATTGCCGGAATAGAACCGAAGAGCTTGCCAACCGAAGAGCTGCCAAATGCAGCCTTGCAAATGCACTGTTTTGTGCGGTTTATTGTCCGGCGGCACCTTTGGACCCCACTTCTTCAAAGGCAATGACCGCAAGGTTGTGGTCAATGGAGCAAGGTACCTCGATGAACACGGCCTTTCTGTTACCCAAAATGGAAAAATTTGACTTGGTTGACATATGGTTTCGATAGGACGGTGTCTGTCACATGTCACACTCAACGCGATACCACACGCTGCAAAATCAGTCTTTTTTTGCTGTTTGGGTGCAAATATATTGTACTTGTGCTCAAACACATTGTGTTTGCTATACAATATTATATGTGTAAGACACAATGATTAATATGTTATTATATATGTGTTTGTGACCCATATATATCTGTATATGTGATATAAATACAGCCGTGTTAGTTGCACTGTTTATGATCTCTCGAGAGCAAGAGAATAAAAGAGAGACAACGAGAGAGTCTATCTTTTAAATGTGTATCTGAAGTTTTGCATTATTCTTTCAGTCAGTGATTCATAAAAATGCCTGAATGTGCGTGTAAATTACAGACGAAGTCAGTGTTTCTTATATTGGCTGATGTATTCCGTTTTAGTTTCATGTAATCAGTCGTCAATGGTTCATCGGACAGAGAATATCAAAAGCGCTTGATCAGTGAAAAAGGATTAAACGTAGGCTCGGACGATTAAATGGTTTGTGATGTTACTTTGGTTTTTGTGTATGTGATTCGCATACATGTATGTGTGCTACCACAGTCAGAAAAGATTTTGAGGAAAGAAACTGGAAAGGGCAACAACACGAATGCTTCCACCTAAGTATATGGTTGTTTGGGATGAAGAACGCAAATGTTTCCACGTAAAAGCATACATGTTTGGGAGTAAACATAACACTGTTTGCATTTAAATACAAGTGAGTTAGGGACTTCCAATCATATGATTGTTCGAAGTGTGTTCCAAACATATACATGGTTCATGCAGAATATGTTTGGGAGAGTATGTTAGAGAGGCCAATATTTTTCAGCGTGCATGAACCAATTGAGGGGCGAGTTTGGTGAGCAGTTAATCTCATGTTGTGGCACTGTCATTTGGCCGCCTCTTTCGTGTGATTTAACCCCACTGGACTATTTTTTGTGTGTACACGTGAAATCTCTCGTCTATGGGGAAAACCCAAACACTATTGTTGCCTTTGAAAACAATATTACACGTGTCTTTGGTGACATACCAGCCGAAATGGTGGAAAAAATTTGTCAAAATTGGACTCTCGGAATAGGCGTCAAGCGTATCCATGGGTAACATTTGATTTATCCATCTAAATAAATATTTCTGTCACTTGCACAAACTTTCGGAGTTTCCTACAATTTGCAAAACCAACTAATAAAAAATCACCCATTACAAGCCCAATAAACAGTCGATCAGGATCGTTGGGGCAGAATGCTATATACGTGGGCGGTCTTAAAACTAGCCGACCAGACGTATAGATGGTGCCAGTAGTTTGAAAAAATATTTTGGTGAAAAGTGGCAACCTTATAAAACATATGTTTTAAGTTTCAAGGCGTCAAGTTGTTTAGAATTTTTATTTGAGCCATCAAAAGTAAACGATCTCAGTGAAAGCAATATTTCCATTTGAAAGGCCTCAGTCCAAGCAATATTAAATCAGAGCCAAATTCTACTCTGTGGGAGTCTGCTCCTTCATCTACGACTGTAAAATATTGGGTAGCAGAACTTAAACGAGGCCATACGAGCTGTCAAGACGAACACCGTAGTAGTCGACCAATTGAGTGTCCATAGTTAAGAATATCCACGAAATGGTATTGGACGATCGTCGGCTGCAGATGCGTGAGCTAGCTGAAATGATAGGGATTTCAAAAACTGCTATACGTCGCATATTGACCGAAAATTTGAAGATCAGAAAGCTGTGCGCAAGATGTGTGGCCGCGCTTGCTTTCAATACAGCAAAAACAGCGTCGTGAAGATGTTTCTGTAGAGTGTTTGGTGATATTTCACCGCAATAATGCCGAATTTTTGCATCGATTTATAACCATGGATGAGATGTGTGTTCACCACTTCATACCTGAGACGAAGGCATAGTCACAGCAGTGGACTAAATTGGGAGAATCGTGTCGAAAGTTAGCGAAGACGGTTTCATCTGCAGACAGGGTCATGGCGTCTGTTTTTCGGGATGCGCATGGGATAATTTTTATTGATTATCTCCAGAAAGGAAAAACCATCAACGACGAATATTATGCTAATTTATTGCAGCGTTTAAGTGATGAAATTGTGGAAAAAGGCAGCATTTGGCGAGAAAGATAGTGTTGCTTCATCAAGGTAATGCTCCAGTTCACACATCCACTATTGCGATGGCCAAAAATAATGAATTAAAGTTCGATCTGCTTTATCACGCACCATATTCGCCAGATTTAGCTCCCTAGGACTATTTTCTATTTCCAAACTTGAAAAAATGTTTCGGTGGTACAAGGTTTACCAACAACGAAGAGGTGGAGTCTGCGGCTGATGGCTATTTTAAGGAGTTTGACAGTTCTTACTATAAAGAGGGTATCAAAGCTACTGAATATCGCTGTAAAAAGTGTTTCGAGCGAAAAGGAGATTGTGGTGAAAAATAAAGAATATTTTTGAAAACTTTTTTGTGTCTTCTTTGTACGGTCGGCAAGTTTTGGGACCGCCCTCGTTTATATTATACACTGACTTTTAACGTCCTTGCATCCGTCTTCAATTTTTCCCCGCTTAAGAGATTCAATTACAATTAGTTGAATTGGCGAAATTCGAGAAGAAAAACCGGTGTTTACTAAGAAGGTTTTAAGCTTTGAATTTATGTGATCAGCAAACATTTGTCATTTAACTGTCTGACCTGTAGTCCTTGGGGTGGAATGAGATTAAACATGTTCCGAAAGATACATAGGAGCCAGAACATCTGAGTGACATGTGACATAGCAGGCAAACATTTTAAGTTTGGGATATTTAAATATAAATTTTAACAAATGATAATGTAAATTGTTCACTTTTTGATATCATCCTCAATATTTATCTCGTCAACAAATTCACCTAAGATTCTTCCAATACGATTTGTAGCGTGCACTGAAAACGATTTTATTTACAATTTGAAAGTTGTTAAAAAAATGACATATTTATAGCAAAATTTCGCACATGTTTTGTATCGAGACAACATGGGAGAAAAAATGCGAAAAAAAATTCGATTGAAAACATAATGTTTACTTAAGAAAACAGCATAATATGGAAAATCCTCAAATTGGTATTTGAGCAAACGTAATGGAAGCAGTAGCAGACTTGAACTACACGGACTACAGGTTTATTTTAATTGTTTGATTTGTCGTCGTCATTTTCGTTGTGGTGTTGTTGCTGATATTGAAATACAATTAACCTGATTAGTTGGTAAAAAGCGGAAAACCTCGTCAGCAGCAACATAAAACGACTATTTACTTAGTAAAAATCTTTGATGACGACCAACAATAACGCTGTCGGGTGATGATAGTAGTGATGATGGTGCCGCCAATAGCCATCTATCCGCTCGAGTGGACATTTCCATAGTCCGACCCCCACCACTCTGCATGTGCGTAACTAGCGACCGACATCACTCAAGTAACACTTTTCTTTATTAACATGACGCATGCCTCTCACACCATTGACAGACCGACATATAACTATGTAGTTAAATAAACGTGTGTGTTCAGTACCCAACGACCGCCACACCAGAGTGTCAGTAACAAACAACTTGAAAAGTAAATCTTGAAATCTGTCACGTTAAAAACTGAACAACAAGTGCGTGTTTTACTACTGTAATTTTCTTTATTTTTTTGTTGTTTTGCTTCTATAATGTAAAGTATTTTTTTTCACTCTTTTCAATTGCAGTTTCTTTCTTCTTTGCTGGGTAAGGTGAACGTGTTGAGTTTTAACGAGTAGATTAATACGAGTATACGCGTATACGCGTATCTATTTCGAAATTTCTTCCTTCGAAATTTATGCATTTAAAGCACCAGATATTTAGAGGAGAAATTTTCTTTGCATAAATTTACAAATTTATTGATTTCATTGGAAATTTGCTCTTTGGCGGTCCAAGGCGGCAGATAATCTTTGTAGAAATAAAATGTTGATTTAAAAAAAACTAAAATAGTTTTTTTATATTCAGTGATCAAATGTTACAATTCTGTCATTGATTCTTTAATTTATTGTAATACACTATGAGTCAATTTGTAATTGTTCAACATAAAACAAAAGATTTAAGGCACAAACACAAAAAGTTTACAATTACAATTTATAAAATGTAACTTGATGAGAAAACAATACGAATTACTGCACTTTATTACTGAAAGGGTAATTTTCATTTATTCCAAGCTGTAAGTTTGCGGTTAAAATGCTTTAAAACATTTATAGGGTTCGGCCTTTTTAATAAATCACAGCAAGGATGAGCAGATATCTTCCTTATGGTACTTTCCATAATTTTCAAAAGAAAATAAAAAATTCAAATGTAAATCAAATTATGTTGGTGGTACTTACTTTGCTTCGATGAACTAAAAGAATTCTACATTTGCGCAAAATTACAAGTAAAATATATAAAACGTAAACTTAGCTGTTGTTCGTACTGACTAGGGTTTTAGAAAGAATTAACTTAGGTGTAATGAACTTGGTAATAGATAGCAGGCACTCTTCTAGTGTAATGGACATACGTATGATTCGAGGTGCCAATTGCGACTCGAATCATTACCTGGTGGCTGCGAAAGTTCGCACGAGATTGAGTACTGCGAAAAACGTACGGAGCCGAACACAGGAAACGCTGGATATTGACAAGCTGCAAATACCGGAGATATCAATGTCCTATCGACAGAAACTCTCTCTCCTGCTGGAGCAGAATACCCCCCCTCCCGAAGACCAAGATGCGCAGTGGAAGCACATCTCCCATTCTTTGGAAATCGCTGCAATGACTGAACTTGGCTATCGAAAACCGCAGAAGGATAAGCCATGGTACGACGAAGAATGTCGCATTGCAACTGATGAAAAAGACGCTGCACATATGGCAACGAAACAGTCAGTTAAAACGCGTGCTGCGAGTGAGCGGTACAAGAGGCTGAGAAGGGAGGAAAACCAACTATTTAGGCGGAAAAAGTGGCAGTGGAAGCTGAGGGAGCGAAGAAACCGAACTATGCAGGATGACTGGTGAATCCCCAACAATTATCCAGAGGGTAAAAAGATCGCATAACGGGCCTAATAATGGGCTGCCCTCCTGCAAGAACGAGAATAGGAATCTCGTGGCAGATAAGCACTGTGTGCTTAATATGTGGAGAGGCCACTTTTCAGCACTACTCCACTCAGATTCTTCCACTGGAGATCAGGAGGAAATGATTGTGGAAGACAATGTAGATTGTAGAGTATAAAAAAAATTATCTCATATTAGTCCAAAAGTCTTTAAAAAATCAGTTTCATTGACTCATATCTGCGAACGATCATAGGTAGTTCTCAGCTGTCCGCATGCCAGCACTCTTACAATAAGGGCAAATTAACGAAAACAACTCTGCACGCTTGAGTAAGTTTCATGGATGTCGCATTTGCCGATATAGCAAGTGATCTTAACAATGTTCTTCCGGGTTTGATAAAATCAGTTCTATCGCCACTTTGTGTTGACCAGGGAATCAATAATTGTATCTATGAATTACTTACGAGAAGACGCATAACCTCTTCCCTGGGACACACGACCTTAACTCGAAATGTGAATAGACGAACACTCCATCAGATAGACTTATCTCCACTTCTCTGGAATTAAGCACTGGATATTGCTTTGCTAGAGTTGGAGGGATTAGATTGTACATTTGTAGCATTTACTGACGACTTGGAAATTGCAGTGCAAGGTATGTAAATACCTCTCTTCGCAGAGTGCTCCAGGACTTAATCAGGAGATTCTCTAAGTTGGCCAAGACAAATGGGCTGGGTGTAATTGTGGAGAAACCCCAGCTCGTACTCTTTACCACGAAGCTTAAGAGTCCGCTAATTCAGTCATTAAAGGGCGGAGGACAATGCGGTCTATCCAAGAAAATACTTTATTGTATATATATCTGTTGTCTGTCCGATATTGCTTAGTGGAATTGTTGTTTGGTGACCCCTACCGTAGGTTGTGGATTATGACACCCATTTGTAATTTTGAGGTTTTAGAAGCTGTTATATTTCAACACTGATGGCTCCAAATTAGATTGCAAAGTAGGGTTTGGAATCTATCCCAAAGTGATGAGTTTATAACGGCATCGCACTCTGAGAAGGTGTCATTTCATTGGGACGCCATGTCATCACCGCCTAGGATATCAACATCTACTCTGACAATCTGTACTCCTGACCTTAACAACCGCCGCGCATTTCTAAATTAGATGACCACGCTGTTCCATTTTCACCTTATATGGACGCCGGGGCATAGAAACATTCCAGGGAACCATAGTGCAGTTGAGGTGGTGAGTTTAGGGACTACCGGATTTGTACCACTATATATGGAGGATGTGGGTATGCTCCTTTCTTCATGCAACATTATACTTAAAACCAAAGCTCTCAGACATGCATCCATCCTCTGACCTATATCGTACATTAAACTTGATAACCATTCCTAGGCAAGATATTTCTATGCGAGTAGCTGTGATCACTGTGCACTCTTTAGTAGACGGACTCACTCCTAGACTTGGAATCTCAGCACATGATTACTGCAGGAGTTGTGGGGATGAAGAATACATACTTTGTTTCAGTAGGAGACAATATCTACGATACAATCTTACTTCATACTGGATCTAAGACACATTGTGGGAGTTAAGCTGAATGAACTGAGGACGTTTTTGCAAAGTAATACTTGGTTCGCCAGGGACTAATATATGCCACTTCTTCAGCCACATCCTGGAATATCGGGATGAGGTATCACATGGCTTATCAATCCATAACTATTTCTACCTAACATGGGTTTAATAAACAGTATAAAGTCATCTATGGGTGTCTCAGTAAGAAATCACTTTTAATTTTTAAATAAAAACAAGTAGTTTTTGAGATACTTGTGATTTTTTTACTGGACTATAAAGAAGACATGTTCCGATTAAATATGGAATAAAACATCCGTGAGCCATTACTCTTTTCATGGCATCAGGAATTGGTACTGGTTTATTCACATAAACCCGAGATTTCACAAAACCCAAAGAAAGAAATCGCACGGCATTAAATCGCATGATTTTGGTGGCAAGTTGACATTAGAATTTCTTGAGAGATTCTATTTCGGAAATCGTTGCTGCAATAAATCAATTGATTCATGCGCCGGCAGGTGGCGTCGTCTTGATGAAACCACATGTCGTCCAAATCCATGCCGTCCAGTTGAGGCCACAAGAACTCCGTTATCATGTTACTGTAACGAATGCCGCTCACAGTCACTGGAATTTCGGCCTCATCTTCAAAAGAGTAAGCCCCAATCACGACGCCTGACCAAAATCCGCACTAGACAGTTCCTCGATTGCATGAGGATTTGCTGACCCCCAAATTCGACAATTTTGTGTATTCATGAAGCCATTCAGATGGCAACGCGCTTCTTCGGAGAAGATGACTTTTTTGAAAAATTTCCATTAACTTCACTTTGCTACATTACCCATTGAACGAATTGCCGGCGCTTTCCATGGTCTGCTGGTTTGAACTTCTGACTAAACAGAATATTGTTGAAGGTGGAGGTCATTTGTCATGCAGAATTGATGTTTTCGGATTTTCGGCAACACCCTCATTTACAGCAGCAATGTTTTCAAGAGACGGACCGGTACGTTGACGCACAGGAGTCCATAACCGACCCAGTTTCTTCAAACTATTTGACAGCTCTTCGAATGGTTGACACATTTGGTGCACTTTCTCGACTGAAAATTCTTCGAAGATTGCAAGCGGTCTTAGCATAACTTTCAAAATTTGGTAATAAGTTTTCACAATTATAACGCGTGGTTGATTTGTAAACCGCTCCATTGTTAATAGTCGGTATAAACATATGTGACAGCTGCGAACTTTCAGAGTTGCCACTTGGACACCCTTTATATAACTAGCCCTACGTTTACTTTCAGCAAAAGCGCATTTTGAATAAATTTAGAAAATTTTAAGTTTAAAAAGCAGACCGAATAAAAACTCCCGCAAGGGAAATGATGAAAGTTGACGAAGAGTACCGCGAGCTTGAAACAATAATATTGTTGATGGTAACCCTCTGTTTTGTTGTTTTGTGATGACTAAACAAAAACAAACCATGCCTGTTTAAAACCAATGGTTTTTCTACATGATAAAAAGAATTGTGCATGAAGGTGTTCCAATGTTAGTGCTTGGTATTCTTCAAGCATTTGTATAATGGAATTCTCATTAATATGATGAGTGTTTCGAGATTTATATTTTTGATGAATTCACCGAAAACATACCAAAAACTTCTGGTGATGAAGATCTTGGCAAGATCCGAAATAGCTATACAGACAGCCTTGGTATCATTGGAACATTTTTGTGCTCGACTTTTTTGAAAATAATATAAAGCTAATAGACAAGCTTTATATTATTAAAAAGGTCTTGAGCTTGAATAAATTTAGAAATTGTAAGTTGAAAAAACAGACTGAATAAAAACTCCCGCAAGGGAAATGATAAAACATATAAATTGTTTTACAACAAAAAATAGATTTTTATAGTTTTTTATAAAACTTTTATTGTTATTTATAATAAAATCAATTTCAAATATCGAAAAAACTGAATTAAAAAATAAACGAATTATATAAAACGTATTGCCGTCCATTTCGACAAAAATACCGGTTACTAACCGAGTTTTACCCCTTGATTTAACCGAAACCCGGTTTCGCCAAAAATTTACCTTTTGCAGAAACCGAAACCCATAATTTTTTTAATACAATCAAGAGAATGATCGATTCTTTGGCTAAAAATTATGGAAGAAATTTTTAATGTTGAAATTCTTCCAGTGTAGGAAGTGTCATTTCAAATATTTGAATTCAGAAAAATAAACTCAAATTTAGTTAATATTTATATATAAGGAAGGATGGATTTTACTCAAATTTAAGAACAAAATTTTTCTGGGTGCTGTAATATTATAGGATTGTTTTGTCTTGCATTTACATTAGGGGGATATACACATTACAGTAGATGGATATGGATAGTTAATCAATTGAGCAGTTTTAACTGACAGACGTGATGGATAAAATGTTGTATAAGGAACAACGCTGCGACCAGTTGTAGAGTGAAATACTAGGACGGGATAGAAATGAAGTCTGAGGAAATCATCATTTATTCTTCAGGTTTTCGATTTCGCTGGTAAATATTTCCCTTTTTAGAAGGTGGCATTATTACTATTTTACCCTATACATTTTCAACTGACTGTTCTGAATACTTAAGTACTTAGTGAAAAGTTTTAGCCATAATTTTAAACTTTCGATTTTACAATGACTGTATGTTTGTGCAATCTGATGCACTTTAGTAATAAAAAATATCATAAAAATCTGCTGTAACTCATGTCCACTTTGATGAAAAAGCCACTACTAAACTTGTCTGATGTTCAATGAACCTTGAAATTAATTAAAATGCAAAATTACAAATGAAAAACAAAATATTAAAAAAAACACCCACACACCACAAGACAACTTTTGCAGAAAAAAATCGAAACAAAAGTCAAACAAAGCGATCGTCATGTTTAGCAAGTTTGTAAGAAAAACGGCTCAGAAAGAAGCTTAAGGAAAACAATTTGACAAAAAAAAACACATCTAACTTGTTTTCATACGAAATCCAGCGATTACATCGAGTGAAGGTCAGTCGTTGTTTTTTACTTTTGTTAATAGCTCAACAACTGAATGCTATCGCTGTTTCTGTTACTGTCAAACTAAATTTAAGATGAACCCTGAAAGAGGGTCAAGTGGTCACAGAGGAGGTGTGTGGAAAATTAAACATGAGTTTTCACAAAATCCATCAATTGTCAAATTTGAACTTATGGCATAATAAATAAAGTTATCAACGATATGGCCATGAAATAGAGACAGTATAGTTTCAGATAAGCATGATAATTTTTACAAGAGTTTACATAGGGTAGATGTACAAAGACTGTACCATAGAGTATACAAACTGCACCAAAAGGTACACAAAGTAAACTAGGATATACTCATAAAGTGCAACACAGTACACAGTGTTCTAAAAGTTCACAAAGTATTTTTAGAATATAAGTATACTTGAAAGAATTCAGAGTATTCCTAACATAATGTATTAGTATATTGCAGTAAAGAAGACAAACAATGTGTACCAACAAATTTTCCACAAAGTATAGTCGCAAGAATGGCTTTACCTGTTAAAAAAAGTCTTCGCCTACAAGCAACCTTTTTGACAACTACACGCTGAAAACTCTGTCTTTTGTTGTTGTTTGGATGCAATTATAACGTGTTTGTAGTTTGTCGCAAATGTAGTATTTTTGTGTTTTTGTGTTTGCCATTCAATATAACATGTTTGAGACTCGATGATTAATAAGCTATAATATATATGTTTTTGAGACCCAAATTTGAGACACAAAAAAAGTATCAGGGCTACAGCACATTCGACTTGAAATCTAGATGTGCCGAGTGACTCGTTTATAAATTTGATTTTATTGTCTTATACTCATACCTTGCAAAAACATGGCATCCAAGGAAGCAAAAAAATTACCAAATTGTCACAAGATGAAGCAGTGAAATAGTGCGTAATCACTGGTGAATTTAATACGGGTTGTCGTAGAAAAGAACCACTTTTTTGTGGGGCTTATTCACCATATTTTCGTATTGGCGAATGGTGCAGTGAAGCTGCATCTCTGATGGTACACCTTTTCATTGATGCTGAAATTAATATAATTCTTGTATCTTCAGATCACTTCAAATACATTTCAACGGAACCTATGAAAATGCGATAAAAGAAGTAGTTCATATGACACTCATTTTAAATTAAAACGTTACAAGCTATTGGATAGATCTACTAAAAATGTTTACTGTGGGATCTGAGTTTTCAGGGTATGGTTTATAGTTGTATAAGGTATTGATTGGACGCAGGGGCGGCAGGAAATTAGACCCCGCGAAAATACACTCCAATTGAAAATTAAATTAGACCCCAAACTGTTGCAACTAGATAATGAACATACGTCCACGTTTTTTTTGAAGGATTTTACTACCACTACAAACATATAGGAAAATATATACAGTAGAAATAAAATTCGAAGTTTGACAACTGTTTCGGCCTGTGGAGCCCCAATTTAAGAAACTAGAAAGAATTTAAGAAACTAGAATTCACAAACTATGTGGAATACGCCTTTTATCCATCGAATACAAGGTTCTCTCGAGCGTAACATGTGAATGAATAACGTCATTTGTTGGAAACCTGATCAGACTTTATCAGTGTGGATTTAGGCCTGTAAAGTCAACTATCGACCAGATATTCACATTACGACAAATCCTGGAGAAAACAATTCGAAACATAACACCTCTTTGTAGATTATAAGGTAGCCTTCGATAGTCCGATACGGGTAAAACTGTACCAAACTCTGTCGGAGGTTGGTATGTCTGCTAACTTGATACGTCTTGTAGAATGGCAAAGACCGACACGAAATCCTCCGTAAAGATTGGTAAAGATCTCACCGAACCACTTCGTATGAGGCGATGCCTCAGGCAGGGCTTCACCGAATCGTGTGATCTCTTCAACATTTTAATTGAGATCATCATGAGAGAAGCACAAGTCAAGACGAATAAAACTATCAGCAGCAACAGTCACATGCTGCTCGCGTATGCTGATGATTTAGACATCATTGGGCGAAATCTGCGAGCAGTTACTCAAGTATGTTGAAGAATTTAGAAGGAATCAGCAGAAATTGGGTTTGGCAGTAAATGAGGACAACACATAACTACTGGTTTCGACAAGCAGAACATCCACCCCATTGGATGAAAAGGTTAGTTTTGCACGGAGAATTGTGACTGCAAACAGGTGTTATTTCGGGCTAAGGAAGCTCTTTAGAGATAAGACACTCTCTCGAAAAACGACGATCGAACTATGTATATATCAAACTCTCACACAACCGATTTTCCTTTATCACGCAAAATCCTGGGTCATATCGCCGGGAGTCATCACTGGGAGTCTACGAGAGAAAACTGTACCGAAAAATATATGGTCCTATAATAGAACTCACCGAATACCGACGACGCACAGTGGGGCCGATTGTAAAAACCATGGTAATAATAATAATGCAACAAGTATCGTTCTGATCATTTTGAAATGTACCAGACATTTGTAAAGGACGAGTAAGGCTTTCGGACGTACCCTGTGTAAACACAGGTGATGCTACAGGGTGTCAAAGTTGACCAGGTTGGTTGTGTTGAAGCTTTCAAAGCCTGCTACTTCTACACTTATAGGCTGATTAGAAAGATATTTTACTTTTGAGAATCTACTATGAAAGATAAATAAAAAATTCGCCCAGTATTATAAAATATCAGTTACCGTTATTAAGATCAACGACTATCAACGACTAAAATTTTACATTTTTTAACTCGGCCAATTGAGACAAAAGAATATTTCTGAAATTACCACTAAATTGGGACCAATCTAGTAAATAATAATTTTTAAATTATCTCTAGCCGTTTGGAAATCCGGATTTCTCAAATTTTGAATTTTTTTCAACCTGTAAAAATACAATATTTTTCCGAAAATGTACCATAATTCATTCGGTATTTTCTATAGTTTTTTCCATTAAACCTATATAAATTTGTACATTTAAAAAAAATATGATCATTTGGAAATGCAATTGATCATTTGGAAATACAGTCAGCGTTCAATGGTAATGTGCAATTTTTGAACAAATTTTTAAATTACGATGGTTGGTAAAAATTTCACTCGCGGTTTTTTATAATTTATTTTTATTGTAGACTGAAATCCTACGCATAAATGAACTCAGGAGAGCTGAATATGTAAAAAGAGTCGAATTTTCATAGAAGATACGTTTGGGATTGAAAATCTCTAAATTTTTTTTCACTATTTGGAAAAAATTTGAATTGGGTTTACTTTGCCGTGCACTGGTCTGTCTATAACATGTGAAAAAATTAGTGAGATTCCGTCAATTTATACGCATAGATTTTAAAACACTTTTCCAAAATTATTGATTTTGAGTTTTTTCATATTATATTCAAAATTGTTACAGAAATTTTTGAAATGTGAATATTTCTGAACTTAGTTTTATAGAAGAGGATTTACCTGTCCAACCGTATATAATGTGTCTATATACTGTATTACAACAAGTGTAGATATCACTCGCAATCCTAAGACTTTGACCTGATTTTGGCATTTCTGTACCTTGCCGACTGCATCGTTCAGGATGACAATTACACTATGGCATTGGCAAAGACTTCATATTTTTTCGTGATGTTATAATTTTATGAAACTATGGTCTATAGTCCAACTTGCCTAGTTTTGACGAAGTCCTCTCCAAATTCAACCTGCAATGCTTGTTTAACGTGTTACATACCAATACCAATCCATTATATGTTGAACTCGTTGTAATCCTTTTATAAAATTATAGTTCGAGATAACAATAAAGCATTCATGTCATTAAAATGTAGGTATTGAGTGTAGTTTTCCACTAAATCAAGTTGTATGTCATGAATAAAAAAAATTGTGTCCCATAACATCCCATGAAGGGATTGAGGAGGGCTTCTCACAATCAGTGAGATGTGTGCTTTCTAGTTTTTACACTCACTGATTGGGACATACAGTTTTTACATCGATTCCGAACGGTATTTTTGACAGCTTTTTCATGGCTAAGTACTCGATAGTGTCGCCATCACTGAGCGAGGTGACCGTCGTCGAAAGAAATGTAAGGTGATCTGAGCAGGGATAGAACCCACGTTCTCATGTACAAGAGCCGCGCACACTGACCATTGTACCAGCGACGGCCACATGTCATGAATAGCACGTTCAATATTGACTTGTAAAGCTTGAACTTGTAAAGCAAATAACCCCACAAGAAATAGTCTAATGCTGTTAAATCACAACTTCTTGGAGGCCATTCAATGTCACAAATTCTTGAAATAATCGAATCTCCCAACTTTTCTTACAATAATTCGGTTGTTGCACGTGCTGTGTTGCACGTAGCCCCGTCTTGTTGGAACCAGATGTTATCAAGATCAACTTCTTCCAATTTCGACCAGTAAAATCTATACCGCTCTCCACTGCCGGTAACGGTGTTACCAGCTTTATTTCGAAATATGTCCGGACCGATGATTCCACCAGACCAAAAACCACACCAAACTGTCAATTTAGGTGAATGTAATGGTTGTTCATGAATAATTTGTGAATTTTCTTCGCACCAGAATCGACAGTTTTGTTTATTTACCGCACCACTCAGAAGAAAGTACGCCTCATCGTAGAAGATGATTTTCTTAAAAAAATCGTTATCGTTTTCAAGTTGTTCCAAGACAAAATCAGCAAAATCAGTTCTTGAGTGATACCAATTTTATATGGATGCAAGCCCAAATCCTTTCACCAAATCCGCCAGGTTGTGCTTTGAGAGAGTCCCAAGTGTTGACAAAGTCTTTGAATTGATAAATTGCGGTCTGCAGCAACACTTGCCGGAACGACAGTAATATTTCCATTACTTCGAGCAGTTCTTTGTCTTATTGGCACTTGAACATTATGTAAAGAAAATGTACGCTCGTAATTTGCAACAATTGGACGAATAGCGAGCACAGGAGGACGATTATTACGACCATAAAATGGAAAAAGCGCACGAAAAGTTGGAATTGGACAACCATTATTTTGGTAAAAAAAAGTTAATAATTTGTAAACATTGTTCCTGCGTATATCTCGGCGTGATGAAATTGAAAACATTACGGAATACAATGAAAAAAATGACAGACATGGCATACTACAAATGGCAGAAACGTCACTTAGAATTCATATCACTCAAATTGGAAAACATACAGAGAGTATGCTAAAAAGTACACAACAATTACTTAAATATACACAAAATGTACTAAAAAATATACAAAGTACAACAACGTGCACTAGCGGGTGCACATATTTTACTTAAGTTTACTAAAGTTTACTAACCTGTATACAAGGTGTACTAACAAGTGCACAAAATGTACTAAAATGACCAGAGACTGTACTAACAAACGCACAAATTGTACTGAAAAGTATTCAAAATGTACTAGAAGATAGACAATATACTAACAAGTTCATAAAGTATACTAAAAAGTACACAACTAGGACAAAAAAAGTACAAAAAGTTTACTTATACCCTAACAAATGTTATTAAAACTACTAAAAGTTTTCCAGAAAGGGTACAATGTTTTTAAAAACGTACACACAGTGTACTAAAAAATAAAGGGTGCCCCAATAAAAGTACACGACTTTGAACGGCATTCGTTACAGAAACCTGATAACGTACTTTTTGTGACTTTAACTGGACGGTATGGATCTGGACCACATATGGGTTCAGCAGGACGGCCCCATCTGCAACACCGCGCATGGAAGAATCGATTTATTGGAACAACAGGTTCTAGACCGAATCATTTCCCTAAATTTTGATATCAGCTGGCAATCAAGATCGTGCGATTTAACGCTGTGCAATTTCTTTCTCCGGGGGTGTATGAAATCTCTAGTATATGCGAGTAAATCGAGTTAAAATGCCTCATTGGTGAGATAGAGCCACTTGGATATCAAAATGCCATCGAAAATGTCATAAAAAGAGCAGCGACATGTGATCAGAGCAGCGGGGCCATGATCGGGTTAGTTCTTCCATAGATAATCAGAACATATCTACACCCTGAAAAATCTGTCTTTTTTTGTTGTTTGGATGCAAATATTACATGTGTTTGGAGCTCGTCGCAAATATAATATACTTGTGCCTAAAACGCATTGTGTTTGCTATTCAATATTACATGTTTGAGACACAATGGTAAATATGTTATAACATATGTGTTTGCGACCCAGATTCTCAATATGTCTGTGTTTGTGATACAAATACAGCCGTGGTTGTTGCTCTGTTTATGCTCTTTCGAAAGCAAGAGAATAAAAGAGCGAAAACGAGTGTGTACCTGTATTTTTGCATTATTCTCGCAGTGAAAGATTCATAAATATTCCTGAATGTGCGTGTAAATTGCAGATGAAGTCAGTGTTTCTTATTTTGGCTGATGTATTGCGTTTTAATTTCATGTATTCAGTCGTCAATGGTTCATTGGATAGAGGATATCAAATGCGCTTGATCAGTGAAAGAAGAATATATAAAGGCTCGGTTTGTGACGTTGCTTTGGATTTTGTATATGTGTTTCTCATATATTTCCGTGTGCTACTAAAGTGGGATACGATTTTGAGGATAGAAACAAGAGAGGGCAACAACGTGAATTCCTTTTCGGTCCGAGCCTCTGCTGAAAAAATCGGAATGGCGGACCATTTGTGAAATATAATAAGAAAAAACACAAGTAATTAATACACGCTTGTCTTGCATCAACTACAGTTGTATATAAGTATATTGTTTGTGTACCAACGCATAGTGATAACCAAGGCATAGTTGAAACCTTCTGAAAACAAAAACGTGAGAGACAACAAAGAAAGCAGAAGCAAAAAAGCAGCAGATTCTCATGCCATAAAAAAGTAATGTATTTAATTCAAGTATCGGGGTTTTCAATAAGAGTGCTACAAAAGTTTTTTAAATAAAACAACCCCGGTTTTTGATATCACTGAAATTCTTTATTCCTGTGAATGTACGTTCGATGCCATTATGTATGTAACTCGATTTCTTTTGCATTGCCACCACGGGCACGCTTGCAGAAGTCCAGACGCTGAACCCAATTTTCGACGGTTTTCAAGCATAAATCGGCCGACACTGCTGCAATTTCACGTTCGATATTCGTACGACGTTCATCAATCGTCGCTGGCTTGTTGGCATAGACCATAGACTTGACGTAGCCCCACAGGAAATAATCTAATGGTGTCGAATCGCACGACCGTGACGGCCAATCGACTGGGCCATTTCGTAAGATAACACGTTCACCAAACTTGGTTTTCAATAAATTGATTGTGGCATTCGCTGTGTGGCTTGTGGCGCCGTCCTGTTGGAACCACATGTCCTCCAAGTCCATATTATCCAATTGGGGCCAAAAATATTCGGTGATCATTGAACGGTAGCGATTCGCATTCACAGTAATGTGCCGGTCTTGATCATCACGGAATAAGTACGGCCCAATGACGCCGCCGGCCCATAAACCGCACCAAACCGTATTTTTTTCGGGATGCAATGATGACTCATGGATTACGTGTGGATTGCTGTCTGACCAATAACGCATATTTTGCTTATTGACGAAGCCATTCAGCCAGAAATGAAATTCAGAATTCAGAAAATGGACGTAGCGCTCTTAAAGTTGAGGCCACTGACTCCAAATTTCGGTAGTAAATTTTAATAATTTCGACTCGTTGTTGGCTCATATATCTTTCCATGATGAAATGGCAAACCTTACTGAAGAGAAATGTCAAAAGAGCGGGAAAAAATATGGCGTCGTTTGCTGTCCCTATCGATTTACTTTTGTAGCGTCTCTGTTGAAAAACCCTTTAAATGTAAAAAGGGTAATTGTAAATATTTAAATTTTTTGTATTAACTATTTACAAATGAAGGAAAGAATAACTCGTTTCTAAATATTATTATGTTTGGGAGAAAATACGTCTACATATGTATCCTCGTAAGTATATGGAGGTGTGGGGAAAACACGCGAATGCTGCCACGTAAATATGTGGATGTTTGGGATGAAGCACGCATATGTTTTCACGTAAAAGCATACATATTTGTCAGTAAACATGCTAATGTTTGCATTTAACTATACTTGAGTTTGGGACTTGCAAACATATAAATGTTTGAAGTGTGTACCAAAGATAGACATGGTTCCAGCAGAATATGTTTGGGAGAATATTTTACAGAGGCCGCTTTTTTTGAGCGTGTAAGTAACAATGCAATAAAAATGTGCGCTTTCATTTTGAATTTCATTTTTGAATGAATTTTCAATACAATACTTATTTTAGAAGAGTACTAAACAGTGAATTAAAATCTGTACAAAACTCAAGATATTTAGACAGTTATATATAATAGTACTTTTTTACATTTTGCTACTAAGTACTCTAATACATTTTTCTAGAAATATTGTTATTGTAACTGGAGAAAAATAACACAATATATTAAAAAAAAGTACACAATGAGTAGTCAAAAGACTCATGAAGAACAATAAAGTACATAAATTGGCAAATAATATAAAATCTTTACAAATAGTATATAATGCCAACTATCTTAGAGAATACCAAAAGAAAGAAAAGAATTATGTACCAAATAATTAACAACAAATTGTATGGAATCGTACCATATTTATACTTGTAGGTACTAAATAGTACATTTTTCAGACGAGTACCCAAAATATACGAATTGTACTTTGTCAAAAGCTTGCAGCATAGTCTAGTCTTATACTTTTTTGTTACCTCACAATATCCTTGAAAATGATCAACAAAGTTGAGCGAAATATTGGAAACTAAATACATTGTGATAAAAGGAAAATTATACAATTTCGTCTTCTTTTTTCATACCTATGACCTCCAGCCGATACTAAAATTGAAAATCATAATAATAGGAAAGGTCAACTATAAATACAACCTGAAAAATCTAAATGTTGTTCTAATAGCTGATTTAAAACTTATATTACCAGTCTTTAAGTCATCTGCCTCCTAAAATACATGGGATATAAGTCCTGTAATCCCACACTAACATCACATAATTAATCCAGGAAGTTTTTTTTTAACAATTTCTTTGATTATCAACTCTCTTTCTATTTTGGAAGCAAAGCTAAACCAAACTGTAACATTCACCCTAATCAAGGAAACCGGTGCAAATTTCTATAACAACGAACATAAATTCAAAATGATTCGTTCCGTTTTGTCTCGAAACAGTTGCAATTAATTAATTGAGAGGAAAAACTTTTGCATTTACACAAAAACACAAATTTCAGACACATCAGTCCATAGAAAAAACAGTGTTAAGTGTCATGTAATGTGGGTCCAAACGTGATGATGAGGAAACACAACGCAACAAAGGGGGAGAACGCAAATGACGGACTTTAACGGCACAAATGAAAATTGTCACCGGTCATTAAAGAAGTGTCCGAAAAAATGAAATATTTTTACTTAATTGTAACAACTAAAGCAAATATCTACATAGTTATGAGGAACAACATGAAGCAGCAACTGATGCAACACTTTGTTGGAGCTACAGTGTCGGTTTAAATAATAACCGAATTTGAAATACCCTCCGGCAGCATGCAATTACTTACCAAGTAGAGTTGGGAAGTTCATAAACTACACGCTGAAAAATTTATTTTTTGGGTCCAAATAGAACGTGTTTGTACCTTGTCGCAAGTATATTCGGCCTTATTTCCGTTGTCGTCGCCGACGTCGTCATCAGATTTTTGTCAACCTTAGAACGATATAAATATTTAGACACATCGACAACAACAAAGTTTTTGATGTCTATGATCCAAAAACAACCCTTTTAAAACATTACTCAAATTTTTTTTTTCAAATGCCTTCAATTCGCCAATAAAAATGGTGTGGATATTATATTGACGTCGACCACGACAACGGGAATAAGGGCGTTTATACTTGGGCCCAAACACATTGTGTTTGCTATTCAATATAATATGTTTGGGACGCAATGATTAATACATTATAATATATGTATTTGTGAACCAAATGAGGTTTTGTTTATTGAAAACTGCTGAAAACAAATAGGTGTCAGACTGTAAAGAAATTAAAGCAACAGATCTTCAGTTCACGAAAACAATGCTTGCAAAAATGTATATGGTTCCTGGAATATGTATGTTGCTGGGGCCATTATTTTTCAGCGTGTACACAGGACAATTAGGTTGTCAAGACTTGATCCTTAAAAAGCTAATCTACTGCTCGTTATAGCGATTGTGTGAATGACTGTTATGTCCGGTCAAATCAATTGAACGAGTTTGAGAACTAGGCAATGAATTCGAATCAAGCCATGGTAGAATAAGTAAGGTAAACGCAATAGACGTTATTGTAATTGTAGGCAACAACAACAGACATTTTGATTTTGTTTCCTGTTTCTTTTCGGTCACATTTAGTACATGTACATGTGAAGTTGGCATAAGAGAAACACAGAAGGAAGAAAAATTATAAATCAGCTGTTCTAACGAAATTTCCTTATTTTTTCTACCATGAACCAAGTTTATGATCACGTATATTTGTGAATTGAGAATTTTCTTTTTAAACTGATATTTTGTATTTAAAATTTAGAAAATTCCAACTGAAATTGAGATTAATCATTTTTATTAATTCAGGAATTTCAAAAATTCATTAAAAATTTAAAAAAAATGTTGCAAAGTTATCAATGAATTTAGTAGACTTTAGCCACAGGGCATCCAAAACTATGCAGTTGATATGAATGTGGTAGCAGCAATTGCTTGAACAACATTTTTTAGTCAGAGAGTGAAAAAAATGTGGCAAATGAAAAGACAGACAACAAAAGGAAAACTGACAGTAAACAACATTTTCTACACCACCAATCCAAACCAAATACGGAGGACGACGTCCAGCCTACCGACCTCCGCATGTAGCAACATCTAGAAGATGAAGAAGAAACGGCCGCAGCAGAGCGAGTAGTAGTAGAAGTAGAAGACGAGGTAATCTTGGCAATGTATGCAACTCTCTAATATTGTTGTTGATTGTCAAATGTTGCTGGTTGTTGTTTGCTGTATATTGGTGTTACTGCAATGTTACCACGAGCGAGTGAATGACTGACTGAATGAGTGAGTGTTGTAATACTCACATGTATTCAAACAACAAGACATTCATGTTGCTGACTTATGGCTGTTGACGTTGTTACTGCTGCTGTTGTTGTTGTTATTGTATTTGCTATTTCTATTGCTGTTGCAAGTTGTTATTTTTGCTACCAAAAAGTGACAGTTGTAAGTCAGTCACAGTTGATTTAACATGTTAAGGAAATGTTCGATGTTGTAGTTACTGCTACAACTGATAGATACAACTCTAGACCATGAAACACCAGAGACTATTTCATATCTGTAACGAACAAAATCAACAGCAGCACCATCACCGACAAATATGTGTTGAGGTGTGTTGCTGTTTCTGTTTCTGTTGCTTTTTGTGTTAAATTTCTTTTTGAATTGCAGTTTCTTTAGTGATAGGCAGTTTTTTTTTCAAATTTTTGGAACTTTTTTTTAGTTCAATTCATTGTCGCCTTGGTGTTAACTCTGCAGTACTGCGCAGCATAATTGATTGTCTATTTCTCTTTTGACGTTACTTATTTTTGTTTTGCGAGATTTTTGCTTTAGTTTATGGTTCCATTTGTAATAATTGCATGTGTTGACTTTGGCATTGTTTGTTCAACGCTTGTTGAAGTTTAGTTAATGGAAAAATATGCACATTTGGTTTGTCAAGTTCATACGGTAGTTTATTGTAAAGTTGTTTGTGTCACATTTTTGGAGGGAGTTTTTGGAAAACTTCAATATGTTGAAGATAATATAATCTTAATATTATCTATCGCGTTAATAGGTTTCACATCTAAATGTACATTTGTCGAATGTAATGCGTGTAATATCTCGAACAGCTGTCAGATTTTGGCTTAAATCCAACTAAAACTAATATAAATTTAATTTTTTCGAGATTTACATAAGTGGCATTTTAATCAAATTCCTCCGTTTTGAATTGAATTGTGTTTTTGTTTTCATTTCGAATTAGATGTAACATGTTAACATCGTTGGGAAAAGCAACTGCAGTATTTCATTTTTAATTTTCTAAGGACAATAGGAGTGTTTTCGATCCGCATATATATGGTATTTCCCTTACTTTTAAAATTCAAGGATTTCATGGCCGAATATTGTGTCACTCGATGAAAAAATTGTATGCTGAAAATTTGGGGAAATTGGACAATGCTAACACGACGCGCACGAAGGTCAAAGTTAAGAAATTTTGAAATTATGATTTTCCAAGTGACAGCTTGTAGCAATATAGTTATTTCATGGCGGATTTTTACGAAACTTAATGGAATTACAACACAGAAGTTATTTTGTATCTGGTAAAAATTTGGGGGAAATCGGACAACGTTAACACGTAGCGCCTCAAGGTCAAAGTTCAAAAATGGGTGGCTGATAAAAGCCGCTACCAAAAAAAAAATGTAATAACTTTTTTTCCATTTAATGAATCTGGTTCATTTTTATTTTATTTTGCAGATTTATTTTTAGATTTAACAAAAATGGATGACTGGGACACTGAAAAAAAAAATTTTGATTGTCCACCGCTATCACGCACTGGAGTCCGTAGTTTCGGTCCAAAGAGAGTATAAGCGCACGTTTGGCGGCAATCCTCCGAGCCGATGGACCATAATGAGACTTGTTGACAATTTTGCCGAGCATGGGACAGTCAAGAGAAGATCTTATCATCGTAACCCTTCAGTTCGGATGGAGGAAACAATCGCAGCTGTAGCTGCTGCCATACAAAACAATCCAAGTGTTTCGACAAGAAGCATATCTGCTCAAATGGGTATAAGCCGACAGTCATTGCAGTCAATTATGCACAAAAATTTGAACTTATTCCCATATAAAATTCAAATGGCCAACAAACTGAACGCAGCAGACTTCCCGATTAGCTTGGAATGTTGCCAGAAGATGCTTCAAATCATGGAAGAGGACGGAAACATGTTGAACTGTGTTTTAAATTTTGACCTTGTGGCGCGACGTGTTACCATTGTCCGATTTCCCCCAAATTTTCAGTATATCATTTTTTCATCAAGTAGCATAATATTCGGCTATGAAATCCTTGAATTGAAAGAAAAAAAATTTATACAAAAAAGTGCCACACCAGGAGGGGGGTCTCAAACGAGGCGAATTGAAGAGCTGATTATGGGAACATCAAACTTTTTTTTATACGAAGGTAATTATAAGTTATACCCTGCCGGCCGTTGAAGTTCCGATTCCTTATGTACGAGCGTTGCTATTTATATTTCGGGAATTCAAATAATAACCAATAATTTTTCAATGAAATTGATTTTTGACCTATACACTTTTACATTCGTTCAAACCATTTGTCATAGCAGTTTTTCCATTCCTCTGGAAACTTCTCTAAAATATGGTTTTTGAACGCTTCAACTGCTTCTTCGGCGTTCGTCAATAGTTCATCACACAGGTTACCTGTGATATTCGGGAACAAGAAGAGTAATTGGGTGCCCATGTTTTGACTGCTCAAAAATTCACCTGTTTGACGAGCTGTGTGTGAGCTCTCATTCTCATGATGTAGAATGATTCGTCTGTGGCGGTTGGTTTTACGAATTTCTCGAAAGACTGTCGGCAACCAAATAGTCGTGTACCACTAAGAATTTACCGTGCAATGCTGCTCAAGCGCAACCGTGGCCACATGACTCATTCGGCCGAAGAAACAGGCGACCAGTTGCTTCGGTGTGCTTCTTTCACAAACAAATTTTAGTAGATTTACCTCATCTCGAAAGACCCACACGGTCCATTGCTGTTTTGTTTCCGGCTCATACGCATATATCCATGATTCATCACCTGTCACGATTTTATACACTCCGGTTCACGTATTTAAAGGCACTAAAAATTCCATATTCAGCAGCCTGTATCTTTTTTGCAATTTGTAACCGATTGCTGAATTTTAAAATGGAAATGGAAACTAGACATCTTGAGACATAAAAAAAATCATGGCAATAGTGGTTTCTTAATTTAAGAACTTTTTTTTGGCAATTTATAAACAAAAGTCCAAAAATGTGCTATTTTTTTTTTTTGGTTTTTTGGTTGGGGTATATATACATTAGGGTGGCAATGAAATGTACGAAACTATTATCTTTCTCGAATCTTAACAAATACCAAGCGGATTCCTATGTGATTTACTCTAAAACTAACGTGGTGAAAATTTGGGTCCAATCGGATAACTCTAAGCCGGCCCGACTTGTGATCAAAGTTTTTGGTTTTGGCATTTTGGGTGTAAATTTGTTTACACTAGAAAATTTTCATTTCTCAGTTTATTTGAATAAAACATTGCTCATTGATTTAGTTTGACCCGAACATAAAGTGGAAGAATGTTTAATAAACTCCTCCCACTCTAGGAGTTCGAAGTCTTAATTTGAAAAAATTTTGTATTTTAAGAAAAAATTTAAGTTTGTGTTTTTTGGGTTTTTTCCAAAAGTTGTATCTAAATGAAAAAAATATTCAACCCTGATACCACTACCTTCTAGTAGAAGTATATACGCTTACAATGAGGTATAACACGATATAGTCACTCAACGGTTCCAGGACTATGTGGTGCGGCAAAGTAGGCCATCTCGAGGAAAAATCGCCAAGATGGCCTTATACACGCTCTGACTGACTTTGAAAACTGAAATCAGACTTTTTGTTGTTTGGATGCAAATATAAAGTGTGTTTGGAGCTTGTCGCAAATAAAATATACTTGTGTCCAAACATATTGTGTGTGCTATTCAATATTACATGTTTGAGACACAATGATTAAAATGTTGGAATATATGAGTTTGTGACCCACATATATTTATGATTGTGATACAAATACAGCTGTGTTTGTTGCACTGTCTATGTTCTCTCGAGAGCAAGAAAATAAAAGAGGGACAACGAGAGAGTCTAAATATAACGGGTTTTTCAATAAAAGCGCTACAAAAGTTTTTTTAAATAAAACACAACTGGTTTTAGATACCAATGAAATTCTTTATCCCTGTGAGAGTACGTTCGATTTCATTATGTATGGAACTCGATTTCTTTTGCATTTTGCATGCCCACCACAGGCACGCTTGCAGAAGTCCAGACGCTGAACCCAATTTTCGACGGTTTTCAAACATAAATCGGCCGATACTGCTGCAATTTCACGTGTGGATTGCTGACTGCCGATATAACGCATATTTTGCTTATTGACGAAGCCATTCAGCAAGAAATGAGCCTCATCGCTGATTTTTGAGGCCCCTTAAAGTTGGCCTCTTGAAGTTAAGGCCACGGACTCCAAATTTCGGTAGTAAATTTTAATAATTTCGACTCGTTGTTGGCTCATATATCTTTCCATGATGAAATGTCAAACCTTACTGAAGAGAAATGTCAAAAGAGCGGGAAAAAATATGGCGTCGTTTGCTGTCCATATCGATTTACTTTTGTGGCGTCTCTGCTGAAAAACCCTTTATTATATTCCTGAATATACGTGTAAATTGCAGAAGAAGTGTTTCTTATTTTGCCTGATGTATTGCGTTTTAGTTTCATGTATTCAGTCGTCAATGGTTCATCGTACTGATCACAGATCGGACATGATCACTGAAAAAAGAATAAACGAAGGCTCGGACGGTTAAATGGTTTGTGATGTTAAATTGGATTTTGTGTATGTGTTTCGTATATATGTATTAGAGTGGCATTTTTTCCCTCACTTTTGAAATTCAAGGATTGCCTGGCCGCATATTATGCAACTTGATGAAAAAATGTTATGCTATAAATTTGGGGAAAATTGGACAATGTTAACACGTCGCGCCCGAAGGTAAAAGTTCAAAAATTTTGAAATTATGTTTTTCTAAGTGACAGATTGTTGCAATATACTTATTTTTCGGCAGATTTTTGCGAAACTTGGTGGGTTTGCAACACAGAAGTTACTTTGTATCTGGTAAAAATTTAGGCAACAAGGGGCAACGTTAACACGTAGCGCCTTTAGGTCAAAGTTTTTTTTGTTGTTTTTTTTTTTTTATTTTTTTTTTTTTTTATTTTTTTTTTTATTTTTACCAGATAAACAACAAGTTCATAGTTACAATTCTACGAAGTTTGTGGTAAAAATCTGGTAAAAAATGAGTATGTTGCTCGAAACTGACTATTGGAAATACATAATTCATCAATTTTTGAACTTTGACCTTGAGGAGGTAAGTGTTAACGTCGCCCAATTTTGTCCTAATTTTTACCAGATTAAGAGGAACTTCACTGTTACATTTGTACCGAGTTTCATAAAAATCCGAATAAAAATTTGTATGTTTCTGCAAGTTGTCTATTGGAAATAGATAAATTAAAAATGTTTCAACTTTGACCTAAAGGCGCTACGTGTTAACGTTGCCCCATGTTGCCTAAATTTTTACCAGATACAAAGTAACTTCTGTGTTGCAAACCCACCAAGTTTCGCAAAAATCTGCCGAAAAATAAGTATATTGCAACAATCTGTCACTTAGAAAAACATAATTTCAAAATTTTTGAACTTTGACCTTCGGGCGCGACGTGTTAACATTGTCCAATTTTCCCCAAATTTATAGCATAACATTTTTTCATCAAGTGGCATAATATGCGGCCCGGCAATCCTTGAGTAGAAAGAAAAAAAAAGTTTCATACAAAAAAATGCCACTCTAATATGTATGTCTGCTACCAAAGTCGGAAACGATTTTGAGGAAAGAAATTGGAAAGGGCAACAAGCAAAGCCCTTTGTCTTGCCGGGCCTTTACTGAGAAAATCGGAACGGAGGACCATTTGTGAAAGCAGTGTAACAAAAAAAACAAGTAATTAATCCACGGTTGGCTTCCATGAACTTGATTTGTATATAAATATCTTGCCTTAGTGATAACCAAGGCATAGTTGAAACCTTCTGAAAACAAAAACGTAAGACGTAACAAGGAATGAAGAAGCAAAAGAGCAGCAGATTCTCATTTCGTGAAAAAAACACGAATAATGCATTCAATGCAAATAAATGTAAAAAGGACCATTTTAAATCTATTACTTTTTCGTATTAATTATTTATAAATGTGGATTTATGTTGTTAAAATTAATTATAATAAAAAATACATATGTATTGAAATGGATTCGCTTCTAAATATTATTATATTTCGGAGGAAATTCGCATATGTTTCCACCTAAGCATATGTAGGTTTGGGGGAAACACGCGAATGCTTCCACGTAAGTATATGGATATTTGGGATTAAGAACGCATATGTTTCCACGTAAAAGCATACATGTTTGTCAGTAAACATGATACTGTTTGCATTTAAACACAAGTGAGTTTGGGACTTGCAAACATATGAATGTTTGAAGTGCGTTCCAAACATATACATGGTTCCTGCACAATATGTTTGGGAAAATATGTTAGAGATGCCGTTGTTTTTCAGCGTGGACAATCTCCTTGTCATTTAAGATTCATATCGGGATGAGACACCAACAAGCGCAGCGATCCCGATTAAAGCGGGACAATCCCGCCAAAAGCGGGATGGTTGGTCAGGTTATTCATGACCCATCCCCAGCCTCCATATGAGATGTGGATTTGAGTGATCCTTCCACAGAATGTTGGGCAATATGCAGGATTATTTGAGGTTGTCTATTGACTCACACTAAGATATCCATGCTGTCCACTTGGCCTGTCTTATGGCCCTGTTTTACTCTCGCTGTGCTTTCTTGAAGGGCTTTTGGATCTTTCCTGATGTAACCCTGTTTTAAAGCACTTTTTAGCTTTTTCCTCAGCTTATATAATTCTTTACTCCACCATGGCCGATGTTGTTTCCTCTTTCTACTGACTGGACAAGACTTATTGAAGGCGCTTGTCATGGTCGTTCCCAAAAGTAATGCAGCGGTGTCCACATCAGAGCTTGTCTCTATCGGTCCAAGTCAATGAGTACGTAGTTCCGAATAACCAATTCTCGCGAATTTACGAGGGCGCATCAATAAGTCCGTGACTTTTCTAACTTCCCTCGTAACTATATGAAATGCAACACTGCTCCCATCAAGTACCACCTGTTAATAGACTACTATTAAATTTTTAGCAAGTTCCGTCATTTACTTTGCGTTTAACATCTGTTCAAAACATGCAACATTGTGCATTTTTTTAAAAATGGAAAAAGTGAAAAAGTGAATCATTGAACATTATTTTTTGCGAAAAAAAACCGTCAATCAAATCAAGAAAAATCTTGATAAATACTAACGGGGCTCTGCACCATCGATTTTAATGGTAAAAAGTGGTTTACTGACTTTCGTTGTGGTCGCACAAGTACAAATGACGCTGCACGTTCTGGACGGCCAATTGAGGTCAATACACCCGAAAATGTCGAAAAACCCATGATATGGTGTTGGCCGATCGAAGAGTAAAAGTCTGTGAGATTGTTGATGCCATAGGCATTTCATATGGCAGTGTGGTTTCGATTTTAAATGATGAGTTGGGTTTAAGAAAACTGTCTGCAAGATGAGTGCCGCGTTTGCTCTCAATTGACCATAAACGTAATCGTGTGACAACTTCAAAGGTTTGTTTGGAGTTGTTTAACCGCAATTTGAAGAAGTTTTTGCGGCGTTTTGTAACTGTGAATGAAACATGGATCCATTACAACACTCCGGAGACCAAGCAGAAGTCTAAACAATGGATTTCTGCAGGTGAACCAGCTCCGAAGAAGGCCAATGTAAGTTGGTCGGCCAATAGGGTGATGACAACAGTTTTTTGGGATGCACGCTGGATAATCCACTTCAATTACCCTCAAAAGGGAAAAACGATAAACGGCGAATATTATGCCAACTTAATGGACTGATTTAAGGAGGATTTAAAAAAAAGCGACCCCATATGGCCAAGAAAAAAGTTATTTTTCATCAAGATAATGCACGGGTGCACACGAGTTTGGTCTCAGTGGCAAAATTCCATGAATTAGATTTAGCCCCCAGTGACTATTTCCTATTTACAAACCTAATGAAATGGCTGGGTGGAAAGAGATTTAGCTCCAACGATGAAATTATTGATCAAACAAATGCCTATTTTGTGGACTTCGAAAAATCCTATTTTTTGGAAGGGATACAAAAATTGGAGAAACGTTTGACTATGTGTATTGAGCTGAAAGGAGATTATGTTGAAAAATAAATTTTTTTCCCAAAAAAAAAACTGTGTTTCATTCAAAAAGTCACGGACTTATTGATCCGATTCGTAGTGTAGTAGATTTATGTTTTTAAACTCTGTATAAAAACGTTAAGATTTATGAAATCGTTTCATTTATAATACGGAATAGGTCTAAAACATATAATTTACAATTTCCATTAATATATTTTCAAAATTTCTACGAAAACATTTTTTTTAAATTGGTTGTCATTTTCTTAGACAGTTTTGTCTATAGTTCATTACAAATTCGACACAGATATCTCCGTTAGTGAGTATTTAATACTTCAAACTTGTGTTAAAATAATAAATATCATTGACATTCTTAAGTACTGACATTGATAGTTCTCGCTGCCAATGAATACTAAGTAAGACACACTATAGTCTTAACTGCGTCATGCTCATAAATACGCAAGTTTAATTTTTAATTCTATACCATTTGATTGCAGGCACTTGTACTAAATATTTTTTTAGTTGGAGAAATCGAAACAAAGCTTTATACTTATGAGTTAAATGATTACTTATGACAAACGGATTTCGAATGAAAAATGAAGCGAAGTCAAATTCAAATAATTCACAAAAATTAAATGGGCCGAACTTTGAAAAATGTGTGTGTGTGTGTGAATTTCAAGTCCGTTACATGTTGGAGATATTTATCATTTTCCAGAATGAATATGAATAAACGTTTTCAATTTGCTGTAAATTCTACACATAATTTGCTGTATTCTGAGTAATTTGTTAAAACTTCACCACATACACACTCACTCAGTTCGCCAGCATTTTACATATTCATATGTCACGACACATGTGTCGTCGCACAGTGGAGGAATATGCAGCTAATAAATTAAGACTGTTAACGTAATTTCACATTCCAGATAGTCAGAGTTCGGAATTAATTAGTCACTGTGCAAAAGAGTGTATGTAATCTTTGTTTTAAAATAATTTAGAAAAAATTACTATAACACAGAGTTGAATGTGTCTGTAGTATAGATTTGTTTTGATGACCAGTTTCGTTTTTGAATTTGAAAAAAAATCTATACCACAGAAAAATTCAACCCTGTACTCTGTTCTCGCTTCATCTATTCCTGCTTCATCAGATCCTGCTTCATCCGTCCTGCTACAACTGTTCCTGCTCCATCTGTTCCTGTATCATCTGCTTTTGTTTTATTTGTTCCTGATCCACCTACGTCATCAGTTCCTGCTTCGTATGTCTTCTTCAACAGCTCCTGTTTTTCATTCTTTTCTTTCTGCATCTGTTCCTGTGACACCTGTTCTTGCTTTCTCTGTTCCTGCTTCACCTGTTTCAACAGTTCCTGCTTCATTTGTTCCTGCTTTATCTATTCCTGCTCCATCTGTTCTTGCTTCATCCGTTCCTGTGTCATCTGTTCTTACTTCACTTATTCCTGCGTCTGCTGCATCATCAGTTCCTCCTTCATTTGTTCCTACTTTATCTATTCCTCCTTCATCTGTTACTGCTTCACCAGTTCCTGCTTCATCAGTTCCTGCTTCATCTGTCCTGCTGAGGCGGCTATTCGGAATCTTCTGCGATCGTGCGATTTAACGCTTTTCGATTATTTTTTGTGGGGCTATGTTAAGGCTCTTGTCTATAGGGACAAGCCCGCAACGGTTGACGCACTAGAAGCCAATATTGAAGAATTTATTTGTGAGATACCGGCCGATATATTGGAGAGAGTATGCCAACATTGCAGGCAGTGAATGAATCATTTAAGGCGCAGCCGCAGTCAACATTCACATGAAATCATCTTTAAACATTGAATTATATAGACCGTTCTATAGACTCAAATAAAGGTTTCATACATTTCTCTCAATTTAAATTGTTTTTCTAAAATCAAATCCGAAAGCTCTTAAAAAATCACCAAATCTCACATTACCTCATCCTTTCTTTTTAACATTGCGCGAGTTTGGGAGGCAAGGCCTTCCTTGCCCATTGCCAAAAGAAGGACTTAGAAGGCATGCAAAGAGGAAGGCCTTAGGAGGCATTTACTTTAATTTATTTTTGTTAAACAAAAATATAATTTAAATAATTTATTTGATCACAAAATCATTATCCACTTCTACATATTTATTTATAAGTGTCTTTATACGTATCTATCTTAGAAAGTTGTACCACGCCCAACTTCAAATTGAAAATTTTATAAATACCCTGAAAAATATTAAATAAAAAATATAACTTTAAAATTTGTATGAAATTTTCCAATTAAATTGCGGCTAAAAGGAATCGGAAAAGAAATTTCTCAAAATTTTAAAAATCTTCTTCTTGGTTATATCTGATGAAAAAATGCATGAATTCTGCAGGCCTTATTTTAGGAAGGCATTACAAAAGAACCATTCCGCATCGCATGCCTTATTTGTGGAAGGCCTTGCAACTGCCGCCGCTGGGATCTTGTGGACCGTCAATGGTGCAATGGTAGTGTGCGCGGCCCTTGTGCATGAGAACGTGGGTTCGATTCCTGCTCTTACAACCTTATATTTCTTTCGACTGCGTTCACCTCGCTGAGTGACGGCGACACTATCGAGTACTTATAGCTATGAAAAAGCTTCTCAAAATACCGTTCGGAATTGAATAAAATTATAGGTCCCAATCAGTGAATGTGAAACTAGAACGTGCACAAGTCACGGATTTGTGAGAAGCTCTCGCTAATCCCTTCGTGGGATGTAACGGGAAATCATTCATTTATTTATTTATCTTGTGGACGTGGGTTCGATATCTGCTCTGACCACCTCAAATTTCTTTCGGCGGCGGTTACCTCGCATAGGGACGGCGACACTATCGAGTATTTAGCCATGAAAAAGCTTCTCAAAATACCGTTCGGAATCGCTGTAGAACAATCAGTGAGTGTAAAACTAGAAAGCGAACAGTAGTATGGCGGTCACCAAACTGGGTGTGGAAAATCACCCTCAATTTGGTGGGTGACTGGCATTTGACAAAGTGAAGCCTAATTTCCATAGAGAAATACTAAAGAGAAGCCATGAGTGTTTCAGTTCCACCAAATTTTCACTGGGCAGTTTTGATACAATTTTTTTATGCCACATTTTTCTGACTGAATTTTGATGTATTAATTAGAAGTAAAAATTAATGAAAATTGTTGTGTTCTTCAAATGAAAACTAATTTATTGCATATAAAGTTTTTTTAAAAGTCATTAGTGCCAATAAAATCAAATTTAAAGTCAGTTTTTTTCAATTCGGCTATGGTTCACAATTTGTAGCTAGGAGGTCGACTAGCTATGTCATCGAAGGCCCCTGCTAATGTCAATATGATCCGAAGTGTTTTCTCGCTTTTGTATGGTGGGTACCAAAATGGGCGCGGCAACTTCATACGTTTTTTCCAGTCATACGTTTTCTCCGGTCAAATCGCATATACTAGAATAATTCGACATATGGTTTGTATAAAACATGTTGATTTGTATGGAAGATACCAGAAGGGATCAGGATATATATAGCCCCCATTTTCAATCCCAAAGGAAGTTTGGGAAAATAATACACACTAATGACATTTTATGGTAATAAGATTTATGACCAGCCATACAGACAGACGGGCATGGCTATAAAATCGAAAAATGTTCATACCCAATTTGGTCCAAAGATACCTTAGATCTAATAAATACGTATGACCCCTTCTAATCGTTCATTCGCTCATTAGGGCCGGTTAATTTGTAGGGAGGCAAAAAAAAATCACTCAAATTGTGATTTTTTGAAATGTTTGTATTCGGAACCCCCAAGGGGGGTTCCAGGAGGTGTGCCACTGACATGGGTGGGTCGGCCCTCCAAAGATAGTAGGTGTCGGTTATACATTTGGACTCGATTGGGGCACTTTAAATTCGTCAAAGTGGGATTTTTCAAAATTTCGGACAAATTTCGGATTTTTCAAAAGTCGCGACATCAGTATTCGTTTTAGAGGTACGGTTCCTCGGGCAAAGTTTCTTATTTTGATCCCTAGAATACGATTTTCCTTGTCACTTGGGTGATTTTTAAATCGACCCGCCCTAATACTCATGGCAGCAATGAAATATACTCGTCAAGGTGACAACGTTTTTGATGTGTTAACATCTATAGGCGCGGTAAGGTACTAAACCCACATAGTGAACACATCCAAACTCAGTTTGTTCGATTGCGATCATAGATTGTTTGGCGTTAAACTCCTCCGAAACGGCTGGACCGATTTGTATGAAATTTTGTGTGCATATCGGGTAGGTCTCAGAATCGGCCAACATCTATTTGTCATACACCTAAATGATAAGGGTGACCCACCCCTATATAGAACACAGATTTGTACGACTGCGAAACACAGATTGTCAGACTGCGAAAAAAACACACACTGATATAGCGAGAAAATAGAATACTAACGTGGTTATACGTATATAAAAATGAGATAGCAAGAGAGCAACGAAAATTGTGTGAACTTGTGTAGCGTATGTACGATCATAACAATGTATGTATGGACATGTGTGTCTGTTACTTAGCATTCTCTTTGTTTTTTGTGGGAATAAAACAAAAATATGAAGCAAGAAAATAATGACACATGTGCATGCACTGGACTTTAAATATTTATAAGTATTAATATTATTTAAATGTAACGTCATCATATGATTGAACGCTGTTTTTTATTTTCTAATGTAACATTTAATAATGTGTTAATAGAAATCGAACAGGTACCGTGTAACAAAAAGGTGTTAACACAACACATCGCCCGTGAGTTCGAACACTCATTGGATGTTTTATTATTTACTAATTTTTCATTGAAATTTGTTCTATTTTTGTTGTTGTTTGTTT